>CM027864.1:44004033-44640653 GCA_016097605.1 Eucalyptus guilfoylei | reverse complement strand
TAAAACGTCTTATGATGACGCATGTCTTGGCCCATTTGAATGACATGGTCATGGAGGAATGAAAGGTGAGCAAAAGTTATAGCTAATTAGTATGAATGTTGTAATGACAAATGCAGAAATTGCAACGACATTAAAATTGAAAAGAAGAAAAGATCACGCAGATTTACGTGGAAAACCCTCTTGCGGGAAAAACCTCGAGGAGAGGGAAGAAAATCCACTATGGAAATTCAACAATTACAAAAGGTGCCTCAAGAAAACCTTGAGACTCTTTTTATCTATACTTCAAACCTAATAACTTGAGGGAAAACAAATATTTATACTGCTTCAATTTTGGGCTACGGGTTTGGGCCTAAGTCCTTTGCTACCAATACAAAAACCTCCATATATTTTTCTCAAGTCGGGTTGTCACAAATTTTAGTTTTGGTATCAAAACTCAATTTGGGTTGAATACCGAAATAGAATTCAAGACATACTCAATAGACAGAGATCTTGAAAGATTCCATTAGTGAGTTTCCCTCGTCATATGTTTATGCTCTCAACATTTCACCTTTCGTGATGCCATTTTAACTCGCTATATATTCTGTGTTTTATTTTGTTTAATTTGATACTATCAATGCTTGTCTCGATGCTATTGATGCATATTTGCCATACTTGTGTTGAAAAATGTCTGTGTCGGTGGCTTTTTGTTTATGAACTTCTTTAAGATGCGGATTCAACTTCCTAGCATGTGCCTCTTTGCTTAAAGATGTTGATATTTGTGGATAGCCTTACCAACTTGTCATAGATGGAACTTTCCACTTTTTTTGGTTGCAATAGTGTATCTTTGCTTTCTTATGCTATGCCCAAGACAATATAAGTTTCATCTATTACTTCAATTTGCTGTCTTTTTTGAGCTCTCTTTGCGATCCGATCCTATAACCTAGATCTAAGCGCCACCCCCCTCCCTATTACATGGGTTGGGATTCGGACTTCCTATCTGCCACATCCCTTGTGGGATATTTGACGACTAGGCTGCAACTTTCAAGTTCAGTGGCTTCAATTTGCCACGTGTCTATTGATGGCTAGCCCATCCTCCTAACCAGCATAAGGTTACTAGATGTTATGGTATTAACGTGGAAACGATAAAATCTTGCAAATAAATTAATGTGAGAGAACCAGAAAAATAAACGAGAAATAATAAATAATACGAAAGATTTACGTGATTCAGTCAAAGTATCGGTATTTACTCAAATGGTCAACCAAGATCTTTGGAATGCCGTCCACAATGACATGCGTCCTAACTCTCTAATATAGCAAACTAAAGAGTAGGAATCAGTCCATTGTATAGACAGGAAAAGCTGCAAAAGCAAAGTGAAATTGCTAACTTATCCCCAACAATATTTTCAATTGTATCTTGTCCCCCTCATCCTTCTAGTACTTTTAAATTTAAGTGGAAAAAAGGGTTTCCGAGTGCGTTACAATGGTACTGCAGATTTAGATATACGAAACGACCGGTCTTTATACATGGTACGGCTGCAACTGAACTATAGCCGAGTCGTGTGATGTGGTTGCGGCGACTCTTATGTTTCGTGATACGGCTCTAAAGTCTGAATATCATATCAAAACTGCCGTGTCCTTTTTCACCATGGAACCCGTTTCGAAATGCTGTATCGTACGGTCTCATGTATCAATCGCTTGCAAATTTCCTCCGCCGGTGAAACTCAATTAGTTTCTCATTGAATCCACCCCTCCTATTTCTTGCAGTGGAGACCAACGGAATGGACAGAAGGAAACGACGGTCATATGGGTGATATGGCAGAGACAGACGGGCACCCAGGGAAACAATGACAAGATACATAAGTCAGAGTCAAACAAAAATAAATCTCGATTTCTAATAACTAAGAGGCAAGTTTAAGTTAAAAGTCCTGCCCCTGAACATTATGAAATCAAGTTTAAGTTTGCTTTAGTTTAGTTACAGACACACTCGAGTGTTCCCACTTTTAAATTTAAGCTTAAAAACAAATAAACAACTCAATTTAAAAATCAGCGTGTATAGAACTCAGCGCTCGCTCAAAAGTGAGTCACTGTGTCGTGGCTTCGTCCTTCGTCCTTCGCGACCGTCCTCCTTCCTTCTGTGGAGTCTATCGTGCGGCTACTGTAAAGAAGAAACCCAACGTCCTCCCGTGAGCAGACTCTTTTCGTCAGTACAAAAGGACAAGAAAGTAATACGGAAGCAAGAGTCCTCCTTAAGTCAAACTGCAGGATAATTTACGGAGAACGCCACCACCAGAAAATAACTAAATATGTTATAGAATATGTGAGCCCTTCTTGTCTTGTAGCGGTAGAGGATTTCTTCTTATAAATAAGAAAGCACATCTAACCTCAAACTCCGGACATAATTTAACACTAAATTATTACTTCTAACTATTTCTAAAAGAGCGGTGCACTTCGTAATTCTTGAAACTTTTGACATGAGAAATTTGTTTTCCTTCCCAATTTGTGACATGATCAATGCGCATAAGATTGTCCTTTAGTAAGTGAAAAACAGA
Organism: Eucalyptus guilfoylei; assembly: GCA_016097605.1. Taxonomy (NCBI): domain Eukaryota; kingdom Viridiplantae; phylum Streptophyta; class Magnoliopsida; order Myrtales; family Myrtaceae; genus Eucalyptus; species Eucalyptus guilfoylei. Next base: position 44,638,125 of record CM027864.1, on the reverse strand, counting down.
TTTGAAAAACAATTGATAATTGCTTTTGTGTGCCCGAGGGCTTGCCCTGACTGCCAATTGGTTTTTCTGAATGCTGCCTACTACTCAGCTTAGGAAATGCAACAGGAGAAATGAAGCTTTTTGCCCCAGTATTTAGATTAATGGCTCAACTTTTGACGATATGGACCGACGTATCATTGGGAAAGGTTTGGCCACAAAATGGATGGATTAAAAATAATTATCCCACCTGCACACCTTATCTTTCATCCTATAAGTAGAGAATACTTTTTTCTTTCCATGAGAAACAAACTGCTGGAACTACTGTCAACGAAGTAACGCAAATAACTAATTAGCACAAGTAAGGAAGCCCACTACCAGACAAGCCCACTGACGAGAACCACACAACTTGCAATTAAAGCTATGGATTGCAATATTCCTTAAATATCTTATAATAAGCCGACCCCGCTCATCTGCTCCTTCAAGTCCTTGGACCCATACTTCAACTTGCCCATGGTCAACAACACCTTGATGAGATTTTCGTCGAATGAGGACATGTCATCCATCAATTGAGTCCTCTATGGTGGTTCTAATACAAGTCGTATGGCCAATATACCCGAGACTGGTTTTTAGAATAGGACAAGCCAAATGGCATATCATTCTGTTTCTGGAGGAATGGTTCAACAGATTTTGCCTCCAATTACATCAAATGAATAAATGAAGGAATTTGCCAGTGTGGGTTTTAAGTAGTGACAGCAGAAGATGTTTTTCCATCTGACCACACTAAGTCAGGTCAAGTACTTTCGAAGGTGTGTCCGGTAATTAGTCTAGATGAGCAAGATATGATGATGCTTGGAGCGTTGGAGGCTTGGAAGCACAGGTATGCTGAATGCTGAAATTATATCCTTAACTATATAGTAAAATTCTCTATTTAATGTTTATTGTAACATTGGAATTGTCAAACAATTATGGGAGTCCTTAGAAAAGAAAAACAAGGTAGAGGATGCGAGCGCCAAGAAATTTGTGGTTGCCAATTTTTTGGATTTCAAAATGGTGGATTCTAAATCTATTGTGAATCAAGTTTGAGAATTGCAAATAATTTCGAATGATATATTTGCTGAGGGAATGTCACTTAGTGAATCATTCCAAGTGGTAGCCAATATTGAGATGCTGCCTTCAAGCTGGTCACACTCCAAAAATTATTTAAAGCACAAATGCAAAGAGATAAGCCTTGAAAATCTCATTCTATGCCTTAGAATTGAGGAGGACAACCAAAGGAATGCAAACACCCTTGTGGAGCCAAAGGCCAACATTGTTGAGTCTTCCAAATCCAAGCAAGGTAGGAAGACGAAGAAGTCTTTTCAAGAAAAAAACAAGTAGAAGGAACAATCCTAGAAATTTCGAGGGATATGTTTGTTTGCAATAAGCTTGGCCACTGGGCTAAGGATTGCAAGAAGTACCTGAACAAAGGCAAGGGCAATGGTGCAACCAAGCAGCTAAATCTGATAGAGCATGAAGATGATGAGAGACTAATTGTTATGGTGGCATCTGAGGTTTCCTTTGTGTCGAACACCAATGATCGGTGGTTGTAACAAGGTGCACAAATCACATTTGTATGGATAAACTTTTGTTCTCATTTTATGAGAAGATTGAGGAAAAGGAGAAGCTCTACATGGCTAACTCTACATTAGCCAAGATTGTTGAGAGATGAAAGGTGATCTTGAAATTCACCTCTAGCCAGGAGATCACCTTGCTAAATGTGTTGCATGTACTGGAGATCTTGAAGAATCTACTTTCTGGCCCCATATTTATCAAGAAGGATGTCAAAAATGTATTCAAGTCTAATAAGTTTGTATTTTCCAAAGGGGGATATATGTGGGGAAATGAAACTTGTGTAGTGACCTGTTTAAAGCTAATGTAACTGTCATTGATGTAAACGCAAAATTTATTACCCAAAGATTATCAATAAAGAGAGGTCTTTAGTTTATATTGTCGTGTCTGCTTATCAATGGCATAGTAGATTAGGACATGTAAACTATGGATACAATGAAGAGGGTATAACAAACTTGGGGCTAATCCAGGATTTAAGTTGGAGCTTATAGCAAAAAATCAATCATCATGGCATGCCAAATGCACCTACACTATCACTTGTATTTACAGTTTTTAGGGTTAGTTCAAGATAGATGATTGATTCTTTTTCTTCATCTGAGTGATTTCTTATATATGTTTCTCATGATTCCCTAGAAAATGCTGCACTGCAAGAGCGGCGCTTTTGCAAGACAATGAGGAAAAAGTAGTCGTCAAGGAGTCATTTGAATCAAAGAGCATCCTTGATAAGGAGAGGAATAGAAGCAGTGATGGAGCATCTGAGGGTTCTTCAACCAGTGACCTAGAAAGATGGATTATTAAGCTCAAGCAATCTGTCTATATCTTTCTTACAATAAGGCCTCCCATCTTCACGGTAGATGAATGAGCAAATTAATAGTACACACTATTGCTAAAAAATAGTTAGCATTAGTGGTAAAACGAAAGGTTTCCATCCTTAGAAGGAGAAGATATAAATGGAGTTTTCAGTCTTATAGTTATGGCCAATTTTCTTTGTTTTATAATTTGTCACGTTAACTATTAACATCTTTTATAAATTTGTTCAGATGAATTTCAAACATCCAGACCGCCTGAGTCTTGGAGGCCAAAAATATGTAAGTGATAGTTGGCTGCTGTCTCAACATGAGATTTTGCCTTTTTAGCTCCTACAAGGAACATATATGCTTATAATTAGTAGATACAAAGTGTCACATTGTATTTAGTTATAAGAAGGTTCAAGAGCTTGTCTGGCACACTGTAGGCTGTAGTTTGTTTTTCATGTGAATAGTGTTCATGGGGTTAGCAAAACTGTATGTAATGGTGTGTCCATTTCAACTAATAATTATTGGCACCTAATTTTAATCATGCTATTCACTTGTTCATCATATAAAAATTACATTAAACATTTCATAGCATTGCATTTAGGATTAAACTTATCTTTTGAAAAATAAAAATAGAGGATAATAAATAACTTATAAAATAAAAATATTTGGAGGGAGATTTTGAAATTTTTTTTTTTAATAATAAAACATTTGGTTATTGAACATATTTCCTCATTTCAAATTCAAAATTCAATGATGTGATTTTGGAGTCATTTTTTTGTTAAGTGGTTGAGTGAAAATCTCCACCTGCATAAACAAATTCGAGTTTTCACTTTATAAATAGAGGGTGTGAGACGTGAAAAGGGGGAGGTCTTCGAAAAAAAAGAAGAAGAGAGAAAAGTCAAAAGTGGAGAGGAGGGGGCTTTCGACTGGTTTTAAAGTTTTTGAGAGAAAAAGAAGAAAAGTCAAAAGAGAAAGGGGAGAAAGTGACTGGTCATCGGGAAGGAAAAGAAAAAAAACACAAAGAAAAAAAGTTGACAAGACCTCTACTGTTCACCTTCTTCCGCCCATCTGCATCTGCTCGGCCGATCAAGCCGCCGGACTCCACACCTCCACGAAGACCCGAGTGACGCCGCTGCAGCGCCCAGACGAGCTCCTGCCCTACTGGTCTCTCCGCGCCACCTCTGCTGCGATCCCGCGAGCCCACCGCCTGCTGCTCGCACTAGCCCTCCTCGCCGATCAAGCCGCCGGACTCCACACCGCCACGAAGACCCGTTGCCGCCCAACGCCTCCCCGTGCCGCGCCGACCCACGATCCCGCTGTTTGTCGTCGCCGCAGACCGCCTTCGCCTCTACCTCGCTCGAAGCCCCGCCGGCATCCGCGCTCCCCCCTTCCTTGCTCCGCTCCAGATCCCGCGACTCCGGTGGCTTGCTGCCGCCCTCCCTACCGCCGGCTGACCCACGATTCCGACCACTCGCTGCCGTCCGAGCTGCCCCCGGAGGAGCCCATTCCAGTCGCAGTGCCCGTCTCCCTCACCGACGCCCCTGCACCCGACGTTGCTGCTCCTCTGCTCGCTGCTGCTGTCGCTCAGCCACCGCGCCTCCGCCGACGCTCCCTGCAACCCACTGATCCAGCCACTGCACTAAGAAATTGCTGCTGCCTGCCGTTTTAAGCCGACCTATTGCATCCCACTCTTCGCTGCTCGATCGCGTTCATGACATCCATAAGCATTGCCGAGGCTCCTTGTTGATCCGCTGGTCTTCTGTTTTCATCGCACTAATCCCTTGCCGTTCTCACCATCGCTCGGGCCCACTTGGCTGGTTATCACATTCTCAGGTGGCAGCGAGTCCAAGGGGCTGCAAACTCTCATTACTGGCACATTTTTTATTTGTTCTTTTGGCAGGTTCTCACTACCGTAAAGTCCTGGACTTGTTCATTAATTGCGGTCTCTCCAGTGTTGTCTAATCACTGCTGGAGATTTATCTTGCTATCGGCTTCGCTTGTCACTGTCCCCTCGAGAGTTGAGAGAGCCGTGCCTTGAACTAGGTAAAATCTTAGACTAGATTCAATTCAAACATCCAGATTCTTAGCTTGTAATCTCAACTTGATTTGTTTTGTCATACATAATCATAATCATTATCTGATCAAGAAATTTATCATATTAGGTCATAATAATCAAAAATATTGAGCCGCGAGACAGCGGATTAGATTTTTGATTATTTCGACTTTTCATGGCAAATTCATGAATTGCTTTGCATCATTGAGATAATATGTCATTGATTTACATAGATAAATTTTCAATAGGACATATATTTTGGTGTGTTATTTTTATTTGTTCATCACATATCATGCATCATATGTCATATCTAGAATTTAGGTATTTAGGTCCATTAACATTTCATATTTAAATCAATGCATTTTAGTAGAATTAAGATAATTTTCCTTTAATAAAATAAAAAACTAAAAAAATGTTATTTAGGTCATATAGATTTCATAATATGCACACTAGATGTTGCGCTTTAGTTAGTGGGGTCATAGGTTAATGTTTTAATATTCTCGTCATGCAATTTTTTAATAAAAAAGCCGAAGATTAGTATTACATCATTATTTTCCTTTTTTTAAAGAATTATTAAGTCATTTAAAAAAGAAAACACAAAAGGTCATTTACTTGGTTAGTTAATAAATTAATCATATTTCATGTCATCATTATTTAGTGTAGGTTGCATTTATGTATAAAAAAGAATCATAAAAAGAATCATAAAAAGAACATGCATATAGAATTACCACGTCATCCATCCCATATCATGTAGTACATGCATATTTAGGATTATGTAAATTAGATTGCACACATATTGTGATGGTACAAGTTATGCCATTTGAATTGCATTTCACATGTCATTAAAATAAATTCATGCATATTAAGTTTAAATTAAGATTGCATATAATTAACATTTTTAAAAGAAAAAGAAAAATTAGGTGTCATGTCATTTAGAAATTATGTTTAGGGCATGCATTTTTATTAGCATTTTTTATTGAATGTTATTTTATTGATTGTGCACCCATATGACCACCAATTGCATGTTAGTAGCTTAAATTAAAATTAATCAACATCGCTTGCAAAATATTTTTTGAAATTAAAATAAAAAGGTACCGAAATGGCGTTAGACTAGTCTAGCTAACCATGTCCCCCCTGGACTTAATCTCTGGTTCGCAAAAGTAAAGTATTCTCCCATACTTTACTTGGGTTTCTAACCAACCCTAATTTGTTAGTTACAGCTCCAAATTGAGTATAATTGCATGTTTAAATAGATTAATTTCTTAACATCAAGTCGCGATTGGTAGGACTTGGGAGGGTCCGCACCAAGTCTTCGGACTTAGTAATCCATTAGCCCTTTCGAATAATTCACCCTCGAAAATTAGGTCGCGACAGTAATTATGAGAGGTTACAGAAGCTTGCTCATGTTTTGGTTATCCAACTATTTTTGGCTTTAAATCTTTCTAAAGAGTGTTGCGACTTAAACTTGGGTGAACCACCTAGGATTTGATTAATGGATTACTAAACTTAAACTTAGCTCAACTCACGACTTAAGGTTTGAGTATTTATCATGAAAAATATTATTATCTAGTAGTTGCTACTAATATATTTTGGTTGGGTCGATTAGAAGCCAAAATAAAGTAATGAGAGAATTACTTCACTCCTATGAGCTAGAAACTGTGTGAATGAGGACTTGATTACGCTAGATTTTTTTAACGCCCTTTCGGTACATTTTCAATAAAAATGTTTGTAGCTAGTTTGGATTGATTTTAGCCTAAATCACTAACATGCAATAGAGTGATCATGCGAGTGCACAACTATTATTAAACACTCAATGAATCAAATAAATTGAACCAAATGAATTAAACACAAAAACAAGTAATTATTTTTTTGGGGTTTTCTCTTGTCTTGAAACTAAAACCTATATGACGTGCACAAGCTATTTTGGTATTTTTATATTAAAATTCCAAATTAATAAAGACCCTAATTAAATTATTTAAAATGAATAGTTAACTAATCTAGTTTAGGGATTAATTTGACCTAAACCCTATCCTATCTCAGAAAACTTTTTTAAAGATGCAATATTATCTAAACATGCAATCATTCTCTAGGACACTATCTATGAAAGAAAATACTATCTAGAATCTATTCTGATCTATTCTAGAATCATCTAAAGATGCAATCCTATTCAAACTAGCAATGTTATCTAGAAATCTTATATATTCTAACATGCAATCTAACCCAAAAGACAAATCTAATTAGATAAATTCTAAACATGCAATCCTAATCTATTTAGGAAACTCTCCTATCTATCACACAAATTGATCTTTTGGGTGTTTCTCAAAACAAACAGTTATCAAATATAAACATTATATCCAACCCACTCACGATATTGATCAATAATTCAAATAAAGAGTTAAAATAATTGAAAAAATAATTTATCGTCTCATGGATTAAATTAACAATTATTCTAAACCTAAACATCACAACACACAGGAAAATCAAAATAATTAGAAAATTGATCTGAAGTCTCACATATCAAATTAGTAATTATAATGATTTCAAACATCATCAATGTGCAAAAAAATCAAGATAATTGAAAAAGTGATCCGATGTCTTACAGATCAAATTAGTAATTATAATGATTTTTTAAATAATATCCTATCAAATAATGTCTAACATCTCAATAGAATCAAATTAGAATCAAATTATCCAATTTAGGCAATAAAATACCGAGATGAAATTTGGCTCAAGAAAATTACGTAGTTAAGATGATTTGTCTCCAAAATGGGACAGGCGGCAAGGGACTTGCGAACAGCAGCCCGCGTTGAGATGGGCTGAACGCGGTAGCACTTCTTGGACAGCAGCCAAAGGCAATTGGATTCGCTAGACAAAGCCTAGGAACCTGCAAAATCAGATTTGGATGCAACAACGATGATTGGATGTGATGGGGGTTGCTAGTTGTTCGTCGATTTTTGGAGTGGTGATTGCAACGAGTCAACTCATCGGAATTCTTAGCACTGTGTAGGAAAGTGCTCTTTGGTGGATCTCAGCGGAGAATAGTTCTCTAGACGACCTACAAAAGTAGAAAGCAACACTCCTCGGTTGTGTACAAATTCAGCGGGAGCTTGATGACGGGATGGCGGAGCAAGTCACCGCCAGAGTAGCGGGGACCGCCGCGGTGGAGCGGATAGGACTCGTATCGGTGAAGTGGCGTCGGCCCAACGAGCCTCGAAGTTGTGTCGAGGGGAGCAGCAACGTTGGGAAAGAAGCTCTAGCATCATTGGTACGGGCGGTATCGTCACGGCTCGGACGATACAATAGCGGCAACATCGTGCGAAACAACAGGAAACCGCTCGTCGCGATGACAGGTGATAGCAGGGATTGGGGACGATAGCTTCTCGTTGTTAGGAGTGGCAACAATGTGAGACCAGTGGTAGAGGGCTCAGTCGTCGAAGGTGGAGCAATGAGTTGTCGTGGAATAGAGCAGCGATGTTGATGAGTGATGATGTTGGATATTTCAATAATATTTTGAAGTATTTACAATAATAGCTTCAATAAAAGTTATGACTGCATTGAAGACCATCATTAATTTCAACGGTCACATAACGGTTTCTTAATGGTTATATAACGGCTGTTCAATTGTTTTGTAACGTTTAATTTATTTCTCAAATAAATCCTCCATTATTTTATAACGGCTATTTTAACGGCTCTATTTTGTCTGGATATAAAAATAAAATCTCATAAGACAATCTTAAAATGTACACTGAATAAAAGAGAGAATATCCTTTCTTTAAAAAATCTTTCCTTTCCTTTTCCTTGCTGGGTTATACACAACGTTGTTTCTGTTCTTTCTAATATTCAGTGCGGAATATAGAAGAAGGTCTGTTGTATCTTGGGAGGATAGTCATCAGAAGCCTATCGCATTGAGTTTCGCACTTCGCGGGGCGGAATTATCCTTAAGGACAGTGCTTGCGCTTGCACGCCTTAAACAAATTTATTTATTCTCATTAGCTTTTTCCAACAATCTTAAGAATAACTCCTATGGAGCCTCAAGGAAATGTTGCTGCTGATGCCTCAATCTCCGCCGGTCCGGTTGCACTACCGCCACTACCACATATGTCTTATGCCAAACCATTCCCCAACATATCGAAGATCGAAGTTTTTAATGGCAACAATTTCCAAAGGTGGCAAGAAAGGGTTTTCTCTATCCTAGATGTGCACGGCGTGGCTTTCGCACTTACGGAGGCTAAACCATCTGATAACAAGCTACGGATCAATGGATACACGCTAATAAGGTATGTAGGCACACAATTATTAGTAATCTTTCTAATGAATTGTTTGATGTCTACTATCCATACAAGGAAGCAAAACAAATATGGGACTCCATGACTGCAAAGTACACTGCTGAAGATGTGGACAGAAAAAAATTTGTAATCGGAAATTATTATCAATGGGACATGTCCGATGATAAGGAGATCAATACACAAATCAATGAATATCACAAGCTAGTGGAGGAATTGAAGGCAGAAAACATCAATTTACGAGAAGAATTTATTGTGGGCCTGCTAATTGAAAAGTTGCCTGAGTCTTGGAATAACTACAAGCACAAGGACAAGCAATTGTCACTAGCCGATCTGAATGTGCATATTATCATTGAGGATACAACTCGCAAGGAGATCAAAGCAGCCAAAGCTAAGGAAGTTGCTACCAAGGCAAATTTGGTGCAAGGCAAATCTCAACATCGCTAAAATAGGTATAAAAAAAAAAAAAAACCTGATTACAAACCCAAGGTTGCTTACCCCACCTTTAAAAAGAAAGGCTTTTGCTTTGTTTATGGAAAACCAGGTCATCATGCAGCGCACTACAGAAAGAGAATAATGGGAAATGACAATCCTGCTAAACCAAAAGTCAATTTGGTTAAAGCAGATGACTCTAATGATATAATTGTTGCAGTTATTTCCTAGGCCAACATCGTGGCCAATGTTAAAGAGTGGATGGTAGACTCAGGTGCTACTAGGCATATTTGTGCAAACAAAAATGCCTTTTCCTCCTACACGCCAATAGGGAAATGAGAATAAATTATTTATCTTGGTGATTCAAGAACAACTCAAGTTCTTGGGAAAGGAAAAGTTCTTCTCAAGCTCACATTTGGCAAGACTTTGGCCGTGAATGATGTATTACATGTCCCTAATATAAGGGCAAACTTGGTCTCAGTAGCTCTTTTAGGAAAGATAGGGGTGAAGGTGTCATAGGAATGTGATAAGATTGTAATGACAAAAAATAACGTCTTTGTGGGAAAGGGTTTGTCGCGACCTATTTTTCGGGTGCACCACCTAAGATTTGGCTAATGGATTGTTAAGCCTAGACTTAACTCGGGCTCTCCCAAAACCATACCAATTCGCGACTTAGGTTTAAATTCTTAACATGCAAATGATTTTCAATCAAGAGTCGCCACTAATCAGTTTATGGTAGGTCAATTAGACACCTAAGTAAAATAATGAGAGGATTATTTTACTCCTACAAACCAGAGACTTCGGGTACGGGGACTTGGTTACACTAGACTTCTCTAATGCCATTTCGGTACCATTTCTTCTTATTTTCAAAAATATTTTTGCAGGCAGTTTGGATCGATTTTAAATCTATTTCCCTAACATGTGAGGTGATCATGCGGGTACCCAAACCACCAATTTAACACCCAAGAAAGCAATGAAAAAAAAAATGCAGGGACTTACCTTGTAGCAACGAAAGCATCTCGTGCTCGTTAAAATTCACATCATCATCCCTAGATATGATTTCTAATTAACGAACAATTTCTTTTTGTTTTCATTTAATTAATGTGAATCATGCTTTATGCCATGCAATATAACTAAATGACCTAATTCTAATGATGAGCAATTTCTAATTAAATGAACCTAGCAATAATCACTAAATAACATGTATTTCATGAATCTAATTCTATATGACATGCGCATGATATTTTTGTATTTCTTATAAAAATTCGTAATTAAAAATTACTAACAATAAAAATCTAACTAAAGTGAGATATTATCTATTTTAAGTTAGAAAATAGACTAATTTGAATCCTATCTTAACTTAGAAATTTATCTCGACATGCAATTTAATTCCAATATATTATCTAACCTAGATATCATCTAAACATGCATTCTAGTATAATTAAAAAGGTATCTAACTATTCTATCATGCAATTCTATATAGGAAATCAAATATAATCTACATGATATGCAAATGCAATCTTTTTTGTATTTTCGGGATAAATAAAGCAATTAAAAGATAAGCACAAAATCATTCAGAATCATCAAAGATATCACACATCGTCCGAATCAGGAAACAATATCTAAATCAAACTTGATTATTTCGTTAATAAAATCGATAAATTAATCTTAAGCCTTAAAGATCAAAATATCAATTTTATTCCCGCTTGATTAATTATTTCATCTAAAACCTTATAGATGAAATAAAAAATTAACGTGCGGTTGCGGATTAGGCAGTAAATCCTAACTCAAATATGCACGTGAGATATTGAAAAGCATGTATTAGGCAATAAAATATCCAAATCAAATTTGTATAAGATAATTACCTAATTCCGCAAATGATATTACCAAATTTGGACCAAGTGGAATCCGCTCAACATGTGAGCGGCGGTGCGTGATGGTGCTTGGCCTCGATTGATGGCACGGTGAGGATGGGTGTTCACAATAGTGCTCGAGGACGACTTGCAGTGATGGGAGAGAGATCACCATCGGATCCTTGCTTCGGTGGTCAACGAGCTCGCTTGGAAAGCCTGCAAAATTAAACTCATCTCTGGCCGTGAGTATGGATAAGCTGCCATGAACTTGTTCTCCTTGGTATTGGTGGACTAAAGACGTCAATGCTGCCCGATGAACGTCTCGGCTAAGCTGCCTTGTGGTCACTGGTGGAATTCCTGCTGTAATTGGGCCGTGAGGACCCAGCTCGGTGGCTTCCACGATGATGCTCGCGGATGATTTGTAGGCGCGGCAAAACAGGTGGCCTTTTTTCAAGTCAAAGTCAATGGATCTTCTTCATGCAGCAAGTGGAATTGTCTTCATGCAGCAAGTGGAATATTCAACGTGAGTGCTTTCGGCAAAAGAACCACGCTTGGAATTGCTGGAACTTAACGGTGAGCGTAGAGCTCGTGGCGTATCGGGTCAGCGGCTTAGTCGTTGAGGTTGGGGCTCGCGGCAACAGGTGCATAACGTTGCTGGGCTCCGTAGCAAAGGGATAGCACGAGCGGTGTTTCGACCAAGCCTTGGCCGAAGGACCCCTCTTCTCTCTCTCACGTGTTTTGATCAACGTGCTCTGAGAACTCTGAATTGCCGACCTCCGATTTTTGTGTGTGCTGTGCTGTGGCCATCTCAATCTTCGCGTGTGGAGGGTACAGAGAAGAAAGCCAAGTGTTGCAGATTGACTGCACCAACTTATTTGCCGATGGAGGGGATTCGTCGTCGTTGTGGATCCCAGTCAGGTCAGCCCTCATCAACGCAACGGACAACAGGAGCAGAGACGTCCATGGGCGGTGGACTGCAACGTCGTCAAGGTCGGCATCGATCTGGCTTTTCATATGGGACTCCTCAATCGGCAATAGAAGGTGTTGCGATTCCTGATGCTTCACGAGCACTCTGTACAGAAGCTTCCCCTCACGATTTTTCCCTCAATTCAGTGTATGGCCATGTCTTCAATTGTGTGGCCTCTCTCTTTTTCTGTCTGCGTGTACTCCACTAAATAGCCGATATCCTATGCTTCTCTTGGAAACTTGATCTCCAAAATATATTCTTCGGATCATGTAGGTATTCAATAAAGCCCCAGCTTGCCAAGATGGATGTCTTTTCCTTTTTCACGAAAGCCCCCACAAGATATCATCACCGTTTGCTGCCTCTCTCTTATTTTCTTCCCCAAATAGCTGGGCATGTATAATATATTGGGAATCCACGCCGATTGCTTTCTTTTCCTTGTTGCCTATCGAATATCTCGAAATATTCTACTATCGCAGGACAGAAAATAGCCTAATTGATGCAATTTTCAGCTATGAGCTTTGTTCAAATTTTTATCATCGCAGGCTTAATCCAATCAATCCAATTTAGAATCATTTACTTGAGTCTTCCGCCATCGGTCTGATGCAAATGCATAATGCAATTTTGATATTTTTTTTAGGGGTTAAAATTAACCCCTTTTTTATGCAAAAAAAAAGTCCATGAATGGGTCGCTAAAATTTTGGTGTCAACAGGGTTATTGTAATCAAGGACTTTTTGTTCTTAACGTTACCAATGTTATCAATGAAAATGCTACTACTTTCACTTACTTGGCTGAATCTATTGATTTATGGCATGGGAGATTAGGTCATGTTAGTATTTGTTATATTAAAAAAAAATGCAAAAACAAGGTTTAATTTCTTGAATTAAAAACCCATGTTTTAATAAATGTATAATATATGCCGAAACAAAATTAACAAAAAAGCCTTGTATTTTTGTAAATAGAGAATCTGATTTGTTGAGTTTAATTCATACTGATCTAGGAGATTTAAAACAAGCTATGACTAGACGAGGTAAACAATATTATATGACCTTCATTGATGATTATTCTACATTTATAAAAGTTTATTTGCTTAGGCATAAAGATGAAGCTTTTGATATGTTCCTTTTGTATGAAGCTAAGACAGAAAACCAATTGAATAAAAGGATAAAAAGAATTAGATCGGATAGAGGTGGAGAATATGTATTGCTTAATGAATTTTGTGAAAAGGAAGGAATAATTTATGAAACTATGCCTCCTTATTCCCCCGAATCTAATGGCATAGCTGAAAGGAAAAATAGGACTTTGAAAGAGATGATAAATTCTATGCTTGTTAGTTCTAATGCTCCAAATAATTTATGGGGTGAAGCTATTTTATTTGCATGTCACATCCAAAATAGAATACCTCATAAGAAAATAGGTAAAACACCCTATGAATTATGGAAATGTTATCGTCCTAATTTAAAATATTTGAAAGTGTGGGGGTGTCTTGCTAAAGTTATGCTTCCTAATTCTAAGAAAAGGAAAATAAGTTCTAAATCATCTGATTACATGTTTATTAGTTATATTGAACATAGTGCTGCATATAGATTTCTTGTATTAAAAAGTGACGTGCTTGATAATAATACTATAGTTGAGACAAAAAATGCATAATTTTTTGAGCATATTTTACCATTAAGTATTAATACTATTTCTCCCGTACCTCTTCCTAAAAACGTTTTCGAAAATTCAAATGATGAATTGAGAAGGAGCAAAAGAATAAGGAAAGAAACTTCTTTTGGGAATGATTTTTATACTTATCTTATTGGTAATGATCCTTTGACTTATTCTGAAGCAATATCTTCCACATAAAGCAATTTTTGGAAAGCCATAAAAATCGAGATTGATTCTATCTTACATAATAAAACTTGGAAATTAGTTGATTTACCACCCGGTGCAAACTAATTGGTTGTAAATGGATTTTTAAAAGGAAATATAATCTTGATGGTTCTATTGATAATTATAAAGCAATATTAGTTGCAAAAGGTTTTAATCAAAAACAAAATATTGATTATTTTGACACTTTTGCTCCAGATTACAAGAATTTCATCAATTCGTGTTTTAATTGCTTTAGCTTCTATTTACAAACTTGTTGTTCACCAAATGGATGTTAAAACAGTTTTTTTAAATAGTAATTTAGAAGAGGAAATTTACATGGTGCAACTTGAGGGTTGTATTTTTCCTAGCCAAGAAAACAAAGTTTGTGAACTCATTAAATCCTTATACGGCTTAAAGCAAGCGCCAAATCAATGGCATGAGAAATTTGATGATGTTCTAGTTAATAATGGATATTTCTCTATTGGAGTAGATAAATGTGTATACACAAAAACTGTTGATGGTGAATCTATAATTATTAGCTTATATGTTGATGACGTGTTTATTTTTGGTACGTGTATTGATGTTGTGAATGAAACAAAATGTTTTTTGACTTCTTAATTCGATATGAAGGACATGGGGGAAGCTAATATTATTTTGGGTGTTAGAATCGTAAAGAGTGATAGTGGCATAATGCTTACTCAAGCACATTATGTGGAGAGGCTACTTAAAAAATATGATTACTTTGATGTCAAACCTGTAAATACTCCTTATGATTCTAATATCTAATTAGTGAAAAATAAAATGGATGGTGTGGCTCAGTCTAGGTATGCTCAAATTATTGGGAATTTGATGCATTTGATGAATTATACTCGACTTGATATAGCTTATGCTATATGTAGACTGACCAGATATACACAAAATTCCAATGATGACCATTGGACTGCTTTGAGCAGATTAATGAAATATTTGAAAGGAACTATGAATTATGGCATTTTATATAGTGGATTTCCCGCTATATTAAAAGGATACAGTGATGTTAATTGGATTTCGGATTCATACGAGACAAAATCCACCAGTAGATATGTGTTCACTCTTGGTGGAGGTGCTGTAACTTGGAAGTCAGCCAAACAAATAGTATTTGCTAAATTCACCATGGAGTCAGAGTTCGTAGCTCTAGAATTGGCTGGCAATGAGGCTGAATGGTTAAGGAACCTCTTAGTTGATATTCCTTTAGGAATGAAATCGACACCTTCTGTGTCTATGCACTGTGATTGCCAAGCAGCAATATAGCCATTGTAAAAAAATATAATTTTCAATGGTAAAAATAGATACATCCGATTGAGACATGATGTAGTAAAGCGTTTGCTTAAAGATTGAATTATAGCCATCGATTTTGTAAAGTCAAAAGTAAATTTGGCCGATCCTTCGACTAAACCTATGGGAAGAAAATTAATTTATGACACATCGAGGGGAGTGGAACTTAAGCCAATTGAGGAAAAACAACAGTGATGGTAACTCAACCTATGTGATTGGCGATCCCATAAATTAGGTTCATATGGGTAATAACAAGTCACTTGTTGTTCTGGTGATGCACTATTGTCCATCCTAAGATGAGAATAGTGCAAAACTGCAAAAAAAAAAGAGGTTGAGCTAAGCTCTTAATAAAATTCCATAACCATTATTGGTAGTGTATTAAGCTGCTAAATACACTTGATGGAATCATCTATATAAGTGTGGAGTGGGGCCGCTCTTATGAGAATTTTTAGCGAAAATCTCTAAAGCACTTATGAATAAACCAAGCACGCGCATGGCTTATTAGCGCAAAACCACATTGAACAACAAAGCTTGTAAGAGTGCAATGTGATTGATGAAAATTATAATTCACAAAATAAATTTTTGGTTCATAGAAGTTTCAAACTTCACCAATAATTTCGTGAATTATATTTCATTTTTTAGGGCTTGTTCATAACCTAACAAACACCAGTTCTGATGCATTACACTCCAATAACCCAGTATCATTATTATTATTTTTAAAAATCTTTTGAAATATGTGGGGGATTGTTGGATACTTCAATAATATTTTGAAATATTTACAATAATAGCTTCGATAAAAGTTATGACTGCATTAAAGACCATCATTATTTTAACAGTCACATAACGGTTTCTTAACGGTTATATAACGGCTTTTCAATCGTTTTGTAACGTTTAATTTATTTCTCAAATAAATTTTCAATTATTTTACAACGGCTCTTTTAACGGCTTTATTTTGTCTGAATATAAAAATAAAATCTCATAAGACAATCTTGAAATATACATTGAATGAAAGAGAGAATATCATTTCTTTAAAAATCTTTTATTTCATTTTTCTTATTAGATTATACACAACGTTGTTTCTATTCTTTTTAATATTCAGTGCGGAATATAAAAGAAGCATGTTATATCTTGGGAGGATAGCTATCAGAAGCTTATTGCACCGAATTTTCTTAAGGATAATGTTTGCGCTTGTACTTTTAGATAAATTTATTTATTCTCATTAGCTTCTTTTCAACATGCTGATGACTGTAGGAACAACACGAGCAAGGCAGCATCATCGATGACGCAACGGCAGAGCGTCAGGCCAAGGTGTCGGGGGGCGAATGAAGAAGATGACGCCCACTTCTCTCTCTCTCTCCCGTCTTTTCCTCTTGCATGTGTCAGACTAGCAAGGAAAAAAAAAAACAACTCGATTTGACCGAAAGTCCCCTCTTTTCTTTGTCGCGTAATGAGTCCTTTTATAGTGAAAGCTAAACCATCGATGAAAGAAACCATATTTTGTTTTCTCTTGGGCATGCTTTAAAATATATTCTATTTCCTTTCCTCTTCTTCATTGACCGAATGCCTTCTCTGTAGGGATCCATCTTTTCTTTGCAAATCCATGTGCCCTCGGTGAAGAACGTGCCCAACATTCCCTTCTCATGCTAATTTTTTCTGTTCCGAATTTCCTTTGTGCATATGCTTGTATCTTTCCATAATGGATCATGCAAGATGACTATTTTCCACCGATTTTATTTTGTTAACTCAAATACCAACTCATTGATTGATCGAACATTGCCAAAAATTCAAGATCGTAATAGAATTTTCCCGAATTATGAATTTGCAAAGGTGAGCTTGCAATATCTCCTTCGTACGCTCGCATTCACTGAAGATGTATGAATATATTGCATGAATATACAAAAAATCCACCATCATATTATCGGATAATGGAAGTATAATACGAATCTTTTTTGAAATATACCCATCTCCCAACTTGTCAAATTAAAGCTCGTTCATCACCGGTCCAATGCAAATGCGATAAAAAATAAATGCTCTTAAAATTATATGTTATGCAACCTAATTCTAATATTTTTGTTTGGGGATTAAATTAATCCCTTATTTTTATGTAAAAAAATGAATGATTTGGTCAGCAAAATTTAAGTGTCAACAAAAAGCACCGATGATCAATTATTAATTGTTAATCTTTCAAAGGGAACTCGTATGATGTGTTCCTTAACATTAGAGATGACGAAGCTGAACACTGTAAGACGACGATGAAGGCATGTCAGGCGCATGGGACGCTTCGGTCACCACATTCAAACCCAGAGGATGCTTTTGAAGATGACTTGGGTTGCGTACTTCCCGAGGCAGATTGTGAGGGTATTGTTGATTGTATAAAGAAACTGTTACTTCTTCTCAAAACTAAGGCTAAAAAGCGGAGCGACGAGCTACAATTTTAGGGTTTTGTATAGTTGTTGTATAAAGAGACGACATAGTGAAATCATTACGGATATCATAGTTAAGAATAATGAATGTCTTTGCAACCCTTCTCCATTGTTTTGCACTGTATCTTTGTGAAATTCTAGGTCTTCATTTTTTGTCAAAGAGATGGTCTGTGCTTCTGGATCCATGTAAGCCCACATGCATTACTCTTCGAACTCCTTCCGTTCACCATGATTAAATTAGAAGTCCAATTCTAGGGTGAACTGATATAGGGGTAAAAAGGTTTATTGGCGATTTTCAATTATCTCGCACTGTTCAATGATGCAATCAGTCCTTCCCTTCAGTTTGCACGGTTAAAAGCATTGAGTTTCTGTTTCCGATAATTTTGAATGCGAATGAAAAGGTAAGAGAGAATGTGTTTGAGGAGCGATTGGTGAAGTTTTGAACTCATATTTAGAATTACTTTCCCTTAACATATTTGGGATTAATTTTTATGTGAGCGCAAGTTGTTCCAGTGGGAGATGTAGAAATGTATTAAGCTCTAGATTCATTTCACCTCCCATGGCTTTGACAGTTATGATCTGAGGTTGGATATACTCTGTTGAATTGAACAGGTCAAGATATGGAGCATAAAAACGGAAGCAAGTGTCGTTAGCATTTACATGAAAGGAAATATTTGTTCTGTCAAGTACCATCCTGGATCTAGTAATGTCTACTTTCTCAGTCTATGAATTGACCAATCGGTTCCCCTTTTAAGGAAATTAAATTCTAGACAGATCAACAAGCCTTGTGCATTTTTGAGTTGAGTTTAGCTTGTTTACTTGTTTTGTCATTTACCTTAAAAACATGCTCAATACAGCATCTTGATCTTGAAGGCAACCAAGATGTCTGACATTTGGAAGCCTCACTGGTTAGACATATGCGTCATCATCGTAGAGGGTCGGAGATATTGGCGATGGCTCATCTCTCATCGAAATATCAACTGTGTTTCTACACAGGCCATTGCCGATCCTGCTGCTCGGTATCGGTTTGCTTCTTCTGACAGGAAAGAGACCGATGAGGTGCAAATTCATTTTTTACTCGTGCCGGAGTTGGAAGAACAATAGCCCAGCCACGAGCAGTCAAAGGAACGGACAAGGTACTTGTCCTTGCAGCCTGAATGGTCAGCTTAACGAAGAAATTAGTAGGATTGAATCAGGAGGGTTTCCCATCTGTATGTTTTGCTGAACTGGTAGGCATTAGAGAACGCTGGAACGTGATTTTAATGTTGAGTCTCTAACTTCTATTTTGGAAAAAAGGTAAATCGTTCCTAGCTTCCCAAAAAGGTTTAGTTAATCATCATCATAAGCAAAGCAATAGGCTCTACTACGGGCCGGGGCAAAATCAGACGATGCCTGCAGTGCTTCCTTGTTAGTTGTCTCCGTCTATGAAGTACCGACATTCTCCAAAAGCCTTCGTGTCGTGTCGGATACTTCGACAAGTGTCCGACACTCTCGAACATTCTCGGATATTCTTCGACATTCAGTCAACAAGTGTCGAAAAATCCAACACCTGGTCAACTTTCTCGAACTCTCCGACACTCAAGTCGGAATTCCGACATACGAGTTTCCGACACGTGATTCAAATATTGAGATCAATTTTAAAAATTCAATAAATGAGAGGTCTATATATATGTGAAAAAATAAAACGCAATAATAAAAATAATAAATTGAGAAAGAAGAAAAACCTAATATTCTCTTCTCTTTTGACTCCCACAAGAAGTGATACACAATTCACCCCTTAAGTTTTTTCTTTCTCCTGTTTCAACATATCTAACATGCGAGTTCAAAATATAGATAGTTTGTTTTTTCTCCAAGTTTTATGAAAATTGAAACAACGAATGATATTAATAAATGGCGAATTAATGTTTTTAGTATATATTCATTCTAGGCTTATTTATTTATTTATGAATTTGATTCAAATTAATTTGATTGAAATAATCATAAAAATAATAATTTATTATATAGATAAAAATATATATTTAATATACAACGTATCGAAATTCTCTATTTTTTAATAAATGACGTGTTGACGTGTCGTGTCGTGTTGTCTCCTATTGCGTGTCAGTGTTGGTGCTACTTAGGTCTCCGTTTATGACTTCGTGGTATTTGCACTTTCAATCCGATCATGTGGTGCATTAGCAGTTCGATTCGGGAAGATGAAGAAAGCAAAACAGTAGCATACAAAGCCCCATTGAGACGCCAATTCTCCCCCGCTGGAGACTATTGGCCAGCATCAAGAATTCTATCATACGATCGCGACCCTACCCATTTCCTAAAAAAGGTCTGGTACTCCGCGCATCACAAGCCGTTTCCGGACCCCCTCTTTGGGCGTATCCGGACGAAACTCACGTGGGAAAGGCAAAGGACCCTTTTGCAAAGGTGTCGACCGTGCACTTGGGATGCAGTTGTTGACTAGGATTTGCCGAGGAGGAAAGGGAAAGTGTAAGGAATCTCGTTGCCTTCGCATCGTCCACCAACGCAGAAAAACACAGCATGCCACGATCACTTTTCGCGAGGTCACGATCGTCCACCTACTCCCGATATAAACGTAGAAAAACACAAAACACTAGTCCTGGAAACACGAGCCATAAGTATTTGTCGCGACCTCGCATGCGATTCAAATTCGAGACGATATGCTCGACAACCAAGCAGCTCCAAAGGTACAACCATATCGTGGTGGTTTGTCCTCAGGACGCCCGGGCTTTACTAGCCCGGTCGAATTTCCCTCACCAACAGCTCATGCATGTGTCACGGGCTGAGAGTTTCTTTGGCCTCGGAACGACCCGCAGGCGCCTGGCGAGCGGAATTCGCCAAGCCAGCCTTGATTCGTGTAGCTATTCCAGCGAACGATACGGTGAATGCTTCTTCATGCGAGATCCTACCACACCCAGCTTCGCTTGGGCGTCTAGTCCATCAAGTGAGACAGCAGATATCTTTTAGGCACAACAACTGGTTTCGGCCTGCCATGGCCTCGTCAGGAGAGCGGCATCAGCTCTCGACCAGTTTGTGCACGGGAGGTCTATCCCGTCTTCGGAGCTCCTACGTGATATAATCCTTCTATCTTAGAACTTCTAGCACCACCCGTCCTAACGCCACTCCCACGGACCAGTTGTGTTCTACCCTTCTGCCTTCTCACTCTTCACCCGATAACCCCCGCCACTCACAAGTGTCACGAGTACGGGAGGATTCACGGACCGTGACATTTTCCCCCACTTAATTCGCAACGCCCTCATTGCGATATGCTCTGTCGCTTCCTTGCGTCCCTTAACCATTGATGTGCCACTTTTGGGATTTCATATCGAATGGTCACGCTCGCCCAACAAAACAGGTTTTGCTCCATCAGTAGCCTCTTTTGATCTCAGCCACTCGGCCATTCTCGATCACCTGCGCTTTTCGGCAAGTGTGGCATTTTTCGCCAACCGCATCTTTTGGCAGCACCTTTTTCAGCCTAACCAACATCTTTGACCCCAGCAGACCAAATGGAGGTTCTTTCTTTGTTGAAAACGTGGCAGTAGACCTCTTCTTCGAATTCACCGATTGATCTAGGAACGTTATCCCCATTCAGCAAGGGTTCGGTTCTTCTCGAACTCCCTATCGGCTCGGCGAGGAACTGACTCGTCCTAGTACCATTGCCATCCTAGGAGCAGAGTGTGCAGCTTCGTTTGAGCATCTCTTGCCCCGGCCATACACTTTCCGCCCATTAGGACCGGACCGGGCACTCATCAGTTCGACGCACTGTAGCGAGAAGCTCAATTCTCCGACTCACGCACTTACTTACTGGAGGGATTCCTACTCTGATACCATTTGTCACGGGCTGAGAGTTTCCTTGGCCTCGGAATGACCCGCGGGCGCTTGGCGGGTGGAATTCACCAGGCCAGCCTTGATTCGTGTAGTTATTCCAACGAACGATACGATGAATGCTTCTTCGTACGAGATCCTACCACGCCCAGCTTCGCTCGGGCGTCTAGTCCATCAAGTGAGACAGTAGATATCTTTTAGGCACAACAACTGGTTTCGGCCTGCCATGGCCTCGTCAGGAGAGCGGCATCAGCTCCCGATCAGTTTGTGCACGGGAGGCTTACCCCGTCTTCAGAGCTCCTAAGTGATATAATCCTTCTATCCTAGAACTCCTAGCACCAACCGTCCTGACGCCACTCCCACGGACTAGTTGTGTTCTACTCTTCTGCCTTCTCACGCTTCACCCGATAACCCCCAGCGCCACTCACAAGTGTCACGAGTACGGGAGGATTCACGGACCGTGACACATGTCATGGAGTTGGCAGATGAGTGCAGAACTTTCTCATCCACATGCGCAACACCCTTTTGGCCTGGCAAGCAGCTTGGCCAGGATCGAGGTAGAGGGATTTTACAATCTCTCCATGATAATGATCGTTCTAATGTCGTCCCGATAAAATTGAACAAAACCGATTCGAAATCAATGAACTGATGAAATGTAAGATTTTGTGAAACTATTACAAACTGTTCTAAAAATTATAATATTCAAAATAATAAATCATGTTTTCATCTAACGGTTTAAAGCCCCGCAAAATCTCCCATGCTATCGGAGCTAGAGCTATTAAGTTCAAATCTTTCTAGACCATTGATCCGGTTCAATTCCTTTGTGAACTTTTCGGTTTGGTTTGGCACCGAGACAGTCGAAACCAAATCGAGTTAATTTATCAATTTCCTAAGTTTCTAGGAATCGTTGTCTAGACCATTTTTACTATTCATCGAATCATTCGTCACCTAAAGTTTAGCACAAATTCATCCCCTTCTTTTTCCTTTTTTTAGCCCTTTCTCTCTCCCCGATTCAGCAATTTTTTTCTTTTAAATAATAAAAGGGTGAGGTTGGGGAATTAGAGCTACTATCCCTAAAATTCAAAGAAAATGACACAAATAATCATTGAATTTTTACCTAATATGCAATGTACTTCTTAAACTTCTAAAATGTTGAATCCCTAGGCTTTTGATGCGGTCTCTAAGTTATGTGAAAATGTTTGATGTTGTCTCTAATTTTAAATTAACAGAAGAACAATATGGAACATTTTTCATACAATTCAGGGACTCGATTGAACACTTACAAATAATTAAAGGCTCACATTACATGTTGAATTGAAGTTCAAGACTCACATTGGATAGATAAAAAGTTTAGGGACTAAATCGGGTCATTATCTGAAGAATTTACCACAAAGGCCTCTCACTTTGTCATGAAACGTTCGATTGGAATCCCCCAATCCATATGTACAAGTACGAACCCGTCGTGGCAGCCCCCAGTGGACGCATCGGGAAATCAGAAAGCCTCTTCCCTTTGCATGAGATGACAAATGCTTGGAATACAAACTCGATCAGAACTTCGCTTGCAGCATGGTCCGGCCTCTTTCGAGAATGGCAGTCCGATCGAACCGTGGACCTAACAGGACACAAGAGGCTCTTTAGGAAAAAGGAGCGCGGGAATTTAGAAAGAAAAAATTCGACTCTCTCTTCTTCCCGCGCCTTTTGCCGTGGACAGCAAGGAGTTAAAAAGTCGAACGGATCGGGCCACCATGTTTTTCATTGTCGTGTCCCCGGCTCACGCTGTTCCATTAGTCAAATAATATATATATATATATATATATATATATATATATATTTTTTTTTTTTTTTATTACAGTGTCTCCAAGGAAGGAGGAGAGGTGGAAGGAGGAGAAGAAAAGTCAAGCTCAACTCGCGCCGATACTCCTCTTTCCCCCCTTTCCCCCTTTTACCCCTGATGAATCTCTCAAATCGAGCATTTTCCTTACAGATCACGCGAATCGATTTGCCAAAATCGAGCTGTAAGGAGGCGAGGCTTTCGAAGTAGCCTGGGAAGTGGAGAGCCCATTCAATCACCGGGATACTGGACTTGATCGCTGGTGAAGTCGCTGCTCCGGTGCATGTGTATGTCCAAACGGTGCCATCCCTTGAAAGACGGCTGTCTCTTCATGGCATCGATCCTCTGCCTCTTCGGCTGCGACCCCTGGAGACTACTGTGTCGATCTGGGTACTCTGACGGATGTGGCTGAGATAGAGTACCTTGCAGATGGTCACGTTGCTAGGGTCTTGACGTCGCGTACTTTGCATTGCTAATTTGCTCGACGGCGATGTTGCTATATGGAATCCGGCCACTGGGAGGTGTAGGCTCTTGCCACCTGCAGATGCTGAGATACCCCATGGATTAGATCTCTTTGGTAAGATAGAACATGTGTTGGTTATAGTGATTTGGGTATGACGATAGGAATAATGAGTACGTGTTCTTGGGGGTGGTTCAGACCTGGAGAGAGCCAATTGCACTTGCAGTTAGCATCTATTGATCAAGAGCTAACGCGGGGAGGCGGCTCCAGCCGTTGCAGTACTATCTGCATATTCCGCCCATAATGGGGGATTCCCTTTCAGTGATGGTTTTCCTGCGCGGCCATCTGCATTGGATAATGAGACAAGAGTGGGTGTGGGGTTCGGCAAAAGTGCTGGTGGCTTTTGATATTCGTACTAAGGGTTTTGTGGAGGTGGACCTGCTTGCCTGATGGTATAGACAATACATTTGTTGACACCTAAATTTTGACAATCCGATTAATTGTTTATCGCATTGAAAATTAGGGATTAATTTTTAACCCCTAAACAAAAATAACATATAGTTTTAGAAGCATTCATTATTTAGTTTATATTATTTATTTTTATTGTATTTTCATTGGACCGATAACAGATGGACTTAACTTATTGGCCTTGAGTTTTATTGAGACCGTGAGTTCGGACAAGCTGATCACGTTGATATCGATTTTATTGATATGAGAGAATGAAAGAAATATCTTGTCTAACGAAAATAAGTAGGAAACCGAATATCTCCGCTAAGGGAAAAGGGGGCAGGAAGGGATTTTGATGAAAGGATAATGTCTCGTGTGGGGGCATATATTTGATCTCATTATTCTGGTAATATATCCTTTTGACAATATTTATTGTTCATAAGGAAGGAATGTCTGCAATATCGTCCCTTTCGATATCTCTACATGAAGAAATGATACAAAGAGAGGATTGGTCGGTGTGGGTCATATATTTAGTGAATATATTCCTGTTTTAAGACAAGAAATTGCGTGCTGTCAAGGAAGATTTCAAGTGTCCAGAAGAGGAAACGAAATATGCTGTTTTTTTTCTTGATGAGTTCGAACCCTCTCCCTATAAAAGGGACCTTTCGCAGACAAAAAGGGGGATGCCGAATACCAGAGAGACACGTGAGAGAGAGGAAATCCCGACCAGCTCTTGGCCGAGGCAACCCTCCAAACAGGCGCCCACACCACGGCCAGACCTGTGGCCGTGCCTCTGTCACCAACATCGCCGCATCGTGTTGCTGCCCTACTGAGCTGTCAACGAGGACCAAGCCGCTCCTTGCACGCGTGCCACCTGAGAAGTCAATTGTGCTACTGTGCTTGACCACGCTGCTGCTTTGGTTTCGTTATTGCTGTGCGCTGGCGCCGTTGCTCCCTGACCCGTCGATCACCGGTGAATGCTGCCCCACCGGGTCGGCGATCTTTTGTGCTTTTATTTTCAGGTTCTCACGAGTCCCAGTGCCTCATGCACCTGAGTCACATTGGAGACCAGCCCTGGACCTTCAAATCTTCACGCCAACAACCCTCCTTTTTGCTGTTCAAGTCTTCTGGTGGACGTCCCCTTGCTGTGTTGGTCAACTTCGTTGACCTTGTCAGGCCAAATCAGTGAAGTATTAGCCACCATTCAAAATTCGCTATTACTATCATTGAGCAGCACGTCATCTTGAACCGCCGCCCATGAGTCATCCCGCCATCCGTCGTTCGACTGAACTCGACAACATGGTCCACGTGACACCAAATATTAGGTAGATGTCCCCTCTCTTTTTGTTGGACTTGCGCTCGAAAACTGTGAGCTTCCCTTTGCAAACTATGGTCATGTCATTGTCGCCGATCCTTCGCCTATATTGTTTTATCCAATTAGTAGCACAGAGGTTCGATGTTTGGTTGATGTACCTGGTCAAAAGCTACCTTCTATTGCTAATGGGGAAATGGCCAAATATTTGAAGAGCGTGGTGGCTCCACAGGTACTACCATTCTATCTTTTCCCGACTCCTCTTTGACAGAGACAACGCTTCTCATGAATTTGGCCATCCTGGGAGGGCGTCTTTGCCTTATCATGACTGGGGAGGGCCTCTTGATGTGTGGATTATGAGTGAATATGGATTGAACGGACCATGGGATCTGTTGTTCTCGATACCTGGGATTGGGAGCTTCTCCAGCCATTGGCTTTTTCCCAAGATGGTGATCAAGTTTTGGTGGCCGTGGGCAGGGAGAGACTCGTTTGGTACAATTTACAGACCAGGGGCATCGATATAAACGGCTTATGCAGCAACTTGTTTGCGATTATGAACGAACCGCCAATATGAGGGGGTAGCTACTCTGTGAAAAGTAGCTAGTTCTTTCATGTTGGCTTGGCTGTCTCAGATTCTTCGTAGACAAACTTTTAATAGCTTTTTGTTTATGAACTTCTTTTAGATGTGGAGTAGCTAGTTCTTTCATGTTGGCTGTCTCAGATTCTTCGTAGACAGACTTTTAATAGCTTTTTGTTTATGTTTTAATAGCTTTTTGTTTATGAACTTCTTTTAGATGTGGATTCAACTTCACAGCATGAGTCTCTTTGCCTAAAGACGTTGATATTTGTGGGTAGCCTTACCAACTTGTCATGGATGGAACTTTCCACTTTTTCTAGTTGCCGTAGTTAGGGGTGTGCATGGTCTGGGCAGGCAGTTCCCGACCTAGAATCGAGAACCGCCCGCTAAGGACCGGTTCCGAAAAATTGGAACCGGGATCCACCCATTTGTTGCATGGATCCACCCAAGAACCGGATTGTCCGGTTCTCGGGTGGATCCATGGAACCGATCTTGACGCGAAACAATTTTGGTTTTCAACATAGAACAACTACGTGACATAGTACGTGAAGATGCGAACGGGGGGAGAAGTAAACACAGGGAAATGGTGATAGGATTATGAGGCGAAGACGAAGGGAGTGAGAGATGAGATCTAGGATTTCTTTTAGTAATTTTTTTTTTTTAATATTAAAAAGGTTCCAATCCGGTCCGGGTGGGCAGCCGGGTGGATCCGCCCATGGAATCGGGAACCGGACCGGTACCCTCAAGAACCGCCGGTTCCGG
This sequence comes from Eucalyptus guilfoylei, assembly GCA_016097605.1. Lineage (NCBI taxonomy): Eukaryota > Viridiplantae > Streptophyta > Magnoliopsida > Myrtales > Myrtaceae > Eucalyptus > Eucalyptus guilfoylei. The sequence continues at coordinate 44,611,338 of CM027864.1, read as the reverse complement.
GCGGTTTCGGTCCGGTTCCGGGCTGTCCGCGCAGTTCCCGGGTATTTTGCACACCCCTAGTCGTAGTGTATCTTTGCTTTCTTATGCTATGCCCTGAACAATATAAGTTTCATCTATTACTTCAATTTGCTATGTCTTTTTTGGGCTCTCTCTGGGATCCAATCCTAGAACCTGTAAGCACACCCCTGGGGGGTGATGGAGATCTTGAAGGATTCTAGTAGTTTCTTGTCATTTGTTTATACTCTTGTTGTCTCACCTTTTGTAATGCCTTTTTAACTTGCTATATATTCTATGTTTTATTTTGTTCAATTTGATCCTATCATGTTTGTCTGATGCTGTTGATGCTTATTTGCCATACCTATGTTGAAAAATGTCAGTGTTAGTGGCTTTTTGTTTATGAACTTCTTTAAGATGCAGATTCAACTTCCCAGCATTTGTCTATTTACTTCAAGATGTTGATAGTTATGGGTAGCCTTCTTATCAACTGGTCATAGATGAAAGTTTCCACTTTTTCTGGTTGTAGTAGCATATCTTTGCTTTATTATGCTATGCCCTGAACCAAATAAATTCCCTCTATTTATAAAATTTGCTATGTCTTTTCTAGGCTCTCTGGGATCATCCTAGATATTCTGGTTACACTCCATCCATTGTACTATTATGGCTGCTTAACGATAGATTTAATTGTCAGTCTACTTAGTCTATTAGCAGGGAACTGATAGCTGCCATTAGTTATCGTTGTTATATAGAATTTGCAACATAATGTCCATTGGTACATATTTTGGTGACTTGGCTTAGTCGCACCTCTCATCGTCGTTCATTGCATGATCCAACCACTTTGGAGAATGGTAGTTCGACCGAGCGGTAGATTGATAGGACAAGACTCTTTAAGGAAAAAAGGGGGGGCACGAGAATTTAATCAAAAAATTGGGCGCGTGCTATCCTGCGTTTTCCTCGCTGTCCACAGCAAAAAGCGTGAAGAATTCAAACGGATTAGGGGCCCGAAAAAAGCCCTATCGCCTATAAAATCCCTAATTCCATCATCTTTCTTCGCACGAACATCCCCATCGATTCCCCTCCTCCCCGATCGGCCCCTTGATTCCTCTCCGGTTTCGAAATTTCCCTTTTTTAGCGCGGAAAGCACATGAAGCTTGATGTCTCCGATGGCGAGGCGCGTGCAGCAGCAGCTGGAGGGCGTCGTCGGGCACGCTTCTTTCAGGGAATTGGGAGAGGGAGAAACATGTTGTCGGCTAGGATTTGCCAAGAGGGAAAGGGAAAGTGTTAAGGAATCTCGCTGCCTAATGATCATCCACCAACGTAGAAAAACGCAGCACGCCAAGATCACTTTCGGGAGGTGGCGGTATAAAGGAACCAATAGCAGAGCCTCCTTTCGAGAGAGGTAGGCATACACCTGGAAAGACGAGGCACGAGCATTTGTCGCGGTCTCGCGCGTGATTCACGTTCGATTCGGTATGCTCGACAGCCAAGCAGCTCCAAAGTTCCAACCATATTACGGTGGTTCGTCCTCAGGACGCCCGGGCTTTACTAGCCCGGTCGAATTTCCCTCATCAACTGCTCATGCACGTCGTGGAGTTGGAAGATGAGCGCGGAACTTTTGCATCCGCAGGCGCAGTGCCCTTTTGCCCTGGCGAGCAACTTGGCCGGGACCAAGGCAGAGGGATTTCACACTCTCTCCATCATAATGATTGTTCTTATATTGACCCAATAAAATTGAATAAAACCGATTCGAAATTGAACAAAACCGATTCGAAATGTGACATTTTGTGGAACTATTATGACCTATTCTAACAGCTTATAATATATAAAGTAAGGGTTAATACCCTGAGAAACCCAAAATTGGTACATTTATGATAAATTTACCCAAAATTATTGTTTTGACTATCAAAAACCCCAAACCGATTCGAAATGTGACATTTTGTGGAACTATTACGACCTATTCTAACAGCTTATAATATATAAAATAAGGGTTAATACCCTGAAAAACCCAAAACTGGTACATTTATGATAAATTTACCATAAATTATTTTTTTGACTACCAAAAACCCCAAACTGATATACATTTGACAAATTTACCCCAAATTGATACGCTTGTGACAAATTTACTCTCTGTTAGTTTTCGTTAAATTTTACTATAAAATTATTAAGTTAAATGACACGTGATAATTGACTAGTATACCAATTTGGAATTTTACGCTCCGTTTGTCACAGTTTACAATTTTTATAAATTTTTTTGTGTTATTAATACAATTTAGCGGATGATATATTTGTCACAAATTTACCAATATAAGGTTTTTTGTGGTCAAATAAATTAGTTTGAGGTAAATTTGTCATAAATGTATTAGTTTAGGATTTTTGATGGTCAGTCAGGGTAAATTTGTCGTAGGTGTACCAGTTTGGGGTTTTTAATGATTAAAAAAATAATTTTGGGTAAATTTGTCACAGGTGTACCAATTTGAGATTTTTCAGGGTATTAACCCTTAAAATAATAAATTAATTTTTTCATCTAATGGCTTAAAGCCCCCACAAAATCTCCCATGCTGTAGAAGCTAGAGCTATTAAATTTAAATTTTTCCAAACCATTGATATGGTTTAGTTCCTTTTTTAACTTTTTAGTTTGGTTTGGTGTTGAGATAGTCGAAACCAAATCGAGTTAATTTATCAATTTCCTAAGTTTCTAGGAATTGTCGTTCATACCATTTTACTATTTATTGAATCATTCGTTGCCTAAAGTTCATCACAAATTCATCCCCTTCTTTTTCCTCTTTTCTGCCCTTTCCCTTTCCTCAATTCAGCAAATTTTTTTTCTTTAAAATAATCAAAAGGGCGAGGTTGGGTGATTAGAGCTGCTATCCCTAAAATTTAAAGGAAATGACAAATAATCCTTGAATTTTTACCTAATATGCAATGTATTTCCTAAACTTCTAAAATGTTGAATCCCTAGGCTTTTGATGCATATTTGATGTAGTCTCTAAATTATGTGAAAATGTTTGATATTGTCTCCAATTTTAAATTAACGGAAGAACAATATGGAACATTTTTTATATAATTCAGAGATTCAATTGACCACTTATAAAAGATTAAAGGCTCATATCGTATATTTCCTAAACTTCTAATTTGCTTAATGTGTTCTTTAAACTTTCGGTGCATATATGATATAGTTAATAAATTATGTGAAAATATTCATCGTTGTTTTTTATTTAAATTAACGGAAGAACAAAATGGAACATTTTTTCATATAATTCAAAAACTAATTGAACATGTATAAAAAATTTAAGTTTTACATAACATATTAAATTAAAGTTCAAGAATGTGTTAACTAACATAAAAGTTTAAATATAACATGGCACGTTATACGAAAAATTTAGGGATTCTTTGGGTCATCGTCTGAAGAATTTACCACGAGGGTATGTTCGATTGGAACCCCCCAATCCACACGTACAAATACGAACCCGTGGTGGGAGCCTCCATTGACGTGTCGGAAATTCAGAAGCCTCTTCTCTTCGCACGAGGTGACAAATGCTCAGAATACAAACCTTCACTCGCGGCATGGTCCCACCTCTTTCGAGAATGGCAATTTGATCAGAGCGGTAGACCGATGGGACAAGAACTCTATAGGACGAGGGGGCGCGGGAATTTTAGAGGGAAAAATTCGGCGCGCTCCTCCTTCCATTTTCTTGCAGTCCACAACAAAAAGCGCGGGAGCCCAACTCCCGCCTAAAAAAGGTCAAACGGATCAGAGACCCGAAAAAAGCCTTCTCGCCTATAAAATCCCTAAATTCCACCACCTCTCTCCGCACGAACATCCCCATCCTGATCTCGATCCCGGAATCGAATCCCCACCTGCGTTCGGCCCCTCAATTCCTATCCGGTTTCTGAATTTTCCTTTCTTTGGCGCGAAAAGCCCACGAAGCTTGACTCCCTGATGGCGGCGGCAGCGAACGGGGTGGAGGGGGAGGAGGAGAGGGACGGGGACGAGCTGTTCGTGCCCCCACAAAACTCAAGTTCACGATGGTCGATCGCGGCGTGTTCAGGTCCGGCTTCCCCGACGGCGCCAACTTCAGCTTCTTGCAGTCGCTCGGGCTTGCGTTGCCGCAGCGGGTGGCTGTTTTTTGGTTTTTTCTCTCCTTTGACGGCGGTTTGCGCTCAGTGTAGAATCGGCGTTTCCCGGTGGCTGGTTCGACGATAGTGAAATGTTCCCGCTCATCATATAAAACTCTACTCATAAGTGGCTGGCGAATGAAACCCTCCGGCGAAGTCATGTCTCCACGCATTCAAACTTATCATATAAAACTCTACCAATAATGGAGTGGCGAATGGGACCCTCCGGCGATGATGTGCCCACGCATTCTAACTCATCTCCACGGTTCACACTGCTCCATTAGTAATATTAAAATCTTTTTCTCCCTCTTTCTCTCTCCTCCCGGGAAGAAGAAGAAGGAGAAGAAAAGGTGAAGCTCAATTCGTACTGATACTCCTTTTTCCCATCTTTCCCCTCCTTCCCGGCCCGATTCTCTCAAATCGAACCTGTTCCTTCTGGATCATCGTCATCTTCTTTGTCGCAGTTCATCTCGAGCTGTAAGGAGGCGGTGAGGTTTTGGAAGTAGCCTGGGAAGTGGAGAGCTCTTCGATCGCCGAGATACTGGACCTGATTGCCGGCGGCGTCGCTTGATAGACAGCCGTCTCTTCATGGAGCCGCACCTCATCCTCTTCCCCAATGATTCCTCGAGCCTCTACTGTATCGATCTGGATTTGGGTACTTTGAGTGACGTGGTGGAGATCCAGTACCCTTTCAGGTGGAAACGGATCAAGGTGCTAGGGTCTTGTCGTGGCTTACTTTGCATCTCTAAAGCGAACGACCGCGAAGTTGCTATATGGAATCCCTTCACTGGGAGATATAAGCTCTTGCCCCCTGCAGATACTGAGATAGGCGGTGGATTGTATCCCTCTGCCTGCGTTCATGGATTTGGGTATGACGATAGAAATGATGATTACGTGTTGTTGAGGCTGGTTCAGACCTTTCAAGAGCCAATTGAATCTGCAGTTAGCATCTATAGTTTGAGAGCTAACGCGTGGAGGCAGCTCAAGGGGATGTCGTACTCTCTGGTTAATACGCGCAAAAGAGGGATTTTTCTGCACGGCCGTCTGCACTGGATAATGACTCCCCAGCTGGTGCCAAATTCGGAGAAAAAGTTGGTGGCTTTTGATATTCATTCAGACAAATTTGTGGAGGTGGGCAAGCTTAATTTTATAGATAATAGGCTCGACGGCAAGCTTAATTTTATAGATAATAGGCTCGACATGGATTTGACCATCCTGGGAGGGTGTCTTTGCCTTATCATTTATGGTGAGCAAAGGGGTGTCCATGCGTGGATTATGAGAGAATATGGATTGAACGGACCATGGCATATGTTGTTCTCGATGCCTGACCACTCAAGGCCTTTAGGACTTGTCTGGCCATTGGCTTACTCCCAGAACGGTTGTCAAGTTTTGGCGGCAGTGGATAGTAAGACTCTCGTTTGGTACGATTTACATACGGAGGGCGTTGAGAGGTTCGATATAAGGGGCATGCCAAGTTCCTTTGAAGCAGAAATTTGTTTGCGAACCCTTGTTCCAGTCGATAAACTGCCGATATGAGGAGGTAAGCACTCCATGAAAAGTAGCAAGTTCTTTCGTGTTGGACTATCTCAGATTCTTCGTAAATAGATCTTTGATAACTTGGTTAGTGTAGTGGATTTTGCTCGATCTGCTTCCTCCCTCTTGCATGTTTGTGGAAATATCCTACTTAAGGGATAGCTCTTTCTTCAGAAAGAAGAGCTGCTCAATTGATATGAGGGATGATGGGATCCTCTCTCCTTTTGTGGATGGGATAACTTTTGGCAAGTCGAGGAGACGATTGAGAAATAAGGGGAACTAATGTGGGAATTAGGAACTTGGAATTTATGATTGCAGCCCAAATTATGTTTAACAAAACATATGAGGATAACGCATTTTTTTATCCATAACTTTACTGATGAATGAAAGAATAAAGCTATTTAAAAGGCGAATCCATGCAATGGAGGAGGAGTTTATGTATAATGCATGAGGAAAACACATTCACTAGGAAAACACATTCACTAGGGATTCTGTGGAAACAAAAACAGCCAAAAAAAAAAAGAATAGAAAAGAAAAAAGAAAACATTTTTCATTGCTCTAATCCGTACCCATAAATAGGAACGAAGTTCCCTTCATCGCAATTACTGTTCCATTCAACATGTTAGCTTTGAGTCTACCAAAATTAAGGAGAAAAGGATGCGTGTTAGTTTATTCTGGTCACATTTCATCCATCGTACCGTTATGATTGCTTAATGATAGATTTAATTGTCACTCTGCTTAGTCTAGTAATAGGGAACTCTCAGTTGCCATTAGCTATCATTGTTATATAGAATTTGCAACATAGTCACTAGTACACTGTTTGTAGACTTGGCTTACTCGAACCTCTCAATTTTACTTGTGTTATCGATTGTTTATTTGATTAGAAACTGCCTTCCTCTTGTCCAGGGATAACTTCCTCTCAGAGGGTTCGAGCTTTTCTCTAAGCTAATGGAGGCATAGTTGTTTAAGGACGGTTAATTATCTCTATGAGCTGTGATTGCTCTGATAAGTATATTTGCTTGGCAAATATTGTTGAGCATGATATTTTTGTAAAATATGATTTTAACTTAGAGAATATAACTCCATTTGGAACCGTCTTGTTTTGGAGGTAGGCAAACATTTAATGTATCTAAATAATGTACTTGAAGCATCAGACAGTGCTTTTCTTTTCTAGGTAAAACGTCTTATGATGACGCATGTCTTGGCCCATTTGAATGACATGGTCATGGAGGAATGAAAGGTGAGCAAAAGTTATAGCTAATTAGTATGAATGTTGTAATGACAAATGCAGAAATTGCAACGACATTAAAATTGAAAAGAAGAAAAGATCACGCAGATTTACGTGGAAAACCCTCTTGCGGGAAAAACCTCGAGGAGAGGGAAGAAAATCCACTATGGAAATTCAACAATTACAAAAGGTGCCTCAAGAAAACCTTGAGACTCTTTTTATCTATACTTCAAACCTAATAACTTGAGGGAAAACAAATATTTATACTGCTTCAATTTTGGGCTACGGGTTTGGGCCTAAGTCCTTTGCTACCAATACAAAAACCTCCATATATTTTTCTCAAGTCGGGTTGTCACAAATTTTAGTTTTGGTATCAAAACTCAATTTGGGTTGAATACCCGAAATAGAATTCAAGACATACTCAATAGACAGAGATCTTGAAAGATTCCATTAGTGAGTTTCCCTCGTCATATGTTTATGCTCTCAACATTTCACCTTTCGTGATGCCATTTTAACTCGCTATATATTCTGTGTTTTATTTTGTTTAATTTGATACTATCAATGCTTGTCTGATGCTGTTGATGCATATTTGCCATACTTGTGTTGAAAAATGTCTGTGTCGGTGGCTTTTTGTTTATGAACTTCTTTAAGATGCGGATTCAACTTCCTAGCATGTGCCTCTTTGCTTAAAGATGTTGATATTTGTGGATAGCCTTACCAACTTGTCATAGATGGAACTTTCCACTTTTTTTGGTTGCAATAGTGTATCTTTGCTTTCTTATGCTATGCCCAAGACAATATAAGTTTCATCTATTACTTCAATTTGCTGTCTTTTTTGAGCTCTCTTTGGGATCCGATCCTAGAACCTAGATCTAAGCGCCACCCCCCTCCCTATTACATGGGTTGGGATTCGGACCTCCTATCTGCCACATCCCTTGTGGGATATTTGATGACTAGGCTGCAACTTTCAAGCTCAGTGGCTTCAATTTGCCACGTGTCTATTGATGGCTAGCCCATCCTCCTAACCAGCATAAGGTTACTAGATGTTATGGTATTAACGTGGAAACGATAAAATCTTGCAAATAAATTAATGTGAGAGAACCAGAAAAATAAACGAGAAATAATAAATAATACGAAAGATTTACGTGATTCAGTCAAAGTATCGGTATCTACTCAAATGGTCAACCAAGATCTTTGGAATGCCGTCCACAATGACATGCGTCCTAACTCTCTAATATAGCAAACTAAAGAGTAGGAATCAGTCCATTGTATAGACAGGAAAAGCTGCAAAAGCAAAGTGAAATTGCTAACTTATCCCCAACAATATTTTCAATTGTATCTTGTCCCCCTCATCCTTCTAGTACTTTTAAATTTAAGTGGAAAAAAGGGTTTCCGAGTGCGTTACAATGGTACTGCAGATTTAGATATACGAAACGACCGGTCTTTATACATGGTACGGCTGCAACTGAACTATAGCCGAGTCGTGTGATGTGGTTGCGGCGACTCTTATGTTTCGTGATACGGCTCTAAAGTCTGAATATCATATCAAAACTGCCGTGTCCTTTTTCACCATGGAACCCGTTTCGAAATGCTGTATCGTACGGTCTCATGTATCAATCGCTTGCAAATTTCCTCCGCCGGTGAAACTCAATTAGTTTCTCATTGAATCCACCCCTCCTATTTCTTGCAGTGGAGACCAACGGAATGGACAGAAGGAAACGACGGTCATATGGGTGATATGGCAGAGACAGACGGGCACCCAGGGAAACAATGACAAGATACATAAGTCAGAGTCAAACAAAAATAAATCTCGATTTCTAATAACTAAGAGGCAAGTTTAAGTTAAAAGTCCTGCCCCTGAACATTATGAAATCAAGTTTAAGTTTGCTTTAGTTTAGTTACAGACACACTCGAGTGTTCCCACTTTTAAATTTAAGCTTAAAAACAAATAAACAACTCAATTTAAAAATCAGCGTGTATAGAACTCAGCGCTCGCTCAAAAGTGAGTCACTGTGTCGTGGCTTCGTCCTTCGTCCTTCGCGACCGTCCTCCTTCCTTCTGTGGAGTCTATCGTGCGGCTACTGTAAAGAAGAAACCCAACGTCCTCCCGTGAGCAGACTCTTTTCGTCAGTACAAAAGGACAAGAAAGTAATACGGAAGCAAGAGTCCTCCTTAAGTCAAACTGCAGGATAATTTACGGAGAACGCCACCACCAGAAAATAACTAAATATGTTATAGAATATGTGAGCCCTTCTTGTCTTGTAGCGGTAGAGGATTTCTTCTTATAAATAAGAAAGCACATCTAACCTCAAACTCCGGACATAATTTAACACTAAATTATTACTTCTAACTATTTCTAAAAGAGCGGTGCACTTTCGTAATTCTTGAAACTTTTGACATGAGAAATTTGTTTTCCTTCCCAATTTGTGACATGATCAATGCGCATAAGATTGTCCTTTAGTAAGTGAAAAACAGATTTGAAAAACAATTGATAATTGCTTTTGTGTGCCCGAGGGCTTGCCCTGACTGCCAATTGGTTTTTCTGAATGCTGCCTACTACTCAGCTTAGGAAATGCAACAGGAGAAATGAAGCTTTTTGCCCCAGTATTTAGATTAATGGCTCAACTTTTGACGATATGGACCGACGTATCATTGGGAAAGGTTTGGCCACAAAATGGATGGATTAAAAATAATTATCCCACCTGCACACCTTATCTTTCATCCTATAAGTAGAGAATACTTTTTTCTTTCCATGAGAAACAAACTGCTGGAACTGCTGTCAACAGAAGTAACGCAAATAACTAATTAGCACAAGTAAGGAAGCCCACTACCAGACAAGCCCACTGACGAGAACCACACAACTTGCAATTAAAGCTATGGATTGCAATATTCCTTAAATATCTTATAATAAGCCGACCCCGCTCATCTGCTCCTTCAAGTCCTTGGACCCATACTTCAACTTGCCCATGGTCAACAACACCTTGATGAGATTTTCGTCGAATGAGGACATGTCATCCATCAATTGAGTCCTCTATGGTGGTTCTAATACAAGTCGTATGGCCAATATACCCGAGACTGGTTTTTAGAATAGGACAAGCCAAATGGCATATCATTCTGTTTCTGGAGGAATGGTTCAACAGATTTTGCCTCCAATTACATCAAATGAATAAATGAAGGAATTTGCCAGTGTGGGTTTTAAGTAGTGACAGCAGAAGATGTTTTTCCATCTGACCACACTAAGTCAGGTCAAGTACTTTCGAAGGTGTGTCCGGTAATTAGTCTAGATGAGCAAGATATGATGATGCTTGGAGCGTTGGAGGCTTGGAAGCACGGGTATGCTGAATGCTGAAATTATATCCTTAACTATATAGTAAAATTCTCTATTTAATGTTTATTGTAACATTGGAATTGTCAAACAATTATGGGAGTCCTTAGAAAAGAAAAACAAGGTAGAGGATGCGAGCGCCAAGAAATTTGTGGTTGCCAATTTTTTGGATTTCAAAATGGTGGATTCTAAATCTATTGTGAATCAAGTTTGAGAATTGCAAATAATTTCGAATGATATATTTGCTGAGGGAATGTCACTTAGTGAATCATTCCAAGTGGTAGCCAATATTGAGATGCTGCCTTCAAGCTGGTCACACTCCAAAAATTATTTAAAGCACAAATGCAAAGAGATAAGCCTTGAAAATCTCATTCTATGCCTTAGAATTGAGGAGGACAACCAAAGGAATGCAAACACCCTTGTGGAGCCAAAGGCCAACATTGTTGAGTCTTCCAAATCCAAGCAAGGTAGGAAGACGAAGAAGTCTTTTCAAGAAAAAAACAAGTAGAAGGAACAATCCTAGAAATTTCGAGGGATATGTTTGTTTGCAATAAGCTTGGCCACTGGGCTAAGGATTGCAAGAAGCACCTGAACAAAGGCAAGGGCAATGGTGCAACCAAGCAGCTAAATCTGATAGAGCATGAAGATGATGAGAGACTAATTGTTATGGTGGCATCTGAGGTTTCCTTTGTGTTGAACACCAATGATCGGTGGTTGTAACAAGGTGCACAAATCACATTTGTATGGATAAACTTTTGTTCTCATTTTATGAGAAGATTGAGGAAAAGGAGAAGCTCTACATGGCTAACTCTACATTAGCCAAGATTGTTGAGAGATGAAAGGTGATCTTGAAATTCACCTCTAGCCAGGAGATCACCTTGCTAAATGTGTTGCATGTACTGGAGATCTTGAAGAATCTACTTTCGGCCCCATATTTATCAAGAAGGATGTCAAAAATGTATTCAAGTCTAATAAGTTTGTATTTTCCAAAGGGGGATATATGTGGGGAAATGAAACTTGTGTAGTGACCTGTTTAAAGCCAATGTAACTGTCATTGATGTAAATGCAAAATTTATTACCCAAAGATTATCAATAAAGAGAGGTCTTTAGTTTATATTGTCGTGTCTGCTTATCAATGGCATAGTAGATTAGGACATGTAAACTATGGATACAATGAAGAGGGTATAACAAACTTGGGGCTAATCCAGGATTTAAGTTGGAGCTTATAGCAAAAAATCAATCATCATGGCATGCCAAATGCACCTACACTATCACTTGTATTTACAGTTTTTAGGGTTAGTTCAAGATAGATGATTGATTCTTTTTCTTCATCTGAGTGATTTCTTATATATGTTTCTCATGATTCCCTAGAAAATGCTGCACTGCAAGAGCGGCGCTTTTGCAAGACAATGAGGAAAAAGTAGTCGTCAAGGAGTCATTTGAATCAAAGAGCATCCTTGATAAGGAGAGGAATAGAAGCAGTGATGGAGCATCTGAGGGTTCTTCAACCAGTGACCTAGAAAGATGGATTATTAAGCTCAAGCAATCTGTCTATATCTTTCTTACAATAAGGCCTCCCATCTTCACGGTAGATGAATGAGCAAATTAATAGTACACACTATTGCTAAAAAATAGTTAGCTGTAGTGGTAAACAGAAAGGTTTCCATCCTTAGAAGGAGAAGATATAAATGGAGTTTTCAGTCTTATAGTTATGGCCAATTTTCTTTGTTTTATAATTTGTCACGTTAACTATTAACATCTTTTATAAATTTGTTCAGATGAATTTCAAACATCCAGACCGCCTGAGTCTTGGAGGCCAAAAATATGTAAGTGATAGTTGGCTGCCTGTCTCAACATGAGATTTTGCCTTTTTAGCTCCTACAAGGAACATATATGCTTATAATTAGTAGATACAAAGTGTCACATTGTATTTAGTTATAAGAAGGTTCAAGAGCTTGTCTGGCACACTGTAGGCTGTAGTTTGTTTTTCATGTGAATAGTGTTCATGGGGTTAGCAAAACTGTATGTAATGGTGTGTCCATTTCAACTAATAATTATTGGCACCTAATTTTAATCATGCTATTCACTTGTTCATCATATAAAAATTACATTAAACATTTCATAGCATTGCATTTAGGATTAAACTTATCTTTTGAAAAATAAAAATAGAGGATAATAAATAACTTATAAAATAAAAATATTTGGAGGGAGATTTTGAAATTTTTTTTTTTAATAATAAAACATTTGGTTATTGAACATATTTCCTCATTTCAAATTCAAAATTCAATGATGTGATTTTGGAGTCATTTTTTTGTTAAGTGGTTGAGTGAAAATCTCCACCTGCATAAACAAATTCGAGTTTTCACTTTATAAATAGAGGGTGTGAGACGTGAAAAGGGGGAGGTCTTCGAAAAAAAGAAGAAGAGAGAAAAGTCAAAAGTGGAGAGGAGGGGGCTTTCGACTGGTTTTAAAGTTTTTGAGAGAAAAAGAAGAAAAGTCAAAAGAGAAAGGGGAGAAAGTGACTGGTCATCGGGAAGGAAAAGAAAAAAAACACAAAGAAAAAAAGTTGACAAGACCTCTAATGTTCACCTTCTTCCGCCCATCTGCATCTGCTCGGCCGATCAAGCCGCCGGACTCCACACCTCCACGAAGACCCGAGTGACGCCGCTGCAGCGCCCAGACGAGCTCCTGCCCTACTGGTCTCTCCGCGCCACCTCTGCTGCGATCCCGCGAGCCCACCGCCTGCTGCTCGCACTAGCCCTCCTCGCCGATCAAGCCGCCGGACTCCACACCGCCACGAAGACCCGTTGCCGCCCAACGCCTCCCCGTGCCGCGCCGACCCACGATCCCGCTGTTTGTCGTCGCCGCAGACCGCCTTCGCCTCTACCTCGCTCGAAGCCCCGCCGGCATCCGCGCTCCCCCCTTCCTTGCTCCGCTCCAGATCCCGCGACTCCGGTGGCTTGCTGCCGCCCTCCCTACCGCCGGCTGACCCACGATTCCGACCACTCGCTGCCGTCCGAGCTGCCCCCGGAGGAGCCCATTCCAGTCGCAGTGCCCGTCTCCCTCACCGACGCCCCTGCACCCGACGTTGCTGCTCCTCTGCTCGCTGCTGCTGTCGCTCAGCCACCGCGCCTCCGCCGACGCTCCCTGCAACCCACTGATCCAGCCACTGCACTAAGAAATTGCTGCTGCCTGCCGTTTTAAGCCGACCTATTGCATCCCACTCTTCGCTGCTCGATCGCGTTCATGACATCCATAAGCATTGCCGAGGCTCCTTGTTGATCCGCTGGTCTTCTGTTTTCATCGCACTAATCCCTCGCCGTTCTCACCATCGCTCGGGCCCACTTGGCTGGTTATCACATTCTCAGGTGGCAGCGAGTCCAAGGGGCTGCAAACTCTCATTACTGGCACATTTTTTATTTGTTCTTTTGGCAGGTTCTCACTACCGTAAAGTCCTGGACTTGTTCATTAATTGCGGTCTCTCCAGTGTTGTCTAATCACTGCTGGAGATTTATCTTGCTATCGGCTTCGCTTGTCACTGTCCCCTCGAGAGTTGAGAGAGCCGTGCCTTGAACTAGGTAAAATCTTAGACTAGATTCAATTCAAACATCCAGATTCTTAGCTTGTAATCTCAACTTGATTTGTTTTGTCATACATAATCATAATCATTATCTGATCAAGAAATTTATCATATTAGGTCATAATAATCAAAAATATTGAGCCGCGAGACAGCGGATTAGATTTTTGATTATTTCGACTTTTCATGGCAAATTCATGAATTGCTTTGCATCATTGAGATAATATGTCATTGATTTACATAGATAAATTTTCAATAGGACATATATTTTGGTGTGTTATTTTTATTTGTTCATCACATATCATGCATCATATGTCATATCTAGAATTTAGGTATTTAGGTCCATTAACATTTCATATTTAAATCAATGCATTTTAGTAGAATTAAGATAATTTTCCTTTAATAAAATAAAAAACTAAAAAAATGTTATTTAGGTCATATAGATTTCATAATATGCACACTAGATGTTGCGCTTTAGTTAGTGGGGTCATAGGTTAATGTTTTAATATTCTCGTCATGCAATTTTTTAATAAAAAAAGCCGAAGATTAGTATTACATCATTATTTTCCTTTTTTTTAAAGAATTATTAAGTCATTTAAAAAAGAAAACACAAAAGGTCATTTACTTGGTTAGTTAATAAATTAATCATATTTCATGTCATCATTATTTAGTGTAGGTTGCATTTATGTATAAAAAAGAATCATAAAAAGAATCATAAAAAGAACATGCATATAGAATTACCACGTCATCCATCCCATATCATGTAGTACATGCATATTTAGGATTATGTAAATTAGATTGCACACATATTGTGATGGTACAAGTTATGCCATTTGAATTGCATTTCACATGTCATTAAAATAAATTCATGCATATTAAGTTTAAATTAAGATTGCATATAATTAACATTTTTAAAAGAAAAAGAAAAATTAGGTGTCATGTCATTTAGAAATTATGTTTAGGGCATGCATTTTTATTAGCATTTTTTATTGAATGTTATTTTATTGATTGTGCACCCATATGACCACCAATTGCATGTTAGTAGCTTAAATTAAAATTAATCAACATCGCTTGCAAAATATTTTTTGAAATTAAAATAAAAAGGTACCGAAATGGCGTTAGACTAGTCTAGCGTAACCATGTCCCCGGACTTACTGAATCTCTGGTTCGCAAAAGTAAAGTATTCTCCCATACTTTACTTGGGTTTCTAACCAACCCTAATTTGTTAGTTACAGCTCCAAATTGAGTATAATTGCATGTTTAAATAGATTAATTTCTTAACATCAAGTCGCGATTGGTAGGACTTGGGAGGGTCCGCACCAAGTCTTCGGACTTAGTAATCCATTAGCCCTTTCGAATAATTCACCCTCGAAAATTAGGTCGCGACAGTAATTATGAGAGGTTACAGAAGCTTGCTCATGTTTTGGTTATCCAACTATTTTTGGCTTTAAATCTTTCTAAAGAGTGTTGCGACTTAAACTTGGGTGAACCACCTAGGATTTGATTAATGGATTACTAAACTTAAACTTAGCTCAACTCACGACTTAAGGTTTGAGTATTTATCATGAAAAATATTATTATCTAGTAGTTGCTACTAATATATTTTGGTTGGGTCGATTAGAAGCCAAAATAAAGTAATGAGAGAATTACTTCACTCCTATGAGCTAGAAACTGTGTGAATGAGGACTTGATTACGCTAGATTTTTTTAACGCCCTTTCGGTACATTTTCAATAAAAATGTTTGTAGCTAGTTTGGATTGATTTTAGCCTAAATCACTAACATGCAATAGAGTGATCATGCGAGTGCACAACTATTATTAAACACTCAATGAATCAAATAAATTGAACCAAATGAATTAAACACAAAAACAAGTAATTATTTTTTTGGGGTTTTCTCTTGTCTTGAAACTAAAACCTATATGACGTGCACAAGCTATTTTGGTATTTTTATATTAAAATTCCAAATTAATAAAGACCCTAATTAAATTATTTAAAATGAATAGTTAACTAATCTAGTTTAGGGATTAATTTGACCTAAACCCTATCCTATCTCAGAAAACTTTTTTAAAGATGCAATATTATCTAAACATGCAATCATTCTCTAGGACACTATCTATGAAAGAAAATACTATCTAGAATCTATTCTGATCTATTCTAGAATCATCTAAAGATGCAATCCTATTCAAACTAGCAATGTTATCTAGAAATCTTATATATTCTAACATGCAATCTAACCCAAAAGACAAATCTAATTAGATAAATTCTAAACATGCAATCCTAATCTATTTAGGAAACTCTCCTATCTATCACACAAATTGATCTTTTGGGTGTTTCTCAAAACAAACAGTTATCAAATATAAACATTATATCCAACCCACTCACGATATTGATCAATAATTCAAATAAAGAGTTAAAATAATTGAAAAAATAATTGAAAAAATAATTTATCGTCTCATGGATTAAATTAACAATTATTCTAAACCTAAACATCACAACACACAGGAAAATCAAAATAATTAGAAAATTGATCTGAAGTCTCACATATCAAATTAGTAATTATAATGATTTCAAACATCATCAATGTGCAAAAAAATCAAGATAATTGAAAAAGTGATCCGATGTCTTACAGATCAAATTAGTAATTATAATGATTTTTTAAATAATATCCTATCAAATAATGTCTAACATCTCAATAGAATCAAATTAGAATCAAATTATCCAATTTAGGCAATAAAATACCGAGATGAAATTTGGCTCAAGAAAATTACGTAGTTAAGATGATTTGTCTCCAAAATGGGACAAGCGGCAAGGGACTTGCGAACAGCAGCCCACGTTGAGATGGGCTGAACGCGGTAGCACTTCTTGGACAGCAGCCAAAGGCAACTGGATTCGCTAGACAAAGCCTAGGAACCTGCAAAATCAGATTTGGATGCAACAACGATGATTGGATGTGATGGGGGTTGCTAGTTGTTCGTCGATTTTTGGAGTGGTGATTGCAACGAGTCAACTCATCGGAATTCTTAGCACTGTGTAGGAAAGTGCTCTTTGGTGGATCTCAGCGGAGAATAGTTCTCTAGACGACCTACAAAAGTAGAAAGCAACACTCCTCGGTTGTGTACAAATTCAGCGGGAGCTTGATGACGGGATGGCGGTGCAAGTCACCGCCAGAGTAGCGGGGACCGCCGCGGTGGAGCGGATAGGACTCGTATCGGTGAAGTGGCGTCGGCCCAACGAGCCTCGAAGTTGTGTCGAGGGGAGCAGCAACGTTGGGAAAGAAGCTCTAGCATCATTGGTACGGGCGGTATCGTCACGGCTCGGACGATACAACAGCGGCAACATCGTGCGAAACAACAGGAAACCGCTCGTCGCGATGACAGGTGATAGCAGGGATTGGGGACGATAGCTTCTCGTTGTTAGGAGTGGCAACAATGTGAGACCTGTGGTAGAGGGCTCAGTCGTCGAAGGTGGAGCAATGAGTTGTCGTGGAATAGAGCAGCGATGTTGATGAGTGATGATGTTGGATATTTCAATAATATTTTGAAGTATTTACAATAATAGCTTCAATAAAAGTTATGACTGCATTGAAGACCATCATTAATTTCAACGGTCACATAACGGTTTCTTAATGGTTATATAACGGCTGTTCAATTGTTTTGTAACGTTTAATTTATTTCTCAAATAAATCCTCCATTATTTTATAACGGCTATTTTAACGGCTCTATTTTGTCTGGATATAAAAATAAAATCTCATAAGACAATCTTAAAATGTACACTGAATAAAAGAGAGAATATCCTTTCTTTAAAAAATCTTTCCTTTCCTTTTCCTTGCTGGGTTATACACAACGTTGTTTCTGTTCTTTCTAATATTCAGGTGCGGAATATAGAAGAAGGTCTGTTGTATCTTGGGAGGATAGTCATCAAAAGCCTATCGCATTGAGTTTCGCACTTCGCGGGGCGGAATTATCCTTAAGGACAGTGCTTGCGCTTGCACGCCTTAAACAAATTTATTTATTCTCATTAGCTTTTTCCAACAATCTTAAGAATAACTCCTATGGAGCCTCAAGGAAATGTTGCTGCTGATGCCTCAATCTCCGCCAGTCCAGTTGCACTACCGCCACTACCACATATGTCTTATGCCAAACCATTCCCCAACATATCGAAGATCGAAGTTTTTAATGGCAACAATTTCCAAAGGTGGCAAGAAAGGGTTTTCTCTATCCTAGATGTGCACGGCGTGGCTTTCGCACTTACGGAGGCTAAACCATCTGATAACAAGCTACGGGATCAATGGATACACGCTAATAAGGTATGTAGGCACACAATTATTAGTAATCTTTCTAATGAATTGTTTGATGTCTACTATCCATACAAGGAAGCAAAACAAATATGGGACTCCATGACTGCAAAGTACACTGCTGAAGATGTGGACAGAAAAAAATTTGTAATCGGAAATTATTATCAATGGGACATGTCCGATGATAAGGAGATCAATACACAAATCAATGAATATCACAAGCTAGTGGAGGAATTGAAGGCAGAAAACATCAATTTACGAGAAGAATTTATTGTGGGCCTGCTAATTGAAAAGTTGCCTGAGTCTTGGAATAACTACAAGCACAAGGACAAGCAATTGTCACTAGCCGATCTGAATGTGCATATTATCATTGAGGATACAACTCGCAAGGAGATCAAAGCAGCCAAAGCTAAGGAAGTTGCTACCAAGGCAAATTTGGTGCAAGGCAAATCTCAACATCGCTAAAATAGGTATAAATAAAAAAAAAAAAAAACCTGATTACAAACCCAAGGTTGCTTACCCCACCTTTAAAAAGAAAGGCTTTTGCTTTGTTTATGGAAAACCAGGTCATCATGCAGCGCACTACAGAAAGAGAATAATGGGAAATGACAATCCTGCTAAACCAAAAGTCAATTTGGTTAAAGCAGATGACTCTAATGATATAATTGTTGCAGTTATTTCCTAGGCCAACATCGTGGCCAATGTTAAAGAGTGGATGGTAGACTCGGTGCTACTAGGCATATTTGTGCAAACAAAAATGCCTTTTCCTCCTACACGCCAATAGGGAAATGAGAATAAATTATTTATCTTGGTGATTCAAGAACAACTCAAGTTCTTGGGAAAGGAAAAGTTCTTCTCAAGCTCACATTTGGCAAGACTTTGGCCGTGAATGATGTATTACATGTCCCTAATATAAGGGCAAACTTGGTCTCGTAGCTCTTTTAGGAAAGATAGGGGTGAAGGTGTCATAGGAATGTGATAAGATTGTAATGACAAAAAATAACGTCTTTGTGGGAAAGGGTTTGTCGCGACCTATTTTTCGGGTGCACCACCTAAGATTTGGCTAATGGATTGTTAAGCCTAGACTTAACTCGGGCTCTCCCAAAACCATACCAATTCGCGACTTAGGTTTAAATTCTTAACATGCAAATGATTTTCAATCAAGAGTCGCCACTAATCAGTTTATGGTAGGTCAATTAGACACCTAAGTAAAATAATGAGAGGATTATTTTACTCCTACAAACCGAGACTTCGGGTACGGGGACTTGGTTACACTAGACTTCTCTAATGCCATTTCGGTACCATTTCTTCTTATTTTCAAAAATATTTTTGCAGGCAGTTTGGATCGATTTTAAATCTATTTCCCTAACATGTGAGGTGATCATGCGGGTACCCAAACCACCAATTTAACACCCAAGAAAGCAATGAAAAAAAAAATGCAGGGACTTACCTTGTAGCAACGAAAGCATCTGCGTGCTCAGATTAAAATTCACATCATCATCCCTAGATATGATTTCTAATTAACGAACAATTTCTTTTTGTTTTCATTTAATTAATGTGAATCATGCTTTATGCCATGCAATATAACTAAATGACCTAATTCTAATGATGAGCAATTTCTAATTAAATGAACCTAGCAATAATCACTAAATAACATGTATTTCATGAATCTAATTCTATATGACATGCGCATGATATTTTTGTATTTCTTATAAAAATTCGTAATTAAAAATTACTAACAATAAAAATCTAACTAAAGTGAGATATTATCTATTTTAAGTTAGAAAATAGACTAATTTGAATCCTATCTTAACTTAGAAATTTATCTCGACATGCAATTTAATTCCAATATATTATCTAACCTAGATATCATCTAAACATGCATTCTAGTATAATTAAAAAGGTATCTAACTATTCTATCATGCAATTCTATATAGGAAATCAAATATAATCTACATGATATGCAAATGCAATCTTTTTTGTATTTTCGGGATAAATAAAGCAATTAAAAGATAAGCACAAAATCATTCAGAATCATCAAAGATATCACACATCGTCCGAATCAGGAAACAATATCTAAATCAAACTTGATTATTTCGTTAATAAAATCGATAAATTAATCTTAAGCCTTAAAGATCAAAATATCAATTTTATTCCCGCTTGATTAATTATTTCATCTAAAACCTTATAGATGAAATAAAAAATTAACGTGCGGTTGCGGATTAGGCAGTAAATCCTAACTCAAATATGCACGTGAGATATTGAAAAGCATGTATTAGGCAATAAAATATCCAAATCAAATTTGTATAAGATAATTACCTAATTCCGCAAATGATATTACCAAATTTGGACCAAGTGGAATCCGCTCAACATGTGAGCGGCGGTGCGTGATGGTGCTTGGCCTCGATTGATGGCACGGTGAGGATGGGTGTTCACAATAGTGCTCGAGGACGACTTGCAGTGATGGGAGAGAGATCACCATCGGATCCTTGCTTCGGTGGTCAACGAGCTCGCTTGGAAAGCCTGCAAAATTAAACTCATCTCTGGCCGTGAGTATGGATAAGCTGCCATGAACTTGTTCTCCTTGGTATTGGTGGACTAAAGACGTCAATGCTGCCCGATGAACGTCTCGGCTAAGCTGCCTTGTGGTCACTGGTGGAATTCCTGCTGTAATTGGGCCGTGAGGACCCAGCTCGGTGGCTTCCACGATGATGCTCGCGGATGATTTGTAGGCGCGGCAAAACAGGTGGCCTTTTTTCAAGTCAAAGTCAATGGATCTTCTTCATGCAGCAAGTGGAATTGTCTTCATGCAGCAAGTGGAATATTCAACGTGAGTGCTTTCGGCAAAAGAACCACGCTTGGAATTGCTGGAACTTAACGGTGAGCGTAGAGCTCGTGGCGTATCGGGTCAGCGGCTTAGTCGTTGAGGTTGGGGCTCGCGGCAACAGGTGCATAACGTTGCTGGGCTCCGTAGCAAAGGGATAGCACGAGCGGTGTTTCGACCAAGCCTTGGCCGAAGGACCCCTCTTCTCTCTCTCACGTGTTTTGATCAACGTGCTCTGAGAACTCTGAATTGCCGACCTCCGATTTTTGTGTGTGCTGTGCTGTGGCCATCTCAATCTTCGCGTGTGGAGGGTACAGAGAAGAAAGCCAAGTGTTGCAGATTGACTGCACCAACTTATTTGCCGATGGAGGGGATTCGTCGTCGTTGTGGATCCCAGTCAGGTCAGCCCTCATCAACGCAACGGACAACAGGAGCAGAGACGTCCATGGGCGGTGGACTGCAACGTCGTCAAGGTCGGCATCGATCTGGCTTTTCATATGGGACTCCTCAATCGGCAATAGAAGGTGTTGCGATTCCTGATGCTTCACGAGCACTCTGTACAGAAGCTTCCCCTCACGATTTTTCCCTCAATTCAGTGTATGGCCATGTCTTCAATTGTGTGGCCTCTCTCTTTTTCTGTCTGCGTGTACTCCACTAAATAGCCGATATCCTATGCTTCTCTTGGAAACTTGATCTCCAAAATATATTCTTCGGATCATGTAGGTATTCAATAAAGCCCCAGCTTGCCAAGATGGATGTCTTTTCCTTTTTCACGAAAGCCCCCACAAGATATCATCACCGTTTGCTGCCTCTCTCTTATTTTCTTCCCCAAATAGCTGGGCATGTATAATATATTGGGAATCCACGCCGATTGCTTTCTTTTCCTTGTTGCCTATCGAATATCTCGAAATATTCTACTATCGCAGGACAGAAAATAGCCTAATTGATGCAATTTTCAGCTATGAGCTTTGTTCAAATTTTTATCATCGCAGGCTTAATCCAATCAATCCAATTTAGAATCATTTACTTGAGTCTTCCGCCATCGGTCTGATGCAAATGCATAATGCAATTTTGATATTTTTTTTAGGGGTTAAAATTAACCCCTTTTTTATGCAAAAAAAAAAAGTCCATGAATGGGTCGCTAAAATTTTGGTGTCAACAGGTTATTGTAATCAAGGACTTTTTGTTCTTAACGTTACCAATGTTATCAATGAAAATGCTACTACTTTCACTTACTTGGCTGAATCTATTGATTTATGGCATGGGAGATTAGGTCATGTTAGTATTTGTTATATTAAAAAAAAATGCAAAAACAAGGTTTAATTTCTTGAATTAAAAACCCATGTTTTAATAAATGTATAATATATGCCGAAACAAAATTAACAAAAAAGCCTTGTATTTTTGTAAATAGAGAATCTGATTTGTTGAGTTTAATTCATACTGATCTAGGAGATTTAAAACAAGCTATGACTAGACGAGGTAAACAATATTATATGACCTTCATTGATGATTATTCTACATTTATAAAAGTTTATTTGCTTAGGCATAAAGATGAAGCTTTTGATATGTTCCTTTTGTATGAAGCTAAGACAGAAAACCAATTGAATAAAAGGATAAAAAGAATTAGATCGGATAGAGGTGGAGAATATGTATTGCTTAATGAATTTTGTGAAAAGGAAGGAATAATTTATGAAACTATGCCTCCTTATTCCCCCGAATCTAATGGCATAGCTGAAAGGAAAAATAGGACTTTGAAAGAGATGATAAATTCTATGCTTGTTAGTTCTAATGCTCCAAATAATTTATGGGGTGAAGCTATTTTATTTGCATGTCACATCCAAAATAGAATACCTCATAAGAAAATAGGTAAAACACCCTATGAATTATGGAAATGTTATCGTCCTAATTTAAAATATTTGAAAGTGTGGGGGTGTCTTGCTAAAGTTATGCTTCCTAATTCTAAGAAAAGGAAAATAAGTTCTAAATCATCTGATTACATGTTTATTAGTTATATTGAACATAGTGCTGCATATAGATTTCTTGTATTAAAAAGTGACGTGCTTGATAATAATACTATAGTTGAGACAAAAAATGCATAATTTTTTGAGCATATTTTACCATTAAGTATTAATACTATTTCTCCTGTACCTCTTCCTAAAAACGTTTTCGAAAATTCAAATGATGAATTGAGAAGGAGCAAAAGAATAAGGAAAGAAACTTCTTTTGGGAATGATTTTTATACTTATCTTATTGGTAATGATCCTTTGACTTATTCTGAAGCAATATCTTCCACATAAAGCAATTTTTGGAAAGCCATAAAAATCGAGATTGATTCTATCTTACATAATAAAACTTGGAAATTAGTTGATTTACCACCCGGTGCAAACTAATTGGTTGTAAATGGATTTTTAAAAGGAAATATAATCTTGATGGTTCTATTGATAATTATAAAGCAATATTAGTTGCAAAAGGTTTTAATCAAAAACAAAATATTGATTATTTTGACACTTTTGCTCCAGTTACAAGAATTTCATCAATTCGTGTTTTAATTGCTTTAGCTTCTATTTACAAACTTGTTGTTCACCAAATGGATGTTAAAACAGTTTTTTTAAATAGTAATTTAGAAGAGGAAATTTACATGGTGCAACTTGAGGGTTGTATTTTTCCTAGCCAAGAAAACAAAGTTTGTGAACTCATTAAATCCTTATACGGCTTAAAGCAAGCGCCAAATCAATGGCATGAGAAATTTGATGATGTTCTAGTTAATAATGGATATTTCTCTATTGGAGTAGATAAATGTGTATACACAAAAACTGTTGATGGTGAATCTATAATTATTAGCTTATATGTTGATGACGTGTTTATTTTTGGTACGTGTATTGATGTTGTGAATGAAACAAAATGTTTTTTGACTTCTTAATTCGATATGAAGGACATGGGGGAAGCTAATATTATTTTGGGTGTTAGAATCGTAAAGAGTGATAGTGGCATAATGCTTACTCAAGCTCATTATGTGGAGAGGCTACTTAAAAAATATGATTACTTTGATGTCAAACCTGTAAATACTCCTTATGATTCTAATATCTAATTAGTGAAAAATAAAATGGATGGTGTGGCTCGGTCTAGGTATGCTCAAATTATTGGGAATTTGATGCATTTGATGAATTATACTCGACTTGATATAGCTTATGCTATATGTAGACTGACCAGATATACACAAAATTCCAATGATGACCATTGGACTGCTTTGAGCAGATTAATGAAATATTTGAAAGGAACTATGAATTATGGCATTTTATATAGTGGATTTCCCGCTATATTAAAAGGATACGGTGATGTTAATTGGATTTCGGATTCATACGAGACAAAATCCACCAGTAGATATGTGTTCACTCTTGGTGGAGGTGCTTTGTAACTTGGAAGTCAGCCAAACAAATAGTATTTGCTAAATTCACCATGGAGTCAGAGTTCGTAGCTCTAGAATTGGCTGGCAATGAGGCTGAATGGTTAAGGAACCTCTTAGTTGATATTCCTTTAGGAATGAAATCGACACCTTCTGTGTCTATGCACTGTGATTGCCAAGCAGCAATATAGCCATTGTAAAAAAATATAATTTTCAATGGTAAAAATAGATACATCCGATTGAGACATGATGTAGTAAAGCAGTTGCTTAAAGATTGAATTATAGCCATCGATTTTGTAAAGTCAAAAGTAAATTTGGCCGATCCTTCGACTAAACCTATGGGAAGAAAATTAATTTATGACACATCGAGGGGAGTGGAACTTAAGCCAATTGAGGAAAAACAACAGTGATGGTAACTCAACCTATGTGATTGGCGATCCCATAAATTAGGTTCATATGGGTAATAACAAGTCACTTGTTGTTCTGGTGATGCACTATTGTCCATCCTAAGATGAGAATAGTGCAAAACTGCAAAAAAAAAAAGAGGTTGAGCTAAGCTCTTAATAAAATTCCATAACCATTATTGGTAGTGTATTAAGCTGCTAAATACACTTGATGGAATCATCTATATAAGTGTGGAGTGGGGCCGCTCTTATGAGAATTTTTAGCGAAAATCTCTAAAGCACTTATGAATAAACCAAGCACGCGCATGGCTTATTAGCGCAAAACCACATTGAACAACAAAGCTTGTAAGAGTGCAATGTGATTGATGAAAATTATAATTCACAAAATAAATTTTTGGTTCATAGAAGTTTCAAACTTCACCAATAATTTCGTGAATTATATTTCATTTTTTTAGGGCTTGTTCATAACCTAACAAACACCGGTTCGATGCATTACACTCCAATAACCCAAAGATCATTATTATTATTTTTAAAAATCTTTTGAAATATGTGGGGGATTGTTGGATACTTCAATAATATTTTGAAATATTTACAATAATAGCTTCGATAAAAGTTATGACTGCATTAAAGACCATCATTATTTTAATAGTCACATAACGGTTTCTTAACGGTTATATAACGGCTTTTCAATCGTTTTGTAACGTTTAATTTATTTCTCAAATAAATTTTCAATTATTTTACAACGGCTCTTTTAACGGCTTTATTTTGTCTGAATATAAAAATAAAATCTCATAAGACAATCTTGAAATATACATTGAATGAAAGAGAGAATATCATTTCTTTAAAAATCTTTTATTTCATTTTTCTTATTAGATTATACACAACGTTGTTTCTATTCTTTTTAATATTCAGTGCGGAATATAAAAGAAGCATGTTATATCTTGGGAGGATAGCTATCAGAAGCTTATCGCACCGAATTTTCTTAAGGATAATGTTTGCGCTTGTACTTTTAGATAAATTTATTTATTCTCATTAGCTTCTTTTCAACATGCTGATGACTGTAGGAACAACACGAGCAAGGCAGCATCATCGATGACGCAACGGCAGAGCGTCAGGCCAAGGTGTCGGGGGGCGAATGAAGAAGATGACACCCACTTCTCTCTCTCTCTCTCCCGTCTTTTCCTCTTGCATGTGTCAGACTAGCAAGGAAAAAAAAAACAACTCGATTTGACCGAAAGTCCCCTCTTTTCTTTGTCGCGTAATGAGTCCTTTTATAGTGAAAGCTAAACCATCGATGAAAGAAACCATATTTTGTTTTCTCTTGGGCATGCTTTAAAATATATTCTATTTCCTTTCCTCTTCTTCATTGACCGAATGCCTCCTCTGTAGGGATCCATCTTTTCTTTGCAAATCCATGTGCCCTCGGTGAAGAACGTGCCCAACATTCCCTTCTCATGCTAATTTTTTCTGTTCCGAATTTCCTTTGTGCATATGCTTGTATCTTTCCATAATGGATCATGCAAGATGACTATTTTCCATCGATTTTATTTTGTTAACTCAAATACCAACTCATTGATTGATCGAACATTGCCAGAAATTCAAGATCATAATAGAATTTTCCCGAATTATGAATTTGCAAAGGTGAGCTTGCAATATCTCCTTCGTACGCTCGCATTCACTGAAGATGTATGAATATATTGCATGAATATACAAAAAATCCACCATCATATTATCGGATAATGGAAGTATAATACGAATCTTTTTTGAAATATACTCATCTCCCAACTTGTCAAATTAAAGCTCGTTCATCACCGGTCCAATGCAAATGCGATAAAAAATAAATGCTCTTAAAATTATATGTTATGCAACCTAATTCTAATATTTTTGTTTGGGGATTAAATTAATCCCTTATTTTTATGTAAAAAAATGAATGATTTGGTCAGCAAAATTTAAGTGTCAACAAAAAGCACCGATGATCAATTATTAATTGTTAATCTTTCAAAGGGAACTCGTATGATGTGTTCCTTAACATTAGAGATGACGAAGCTGAACACTGTAAGACGACGATGAAGGCATGTCAGGCGCATGGGACGCTTCGGTCACCACATTCAAACCCAGAGGATGCTTTTGAAGATGACTTGGGTTGCGTACTTCCCGAGGCAGATTGTGAGGGTATTGTTGATTGTATAAAGAAACTGTTACTTCTTCTCAAAACTAAGGCTAAAAAGCGGAGCGACGAGCTACAATTTTAGGGTTTTGTATAGTTGTTGTATAAAGAGACGACATAGTGAAATCATTACGGATATCATAGTTAAGAATAATGAATGTCTTTGCAACCCTTCTCCATTGTTTTGCACTGTATCTTTGTGAAATTCTAGGTCTTCATTTTTTGTCAAAGAGATGGTCTGTGCTTCTGGATCCATGTAAGCCCACATGCATTACTCTTCGAACTCCTTCCGTTCACCATGATTAAATTAGAAGTCCAATTCTAGGGTGAACTGATATAGGGGTAAAAAGGTTTATTGGCGATTTTCAATTATCTCGCACTGTTCAATGATGCAATCAGTCCTTCCCTTCAGTTTGCACGGTTAAAAGCATTGAGTTTCTGTTTCCGATAATTTTGAATGCGAATGAAAAGGTAAGAGAGAATGTGTTTGAGGAGCGATTGGTGAAGTTTTGAACTCATATTTAGAATTACTTTCCCTTAACATATTTGGGATTAATTTTTATGTGAGCGCAAGTTGTTCCAGTGGGAGATGTAGAAATGTATTAAGCTCTAGATTCATTTCACCTCCCATGGCTTTGACAGTTATGATCTGAGGTTGGATATACTCTGTTGAATTGTGATCCAACCACTTTTGAGAATGGTAGTTCGACCGAGCGGTAGATTGATAGGACAAGACTCTTTAAGGAAAAAAGGGGGGGCACGAGAATTTAATCAAAAAATTGGGCGCGTGCTATCCTGCGTTTTCCTCGCTGTCCACAGCAAAAAGCGTGAAGAATTCAAACGGATTAGGGGCCCGAAAAAGCCCTATCGCCTATAAAATCCCTAATTCCATCATCTTTCTTCGCACGAACATCCCCATCGATTCCCCTCCTCCCCGATCGGCCCCTTGATTCCTCTCCGGTTTCGAAATTTCCCTTTTTTAGCGCGGAAAGCACATGAAGCTTGATGTCTCCGATGGCGAGGCGCGTGCAGCAGCAGCTGGAGGGCGTCGTCGGGCACGCTTCTTTCAGGGAATTGGGAGAGGGAGAAACATGTTGTCGGCTAGGATTTGCCAAGAGGGAAAGGGAAAGTGTTAAGGAATCTCGCTGCCTAATGATCATCCACCAACGTAGAAAAACGCAGCACGCCAAGATCACTTTCGGGAGGTGGCGGTATAAAGGAACCAATAGCAGAGCCTCCTTTCGAGAGAGGTAGGCATACACCTGGAAAGACGAGGCACGAGCATTTGTCGCGGTCTCGCGCGTGATTCACGTTCGATTCGGTATGCTCGACAGCCAAGCAGCTCCAAAGTTCCAACCATATTACGGTGGTTCGTCCTCAGGACGCCCGGGCTTTACTAGCCCGGTCGAATTTCCTCATCAACTGCTCATGCACGTCGTGGAGTTGGAAGATGAGCGCGGAACTTTTGCATCCGCAGGCGCAGTGCCCTTTTGCCCTGGCGAGCAACTTGGCCGGGACCAAGGCAGAGGGATTTCACACTCTCTCCATCATAATGATTGTTCTTATATTGACCCAATAAAATTGAATAAAACCGATTCGAAATTGAACAAACCGATTCGAAATGTGACATTTTGTGGAACTATTATGACCTATTCTAACAGCTTATAATATATAAAGTAAGGGTTAATACCCCGAGAAACCCAAAATTGGTACATTTATGATAAATTTACCCAAAATTATTGTTTTGACTATCAAAAACCCCAAACCGATTCGAAATGTGACATTTTGTGGAACTATTACGACCTATTCTAACAGCTTATAATATATAAAATAAGGGTTAATACCCCGAAAAACCCAAAAATCGTACATTTATGATAAATTTACCATAAATTATTTTTTTGACTACCAAAAACCCCAAACTGATATACATTTGACAAATTTACCCCAAATTGATACGCTTGTGACAAATTTATTTACTGTTAGTTTTCGTTAAATTTTACTATAAAATTATTAAGTTAAATGACACGTGATAATTGACTAGTATACCAATTTGGAATTTTACGCTCCGTTTGTCACAGCTTTACAATTTTTATAAATTTTTTTGTGTTATTAATACAATTTAGCGGATGATATATTTGTCACAAATTTACCAATATAAGGTTTTTTGTGGTCAAATAAATTAGTTTGAGGTAAATTTGTCATAAATGTATTAGTTTAGGATTTTTGATGGTCAAGCAGAAATTTGTCGTAGGTGTACCAAAGGGGTTTTTAATGATTAAAAAATAATTTTGGGTAAATTTGTCACAGGTGTACCAATTTGAGATTTTTCAGGGTATTAACCCTTAAAATAATAAATTAATTTTTTCATCTAATGGCTTAAAGCCCCCACAAAATCTCCCATGCCGTAGAAGCTAGAGCTATTAAATTTAAATTTTTCCAAACCATTGATATGGTTTAGTTCCTTTTTTAACTTTTTAGTTTGGTTTGGTGTTGAGATAGTCGAAAACCAAATCGAGTTAATTTATCAATTTCCTAAGTTTCTAGGAATTGTCGTTCATACCATTTTACTATTTATTGAATCATTCGTTGCCTAAAGTTCATCACAAATTCATCCCCTTCTTTTTCCTCTTTTCTGCCCTTTCCCTTTCCTCAATTCAGCAAATTTTTTTTCTTTAAAATAATCAAAAGGGCGAGGTTGGGTGATTAGAGCTGCTATCCCTAAAATTTAAAGGAAATGACAAATAATCCTTGAATTTTTACCTAATATGCAATGTATTTCCTAAACTTCTAAAATGTTGAATCCCTAGGCTTTTGATGCATATTTGATGTAGTCTCTAAATTATGTGAAAATGTTTGATATTGTCTCCAATTTTAAATTAACGGAAGAACAATATGGAACATTTTTTATATAATTCAGAGATTCAATTGACCACTTATAAAAGATTAAAGGCTCATATCGTATATTTCCTAAACTTCTAATTTGCTTAATGTGTTCTTTAAACTTTCGCATATATGATATAGTTAATAAATTATGTGAAAATATTCATCGTTGTTTTTTATTTAAATTAACGGAAGAACAAAATGGAACATTTTTTCATATAATTCAAAAACTAATTGAACATGTATAAAAAATTTAAGTTTTACATAACATATTAAATTAAAGTTCAAGAATGTGTTAACTAACATAAAAGTTTAAATATAACATGGCACGTTATACGAAAAATTTAGGGATTCTTTGGGTCATCGTCTGAAGAATTTACCACGAGGGTATGTTCGATTGGAACCCCCCAATCCACACGTACAAATACGAACCCGTGATGGGAGCCTCCATTGACGTGTCGGAAATTCAGAAGCCTCTTCTCTTCGCACGAGGTGACAAATGCTCAGAATACAAACCTTCACTCGCGGCATGGTCCCACCTCTTTCGAGAATGGCAATTTGATCAGAGCGGTAGACCGATGGGACAAGAACTCTATAGGACGAGGGGGCGCGGGAATTTTAGGGGGAAAAATTCGGCGCGCTCCTCCTTCCATTTTCTTGCAGTCCACAACAAAAAGCGCGGGAGCCCAACTCCCGCCTAAAAAAGGTCAAACGGATCAGAGACCCGAAAAAGCCTTCTCGCCTATAAAATCCCTAAATTCCACCACCTCTCTCCGCACGAACATCCCCATCCTGATCTCGATCCCGAATCGAATCCCCACCTGCGTTCGGCCCCTCAATTCCTATCCGGTTTCTGAATTTTCCTTTCTTTGGCGCGAAAAGCCCACGAAGCTTGACTCCCTGATGGCGGCGGCAGCGAACGGGGTGGAGGGGGAGGAGGAGAGGGACGGGGACGAGCTGTTCGTGCCCCCACAAAACTCAAGTTCACGATGGTCGATCGCGGCGTGTTCAGGTCCGGCTTCCCCGACGGCGCCAACTTCAGCTTCTTGCAGTCGCTCGGGCTTGCGTTGCCGCAGCGGGTGGCTGTTTTTTGGTTTTTTCTCTCCTTTGACGGCGGTTTGCGCTCAGTGTAGAATCGGCGTTTCCCGGTGGGTGGTTCGACGATAGTGACATGTTCCCGCTCATCATATAAAACTCTACTCATAAGTGGCTGGCGAATGAAACCCTCCGGCGAAGTCATGTCCCCACGCATTCAAACTTATCATATAAAACTCTACCAATAATGGAGTGGCGAATGGGACCCTCCGGCGATGATGTGCCCACGCATTCTAACTCATCTCCACGGTTCACACTGCTCCATTAGTAATATTAAAATCTTTTTCTCCCTCTTTCTCTCTCCTCCCGGGAAGAAGAAGAAGGAGAAGAAAAGGTGAAGCTCAATTCGTACTGATACTCCTTTTTCCCATCTTTCCCCTCCTTCCCGGCCCGATTCTCTCAAATCGAACCTGTTCCTTCTGGATCATCGTCATCTTCTTTGTCGCAGTTCATCTCGAGCTGTAAGGAGGCGGTGAGGTTTTGGAAGTAGCCTGGGAAGTGGAGAGCTCTTCGATCGCCGAGATACTGGACCTGATTGCCGGCGGCGTCGCTTGATAGACAGCCGTCTCTTCATGGAGCCGCACCTCATCCTCTTCCCCAATGATTCCTCGAGCCTCTACTGTATCGATCTGGATTTGGGTACTTTGAGTGACGTGGTGGAGATCCAGTACCCTTTCAGGTGGAAACGGATCAAGGTGCTAGGTCTTGTCGTGGCTTACTTTGCATCTCTAAAGCGAACGACCGCGAAGTTGCTATATGGAATCCCTTCACTGGGAGATATAAGCTCTTGCCCCCTGCAGATACTGAGATAGGCGGTGGATTGTATCCCTCTGCCTGCGTTCATGGATTTGGGTATGACGATAGAAATGATGATTACGTGTTGTTGAGGCTGGTTCAGACCTTTCAAGAGCCAATTGAATCTGCAGTTAGCATCTATAGTTTGAGAGCTAACGCGTGGAGGCAGCTCAAGGGGATGTCGTACTCTCTGGTTAATACGCGCAAAAGAGGGATTTTTCTGCACGGCCGTCTGCACTGGATAATGACTCCCAGCTGGTGCCAAATTCGGAGAAAAAGTTGGTGGCTTTTGATATTCATTCAGACAAATTTGTGGAGGTGGGCAAGCTTAATTTTATAGATAATAGGCTCGACGGCAAGCTTAATTTTATAGATAATAGGCTCGACATGGATTTGACCATCCTGGGAGGGTGTCTTTGCCTTATCATTTATGGTGAGCAAAGGGGTGTCCATGCGTGGATTATGAGAGAATATGGATTGAACGGACCATGGCATATGTTGTTCTCGATGCCTGACCACTCAAGGACTTTAGGACTTGTCTGGCCATTGGCTTACTCCTTAACGGTTGTCAAGTTTTGGCGGCAGTGGATAGTAAGACTCTCGTTTGGTACGATTTACATACGGAGGGCGTTGAGAGGTTCGATATAAGGGGCATGCCAAGTTCCTTTGAAGCAGAAATTTGTTTGCGAACCCTTGTTCCAGTCGATAACCGCCGATATGAGGAGGTAAGCACTCCATGAAAAGTAGCAAGTTCTTTCGTGTTGGACTATCTCAGATTCTTCGTAAATAGATCTTTGATAACTTGGTTAGTGTAGTGGATTTTGCTCGATCTGCTTCCTCCTCTTGCATGTTTGTGGAAATATCCTACTTAAGGGATAGCTCTTTCTTCAGAAAGAAGAGCTGCTCAATTGATATGAGGGATGATGGGATCCTCTCCTTTTGTGGATGGGATAACTTTTGGCAAGTCGAGGAGACGATTGAGAAATAAGGGGAACTAATGTGGGAATTAGGAACTTGGAATTTATGATTGCAGCCCAAATTATGTTTAACAAAACATATGAGGATAACGCATTTTTTTATCCATAACTTTACTGATGAATGAAAGAATAAAGCTATTTAAAAGGCGAATCCATGCAATGGAGGAGGAGTTTATGTATAATGCATGAGGAAAACACATTCACTAGGAAAAGACATTCACTAGGGATTCTATGGAAACAAAAACAGAAAACATTTTTCATTGCTCTAATCCGTACCCATAAATAGGAACGAAGTTCCCTTCATCGCAATTACTGTTCCATTCAACATGTTAGCTTTGAGTCTACCAAAATTAAGGAGAAAAGGATGCGTGTTAGTTTATTCTGGTCACATTTCATCCATCGTACCGTTATGATTGCTTAATGATAGATTTAATTGTCACTCTGCTTAGTCTAGTAATAGGGAACTCTCAGTTGCCATTAGCTATCATTGTTATATAGAATTTGCAACATAGTCACTAGTACACTGTTTGTAGACTTGGCTTACTCGAACCTCTCAATTTTACTTGTGTTATCGATTGTTTATTTGATTAGAAACTGCCTTCCTCTTGTCCAGGGATAACTTCCTCTCAGAGGGTTCGAGCTTTTCTCTAAGCTAATGGAGGCATAGTTGTTTAAGGACGGTTAATTATCTCTATGAGCTGTGATTGCTTTCGATAAGTATATTTGCTTGGCAAATATTGTTGAGCATGATATTTTTGTAAAATATGATTTTAACTTAGAGAATATAACTCCATTTGGAACCGTCTTGTTTTGGAGGTAGGCAAACATTTAATGTATCTAAATAATGTACTTGAAGCATCAGACAGTGCTTTTCTTTTCTAGGTAAAACGTCTTATGATGACGCATGTCTTGGCCCATTTGAATGACATGGTCATGGAGGAATGAAAGGTGAGCAAAAGTTATAGCTAATTAGTATGAATGTTGTAATGACAAATGCAGAAATTGCAACGACATTAAAATTGAAAAGAAGAAAAGATCACGCAGATTTACGTGGAAAACCCTCTTGCGGGAAAAACCTCGAGGAGAGGGAAGAAAATCCACTATGGAAATTCAACAATTACAAAAGGTGCCTCAAGAAAACCTTGAGACTCTTTTTATCTATACTTCAAACCTAATAACTTGAGGGAAAACAAATATTTATACTGCTTCAATTTTGGGCTACGGGTTTGGGCCTAAGTCCTTTGCTACCAATACAAAAACCTCCATATATTTTTCTCAAGTCGGGTTGTCACAAATTTTAGTTTTGGTATCAAAACTCAATTTGGGTTGAATACCCGAAATAGAATTCAAGACATACTCAATAGACAGAGATCTTGAAAGATTCCATTAGTGAGTTTCCCTCGTCATATGTTTATGCTCTCAACATTTCACCTTTCGTGATGCCATTTTAACTCGCTATATATTCTGTGTTTTATTTTGTTTAATTTGATACTATCAATGCTTGTCTCGATGCTCATTGATGCATATTTGCCATACTTGGTGTTGAAAAATGCCAGTGTTAATGGCTTTTCGTTTATGAACTTCTTTTAGATGCGGATTCAACTTCCAAACTTGTGGCTATTTGCCTAAAGATGTTGATATTTGTGGATAGCCTTACCAACTTGTCATGGATGGAACTTTCCACTTTTTTTGGTTGCAATAGTGTATCTTTGCTTTCTTATGCTATGCCCAAGACAATATAAGTTTCATCTATTACTTCAATTTGCTGTCTTTTTTGAGCTCTCTTTGGGATCCGATCCTAGAACCTAGATCTAAGCGCCACCCCCCTCCCTATTACATGGGTTGGGATTCGGACTTCCTATCTGCCACATCCCTTGTGGGATATTTGACGACTAGGCTGCAACTTTCAAGTTCAGTACGTGTCTATTGATGGCTAGCCCATCCTCCTAACCAGCATAAGGTTACTAGATGTTATGGTATTAACGTGGAAACGATAAAATCTTGCAAATAAATTAATGTGAGAGAACCAGAAAATAAACGAGAAATAATAAATAATACGAAAGATTTACGTGATTCAACAAAGTATCGATATTTACTCAAATGGTCAACCAAGATCTTTGGAATGCCGTCCACAATGACATGCGTCCTAACTCTCTAATATAGCAAACTAAAGAGTAGGAATCAGTCCATTGTATAGACAGGAAAAGCTGCAAAAGCAAAGTGAAATTGCTAACTTATCCCCAACAATATTTTCAATTGTATCTTGTCCCCCTCATCCTTCTAGTACTTTTAAATTTAAGTGGAAAAAGGGTTTCCGAGTGCGTTACAATGGTACTGCAGATTTAGATATACGAAACGACCGGTCTTTATACATGGTACGGCTGCAACTGAACTATAGCCGAGTCGTGTGATGTGGTTGCGGCGACTCTTATGTTTCGTGATACGGCTCTAAAGTCTGAATATCATATCAAAACTGCCGTGTCCTTTTTCACCATGGAACCCGTTTCGAAAAGCTATATCGTACGGTCTCATGTATCAATCGCTTGCAAATTTCCTCCGACGGTGAAATTCAATTAGTTTCTCATTGAATCCACGCCTCCTATTTCTTGCAATGGAGACCAACGGAATGGACAGAAGGAAACGACGGTCATATGGGTGATATGGCAGAGACAGACGGGCACCCAGGGAAACAATGACAAGATACATAAGTCAGAGTCAAACAAAAGTAAATCTCGATTTCTAATAACTAAGAGCCAAGTTTAAGTTAAAAGTCCTGCCCCTGAACATGAGATCAAGTTTAAGTTTGCTTTAGTTTAGTTACAGACACACTCGAGTGTTCCCACATTTAAATTTAAGCTTAAGAACAAATAAACAACTCAATTTAAAAATCAGCGTGTACAGAACTCAGCGCTCGCTCAAAAGTGAGTCACTGTGTCGTGGCTTCGTCCTTCGTCCTTCGCAACAGTCCTCCTTCCTTCTGTGGAGTCTATCGTGCGGCTACTGTAAAGAAGAAACCCAACGTCCTCCCGTGAGCAGACTCTTTTCGTCAGCACAAAAGGACAAGAAAGTAATACGGAAGCAAGAGTCCTCCTTAAGTCAAACTGCAGGATAATTTACGGAGAACGCCACCACCAGAAAATAACTAAATATGTTATAGAATATGTGAGCCCTTTTTGTCTTGTAGCGGTAGAGGATTTCTTCTTATAAATAAGAAAGCACATCTAACCTCAAACTCCGGACATAATTTAACACTAAATTATTACTTCTAACTATTTCTAAAAGAGCGGTGCATTTCGTAGTTTTTGAAACTTTTGACATGAGAAATTTTTTTTCCTTCCCAATTCGTGATATGATCAATGCGCATAAGATTGTCCTTTAGTAAGTGAAAAACAGATTTGAAAAACAATTGATAATTGCTTTTGTGTGCTCGAGGGCTTGCATTGACTGCCAATTGGTTTTTCTGAATGCTGCCTACTACTTAGCTTAGGAAATGCAACAGGAGAAATGAAGCTTTTTGCCCCAGTATTTAGATTAATGGCTCAACTTTCGACGATATGGACCGACATATCATTGGGAAAGGTTTGGCCACAAAATGGATGGATTAAAAATAATTATCCCACCTGCACACGGGTTTGTCCTAACCAGCTGCCATCATTCTAGGATACTTTCATCCGAAAGGTCGCGTCAAGAGCCACGTCTGGCCTGGGGGTGGGTAGGGCAAACCCGTTAGGACCCCCAGCGATTTACCCTTCCATTTTTGTGACCCGAAACGGGGATTCCAATAACCGGGGCCTTTGTTTAAGGTCTTTAGGCTGGACCAATCTTTCATCCTATAAGTAGAGAATACTTTTTTCTTTCCATGAGGAACAAACTGCTGGAACTGCTGTCAACAGAAGTAACGCAAATAACTAATTAGCACAAGTAAGGAAGCCCACTGACAAGAACCACACAACTTGCAATTAAAGCTATGGATTGCAATATTCCTTAAATATCTTATAATAAGCCGACCCCGTTCATCTGCTCCTTCAAGTCCTTGGACCCATACTTCAACTTGCCCATGGTCAACAACACCTTGATGAGATTTTCGTTGAATGAGGACATGACATCCATCAATTGAGTCCTCTATGGTGGTTCTAGTACAAGTCGTATGGCCAATATACCCAAGACTGGTTTTCAGAATAGGACAAGCCAAATGGCATATCATTCTGTTTCTGGAGGAATGGTTCAACAGATTTTGCCTCCAATTACATCAAATGAATAAATGAAGGAATTTGCTAGTGTGGGTTTTAAGCAGTGACAGCAGAAGATGTTTTTCCATCTGACCACACTAAGTCAGGTCAAGTACTTTCGAAGGTGTGTCCGGTAATTACTCTAGATGAGCAAGATATGATGATGCTTGGAGCGTTGGAGGCTTGGAAGCACAGGTATGCTGAATGCTGAAATTATATCCTTAACTATATAGTAAAATTCTCTATTTAATGTTTATTGTAACATTGGAATTGTCAAACAGTTATGGGAGTCCTTAGAAAAGAAAAACAAGGTAGAGGATGCGAGCGCCAAGAAATTCGTGGTTGCCAATTTTCTGGATTTCAAAATGGTGGATTCTAAATCTATTGTGAGTCAAGTTTGAGAATTGCAAATAATTTGGAATGATATATTTGATGAGGGAATGTCACTTAGTGAATTATTCCAAGAGGTAGCCAATATTGAGATGGTGCCTTCAAGCTGGTCAGACTCCAAAAATTATTTAAAGCACAAATGCAAAGAGATAAGCCTTGAAAATCTCATTCTATGCCTCAGAATTGAGGAGGACAACCAAAGGAATGCAAACACCCTTGTGGAGCCAAAGGCCAACATTGTTGAGTCTTCCAAATCCAAGCAAGGTAGGAAGACGAAGAAGTCTTTTCAAGGAAAAAAACAAGTAGAAGGAACAATCCTAGAAATTTCAAGGGATATGTTTGCTTGCAATAAGCTTGGCCACCGGGCTAAGGATTGCAAGA
The DNA here is from genome assembly GCA_016097605.1 of Eucalyptus guilfoylei. NCBI lineage: Eukaryota > Viridiplantae > Streptophyta > Magnoliopsida > Myrtales > Myrtaceae > Eucalyptus > Eucalyptus guilfoylei. Next base: position 44,573,720 of record CM027864.1, on the reverse strand, counting down.
AGTACCTGAACAAAGGCAAGGGCAATGGTGCAACCAAGTAGCTAAATATGATAGAGCATGAAGATGATGAGAGACTAATTGTTATGGTGGCATCTGAGGTTTCCTTTGTGTCGAACACCAATGATCGGTGGTTGTAACGAGGTGCACAAATCACATTTGTATGGATAAACTTTTGCTCTCATTTTATGAGAAGACTGAGGAAAAAAGGAGAAGCTCTACATGGCTAACTCTACATTAGCCAAGATTGTTGAGAGACGAAAGGTGATCTTGAAATTCACCTCTAGCTAGGAGATCACCTTGCTAAATGTGTTGCATGTATTGGAGATCTTGAAGAATCTACTTTCTGGCCCCATATTTATCAAGAAGGATGTCAAAATTGTATTCAAGTCTAATAAGTTTGTATTTTCCAAAGGGGGATATATGTGGGGAAATGAAACTTGTGTAGTGACCTGTTTAAAGCCAATGTAACTGTCATTGATGTAAACGCAAAATTTATTACCCAAAGATTATCAATAAAGAGAGGTCTTTAGTTTATATTGTCGTGTCTGCTTATCAATGGCATAGTAGATTAGGACATGTAAACTATGGATACAATGAAGAGGGTATAACAAACTTGGGGCTAATCCAGGATTTAAGTTGGAGCTTATAGCAAAAAATCAATCATCATGGCATGCCAAATGCACCTACACTATCACTTGTATTTACAGTTTTTAGGGTTAGTTCAAGATAGATGATTGATTCTTTTTCTTCATCTGAGTGATTTCTTATATATGTTTCTCATGATTCCCTAGAAAATGCTGAACTGCAAGAGCGGCGCTTTTGCAAGACAATGAGGAAAAAAGTAGTCGTCAAGGAGTCATTTGAATCAAAGAGCATCCTTGATAAGGAGAGGAATAGAAGCAGTGATGGAGCATCTGAGGGTTCTTCAACCAGTGACCTAGAAAGATGGATTATTAAGCTCAAGCAATCTGTCTATATCTTTCTTACAATAAGGCCTCCCATCTTCACCGTAGATGAATGAGCAAATTAATAGTACACACTATTGCTCAAAAATAGTTAGCTGTAGTGGTAAACAGAAAGGTTTCCATCCTTAGAAGGAGAAGATATAAATGGAGTTTTCAGTCTTATAGTTATGGCCAATTTTCTTTGTTTTGTAATTTGTCTCGTTAACTATTAACATCTTTTATAAATTTGTTCAGATGAATTTCAAACATCCAGACCGCCTGAGTCTTGGAGGCCAAAAATATGTAAGTGATAGTTGGCTGCCTTTCTCAACATGAGATTTTGCCTTTTTAGCTCCTACAAGGAACAGATATGCTTATAATTAGTAGATACAAAGTGTCACATTGTATTTAGTTATAAGAAGGTTCAAGAGCTTGTCTGGCACACTGTAGGCTGTAGTTTGTTTTTCATGTGAATAGTGTTCATGGGGTTAGCAAAACTGTATGTGATGGTGTGTCCATTTCAACTAGTAATTATGAGAGGTTACAAAAGTTTGCTCATGTTTTGGTTGTCCAACTATTTTTGGCTTTAAATCTTTCTAAAGAGTGTTGCAACCTAAACTTGGGTGAACCACCTAGGATTTGACTAATGGATTACTAAACTTAAACTTAGCTCAACTCACGACTTAAGGTTTGAGTATTTATCATGAAAAAGATTATTATCTAGTAGTTGCTACTAATATATTTTGGTTGGGTCGATTAGAAGCCAAAATAAAGTAATGAGAGAATTACTTCACTCCTATGAGCTAGAAACTGTGGGAATGGGGACTTGATTACGCTAGATTTCTTTAACGCAATTTCGGTACATTTTCAATAAAAATGTTTGTAGTTAGTCTGGATTGATTTTAGCCTAAATCACTAACATGCAATGGAGTGATCACGCGAGTGCACAACTATTATTAAACACTCAATGAATCAAATAAATTGCACCAAAGGAATTAAACACAAAAGCAAGTAATTATTTTTTTGGGGTTTTCTCTTGTCTTGAAACTAAAACCTATATGACATGCACAAGCTATTTTGGTATTTTTGTATTAAAATTCCAAATTACTAAAGACTCTAATTAAACTATTTAAAATGAATAGTTAACTAATCTAGTTTAGGGATTAATTTGACCTAAACCCTATCCTATCTCATAAAACTTTTTTAAAGATGCAATATTATCTAAACATGCAAGCATTATCTAGGACACTATCTATGAAAGAAAATACTATCTAGAATCTATTTTAATCTATTCTAGAATCATCTAAAGATGCAATCCTATTCAAACTAGCAATGTTATCTAGAAATCTTATGTATTCTAACATGCAATCTAATCCAAAAGACAAATCTAACTAGATAAATTCTAAACATGCAATCCTAATCTATTTAGGAAACTCTCCTATCTATCACACAAATTGATCTTTTGGGTGTTTCTCAAAACAAACAGTTATCAAATATAAACATTATATCCAACCCACTCACAATATTCATCAATAATTCAAATAAAGAGTTAAAATAATTGAAAAAATAATTGAAAAAATAATTTATCGTCTCATGGATTAAATTAACAATTATTCTAAACCTAAACATCACAACACACAGGAAAATCAAAATAATTAGAAAATTGATCTGAAGTCTCACATATCAAATTAGTAATTATAATGATTTCAAACATCATCAATGTGTAAAAAAATCAAGATAATTGAAAAAGTGATCCGATGTCTTACAGATCAAATTAGTAATTATAATGATTTTTTAAATAATATCCTATCAAATAATGTCTAACATCTCAATAGAATCAAATTATAACATCTCAATAGAATCAAATTAGAATCAAATTATCCAATTTAGGCAATAAAATACCGAGATGAAATTTGGCTCAAGAAAATTACCTAGTTAAGATGATTTGTCTCCAAAATGGGACAGGCGGCAAGGGACTTGCGAACAGCAGCCCGCGTTGAGATGGGCTGAACGCGGTAGCACTTCTTGGACAGCGGCCAAAGGCAACTGGATTCGCTGGACAAAGCCTAGGAACCTACAAAATCAGATTTGGATGCAACAACGATGATTGGATGTGATGGGGGTTGCTAGTTGCTCGTCGATTTTTGGAGTGGTGATGGCAACGAGTCAACTCGTCGGAATTCTTAGCACTGTGTAGGAAAGTGCTCTTTGGTGGATCTCAGTGGAGAATAGTTCTCTGGACGACCTTCAAAAGTAGAAAGCAGCACTCCTCGGTTGTGTACAAATTCAGCGGGAGCTTGATGACGGGATGGCGGTGCAAGTCACCGCCAGAGTAGCGGGGACCACCGCGGTGGAGCGATGTTCGGACAAGACTCGTATCGGTGAAGCGGCGTCAACCCAACGAGCCTCGAAGTTGTGTCGAGGGGAGCAGCAACGTTGGGAAAGAAGCTCTAGCATCATTGGTACGGGCGGTATCGTCATGGCTCGGACAATACAGCAGTGGCAACATCGTGCGAAACAACAAGAAACCGCTCGTCGCGATGACAGGTGATAGCAGGGATCGGGGACGATAGCTTCTCGTCGTTAGGAGCGGCAACAACGTGAGACCCGTGGTAGAGGGCTCAGTCGTCGGAGGCGGAGCAATGAGTCGGTGTGGAATAGAGCAGCGACGTTGATGAGTGCTGATGTTGGATATTTCAATAATATTTTGAAGTATTTACAATAATAGCTTCAATAAAAGTTATGAAAGACCATCATTAATTTCAATAGTCACATAACGGTTTCTTAATGGTCATATAACGGCTTTTCAATCATTTTGTAACGTTTAATTTATTTCTCAAATAAATCTTCCATTATTTTATAACGGCTCTTTTAACGGCTCTATTTTGTCTAAATATAAAAATAAAATCTCATAAGACAATCTTAAAATGTACACTAAATAAAGAGAGAATATCCTTTCTTTAAAAAAATCTTTCCTTTCCTTTTCCTTGCTAGGTTATACACAACATTGTTTCTGTTCCTTCTAATATTCAGTGCGGAATATAAAAGAAGGTCTGTTGTATCTTGGGAGGATAGTCATCAGAAGCCTTTTGCACCGAGTTTTGCACTTCGCGGGGCGGAATTATCCTTAAGGACAGTGCTTGCGCTTGCACGCCTTAAACAAATTTATTTATTCTCATTAGCTTTTTCCAGCAATCTTAAGGATAACTCCTATGGAGCCTCAAGTTGATGTTGCTGCTGATGCCTCAATCTCCACCAGTCCAGTTGCACTACCGCCACTACCACATATGTCTTATGCCAAACCATTCCTCGACATATCGAAGATCGAAGTTTTTTATGGCAACAATTTCCAAAGGTGGCAAGAAGGGTTTTCTCTATCCTAGATGTGCACGGTGTGGCTTTCGCACTTATGGAGGCTAAACCAACTGATAACAAGCTACGAGATCAATGGATACATGCTAATAAGGTATGTAGGCACACAATTATTAGTAATCTTTCTAATGAATTGTTTGATGTCTACTGTCCATACAAGGAAGCAAAACAAATATGGGACTCCATGACTGCAAAGTACACTGTTGAAGATGTGGACAGACAAAAATTTGTAATCGGAAATTATTATCAATGGGACATATCCGATGATAAGGAGATCAATACACAAATCAATGAATATCACAAGCTAGTGGATGAATTGAAGGCAGAAAACATCAATTTACAAGAATTTATTGTGGGCCTGTTAATTGAAAAGTTGCCCGAGTCTTGGAATAACTACAAGCAACAACTCAAGCACAAGGACAAGCAATTGTCACTAGCCGATCTAAATGTGCATATTATCATTGAGGATACAACTCGCAAGGAGATCAAAGCTGCCAAAGTTAAGGAAGTTGCTACCAAGGCAAATTTGGTGCAAGGCAAATCTCAACATCGCTAAAATAGGTATAATAAAAAATAAAAATAAAAACCTAATTACAAACCCAAGTTTGCTTACCCCACCTTAAAAAAGAAAGGCTCTTGCTTTGTTTGTGGAAAACTAGGTCATCATGTGGCGCACTGCAGAAAGAGAATAATGGGAAATGACAATCTTGTTAAACCAAAAGTCAATTTGGTTAAAGCAGATGACTCTAATGATATAATTGTTGCAGTTATTTCCCAGGCCAACATCGTGGCCAATGTTAAAGAGTGGATGGTAGACTCAGGTGCTACTAGGCATATTTGTGCAAACAAAAATGCCTTTTCCTCCTACACGCCAATAGGGAAATGAGAAGAAATTATTTTTCTTGGTGATTCAAGAACATCTCAAGTTCTTGGGAAATGAAAAGTTCTTCTCAAGGGGCAAGACTTTGGCCCTGAATGATGTATTACATGTCCCTAATATAAGGGCAAACTTGGTCTCAGTAGCTCTTTTAGGAAAGGTAGGGGTGAAGGTGTCATAGGAATGTGATAAGATTGTAATGACAAAAAATAACATCTTTGTGGGAAAAGGGTTATTGTAATCAATGACTTTTTGTTCTTAACGTTACCAATGTTATCAATGAAAATGCTACTACTTTCACTTACTTGGCTGAATCTATTGATTTATGGCATGGGAGATTAGGTCATATTAGTATTTGTTATATTAAAAAAAAATGCAAAAACAAGGTTTAATTTCTGGAAGTAAAAACCCATGTTTTAATAAATGTATAATATATGCTGAAACAAAATTAACAAAAAAGTCTTGTATTTCTGTAAATAGAGAATCTGAATTGTTGAGTTTAATTCATACTAATCTAGGAGATTTAAAACAAGCTATGACTAGACGAGGTAAACAATATTATGTGACCTTCATTGATGATTATTCTACATTTATAAAAGTTTATTTGCTTAGGCATAAAGATGAAGCTTTTGATATGTTCCTTTTGTATAAAGCTAAGATAGAAAACCAATTGAATAAAAGGATAAAAAGAATTAGATCGGATAGAGGTGGAGAATATGTATTGCTTAATGAATTTTGTGAAAATGAAGGAATAATTTATGAAACTACGCCTTCTTATTCCCCGAATCTAATGGCATAGCTGAAAGGAAAAATAGGACTTTGAAAGAGATGATAAATTCTATGCTTGTTAGTTCTAATGCTCCAAATAATTTATGGGGTGAAGCTATTTTATTTGCATGTCACATCCAAAATAGAATACCTCATAAGAAAATAGGTAAAACACCCTATGAATTATGGAAATGTTATCGTCCTAATATTTGAAAGTGTGGGGGTGTCTTGCTAAAGTTATGCTTCCTAATTCTAAGAAAAGGAAAATAAGCTCTAAATCATTTGATTGCATGTTTATTAGTTATATTGAACATAGTGCTGCATATAGATTTCTTGTATTAAAAAGTGACGTGCTTGATAATAATGCTATAGTTGAGACAAAAAATGCATAATTTTTTGAGCATATTTTACCATTAAGTATTAATACTATTTCTCCCGTACCTCTTCCTAAAAACGTTTTCGAAAATTCAAATGATGAATTGAGAAGGAGCAAAAGAATAAGGAAAGAAACTTCTTTTGGGAATGATTTTTATACTTATCTTATTGGTAATGATCCTTTGACTTATTCTGAAGCAATATCTTCCACATAAAGCAATTTTTGGAAAGAAGCCATAAAAATCGAGATTGATTCTATCTTACATAATAAAACTTGGAAATTAGTTGATTTACCACCCGGTGCAAACTGATTGGTTGTAAATGGATTTTTAAAAGGAAATATAATCCTGATGGTTCTATTGATAAATATAAAGCAATATTAGTTGCAAAAGGTTTTAATCAAAAAAAAAAATTGATTATTTTGACACTTTTGCTCCAGTTACAAGAATTTCATCAATTCGTGTTTTAATTGCTTTAGCTTCTATTTACAAACTTGTTGTTCACCAAATGGATGTTAAAACAGCTTTTTTAAATGGTAATTTAGAAGAGGAAATTTACATGGTGCAACTTGAGGGTTGTATTTTTCCTAGCCAAGAAAACAAAGTTTGTGAACTCATTAAATCCTTATACGGCTTAAAGCAAGCGCCAAATCAATGGCATGAGAAATTTGATGATGTTCTAGTTAATAATGGATTTTTCTCTATTGGAGTAGATAAATGTGTATACACAAAAACTGTTGATGGTGAATATATAATTATTAGCTTATATGTTGATGACGTGTTTATTTTTGGTACGTGTATTGATGTTGTGAATGAAACAAAATGTTTTTTGACTTCTAAATTCGATATGAAGGACATGGGGGAAGCTAATATTATTTTGGGTGTTAGAATCGTAAAGAGTGATAGTGGCCTAATGCTTACTCAAGCGCATTATGTGGAGAGGCTACTTAAAAAATATGATCACTTTGATGTCAAACCTGTAAATACTCCTTATGATTCTAATATCTAATTAGTGAAAAATAAAATGGATGGTGTGGCTCAGTCTAAGTATGCTCAAATTATTAGGAATTTGATGCATTTGATGAATTATACTCGACTTGATATAGCTTATGCTATATGTAGACTAACCAGATATACACAAAATTCCAATGATGATCATTGGACTGCTTTGAGCAGATTAATGAAATATTTGAAAGGAACTATGAATTATGGCATTTTATATAGTGGATTTCCCGCTATATTAAAAGGATACAGTGATGCTAATTGGATTTTGGATTCATACAAGACAAAATCCACTAGTAGATATGTGTTCACTCTTGGTGGAGGTGCTGTAACTTGGAAGTCAGCCAAACAAATAGTATTTGCTAAATCCACCATGGAGTCAGAGTTTGTAGCTCTAGAATTGGCCGGCAATGAGGCTGAGTAGTTAAGGAACCTCTTAGCTGATATTCCTTTGGCAATGAAATCGACACCTTCTGTGTCTATGCACTGTGATTGCCAAGCAGCAATAGCCATTGTAAAAAATAGAATTTTCAATGGTAAAAATAGATACATCCGATTGAGACATGATGTAGTAAAGCAGCTGCTTAAAGATTGAATTATATCCATCGATTTTGTAAAGTCAAAAGTAAATTTGGCCGATCCTTTGACTAAACCTGTGGGAAGAAAATTAATTTATGACACATCGAGGGGAGTGGAACTTAAGCCAATTGAGGAAAAACAACAGTGATGTAACTCAACCTATGTGATTGGTGATCCCATAAATTAGGTTCATATGGGTAATAACAAGTCACTTGTTGTTCTGGTGATGCACTATTGTCCATCCTAAGATGAGAATGGTGCAAAACTGCAAAAAAAAGAGAGGTTGAGCTAAGCTCTTAATAAAATTCCATAACCATTATTGATAGTGTATTAAGTTGCTAAATACACTTGATGGAATCATCTATATAAGTGTGGAGTGGGGCCGCTCTTATGAGAATTTTTAGCAAAAATCTCTAAAGCACTTATGAATAAACCAAGCACACGCATGGCTTATTAGCGCAAAACCATGTTGAACAACAAAGCTTGTAAGAGTGCAATGTGATTGATGAAAATTATAATTCACAAAATAAATTTTTGGTTCATAGAAGTTTCAAACTTCACCAATAATTTCGTGAATTATATTTCATTTTTTTAGGGTTGGTTCATAACCTAACAAACACCAATTCGATGCATTACACTCCAATAACCCAGCATCATTATTATTATTTTTTAAAAATCTTTTGAAATATGTGGGGGATTGTTGGATACTTCAATAATATTTTGAAATATTTACAATAATAGCTTCGATAAAAGTTATGACTGCATTGAAGACCATCATTATTTTAACGATCACATAACGGTTTCTTAACGCTCATATAACGGTTTTTTAATCGTTTTGTAACGCTTAATTTATTTCTCAAATAAATTCTCCATTATTTTACAACGGCTCTTTTAACGGCTTTATTTTGTCTGAATATAAAAATAAAATCTCATAAGACAATCTTGAAATATACATTGAATGAAAGAGAGAATATCATTTCTTTAAAAAATCTTTTATTTTATTTTCCTTGCTAGATTATACACAATGTTGTTTCTATTCCTTTCGATATTCAGTGCGGAATATAAAAGAAGCATGTTATATTTTGGGAGAATAGCTATCAGAAGCCTATCGCATCGAGTTTTCTTAAGAATAATGTTTATGCTTGTACGTTTTAGATAAATTTATTTATTCTCATTAGCTTTTTTCAACATGCTGATGACTGTAGGAACAACACGAGCAAGGCAGCATCATCGATGACGCAACGGCAGAGAGTCAGGCCAAGGCGTCGGGGGGGCGAATGAAGAAGATGACACCCACTTCTCTCTCTCTCTCTCCCGTCTTTTCCTCTTGCATGTGTCAGACTAGCAAGGAAAAAAAAAACCACTCCATTTGACCGAAAGTCCCCTCTTTTCTTTGTCGCGTAATGAGTCCTTTTATAGTGAAAGCTAAACCGTCGATGAAAGAAAACATATTTTGTTTTCTCTTGGGCATGCTTTAAAATATATTCTATTTCCTTTCCTCTTCTTCATTGACCGAATGCCTTCTCTGTAGGGATCCATCTTTTCTTTGCAAATCCATGTGCCCTCGGTGAAGAACGTGCCCAACATTCCCTTCTCATGCTAATTTTTTCTATTCCGAATTTCCTTTGTGCATATGCTTGTATCTTTCCACAATGAATCATGCAAGATGACTGTTTTCCACCGATTTTATTTCGTTAACTCAAATACCAACTCATTGATTGATCGAACATTGCCAAAAATTCAAGATCGTAATAGAATTTTCCCGAATTATGAATTTGCAAAGGTGAGCTCGCAATATCTCCTTCGTACGCACACCTTCACTGAAGATGTATGAATATATTGCATGAATATACAAAAAAATCCACCATCATATTATCGGATAATGGAAGAATAATACAAATCTTTTTTGAAATATACCCATCTCCCAACTTGTCAAATTAAAGCTCGTTCATCACCGGTCCAATGCAAATGCGATAAAAAATAAATGCTCTTAAAATTATATATTATGCAACCTAATTCTAATATTTTTGTTTGGGGATTAAATTAATCCCTTATTTTATGCAAAAAAAAAATGAATGATTTGATCAGCAAAATTTAAGTGTTAACAAAGAGCACTGAGGATCAATTATTAATTGTTAATCTTTCTCAGGGAACTCGTATGATGTGTTCCTTAACATTAGAGATGACGAAGCTGAACACTGTAAGACGACGATGAAGGCATGTCAGACGCATGGGACGCTTCGGTCACCATATTCAAACCCAGAGGATGCTTTTGAAGATGACTTGGGTTGCGTACTTCCCAAGGCAGATTGTGAGGGTATTGTTGATTGTATAAAGAAACTGCTACTTCTTCTCAAAACTAAGGCAAAAAAGCGGAGCAACGAGCTACAATTTTAGGGTTTTGTATGAAATCTGTTGAAAGAAGATATGATTGAAGATCTGGGATCTGATTGAGGATTTGTATTGATTGTAATTGATAGGAGATGTGATTACTTTAGGACTAGAAAGATTAGAAGAATTTATTTACTTTTGTATTGAATTCTCTTGTACAATATATACATCATTGTATTACATCTAGAAATCAATGAAGCAAATACATTTTTCCCTCAGTACACGAAATTCCCATATTCCCTTTCTCGTCTTCTTCTCGGATTCGTGACATGGTATCAGAGCGAGTCTTGATTCTGACATAAGCTTCCGCACTAAAATCAGCCTCTGTTACTTCTCTGTTTTCTGTTGCTACAATTCTTGTAGAACAGAACAGCATCCAGTCTTCTATGTTTCTCGTTGCTGCAACCCTCGCAGAACAGAACAGCATCCGGGAGGAAGCTCTTCATCCGGCCTTCAACTTTTTGTGCAAAAATTAATCTGCAAAACAGAGTTGTTGCAGATTTTTTAGAAAATTGTCACCATGACGAATCCACAAGCACTTACCTCAGGACTAGGCGATCAGTCTGCAGGAGAAACAACGCCACAAATCTCGCAGATCCAGGAATCATTAGTTGTTGCTGTGCTCGAAGGGCAGATCCAGTCACAAAGTCAAACTCAGCATACACAGTGGGTACCTGTTCCGGCTCAAGCTAATTTGGGGCAACCCTATTCGGGCCAACCTTACCAATGGGTACCAAATCCTTGGTATTATGGGACGAGCCCAAATGCATTATTGCCGGGATTTCGAAATGGTGTACAGACTGATGAAGTTCTACCAGCCAGCAGTGGGGCAGGCACAAACACCAGTTCACAGCAGATGGGCGGATCAGCCGAGCCGGGTATGGGACCGAATCCCTACCCGGGTTCGTTTTTTTCTAATGCGGGTCATTCAACCGGATCTGGGGGATCGGGTTTGGGAGCAAATCCTTACCCAAATCCACCACCAGGATTCCTCCCATACCAGATCTACGCTGCCAGCAATCGGCTGGAACCCGGCGACCCTCTTTTCACAACCAATGTTGACGGACCAGAACTGAAGCTTGTTGCTCAGCAGTTAACTGGACCTGATAATTACTCGAGATGGTCGCGCGAGTTCCGGCGCGCTCTAGTAACGAAGGATAAGGAGGGCTTTATTGATGGAATGGTTCCGATTCCATTCGACGAACGATTAGCGCGGCTTTGGAAAAAATGTAATCAGCTAGTCAGAACGTGGATCGGAAACGACATCGCTTCCGAAGTCGCGGCCGGTCTTCCTCCGACGGAGGACTCGAAACAAATGTGGGAAAACATCAAGGAGATGTACGGAAAAATGGATCAAGTGAAAATCTTTTCTTTGACGCAACAGATCTCGGATTTAAAGCAAGGAAACATGACTGTTGCTACAATTTTTAATAAACTTTCAAGTCTGTGGAATGAATTGGAAGCGGCCGAAGAAAAATTCGACTGGCCGGAGCCGATTTTACAGCAGTACAAAAGGATGCGAGACAAGGAGAAAGCCATCAGATTTCTCTCATATTAAACGAATCTTACCTTTCGTTTCGATCGCAGATCTTAACCATGGAGCCAATGCCAAACCTTGGCCGTATCTACCAGCTCACAATCCAGGAGGAAAGCCAACAGAGAGCAGTAGATATCGAAAAGGAAGGCGAGAGAGTGGCTTTGGCGGCAAGGGTTTCCTCTCGCCCGCTACAGAAGACCATAGGAGGAAGAGAAGGTTGAAGACCTAATCTAGGGTTTCACGAAAACCCTAGATCTTATATACGGACGATGGATGGCCACGATTTTTTTGATCGATCGGACGGCCCACGATCAATCCTTGGAGCTGTTGGATCCGATGGCTCATAGAGTGGCGCGGCCACTGAATCCAACGGTCCACGTGCAGGGGGTTTCTATGGCTTCGAAGGCCCACGCGGCCAAATCTTTTCTAGGCCTGACGGCCCACAGGCGCAATTTTTTGCATCATCCGAAGGCTCATATGGGGGAACAGCGGCCCATGCTATTAGCAGGCCTTCCTCATTTGCAAAAAACAATAAAGGAAAGGGTAAGCTGTATTGTGAATACTGTAAACGCCTGCACCACACAGTTGAAAGTTGCTGGAAATTACATGGTAAACCTGGTGAAAAAGAAAAGGGAAAGTTTTCAACTATCTTTCAGGTGATGGGTAAATCAGCAAACAAGCCAATCACTCATGGGGAATATCAGGAGCTGATGGAAGCTCTAAAGAAAGTGGATTCTTCTAACAAGGCAGGCAGTTTCACAGGTATTTCTTATTGCCCGATGAACTCAATTTCAAAGGATGCATGGATCATAGATACGGGGAGCTAGTGATCACATTGTCTCGCAATCCAAAATTCTTTTCCAATGTCAAAAGGTTATCTTTTCCAATATCGGACAACTTCCCAATGGAAATACCACACATGTTGAAATGACTGGCACCGTGAATCTTAGTCCACTCATCATTCTCAAAAATGTCCTTTATGTCCCTAGTTTCCATTTTAATCTCATATCAGTCTCTCGAGCTTGTGAAGAAAATTCTTGTCATGTCTCTTCTGACTCTGATAAATGTCTATTTCAGGCCTTTTCGACTGGCAAACTGATGGGCTTGGGTAGAATCTATCAAGGACTTTATTTTTGGAATAATTTTCCAGGCAATTTTAAATTAACCTCTGTTGCATTCAATAAACCATTGTGTAACACTGTTGCCAATGAAAGAAATTTTCTTCATCATCAAAGATTGGGTCACACTGCTTCTTTCCCTTGTCCTCAATGTCCCATTTGCCACTTGGCAAAACAAACTCGTGCCCCCTTTCAAAATAGTAAGACTCGAGTAGACGACATTTTTTCTTTGATTCATGCTGATGTCTGGGGACCATATCACACAATAAATCATGATGGTTCGAGATTTTTTCTTACAGTCGTGGATGATTTCTCACGTGCCACTTGGGTCTTTCTCCTACAATCAAAAGGTCAAGTTCTTTCTCATCTTAAAATCTTCCTTTCCTTATCCAAAACTCAGTTTGGAAAATCAGTTCGCCGCATCCGCACTGATAATGGTAGGGAATTCTTTAATGGTGATTGTGCTTCCTTTCTTACATCAAATGGTATTTTACATGAAAGTACCTGCACTTATACCCCACAGCAGAATGGGGTAGTTGAGCGAAAGCATCGTCATCTCTTAGAAGTGGCACGTGCTCTTAAGTTCCAGGCATCTATACCAGAACAATTTTGGGGAGATTGTGTGATCACTGCGGCATATTTGATTAATCGTATGCCATCTCGCATTCTAGAAGGCAAAACTCCATTTGAATTATTGTATGGAAGGAAACCAGATCTGAGTCATCTCAGAGTCTTTGGCTGCTTATGTTATGTGGCTACAGTAGGTCCCCGGGATAAAATGTCCCCTCGTGCTCAACAGTGTATCTTCATGGGGTATCCCAACTTAAAAAAGGGTTATCGAGTTTATGAACAGTCTACCGGGGAGTTTTTTATCAGCAGGGATGTGGTTTTTCATGAAGATATTTTTCCTTTCCGGAATACTACTTCTATGTCTGTAGATGATATGAGAACTAATCATCAATTCCTGTCAGAATAAGATCTATCTTCTAGAGAATCATACTTTATTACCTCTCCTCCAAGACATCAGATAGTAGATACAGTCTTGCCTTCACCACCCAATGATTCTTCTCATAACAATTCCGTTGAGCAACAACTCATGGAGCAGGAATCCCAGGAGATAAATCACGGAGAACCTACAAGCATTGAGGAATCATCTTTGAAGGTGCTGGATGAGCCACCACGAAGATATGGTAGAGCCACTCATCCACCAACCTGGACAAAAGATTATGTCTGTTCCTCATCACTATCATCAGGTACTCGTTATCCTTTATCCTCATATGTATCTTTCGACCGCTTGTCGTCAGACCATTTATGTTGCATTAGTCGAGTTTCTGAGGAAAGGGAGCCTTCTAGTTATAATGAGGCTGTACATGATGAACGCTGGCGAAAGGCAATGGAGGCAGAACTAAAAGCCCTAATTGATAATCACACTTGGGATGTTATGTCGTTACCTTTTAATCGCAAACCCATTGGGTGTAAATGGGTCTATAAGATCAAATATAGAGCAGATGGCTCTGTGGAAAGATACAAGGCCCGATTAGTAGCCAAGGGCTTCACACAGCGAGAATGTTTTGATTATCATGAGACATTTTCTTCGGTAGCCAAGGATGTCACGGTTCGCTCCTTCTTATCGGTTGCCGCTTTTCGCAACTGGTCATTGCATTAGATGGATGTCCACAATGCTTTTCTTCATGGTGATCTAGAAGAGGAGATTTACATGGATCTTCCACAAGGATTACGAAGACAGGGGGAGTCGAAGGTATGTCGTCTCCGCAAATCTCTTTATGGATTGAAACAGGCCTCTCGATAGTGGTACGCCAAGTTTACTATTGCACTTACAGGAGCTGGATTCATGCAATCCAAACATGATTATGCTTTGTTCACTTGGGCAAAAGGTACGTCGGTCATGTACTTGATGATTTATGTTGACGACATACTTATTATGGGAAATGATGATTCCGCTGTGAAGAAGCTTAAAGACCATCTACATTTGTCTTTTCATATCAAAGACTTAGGGTCACCTAAGTATTTTCTTGGAATAGAGATAGCTCGTTCTGATCTAGGGATTTCCCTTAGTCAGCGGAAATTTGTGATGGAGATTATATCAGAAGTGGGATTATCAGGGTGCAAACCGGCAATTATTCCTATTGAACAGAATGCCAAGTTGACTAGTATTGATTATGATGCTGGGACGTCCTCCTCTGATGATCCATTATTGAAGAACCCGACAAGCTATCAAAGACTTGTTGGGAAGTTTATCTATCTTACTATGACTAGGCCAGATATTTGCTATGCAGTACAGACTCTCAGTCAATTCATGCACAGTCCAAAGCAGTCACACATGAATGCAGCCTTAAAAGTGGTGAAATATCTGAAGAGATATCCAGGATTAGGGATACTCCTCTCTAGAAAGTGCAATATGGAGATGACAGCCTATTGTGATGCGGACTATGCTACATGTCCCATGAGTAGGAGATCTATTACTGGATTTTGCATCAAATTTGGGGAGTCATTACTTTCATGGAAGACAAAGAAACAATCCACTGTATCATTGTCATCGGCAGAAGCTGAATATCGATCTATGGCAAAAACTGTTTGTGAGATAGTATGGCTACGAGGCTTACTTTTGGACCTTGGGGTACAAGTTAAAGGTCCGACATTACTCTTCTGTGATAATGATTCGGCACTCAAGCTTGCGGCAAATCCTGTACTACATAAAAGGACAAAACATATAGAAGTTGATTGTCATTTTACTCGAGAGAAGATCAAAGAAGGGATCATCGAAACTAGAGGAATCAGGACCGTAGAACAGCCTGCAGATATCTTCACTAAACCCCTTTGTCAAAGACAACATACATATCTTCTAAACAAGCTGGGCGTCTTGGATATATACAAGCCACCAGCTTGAGGGGGAGTGTTGAAAGAAGATATGATTGAAGATCTGGGATCTGATTGAGGATTTGTATTGATTGTAATTGATAGGAGATGTGATTACTTTAGGACTAGAAAGATTAGAAGAATTTATTTACTTTTTTATTGAATTCTCTTGTACAATATATACATCATTGTATTACATCTAGAAATCAATGAAGCAAATACATTTTTCCCTCACTACACGAAATTCCCATATTCCCTTTCTCGTCTTCTTCTCGGATTCGTGACAAAATCATTATGGATGTCATAGTTAAGAATAATGAATGTCTTTGCAACCCTTCTCCATTGTTTTGCACTGTATCTTTGTGAAATTCTAGGTCTTCATTTTTTGTCAAAGAGATGGTCTGTGCTTCTGGATCCATGTAAGCCCACATGCATTACTCTTCGAACTCCTTCCGTTCACCATGATTAAATTAGAAGTCCAATTCTAGGGTGAACTGATAGAGGGGTAAAAAGGTTTATTGGCGATTTTCAATTATCTCGCACTGTTCAATGATGCAATCAGTCCTTCCCTTCAGTTTGCACGGTTAAAAGCATTGAGTTTCTGTTTCCGATAATTTTGAATGCGAATGAAAAGGTAAGAGAGAATGTGTTTGAGAAGCGATTGGTGAAGTTTTGAACTCATATTTAGAATTACTTTCCCTTAACATATTTGGGATTAATTTTTATGTGAGCGCAAGTTGTTCCAGTGGGAGATGTAGAAATGTATTAAGCTCTAGATTCATTTCACCTCCCATGACTTTGACAGTTATGATCTGAGGTTGGATATACTCTGTTGAATTGAACAGGTCAAGATATGGAGCATAAAAACGGAAGCAAGTGTCGTTAGCATTTACATGAAAGGAAATATTTGTTCTGTCAAGTACCATCCTGGATCTAGTAATGTCTACTTTCTCAGTCTATGAATTGACCAATCGGTTCCCCTTTTAAGGAAATTAAATTCTAGACAGATCAACAAGCCTTGTGCATTTTTGAGTTGAGTTTAGCTTGTTTACTTGTTTTGTCATTTACCTTAAAAACATGCTCAATACAGCATCTTGATCTTGAAGGCAACCAAGATGTCTGACATTTGGAAGCCTCACTGGTTAGACATATGCGTCATCATCGTAGAGGGTCGGAGATATTGGCGATGGCTCATCTCTCATCGAAATATCAACTGTGTTTCTACACAGGCCATTGCCGATCCTGCTGCTCGGTATCAGTTTGCTTCTTCTGACAGGAAAGAGACCGATGAGGTGCAAATTCATTTTTTACTCGTGCCGGCCCAGCCACGAGCAGTCAAAAGAACGATTAAGGTACTTGTCCTTGCAGCCTGAATGGTCAGCTTAACGAAGAAAATAGTAGGATTGAATCAGGAAGGATGCGCATCTGTATGTTTTGCTGAACTGGTAGGCATTAGAGAACGCTGGAACGTGATTTTAATGTTAAGTCTCTAACTTCTATTTTGGAAAAAAGAGAATCGTTCCTAGCTTCCCAAAAAGGTTCAGTTAATCATCATCATAAGCAAAGCAATAGGCTCTACTACGGGCCGGGGCAAAATCAGACGATGCCTGCAGTGCTTCCTTGTTAGTTGTCTCCGTCTATGAAGTACCGACATTCTCCAAAAGCCTTCGTGTCGTGTCGGACACTTCGACAAGTGTCCGACACTCTCGAACACTCTCGAATATTTTTCGACATTCAGTCAACACGTGTCGAAAAATTCAATACCTGGTCAACTTTCTCGAACTCTCCGACACTCGAGTCGGAATTCCGACATACGAGTTTCCAACACGTGATTCAAATATCGAGATCAATTTTAAAAATTCAATAAATGAGAGGTCTATATGTGTGTGTGTGTGAAAAAATAAAACACAATAATAAAAATAATAAATTGAGAAAGAAGAAAAACCTAATCTTCTTTTCTCTTTTGACTCCCACTTCTTGTGACAAACAATTCACCCCTTAAATTTTTTCTTTCTCCTGTTTCAACATATCTAACATGTGAGTTCAAAATATAGATAGTTTGTTTTTTCTCCAAGTTTTATGAAAATTGAAACAACGGATGATATTAATAAATGGCGAATTAATGTTTTTAGTATATATTCATTCTAGGCTTATTTATTTATTTATGAATTTGATTCAAATTAATTTGATTGAAATAATCATAAAAATAATAATTTATTATGTATATATAAAAATATATATTTAATATACAACGTGTCGAAATTTTCTGTTTTTTGAGAAATGACATGTCGACGTGTCGTGTCGTGTCGTCTCCTATTGCGTGTCAGTGTCGGTGCTACTTAGATCTCCATTTATGACTTCGTGGTATTTGCACTTTCAATCCGATCATGCGGTGCATTAGCAGTTCGATTCAGGAAGATGAAGAAAGCAAAACAGTAGCATACAAAGCCCCATTGAGACGCCAATTCTCCCCCGCTGGAGACTATTGGCCAGCATCAAGAATTCTATCATACGATCGCGACCCTACCCATTTCCTAAAAAAGGTCTGGTACTCCGCGCATCACAAGCCGTTTCCGGACCCCCTCTTTGGGCGTATCCGGACGAAACTCACGTGGGAAAGGCAAAGGACCCTTTTGAAAAGGTGTCGACCGTGCACTTGGGATGCAGTTGTTGACTAGGATTTGCCGAGGAGGAAAGGGAAAGTGTAAGGAATCTCGTTGGCTTCGCATCGTCCACCAACGCAGAAAAACACAGCATGCCACGATCACTTTTCGCGAGGTCACGATCGTCCACCTACTCCCGATATAAACGTAGAAAAACACAAAACACTAGTCCTGGAAACACGAGCCATAAGTATTTGTCGCGACCTCGCATGCGATTCAAATTCGAGTCGATATGCTCGACAGCCAAGCAGCTCCAAAGGTACAACCGTATCGTGGTGGTTTGTCCTCAGGACGCCCGGGCTTTACTAGCCCGGTCGAATTTCCCTCACCAACAGCTCATGCATTTGTCACGGGCTGAGAGTTTCCTTGGCCTCGGAATGACCCGCGGGCGCCTGGCGAGTGGAATTCACCAAGCCAGCCTTGATTCGTGTAGCTATTCCAGCGAACGATACGGTGAATGCTTATTCGTGCGAGATCCTATCACGCCCAGCTTCGCTCGGGCGTCTAGTCCATCAAGTGAGCCAGCAGATATCTTTTAGGCATAACAACTGGTTTCAACCTGCCATGGCCTCGTCAGGAGAGTGGCATCAGCTCTCGACCAGTTTGTGCACGGGAGGCATACCCCGTCTTCAGAGCTCCTAAGTGATATAATCATTCTATCCTAGAACTCCTAGCACCAACCGTCCTGACGCCACTCTCACGGACCAGTTGTGTTCTACCCTTCTGCCTCCTCACTCTTCACCTGATAACCCCCAGCGCCACTCACAAGTGTCAAGAGTATAGGAGGATTCACGGACCGTGACATTCTCCCCCACTCAATTCGCAATGCCCTCGTTGCGATCTGCTCTGTCGCTTCCTTGCGTCCCTTAACCATTGATGTGCTACTTTTGGGATTTCATATCGAATGGTCACGCTTGCCCAACAAAATAGGTTTTGCTCCATCGGTAGCCTCTTTTGATCTCAGCCACTCGGCCATTCTCGATTACCTGCGCTTTTCGGCAAGTGTGACATTTTTCGCCAACCGCATCTTTTGGCAGCACCTTTTTCAGCCTAACCAGCATCTTTGACCCCAGCAGACCAAATGGAGGTTCTTTCCTTGTTGAAAACGTGGCAGTAAACCTCTTCTTCGAATTCACCGATCGATCTAGAAACGTTATCCCCATTCAGCAAGGGTTCGGTTCTTCTCGAACTCCCTATCGGCTCGGTGAGGAACCAACTCGTCCTAGTACCATTGCCATATCCTAGGAGCAGAGAGTGCAGCTTCGTTTGAGCATCTCTTGCCCCAGCCATACACTTTCCGCCCATTAGGACCGAACCGGGCACTCATCAGTTCGACGCACTGGAGCGAGAAGCTCAATTCTTCGACTCACTCACTTACGTACTGGAGGGATTCCTGCTCTGATACCATTTGTCACGGGTTGAGAGTTTCCTTGGCCTCGGAACGACCCGCGGGCGCCTAGCGAGAGGAATTCGTCAGGCCAGCCTTGATTTGTGTAGCTATTCCAACGAACGATACGGTGAATGCTTCTTCGTACGAGATCCTACCACGCCCAGCTTCGCTTGAGCGTCTAGTCCATCAAGTGAGACAGCATATATCTTTTAGGCACAACAACTGGTTTCGGCCTGCCATGGCCTCGTCAGGAGAGCGGCATCAGCTCCCGACCAGTTTGTGCACGGGAGGCTTACCCTGTCTTCAGAGCTCCTAAGTGATAAAATCCTTCTACTCTAGAACTCCTAGCACCAACCATCCTGATGCCACTCCCACGGACTAGTTATGTTCTACCCTTCTACCTCCTCACTCTTCACCCGATAACCTACAGCGCCACTCACAAGTGTCACGAGTACGGGAGGATTCACGAACCGTGACACATGTCATGGAGTTGGTAGATGAGTGCGGAACTTTCTCATCCGCAGGCGCAACACCCTTTTTGGCCCGGCAAGCAGCTTGGCCAAGATCGAGGTAGAGGGATTTTACAATCTCTCCATGATAATGATCGTTCTAATGTCGTCCCAATAAAATTGAACAAAACGATTCGAAATCAATGAATCGATGAAATGTAAGATTTTGTGAAACTATTACAAACTGTTCTAAAAGTTATAATATTCAAAATAATAAATCATGTTTTCATCTAACGGTTTAAAGCCCCGCAAAATCTCCCATGCTATCGGAGCTAGAGCTATTAAGTTCAAATCTTTCTAGACCATTGATCCGGTTCAATTCCTTTGTGAACTTTTCGGTTTGGTTTGGCACCGAGACAGTCGAAACCAAATCGAGTTAATTTATCAATTTCCTAAGTTTCTAGGAATCGTTGTTTAGACCATTTTTACTATTCATCGAATCATTCGTCACCTAAAGTTTAGCACAAATTCATCCCCTTCTTTTTCCTTTTTTTCACCCTTTCCCTCTCCCCGATTCAGCAATTTTTTTCTTTTAAATAATTAAAAGGGTGAGGTTGGGGAATTAGAGCTGCTATCCCTAAAATTCAAAGAAAATGACACAAATAATCATTGAATTTTTACCTAATATGCAATATACTTCTTAAACTTCTAAAATGTTGAATCCCTAGGCTTTTGATGCGGTCTCTAAATTATGTGAAAATGTTTGATGCTGTCTCTAATTTTAAATTAACGGAAGAACAATATGGAACATTTTTCATACAATTTAGGGACTCGATTGAACACTTACAAATAATTAAAGGCTCACATTACATGTTGAATTGAAGTTCAAGACTCACATTGGATAGATAAAAAGTTTAGGGACTAAATCGGGTCATTATCTGAAGAATTTACCACAAAGGCCTCTCACTTTGTCATGAAACGTTCGATTGGAATCCCCCAATCCACATGTACAAGTACGAACCCGTCGTGGCAGCCCCGGTGGACGCATCGGGAAATCGAAAGCCTCTTCCCTTTGCATGAGATGACAAATGCTTGGAATACAAACTCGATCGAACTTCGCTCGCAGCATGGTCCGGCCTCTTTCGAGAATGGCAGTCCGATCGAGCCGTGGACCTAACAGGACACAAGAAGCTCTTTAGGAAAAAGGAGCGCGGGAATTTAGGAAGAAAAAATTCGACTCTCTCTTCTTCCCGCGCCTTTTGCCGTGGACAGCAAGGAGTTAAAAAGTCGAACGGATCGGGCCACCATGTTTTTCATTGTCGTGTCCCCGGCTCATGCTGTTCCATTAGTCAAATAATATATATATTTTTTTAATTCCAGCGTCTCCAAGGAAGGAGGAGAGGTGGAAGGAGGAGAAGAAAAGTCAAGCTCAACTCGCGCCGATACTCCTCTTTCCCCCCTTTCCCCCTTTTACCCCTGATGAATCTCTCAAATCGAGCATTTTCGTTACAGATCACGTGAATCGATTTGCCAAAATCGAGCTGTAAGGAGGCGAGGCTTTCGAAGTAGCCTGGGAAGTGGAGAGCCCATTCGATCGCCGGGATACTGGACTTGATCGCCGGTGAAGTCGCTGCTCCGGTGCGTGTGTATGTCCAAACGGTGCCATCCCTTGAAAGACAGCTGTCTCTTCATGGCATCGATCCTCTGCCTCTTCGGCTGCGATCCGTGGAGACTACTGTGTCGATCTGGGTACTCTGACGGATGTAGCCGAGATAGAGTACCTTGCAGATGGGTCACGTTGCTAGGGTCTTGCTGTCGCGTACTTTGCATTGTTAATTAGCTCGACGGCGACGTTGCTATATGGAATCCGGCCATTGGGAGGTGTAGGCTCTTGCCACCTGCAGATGCTGAGATACCCCATGGATTGGATCTCTTTGGTAAGATAGAACATGTGTTGGTTATAGTGATTTGGGTATGACGATAGGAATAATGAGTACGTGTTCTTGGGGGTGGTTCAGACCTGGAGAGAGCCAATTGCACTTGCAGTTAGCATCTATTGATCAAGAGCTAAAGCGGGGAGGCAGCTCCAGCCGATGCAGTACTATCTACATATTCCACCCATAATGGGGGATTCCCTTTCAGTGATGGTTTTCCTGTGCGGCCATCTGCATTGGATAATGAGACGAGAGTGGATGTGGGGTTCGGCAAAAGTGCTGGTGGCTTTTGATATTCGTACTAAGGGTTTTGTGGAGGTGGGCTTGCCTGCCTGATGGTATAGACAATACATTTGTTGACACTTAAATTCTGGCAATCCGATTAATTGTTTATTGCATTGAAAATTAAGGATTAATTTTTAACCCCTAAACAAAAATAACATATGGTTTTAGAAGCATTCATTATTTAGTTTATATTATTTATTTTTACTGTATTTTCATTGGACCGATAACAGATGGACTTAACTTATTGGCCTTGAGTTTTATTGAGACCGTGAGTTCGGACAAGCTGATGAATGGGAATCACGTTGATATTGATTTTATTGATATGAGAGAATGAAAGAAAATCTTGTCTAACAAAAATAAGTAGGAGACCGAATATCTCCGCTAAAGGAAAAGGGGGCAGGAAGGGATTTTGATGAAAGGATAATGTCTCGTGTGGGGGCATATATTTGATCTCATTATTCTAGTAATATATCATTTTGACAATATTTATTGTTCATAAGGAAGGAATGTCTGCAATATCGTCCCTTTCGATATCTCTACATGAAGAAATGATACAAAGAGAGGATTGGTCGGCGTGGGTCATATATTTAATGAATATATTCCTGTTTTAAGACAAGAAATTGCGTACTGTCAAGGAAGATTTCAAGTGTCCAGAAGAGGAAACGAAATATGCTGTTTTTTTTCTTGATGAGTTCGAACCCTCTCCCTATAAAAGGGACCTTTCGCAGACAAAAAGGGGGTGCCGAATACCAGAGAGACACGTGAGAGAGAGGAAATCCCGACCAGCTCTTGGCCGAGGCAACCCTCCAAACAAGCGCCCACTCCACGGCCAGACCTATGGCCGTGCCTCTGTCACCAACATCGCCG
Organism: Eucalyptus guilfoylei; assembly: GCA_016097605.1. Lineage (NCBI taxonomy): Eukaryota > Viridiplantae > Streptophyta > Magnoliopsida > Myrtales > Myrtaceae > Eucalyptus > Eucalyptus guilfoylei. The sequence continues at coordinate 44,550,293 of CM027864.1, read as the reverse complement.
CATCGTGTTGCTGCCCTACTGAGCTGTCAACGAGGACCAAGCCGCTCCTTGCACGCGTGCCACCTGAGAAGTCAATTGTGCTACTGTGCTTGACCACGTTGCTGCTTTGGTTTAGTTATTGCTGTGCACTGGCGCCGTTGCTCCCTGACCCGTCAATCATCGGTGAATGCTGCCGACGTGCGGACCCCTAGAGTGCCATAACTTTGCACAAAGGGACACTTAACTGCCATAACTTATGAAAGGTACACTTAAGTGCCAAAATTGAAGTAAAATGGATCACTTGAGTGCCAATCCGACCAAAGTCCGGCCAAAACGCCGACGTGGTATTTTTCCCAGCGAAGCAAGCCCAAAATAACGTCGTTTTGCATCTTTGATGTGGCCAAATAATGCAAAAACGGCGTCGTTTTGGGCTGACGTGGTAAAAAAATATATAAATTAAATTAAATTAAATTTAGTTAAAATATTTAAAAATAATAATTTTAAAATTAAATTTAGTTAAAATATTTAAAAAAATTTAAAAAAAATTAAAAATTTTTTTAAAAAAAAAAAAGGAAAGGGGGAGGCGGTGGGGATCGGCCATTAGCCGTCGCTGCCCCATCGCCACCGAGAAGGGCTGGCGACGGCGGGAGGGTCGGCCGGGGTCGCCGGGCCGACCGGCTGTGAGGGCCGTGAGCCCTTGCCATTGGCCACAGATCCGGCAAGGGTTGCGGCCCTCGCCACTGGCCACAGGTTTGGGGAGGGTTGCAGCCCTCGCCCAGATCCGGCGAGGGTCGGTGGCCCTTGGCCCGGCCAGGCGGGGGTCGGTGACCCTGGTCGGATTTGGGCGAGGGCTCGCGAGCCCTCGTCGCTGGTCGGCCGGGGTCGCTAGCCCCTGGCCAGGGGCCGGGCGACCCCGGCCGACCCTCCCCCACCGTTGCCGGCCCTTCCCGGCGGCGGCTCGGGCTGATCCCTCGGCCCGCCTCCCCCCTTCCTTTTTTTTTAAAAAAATTTTAAAAATTTTAAATTTTTTTTTAAATTTTAAATTTTTTTTAAATATTTTTACTAAATTTAATTTTAAAATTCTTATTTTTAAATATATTTACTAAATTTAATTTTAAATATAATTTAATTAATTTTTATTTTTTTTACCACGTTAGCCTAAAACGACGCCGTTTTGCATTATTTGGCCACGTCGGCGTGCAAAACGGCGTTGTTTTGGGCTTGCTTCGCGGAAAATGCCACATCGGCGTTTTAGCAGGACTTTGACCGGAGTGGCACTTAAGTGATCCGTTTTTCTTCAAATGTGGCACTTAAATGTACCTTTCGTAAATTATGGCACTTAAGTGTCCATTTGTGCTAAGTTATGACACTTGAAGCGTTCTTTTGCCGAATGCTGCCCCACCGGGTCGGCGATCTTTTGTGCTTTTATTTTCAGGTTCTCACGAGTTCCAGTGCCTCTTGCATGCACCTGAGTCACGTTGGAGACCAGCCCTGGACGTTCAAATCTTCACGCCAACAACCCTCCCTTTTGATGTTCAAGTCTTCTGGTGGACGTCCCCTTACTGTGTTGGTCAACTTCGTTGACCTTATCAGGCCAAATCAGTGAAGTATTAGCCACCATTCAAAATTCGCTATTACTATCATTGAGCAGCACGTCATCTTGAACCGCCGCCCATGAGTCATCCTGCCATCCATCGTTCGACCGAACTTGACAACATGGTCCACGTGACACCAAATATTAGGTAGATGTCCCCTCTCTTTTTGTTGGACTTGCGCTCGAAAACTGTGAGCTTCCCTTTGCAAACTATGGTCATGTCATTCTCGCCGATCCTTCGCCTATATTGTTTTATCCAATTAGTAGCACAGAGGTTCGATGTTTGGTTGATGTACCTGATCAAAAGCTACCTTCTATTGCTAATGGGGAAATGGCCAAATATTTGAAGAGCGTGGTGGCTCCACAGGTACTACCATTCTATCTTTTCCTGACTCCTCTTTGACAGAGACAACGCTTCTCATGAATTTGGCCGTCCTGGGAGGGCGTCTTTGCCTTATTACTCATGACTGGGGAGGGCCTCTTGATGTGTGGATTATGAGAATATGGATTGAAGGGACCATGGGATCTGTTGTTCTTGATACCTGACTACCCAAGGGATTGGGAGCTTCTCCAGCCATGGCTTTTTCCCAAGATGGTGATCGAGTTTTGGTGGCCGTGGGCAGAGAGAGACTCGTTTGGTACAATTTACAGACCAGGGGCATCGAGGACTTCCATATAAACGTATGGCATGCCAAGGTCCTTTTATGCAGCAACTTGTTTGCGATTATGAACGAATTGCCATTATGCTGTGAAAAGTAGCTAGATCTTTCGTGTTGGCTGTTTCAGATTCTTCGTAGACAGACTTTTATAATCTGGTTAGTGTAGTGGATTTTGCTTGAACTGCTTCCTCCCTCTTGCGTGTTTGTGAAAATGCAAAATGAAAGAAACTTTTTTCCTCGGCTTTTGAATGGAACGGAACAAGGAAACTAATTTGAAACGATGAATATCTCTTACGGAAGAAGAGGTGTTCAATTGACACGAGGGATGATGGGATCCTTTCTTTTTGTGGATGGCACAACTTTTGGGAAGTCGAAGAGACTACTAAAGTGGCTTTGTGATCTAATTAATTTGAAAATATGGACAGAATAGAGGAGACGATCGAGAAACTAATGTGGGAATCTTGGAATTCAAGATTACGTGCCAAATTATGTTTCACAAAACAAAACAGTCGTGTGCTCCTTTATTTTCCTTTTCTTATCCATATTTTTGCTGGTGAAATAAAGAATAAAGCTGTCTGGAAGGAGAATCCATGCCATAGAAGATGAGTTTATGCATAATGCTTATGAGGAGAGCACATTCACTAAGTTTTCTGTGGAAACAATAGGTTAGAGAACATCTCTTCAAGAGCTGAAGCAGCCAAAAAAGAAAAAAGAAAAAAGAAAACATTTCCTATTGCTCTAATTCATACCAAAAAATAGGAACGAAGTTCCCTTCATCGCAATTACTGTTCAATTCAACATGTTAGCTTTGAGACTACCAAAATTAAGGAAAAAAGATGTGTGTTAGTTTATTCTAGTCGCATTCCATCCATCGTATCGTTATGGTTGCTTGATGATAGATTTAAATGTCAGTTTACTTAGTCTAGTAGCGGGGAACTTACAGCAGTCAGTAGCTATTATTCTTATACAAAACCTCCAACATAATGTCTAGTGTTGAAAATGTCAGTGTTAATAGCTTTTTGTTTATGAACTTCTTTTAGATGTGGATTCAACTTCATAGCATGAGTCTCTTTGCCTAAAGACGTTAATATTTGTGGGTAGCCTTACCAACTTGTCGTGGATGAAATTTTCCACTTTTTTCTGGTTGTCGTAATGTATCTTTGCTTTCTTATGCTATGCCTTGAACAATATAAGTTACATCTATTACTTCAATTTGCTATGTCTTTTCTGAGCTCTCTCTGGGATCCGATCCTAGAACCTGTAAACACCCCCCAGGGTGTGATGGAGATCTTGAAGGATTCTAGTAATTTCTTGTCATTTGTTTATGCTCTCGATGTTTCACCTTTTGTAATGCCTTTTTAACTTGCTATATATTCTATGTTTTATTTTGTTCAATTTGATCCTATCATGTTTGTCTGATGCTCTTGGTGCTTATTTGCCATACCTATGTTGAAAAATGTCAGTGTCAGTGGCTTTTTGTTTCTGAACTTCTTTAACTTCCCAGCATTTGTCTATTTGCTTCAAGATGTTGATAGTTGTGGGTAGCCTTCTTATCAACTGGTCATAGATGAAAGTTTCCACTTTTTCTGGTTGCAGTAGCATATCTTTGCTTTATTATGCTATGCCCTGAACAAAATAAATTCCATCTATTTATTCAATTTGCTATGTCTTTTCTGGGCTCTCTGGGATCTGATCCTAGATATTCTAGTTACACTCCATCTATCATATTATTATGGCTGCTTAATGATAGATTTAATTGTTGGTCTGCTTAGTCTATTAGCAGGGAACTGATAGCTGCCATTAGTTATCATTGTTATATAGAATTTGCAACATAATGTCCCTTGGTAAATATTTATTTTGGTGACTTGGCTTAGTCGCACCTCTCATCGTCGTTCACTGCATGATCCAACCACTTTGGAGAATGGTAGTTCGACCGAGCGGTAGACTTGATAGGACAAGACCCTTTAAGGAAAAAAGGGGGGGCACGAGAATTTAATCAAAAAATTAGGCGCGTGCTATCCTGCGTTTTCCTCGCTGTCCACAGCAAAAAGCGTGGAGAATTCAAACGGATTAGGGGCCCGAAAAAAGCCTTATCGCCTATAAAATCCCTAATTCCATCATCTTTCTTCGCACGAACATCCCCATCGATTCCCCTCCTCCCCGATCGGCCCCTTGATTCCTCTCCGGTTTCGAAATTTCCCTTTTTCAGCGCGGAAAGCACATGAAACTTGATGTCTCCGATGGCGAGGCGCGTGCAGCAGAAGCTGGAGGGCGTCGTCGGGCACGCTTCTTTCAGGGAAAATGATCATCTTTTTGGATTGTGTTGGGAGAGGGAGAAACATGTTGTCGGCTAGGATTTGCCAAGAGGGAAAGGGAAACTGTTAAGGAATCTCGCTGCCTAATGATCATCCACCAACGTAGAAAAACGCAGCACGCCAAGATCACTTTCGGGAGATGGCGGTATAAAGGAACCAACAGCAGAGCCTCCTTTCGAGAGAGGTAGGCATACACCTGAAAAGACGAGGCACGAGCATTTGTCGCGGTCTCGCGCGTGATTCACGTTCGATTCGGTATGCTCGACAGCCAAGCAGCTCCATAGTTCCAACCATATTACGGTGGTTCGTTCTCAGGACGCCCGGGGTTTACTAGGCCGGTCGAATTTTCCTCATCAACTGCTCATGCACGTCGTGGAGCGGAACTTTTGCATCCGCAGGCGCAGTGCCCTTTTGCCCTGGCGAGCAACTTGGCCGGGACCAAGGCAGAGGGATTTTACACTCTCTCCATGATAATGATTGTTCTTATGTTGACTCGATAAAATTGAACAAAACCGATTCGAAATGTGACATTTTGTGGAATTATTACGACCTATTCTAACAGCTTATAATATTTAAAATAATAAATTATTTTTTCATCTAATGGCTTAAAGCCCCCACAAAATCTCCCATGCTGTAGAAGCTAAGAGCTATTAAATTCAATTTTTTCCGGACCATTGATATGGTTCAATTCCTTTTTTAACTTTTCAGTTTGGTTTGGTGTTGAGATAGTCGAAACCAAATCGAGTTAATTTATCAATTTCCTAAGTTTCTAGGAATCATCGTTCATACCATTTTACTATTTATCGAATCATTCATTGCCTTAAAGTTCATCACAAATTCATCCCCTTCTTTTTCCTTTTTTCTGCCCTTTCCCTTTCCTCAATTCAGCAAATTTTTTTCTTTTAAATAATTAAAAGGGCGAGGTTGGGTGATTAGAGCTACTATCCCTAAAATTTAAAGAAAATGACAAATAATTCTTGAATTTTTACCTAATATGCAACGTATTTCCTGAACTTCTAAAATGTTGAATCCCTAGGCTTTTGATGCATATTTAATGTAGTCTCTAAATTATGTGAAAATGCTTGATGTTATCTCTAATTTTAAATTAACGGAAGAATAATATGGAACATTTTTCATATAATTTAGAGATTCAATCGAACACTTACAAAAGATTAAAGGTTCATATCGTATATTGAATTAAAGTTGAAGAATTATATTAAACAGATCAAAAGTTTATAGATTACATCACACATTAAGACTATTTTGTGTTGCTATTCATAAAATTTACCACGAGGGCCTCGTACTCTGTTGTGGAACATTTGTTTGGAACCCCCCAATCCATGCGTACAAGTACAGACCCGTCGCGGGAGCATCCCGTGGACGTGTCAGGAAATCAGAAAGCCTCTTCTCTTCACACGTGGTGACAAATGCTCGGAATACAAACTCAATCAGAGGTTGCTCGTGGCATGATCTGAGCCCTTCAAGAATGCTAGTTCGAGGGAGCAGTGAACCTAATGGCTAATAGGACACAAGAGACTCCTTTAGGGAAAAAGGGAGCGGGAATTTAGGAAGATAAAATTCGACTCTCTCTCCTTCCCGCGCTTTTTGCCGCGGATAGGATGGTGTAAAAAAGTCAAAATTGTCGTGTCCACAAATAATATTTTTATATTCCGGCGTGCTCCCCACGTTTAGAGGAGGAGGACAAGGAGATCCCTCAGAACAGACACTTTAGGAAAAAGAGGGATCCGGAATTTAGGAATTAAAAATTCGACTCTCTCCTTCGTTTTCCTTACTGTCCACGGCAAAAAGCGCGGGAGCCTTGCCACCATGTTTTGTCTTTGATGGGTTTTTTATTGTCGTGTCCCCCTGCTCCATTGGTAATAATAATTTTTTTATTCCATCGTGCTCTCCATGGTGCTCCTTGAGGATCATGGGAATCGCTTTGCCAAAGGAGAAGGAGAAGTAAAGGTGATCTCAACTTTCGCATCCGCAGGTGCGGTACCCCTTTGACTCGGCTTTGGCTTTGACCTGGCCAAGGAAAAGGAAAAAGAAAAGAAAAGAAAAATTAAATTTTCGATTTTTAAAAATATAAAAAAATAAAAAAATTAGAAATTCGATTTTTTTTTAAAAATATTAAAAAGGATGCAATCAGTTTTTTCAAATTTCAGGAAATTATAAAAAAATATTGTTATTTTTCAATAAAATGACTTCATAAAAATATTTTTCAAAAAAAAAAAGAGAGCCTCAATTTTTTTTTTAAAATTATAAAATTTTTCCATTAAATTTGTATATAACAAAAGATTTTTGGCAATATCATTTAAGAAAAAAAAAGAACCAAGCTTTCATGGATTTCGAAGTATTTTAGCAATACAATCTTTTAAAAAAGTCCCCAGAATAAGTTTTCCTAAATTTGGTTAAATATAGAAGTGTTTTAGTAATATGAGTTGGATTGGGTATGAATTGGATCGAATATGAGTCAAAAAATTTGCATTACATGAAAATTGATCAAAACAGATTAAATTGGTCAATATGAGTTGGACTATTTTCGACTCGACCCAAATCTGACCTGATCCACCCATTTGATAACCCGAATTGAGATCAAGTAGGAGGGATTTTACACTCTCTCCATCATAATGATTTTTCTTAAGTTGACCCAACGAAACGAACCAATTTGAGATCAATTAATTGATAAAATGCAAGATTTCATAGGATTACTACAAACTGTACAAAAAGCTTAAAATTTTTAATTAATGAAACATGCATTCATCCAACAACTCAAGCTTTTAGTATAATCGGTAATAGTTCCATAAAGTCTCATATGATATTCGAATAGGAGCTCTTAAGTTCAAATCTTTTCTAGCCATTGGTTTGGTTCAATTCCATTATGAACTATTCGGTTCGGTTTGGTGCTGGGATGATCAAAACCAAACCGAACAATTTGGCTCTCAAACTTCACTTTCAAAGCGGCGGCCGACCATATTAAAAATTGGCGGACCAACTGGATTTTTGTCCATGTCACCACTTTCGTCCCCTCTTCATCAAATAGACATCTTAAAATAAGAAAGACTAGCCTCTTTACACTTCAAATTCCAATCGGATTAATTTATCAATTTCCTGAGTTTTTAGGAACCTTCGTTCGGCCTGAAATTCAGCACAAATTCATCCCCTTCTCTTTCCTTTTTCCCCCTTTTCCGTTCCCCGATTCAGCAATTTTTTTTTCTTTTAAATAATTAAAAGGGTGAGGTTTGGTGATCAGAGCACCTATCCCTAAATAACCCGAATAATCCTTGAATTTTTACACAATATGCACTGTATTTTCTTAATTTCTAATATGTTCAATGTGGTCTCTAGACTTTTGATGTATATTTGATGTAATCCTTAAATTACGTGAAAATGTTCAATATTATCTTTTATTTTAAATTAATGAAAAAAGAACATGGATCATTTTTTTTTAATATAATTCAAGGACTTGGTTAAACATATACAAACAATTGAAGGTTCACGTTGCATAAGTTAAAAGTTTAAGGATTATATCATACATTAAGTTATCCAAAGAATTTACCATGAGGTCCTCGCACTTTGTTGTGGAACGTTTGATTAGAAGTTCAGAACCTCCCAATCCATAGGTACACGTACGAACTCGTCACAGGAGCCCCCCATCGATGTGTCAAGAATTTAGAAGCCTCTTCTCTTCACACGAGGTGACAAACTAAGTAGAACAGACACGCAACATGGACACGCGACACAACACGACATGACACGTCGATACGTCATTTCTCAAAAATAGAGAATTCCGACACGTCGGGACACGTTATATATTAAATGAATATTTTTATTTTTAATTAATTTGATTCAAATTCATAAATAATTAATTAATTAAAAAAGAGCCTACAATGAATTTACATTAATAATATTAATAAGTCAATTCATTGAAAATTCGAAAAACATATTTATAGTTAATGTGTATCCATATTTGGAAACGTATTTTTAACTTTAACAAAAGTTATTGATAAAACTAATTATTAATAAGAAATTAGAATCAATTTATTTAAATAAATCCATGATTTTCTACAAATGACCAAAATTTATCATTATTCAAAATTCAGTACTTTCATTTTTTCAAAATTATTTTTTAATGTCATTTATTTATTTTTCCATTTAAAAATAAAATCCCCACACCCCATTCCCTACTTTCCCTCGTCCATTTCCCCCGCCCCCAAATTTATTACACTTTTATTTTCCTCCCCCACCACTTGACAGTGATAGAGAAGCCGTCCCTTCCCCTCCTCCCAAAATTAAAACTCAAGCATTAGATCTCCTTTTTTTATTTTTTTTTAGTTTTCTTATCAAAAACCCTAGCTAGCCCTCCTTTTCCTCCTCCTCCTCGCCGCACGACCGCCTTCCTCTCCTCTTCCGTCTCTTGCCGTCGCGGGCTCGCTGTCACTCGCAACTCGTCTCTGCTCCCTCGCCCTTGTCTCCACCCTCCATCTTTCGGACACAAGTGTCAAAATGTGTTTGACCACGTGTCGGAAAATTCGACACGTGTTGTGCTTCATAGGTCGTGTCGGACACGACACGGAAGCACGGGGTTCACTCGCGGCATGGCCGTCCTTTTTTGGAGAATGGCAGTTTGATCGAGGAGTAGACTTAATAGGAGGAAAAATCTGCCCTTTGTTTTCCTTGCTGTCCACGGCAAAAAAGCGCGGGAGCCCGACTTACGCGGGAAAGAGGTCAAACAGATGGGGCCCCAAGAAAAAGCTTCTTTCGCCTATGAAAACCTAATTCCACCACCTTTCTCAACACAAAGATCCCGATCCCGGAATCGAATCCCTGCCCCCTGCGATCGGCCCCTCGATTCCTCTCCGGTATTTGAATTTTTCCTTTTTGGCGCGGAAAGTCCATGAAGCTCGACAACCCCCCCGGCAGCGTGCCGGCGCCGGCGGCAAACGGGGCGGAGGGGGAGACGGAGAGGGACGGGGACGAGCTGTTCGTGCGCGCCCCCCCCCCCCCCCCCCTCCAGCGCTCAACTTTGCTATGGTCGATTGCGGCGTGTTCAGGTCCGGCTTCTCTGACGGCTCCAACTTCGGCTTCTTGCAGTTGCTCGGGCTCCGGTCTGTCATGTGAGTGCTGTGGCGTCTTTGCGGGTGGTGCTGTTTCTTTTGGCGCGGTCTGCTCGGCCGTTGACGTGTGTGTGTCTTGAATGTGGCCTCATTGTGGTCGTGCTTTTGCGGGATTGTTGCAGATATTTGTGTCCCAATCCTTAGTCGGAAGCGAATAGCGAGTTCCTGGCAGTCAATGCTCTGGAATGGATGGATGCAAGGGGTTGTATCTATCATTTCCATTTGTTCGTCAGCTTCTCTTTTCGATGAGAGATCATGAAGTCAGTCGGGTTAGTTGGACGTTTTGAGCTGTGTCGGCACTGCCAATCTCATTACGAATCGGTCAACTTTCAAGCCATCGCTAGCAACCACTGTGGTATAAAGAAAGGAGTATCACAGTTGTCTTTTGAGAGCAGGATACGATGCTAGGTAGATGTTCATTGACTGGATGAAGGCGTGAACTTTATCTGAGAGTGGTAGTGGAGTTTTTTGTTCTTCTCTGCAAGGAGGCATCCGAATTATTCCACTTCACTCGATCCTTTTTTTCGATCCGATCATAGTGCCTTGTCCACACACGCATCAATAAAGAAAGAAACTTCAGCTCGAATCTTGACGTCGCCATCCATATTACGTCAAAATGGATGGCGACGTCAAGATTTGAGCGGAAGTTTGCTTCTTTCTTGATGGGTTTTATATACGTTTGTTGGAGGACCAGCTAATGCAGAATTAGTCATCAGTGCAATAATGTTTTTACTCCATCGTCCTCTCCACGCCAAACATCGCTCACCCTAGCTTTTTTATCTCTCTCTCTCTCTCCCTCCCCTGGCAAGAAGAAGAAGAAGAAGAAGAAGAAGAAGAAGAAGAAGAAGAGGAGGAGGTGGAGGTGAGCTCAATTCGCACTGATACTCCTTTTTTCCCTTTATCCTGACGATTCTCTCAAATTGAACCTGTTCCTTCTGGATCATGGGAATCGATTTGCCAAATGAGTAGCGTTTTCTCATCGTCATCTTCTTTGTTGCAGTTCGTCTCGAGCTGTTTGGAGGCGAGGTTTTGGAAGTAGCCTGGGAAGTGGAGAGCCCTTCGATCACTGAGATACTGGAACTGATTGCTGGTGAAGTAGCTGCTCCAGTGCAGGCGCGTGTCCAAACGGCGGCGTTGCTGGATAGACAGCCATCTCTTCATGGAGCCGCACCTCTGCCTCTTCCACAGGGATGCCCCGAGCCTCTACTATATCGATCTGGGTACCCAGAGAGTCTTGGCGGAGACAGAATACCCTCTCGGGTGGAAACGGATCAAGTTGCTAGGGTCTTGCAATGGCTTACTTTGCATTTCTAAACCGGACGACCACGATGTGGCTATATGGAATCCGTTCACTGGGAGGCATAAGCTCTTGCCTTCTGCAGATACTCAGATAGGCAGTGGATCGTGTCGCTCTACTTGCGTTCATGGATTTGGATATGACGATGGGAATAATGGTTACGTGTTGTTGAGGGTGGTTCAGACCTTGGAAGAGCCAATTGAATCTGTAGTTAGCATCTATAGATCGAGAGATAACACGTGGAGGCGGCTCGAGGGGATGCCATATTCTCTGATTAATACGCACAAAATGGGGGTTTTCGTGCGCAGCCGTCTGCACTGGATAGTGAGACGCGAGTGGGTGCAGGATTCGGCACAAGTGTTGGTAGCTTTTGATTTTCATACGGAAAATTTTGTGGAGGTGGCCCGGCTTGATTTTATAGATCAGAGTCTTGGAATGGATTTGACCGTCCTGAGGGGGTGTCTTTGCCTTATCATTTATGGTGAGAGAAGGGGTGTCGATGTGTGGATTATGCGAGAATATGAATTGAACGGATCATGGGTTCAGTTGTTCTCCATACCTAACCACCCGAGGGAGTGGGGGCTTGTCCGGCCATTGGCTTATTCCCAGAACGGTCGTCAAGTTTTGGTGGCAGTGGGCGGTAACACTCTTGTTTGGCACGATTTACATACTGGGGGCGTCGAGAGGTTCGATATAAGGGGCATGCCAGGTTTCTTTGACGCAGAAATTTGTTTGCGAGCACTTGTTCCCGTTGATTGATTATGGATGAACCGCCGAGAATAGGAGGTAAGTACTTCGTGAAAAGTAGCTAGTTCTTACAGAACTTTCCTAACCTGGTTAGTGTAGTGGATTTTGCTTGAACTGCTTTCACCCTCTTGCACGTTTGTGAAAATATGAAGTGAAAGTAACTTTTTTCCATGGCTTTTGGGATTGATGCAAGGGATGATGGGATCCTCTCTCTTTTTGTGGACGGAATAACTTTTGGGAAGTCGGGGAGACTACTTAAGTGGTTTTGTGATCTAATTAATTTGAAAATATGGACAAAGAATAGAAGAGATGATCGAGAAATAAGGGGAACTAATGTGGGAATTGGGAACTTGGAATTCAAGATTACGTGCCAAAATATGTTTCAAAAAACAAAACAGTCGCGTGCTCCTTTATTTTCCTTTTTTATCCATATTTTTACTGACAAAAGATAGAATAGAACTGTTTGAAAGGAGAATCCATGCTACAGAAGAGGAGTATATGTATAATGCATATGAGGAAAACACATTCACTAAGGTTTCTGGGGAAACAATAGGTTGGAGAACATCTATTTAAGAGCTAACACAGCCAAAAAAGAAAAAAACGTTTTTCATTGCTCTAATTCGCACCAATAAATAGGAGTTCCCTTCATCGCAATTACTGTTCCATTCAACATGTTAGCTTTAAGACCACCAAAATTAAGGGAAAAAGATGCGTGTTAGTTTATTCTAGTCACATTCCATCCATTGTACCCGTTATGGCTGCTTAATGATAGATTTAATTGTTAGTCTGCTTAGTTTACCACCGGGGAACTGATACCCATTAGCTATCATTGTTATATAGAATTTCCAACATTATGTCTCCGGTAATCAGTTTGGTGACTTGGCTTACTCGCACCTCTCATCTTTACTATTGTTACCGATTGTTTAGTTTATTAAAACTGCCTTCCTCTTGTCCAGGGATGACTTCCTTTCAGAGGGTTCAAGCTTGTTCTCTGAGCTAATGGAGGCATAGTAATGCAAGGACTGTTAATTGTCTCCGTGAATTGTGACTACTCTGATAAGTGAATTTGCTTGGCAAATATTGTCGAGCATGATGCCTTGTAAAGTCGGATTTTAACTAGAGAATATGACTCCATTTGGTGGAGGGAGGCAGACATTTAATGTATCTATATAATGTACAGCATCAGACAGTGCTTTTCTTTTCTAGGTAAAACGTCTTATGATGACGCATGCTATCTTGGCCCATTTGAATGATATGATCATGGAGGAATGAAAGGCGAGCAAAAGTAATAGCTATGACAAATGCGGAAACTATAATGAAATTAAAATTGAAAAGAACAAAAGCTCATGCAGATTTACATGGAAAATCCTTGTGGGACAAACCATGAGGAGAGAACCAAAATCTACTATGGAAATTCAAAAATTACAAAAGGTGCCTTGAGAAAACCTTGAGACTCTTTTTATCTCTACTTCAAACCTAGTAACTTGAGGAAAAACAATATTTATACTGCTCAATTTTGGGCTATGGGCTTGGGCCTAAGCCCTCTGCTACTAATACTAAAACCTCCATATATTTTTCTCAAGTTGGGTCGTCACAAATTTTAGTTTTGGTATCAAAACTCAATTTGGGTTGAATACTCGAAATAGAATTCAAGGCATACTCAACAGATGGAGATCTTGAAGGATTCCATTAATGAATTTCCCTTATCATTTGTTTATGCTCTCAACATTTCACCTTTTGTGATGTCTTTTTAACTCGTTATATATTTTGTGTTTTATCTTGTCTAATCTGATACTATCACACTTGTCTGATGCTGTTGATGCATATTTGCCATTCATATATTGAAAAATGTTAGCGTCAGCGGCTTTTTGTTTATGAACTTCTTTAAGATGCGGATTCATCTTCCCACCATGTGCCTGCTTGCTTACAGATGTTGATATTTGTGCGTAGCCTTACCAACTTGTCATAGATGAAACTTTCCACTTTTCTAGTTGCATTAGTGTATCTTTGCTTTCTTATGCTATGCCCTGAACAATATAAGTTCCATCTATTACTTCAATTTGCTATGTCTTTTCTAGGCTCTCTCTGGGATCCGATCCTAGAACCTAGATCCAAGTGCCCCACCTCACCCCCCTCCCCCTAATTACATAGGTTGGGATTCGAACCTCCCACCCGCCACATCCCTTGTGGGATTTCTGATGATTAGGCTACAACTTACAAGCCCAATGGTTTCAATTTACCACGTGTCTATTGACGGCTAGCCCATCCTCATAATCGGCATAAGGTTACTAGATGTTGTGGTATTAACGCGGAAATTAAGATATCTTGTGAATAAATTAATGCAAGAGAACCAGAGAAATAAATGAGAAATAATAAAGGATATGAAATATTTATGTTGTTCGGTTCAAGTATCGATATCTACTCAAATGGTCAACCAAGAGCTCTGGCAATGCCACCCACAATGACATCCGTCCTAACTCTCTAATAAAGCAAACTAAAGAGCAGGAGTCAGTCCACTGTATAGACAGGAAAAGCTGCAAAAGCAAGGAGAAATTGTTGATTTATCCCCAACTATATGTTAAATTGTATCTTGTCTTCCTCTTCCTTCTAATACTTTTAAATTTAAGTGGAAAACATGGTGTCGAGTGCGTTACAATGGTACCTCAAATCTAGATAAACGAAATGACCGATCTTTGTACATGGTACTAGGGGTGTCAATGGTTCGGTTCGATTCAATTTTTTTGAAAAACCGAACTAAACTGAACCGTTAGAAAAAACTTTTGAACCGAACCGAATAAGACCCAAATCGAATACGAACCGAACCGAAATTTTGGTTCGGTTCGATTTTTCGGTTTTCAGTTTTTGGTTCTTTTTTTTTGAAAATTCACAAAAATCCCCCGGCATCGTCGTCGAACTTATCGGACTTGAAGACGGTGAGCCCTTCCTCCAGCTTCGCGCCGTCCTCTTTCACTGGCGTCCCCCGCTGTGACGGCCCGAGCGGCGGTGAATGGTATTAGAGCCGACTCCCGACTGTGTGTGGGGCCACAGCGAGGGCGCTGTGCTCCCAAGGAGGGGAGAGTGTGACGGCCCAAGCGGTGATGCGTGGGGAGGAGGGATGGCGGTGCGTCCGTGTCTCAGTCCCTGAACGTGCGCAAGGAAGGGATCCCTGTCCCACATCGCCTAAGGAGGGAGTCCTGGGCCAGTTTATAATGACTTGGGCCCCTCTAACCTGTATAACGCGTTTTAAAGCCGTGAGAACTTATTGTCCAAAACGAACAATATTATACAGTGGGGCCCGGATCGTTACACTCACGATCACGCTGCCTTTGCCATGGCCATCCTTGATGGAGTCGCAGCGGGAGCGCTCAGATCAGATCAACTGAAGTAACAACAACAACAGGGGTCCGTGACTCGAAGAGCAAGAACCCGGGCAGATCTAAAGCAAAGTAATGATTTGAGCAGCTGGTGGCGAGAGAGAGAGAGAGTTGTTGGGGGAGGAAGAGAGAGGGTCGAAGAAGGAAGCGTGCTTGTTCGAGCACCGAAAGCTAAGAATCGGAGTTGGCCCGAAGCCCCGTGGGAGAGAGAGAGAGCCAGAGGAGACGGGAGTTGGGAGAGAATTTTGATTTTATCGGTTTGTGGTTCAGTTCAGTTCGAAAACCGATAAAAACCGAACCAATAAAAAAATATTGGTTTTTAATGAGAATCGAACCGAAAACCAAATCAAACCGAAAAAACCGAATTTTTCGGTTCGGTTCGGTTCGGTTCCTGACATCCCTACATGGTACGGCTACAGCTGAATTACAGTTGAGTTGTGTGATGCGGTTGCTGTGACTTATGTTTTGTGATACATTTTTTTAAAACTGTGTCGCCTAGGGGATATGACTCTGAGGTCCGAATACCATATGAAAACTGCAGCATCCCTTTTCACTGTCGAGCCTGTTTCGAAAAATTGTATCTCACGGTCTTGTCTATGAATCGCCTGCAAATTTCCGCCGACGGTGAAACTTAATTGGTTTCTCATTGAATCCACCCCTCCTATTTCTTGCAATGGAGACAAACGGAATGAACTGAAGGAAACGACAGTCAAATGGGTGATATGGCAGAGGCAGACGGGCACTCGGAAACAATGATAAGATATATAAATTAGAGTAAAAAAAAAAAATCTCGATTTCAAATAACTAAGAGGCAAGTTTAAGTTAAAAGTCCTGCCCCTGAACATCATGAGATCAAGTTTAAATTTACTTTAGTTACAACAGACTCAAATATTTTTCACGCTTAGATTTAAGCCTAAAATAAATAAACAACGCAATTTAAAACTCACCATGTATAGAACTCCGCGCGCGATCAAAAGTGAGTGTCAGTGTGTCGAGGCTTCGTTCATCGTCCTTCGTCCTTCCTGACTGTCCTATGGAGTCCACCGCGTGGCTACCGTCAAGAAGAAACGCCACATCCTCTCATGAGTAGACTCTTTTCGTCAGCACAAAAGGACACGAAAGTCCATCCGATATCGTGCGGTAATATGGACGCAAGAGTCCTTAATGTCAAATTGTTGGATAATTTATGGAGAACGCCACATCCTCTCATGAGTAGACTCTTTTCGTCAGCACAAAAGGACACGAAAGTCCATCCGATATCGTGCGGTAATATGGATGCAAGAGTCCTCCTTAATGTCAAACTGCTGGATAATCTACGGAGAACGCCATTACCAGAAAATAACTAAATGTATGTAATAGAATAGGTGAACCCTTTTGTCTTAAAGGGATAAAAGATTTCTTCTTCTAAATAATAAAGCGCACAGGAGCTCAAACTCCAAACATAACTTAACATTAAATTATTGCTTTTAACTGTTTCTAAAAGAGTGATGCACTTAGTACTTCTAGAAACTTTCAACGGAAGACATATGTTTTCCTTCCCAATTCATGATGCATTCTGTAACGACCTGACTGGGGTTATTATTGCAATGTTTCAGACACGTTGCTGACCCATTTCTTTTCGATTTTATCTATTATGAGCATGCGAAAACATGTACAACAACTGTCTCCCAGACAACACAACAATCAAGCAGTTAGGAAAACACAGCACAAAACACACTATTTTTATTCCATGTCAGCATATTTACAAGGGCTAATACCATGAAAAATCCCAAATTCGTATATATGTGACAAATTTACCCCAAACTATTTTTTGACCATAAAAAATTCCTAACCGGCACACCTGTGACAAATTTACCCTGACTAACCATAAAAAACCCTAAACTTGTATATTTATGACAAATTTACCCAAAACTAAATTATTCGATCGCAAAAAAACCCCAAACTAGTAAATTTGTGACAAATATACCCTCCACTAAGTTGGATTAATACCACAAAAAAATCACAAAAATTGTAAACCGTGACAAACGGACCGTAAAATCCCAAATCGATATACCCGACAACCGTCACGTGTCATTTAACTTAATAATTTGATAGTAAAATTTAACGAAAACTAACATAGGGTAAATTTGTCACAAATATACCAGTTTGGGGTAAATTTGTAAAAAGTATACCAGTTTGGGGTTTTTAGTGGTCAAAAAATAGTTTGAGGCAAATTTATCACAGGTGTACCAATTTGAGGTTTTTGAGGGTATTAGCCCTATTTACAAGCCCTTTTCTATAGGCACTTTTTCGTTTACATTAATCTTCTGCCAGTTGTAAGCCAGGAGATTCCTATCTCCTCTAGTGAGGCATTGACTCCAAAAGAATGAGACTTCCATATCTACAAATTTGAGGAAAAATAACGGGGTAAGTCAAAGACTTAGTAAGTAAAACCACTAAACCTGAGTTAGAAGGACATCTCGTCATCGAATTTGGCATGCGGACAACACTTATACCACAACATTGATGGCAGATCAATAGCAATTCTATTGTTGTACCTCGACTATATGCATGTGATCATTTCTGGCTTACCATTAAGGCATGATTTACCTTCGGCTTGTCAATAAATGAATCAACAATGTTTATCAACACGCATAAAATGTTCATTAACCATTTCAGACGGTTCTTCCCATACTTTTAGGGCTTCCAACTTTAGGTCGGACATCCAGAATCCACGGAGCGTCCTATACTCTCAGGGGCTTCTAGCTTCAGGCTAGGTATTTAAAATCCACCAGGCATCCCATACTCTTGAGGGCTTCTCGTTCTCATAAACGCGGTAACGTAATCCGTCGTTTGAGGTAAAGGTGTGCTCTTAGACTATCCTTCATCCCAACCCAATATCATCCTTTTCGAGGCGTGCTCTTGGACCATCCGCTTTAAGGATATGTCCTTGGCATAGCCAAGACGCGTTGACAGCATTTATCTTTCCTTTATGTGACCACACATCATGCATCACACAATCCGTTTCATTATCTTTTTATTTTAGCCAATGCAAACAAGGCCTGAAGGCGTACTTATGCAAGCGTGTGTGTCATGCCCTAAGACATCATAACTACTAATATGTCAAGCATGGCACATAACTTGTGGCTTGAACCTACACTCCTAGCACCGAACAGAAACCAAGTGAGACTCAAATTGATATGCCTCAATGCCAATCCTAGGCCAAGCAAGATTTAGATATTTCATGCCTTAACATTGATCCTAAGACTAAGTGAGACTCGTCTGTGACTTGGGGCATGATCATACTTACAATCATTAGCATATACACAAGTAAGCCCGAATGAGAACACAACCAATGAACTCATGACTGGAATGGATATGCCTCAATGCCAATACAAGGCCGCGAAGACCCATGACTCTAGACATGATTGTGACTCATGCATTCAAAAATATGAGCAAATCATACAAAAGTATTCATTATCATACACACGGTGAAGCACAAGTGAGCACACATCTTAACTCAATAACATAGCATATCGCCTTAACTAAGGGTTAGTAATTTTACTTGCACTTGATGAATTAAGGGCAGTTTGCCAAGGCATGGCAGAACGGTGAGGGCAGCAGGCGAGTGTAGCCAAGAGGGAGAGGGAGGCGTGCATGAGGAGATGGGAAGAAGAAGTGAGTCAAGGATGTGTAAATGAAGGGTTGGTTATTCTATTTGTCGACCAACCCTTATTAAAAGGCCCTTACATGTGGTCCAATGAGAACACTTCTTGTGGCAGGCCTATTTTGAAGATGTAGCGCCCTATGGTTCTTAGGGAATTATTATGGACCCTTTGTGTTCTCTTTTTATTGCTCCACCTAGCTTATGAGTCATCATTATAGTGATGACTAAGCTTAACTTGCTCTTCAAGTTAATCTTTTAGCCATCATTACCCTATCCTTAGCATGCTACCTAAGTGGACAGCTCATGCTTTCATTAAATGCTCAGGACATGGTCATCATGGATCTTAGATTTTGTCACATGTTTCTAGTCTTTCTTGTTATCGAAGCCAATCTTATGACAATCATTACTAATTATCTATCTTGCCACCAAGTGGACAAGTCATGCCTTCATTAAATACTCAAGATTTGAGGTTATCATTGGCTTTGGATTTTGGGTCACATGTTTCTCATGACCTAGGCTACTTGTTCTTCAAGCCAAAACTTTATCTTGCCACCAAAGTCGACAACTTATGCCCTCATTTAAAGCCTAAGATTTGGGTAATCATTGGCTTGGATAACTTGCCACCTAAGTTGATGAGCCATTATCTTCATTTATGGACTAACTTCCAATAATGATGACGCTTACTTCAATTTCCTTCTCTTGTTTGCAAAGTGTTCTTCTCCGTCCATAGTCGACCACTATTCATGTCACAACCCCAACTCCATCTCTAAGGTCACGAGTGACGGGGGTTATTTTTGCGATGGCCCAAGTGCGTCGCCGTCCCATTCCTTTTTATCTTTTTGTTAAGCACATGTGGAAGCGCTACAAACAACACCCATACAACAACCAGCAGCCAAGAAAACAACCGTTTACAAACATACAATTACATCAGTTACATTTACACACCCTTTTTATCACAATCGTTATATTTACAACCACTACATCTTCCATGCTCAAAAGGCTAGGGTAAACCTTAACTCCTTTAGCGAGACTACAACTCCCTCATGCCTACAATTCTAAAAAACAACGGGGTGAGTCATGGACTAAGTAAGTAAAAACCCCTAATTCTCTGCTGGGAGGATATCTCATCATCAAAATTCAGTAGGTACAACACTCGCAATGCAATGTTAATGGCAAATCAATGGCAAACTTATTACTATCATCGATTACATGCAGATGTCCATTACCACATACTTCAATGCATGCTTACTTTTAACATATCAATGAACATATCAATATATCATGCTTATGCATATACCGGCATTAATGCAAATTCATTTATCGTCGTCTTGGCTCAACTGAGCCCTCCCGGCTCAACTGAGGCATCTAGCTTCAAACTAGGTATCCTAACTCAACCAAGACATCGCGGCTCAATTGAGGCATCTTGGCGCTAGCTCACCAAGGCATTCGGACTCAACCCAAGCATCCTGACTCAACCAGGGTATTCCGAGCTAGCTTACCCGAGGCATCCGGGCTCAAACCCAGGCATCCCGGCTTAACCAGAGCATCCCATTCAATGAACGAGGCATCGCTATATGACGACGGACACTTTTTCCTCTTTAAGTGCACACATAAGTGCATCACACAAGTTGGTTTTTCATCTCTTATCTTAGCCAACGTATGCAAGGCCCAAGAGCATGCTCATTCAAGTGAGTGTGCTATGACCCTCAACATCATTTTATAAAATATGCCAGGAACAATTCTTGGTTTGTGACTTGAGTCGTATGTTTAGGCCATCGCAACTTGACGTCGATTCCAAGCAGAGCGGACCTTGATCTCGTCTCGGTGCGTGAACATACTCAAGCATGCAAACATGAGCAAATATACAAAAGAACATTACAACATAAACACGGCTTACACGAGTAAGCACACCACTAAACTCGACGACATAGGCTATCGCCCTAACGAAGAGTTAGAGATTCTACTTACTTTCGATAAACATTGATAAACTATAGGTGATTTTACCAAGAGAGGGTCGTCTTGTGAAGTGGTGGGTGAGCAAGGTCGAGAGAGGGAGAGGACATGAAAGAAAGGAAGAGGAGAAGATGTGACCCATAGGTTGAAGAGAATGGATGGCGGTGATTCTCCTATTTATAGGCCAAGCTTCATTAATGGCCTAACTTATTCTTCAAGAAAGATCCTATTGTCATGATTACCGAATCTTCTCATTGTCCCCTAAGTTAGTGAGTCATACATTCATTTAAGAACTAGCCTCCAAGGAATACATGCTACTTATTCTCCAAGCCACTCCTAATCGGTCCACCTAAGCTTGTGAGTCACAATTTCATCATTACTTGGCCTAACTCAATCTCCAAGGAAAATCTTATGCAATGATGATCAAATCCTCAAATGGTCACCTAAGCTAGTGATTCATCCCTTCATTTAATGCTTAAGATGTGGCCATCATAAGTCTTGGATTTTTTGCACATTTTTCATGGTTTTTCTTGCTCATTAAGCCAAGCATTCTAGAATCTTCCATGGTATGGTTTACTTAAGCCAACTTGCTATCCAAGTTTCTTTTCTTTAACACACTAAGGTCCAAAAGCATTTAATGCATTCTTATTTTCAAGCCAAGAAGTCTCTAGATTAGCTTACTCCTCAAGTTAGGCATGCAGCCCCCTTCCCCTCCAAGTTGGGCATGTGGATCTCCCATTCTAAGGCGAAAACAATTTTGAGCAACTTTTGAAATCAGTACCATTACCTTATCAAACGAGCTCGAAAAATTATAAAATTTTAATATATTGTTGAGAAGACCTTAGAAAATATATTTCATGAGGAATCCAAGCCAAATTCATTATGCGGAGAGAGAAAAAAATCATGGAAACCCAAAAATTCGTCCGTCAAGCAGATCCAACAGTCAGAGAGAGAGAGACTCATTTCGAAGTTCAAATCTTCACAAAACTCTTTGAAATTTTAATATGTTATAGATATGAATGTCATTAAAAATTTTTGTGAATAAAGCATGTCTAAATTCGAAAGGGAAGACTTTATAAGAATTCGAGAAAGCAACTTGGTTACCGTTTTTACTATACTTGGGTAGGTTCTATATGGTAATTGATTGGGCCTTCGTCTCAACCATTTTACCTCAGAAAAATCTAAAATTTAATTATATTCTAGATCAAGATATTTTGAACAACTTTCATGAAGAAAGTTTTTCCAAATTCAAGGCAGAAAGAGCTCTATAAAATTGAAAAGTAGAAAATGCCCAGCAGTTTCGAAAAACTTAGTCAAAACCTATGAAACTCAAGGTGGCAAGTCTATAGAGGAGAGGTAGCGCTCTACTTGGCTTCCAAGATCGCTTGCTATTATTTTCTTAGGTTATGAGTCACCCTCCTTTCATTAATTACTTGGGACACATAAGCCTTCATACTCATCATCCTCATTTAATGCTTTTCACACTTGTTCACACTTATTTTCTAGGAAGGTTTGACTAATTCAAGGCCTATTTAGATTAGCCTCCTAGTTGGGATCAAAACAAGGATTGAAATTGAGGATATTACAATTCAGACTAAGGTTTGTGGCTAATTCACGACCGTAAGAGGCTGGATGTAGCCAAGCCTATTTGGCGTGGCTAGGTCAATGGCCTATCTTGGCCAGCGTATGGCTAGGATTGGCCAAGTCTAGGGCCGAGCTGATTAGGCGCAAGACCAGCTCATGGCCTGGCACAAGGCCAGGCTCATGGGCTGGCACATGACTAGGACTAACTGGCACATGGCTACGCAGCAGGGTCGCTAAGCCGATCCACAACCGATTTGTGACTAGCCCTATTCCATCATAAGTGGTCCATGACCGATTCATGATCGATCCATGGTCGAGCATAGTCAATCTATGGTCGTTGTCATGTGGTTGCGTAAAATCAATTAATTTGTGATTGACACACGGTTACATGGGATCGATTTATGGTCGTCTATGGTCGATACATGACCGAATAGATTCACTCATGACCAGTGCATGACTATACACGATCAATCCATGATCATCCATCGATCTATGGTGGTGCATGGCCGTCCCACAACCAACCCTTGTGGTCGAGCGGTCGATCCGTGGCTGAATGGCTTGGGGCGAGTTGCATCATTATTGGATCGATCCATGACCAATCCTTCGATTCGACCATGGCCGATCCCCACTATCAAGGCACCAATTCTGTGGCCATTTTTCATTGGCTAGAATTGTGCATGTTACACATTCTATGCGTGTAAGATTGTCCTTTACTAAGTGAAAAGCATATTTGAAAAACAATTGGTAATTACTTTCGCGTGCCCAAGGGCTTGCCCTAACTGCCAATTAGTTTTTCCGGGTGCTGCGTACTACTCAACTCAGGAAACGTAGCATGAGAAGTGAAGCTATTTGCCCCACTTTTTAGATTCATGGCTCAACTTTCGATGATTTGGACTGACGTATCATCGGGGAAGGTTTGGCAAAAAAATGAATGGACTGAAAATGGCTATCCCACTTGGACACCTTACGTTTTAGCCTGTAAGCAGAGAATACTTTTTTCTTTCCATGAAGAACAAATTGCTGAAACTTCTGTCAATATAAGTAACTCAAATAATTAATTAGCACAAGTAAGGAAACCTATTACCAGACAAGCCTGCTGACAAGAACCACACAACTTGCTAATTAAGCTATGGATTGCAATATTCCTTAAATATCGCACAATAAGTCAACCTTGTTTATCTGCTCCTTCAAGTCCTCGGACCCATACTTCAATTTGTCCACAGCCAACAACACGTTGGTGAGATTTTTGTTGAAGGAGGACATGACACCCCTCAATTGAGTCCTATATGGTGGTTCTGGTACAAGTCATATGTGTCGTATGGCCAATTACCCAAGATTGGTTTTTAGAATAGTACAAGCCAAATGGCATATAATTCCATTTATGGAGGGATGGTTTAACAAATTTTGCCTCCGGTCACATTGAATGAGTAATCGAAGAAAATCTCCAGTGTGGGTTTTAAGTAGCGACAGCAGAAGATGTTTTGCCATATGGCCACACTAAATCAAGTCAAGTACTTATCGGAGGTGTGTTCGAAATTAGTATAGATTAGCAAGATATGACAATGCCTTGGAGCATTGGAGGTTTGGAAGCACAAGAACTCTTTATGCAGAAATTATATGCTTAACTGTTTAGTAAAATTCTCTATTTAATGTTTATTGTAACATTGGAACTGTCAAACAATTTTGGGAGTCCTTAGAAAAGAAATACAAGATGGAAGATATGGGCACCGAGAAATTCATGGTTGCTAAGTTCCTGGACTTCAAGATGGTGGATTCTAAATCTATTGTGAGTCAAGTTTGAGAATTGAAAATAATTTCGAATGATATCTTTGTTAAGGGAATGTCCCTTAGTGAATCATTCCAAATGGTAGCCAATATTGAGATGGTGTCTCCAAGCTAGTCAGATTTTAAAAATTATTTAAAGCACAAACATAAAGAGATGAGCATTGAAGATCTCATTTTGTGACTCAGAATTAAGGAGGACAACCAAAGGAATGTAAACACTCTTATAGAGCCAAAGGTCAACATTGTTGAGTCTTCCAAATCCAAGCAAGATAGGAAGATGAAGAAGTTTTTTCAAGGACAAGACTAGTAGAAGGAATAATCCTAAAAATTTCAAGAGATATGTTTTGTTTGCAATAAGCTTGGCCACCGAGTTGAGGATTGCAAGAAGCGCCCGAATAAAGGCAAGGGCTTTGGTGCAACTAAGCAGCTGAATCTAATAAAGCATGAAGATGATGAGAGACTAATTGTTACAGTGGTGTCTGAGGTTTCCTAGGTGTCAAAGACTAACAGTCGGTGGTTATAACGAGGTGCACAAATCACATTTGTATGGATAAACTTTTGTTCTTGTCTTATGAGAAAACTGAGGAAAAGGAGAAGTTCTATATGGCTAACTTTGCATCAACCAAGATTGTCGAGAGAGAAAAGGTGATCTTGAAATTCACCTCCGACAAGGAGATCACCTTGCCAAATGTGTTGATGTATCGGAGATCTTGAATAATCTACTTACTAGCCCCATATTTATCAAGGAGGATGTCAAAATTATTTAGAAGACATTTGTATAAATAAACTTTTGTTCTCGTCATATGAGAAAATTTAGGAAGAAGAGAAACTCTATATAGCTAAGTTTGCATTAGCCAAGATTGTTGAGAGAGGAAAGGTGATCTTAAAATTCACCTTCGGCTAGGAGATCACCTTTTGCTAAATGTGTTGCATGTATCGGAGATCTTGAAGAATCCACTTTTTGGCCCTATATTTGTCAAGAAGGATGTCAAAATTATATATATATATATATATTTTGGTAAGCATGTCAAAATTGTATTCAAGTCTAATAAGTTTGTATTTTCCAAAGGTGGATGTATGTGGAGAAATGGTACTTGTGTAATGCCTGTCTAAAGCCAATGTAACTGTCATTGATATACGTCGCGACCTCCTTTTTCGGCGCCCTATTACGCGGGCACCTGTGGAGGTTAATGGCTCGCTAAGGCTATTAGGCTTAGCTCGGGCTCTCCCAAGCCCACCAATTCACGACTTATGGTCCGGGTTTTTAATCAGGAGTCGCCACTAATCAATTTGGGGTGGATTGATTAGAAACCCAAGCAAAATATTGGGAGAAATATATATATATATATATATATATATATATATATATATATATATATATATATATATGTTGGTAAGGAGTATTGGGAGAAATATTTCACTCTTGCGCAATTAGAGAAACTAGGATCAGAGACTTGATTACACTAATTAATCACTAATGCCCTTCCGGTATCTAATCTTATTTAAACCCTAAAGCTTTTTTGGATTTTCAAGAATTTTTCCTTGCATTTGTGGAGAAAAACATATTTTTCAGATAAAATGCATTTTTTTGGATTTTTTGATCATTTTTGAAAATATAAATCATCTTTTACTTTTTTTGATTTTTTGGAAAAATGTAAAATATTTTTGGATTTTTTAAATATTTTTTTGGATTTTTTTTTTGTTTCTGGACGGTGAAGTAAGACCAAGCTCATGAGCTTATTATTCTAGGTCGGAACAAGTTGATAGGATCCCCATTTTGACGTCCCCAATTAATAATATATTATAAAAAGGGTTGGGACCAACTCGGCTTGCTAAAGCCAGCAGCCCGAAATGGGCCTGAAGCATGGGCCCAGCCCATGATTCTTTTTTTTTTTAACAATTAAAGCCCACAATTTGAAAGAAAAACAAAACAAGCCCACATCTTCTAGGCCCGCGCAAGATCAGCCCATGTGCAAACGGGCCCAGTTGGCCTGAACCAATGAAACCCTAGCTCGAATGGCGATCCACACCCAACCTGGTTCTCTAGCCGCGACCCGGTTCTCTCTCACATCCTTGCTCTCTCCTAAGAAGCACCGATACTCTCCGGAAGTTTTTATGTCGTGTTCGACACTCCGATACGTGTCCGACACGCTTCGACACGTTCCGACACGTGGTCAACGAGTGTCGGAAAATCCGACACGTAGTCAACTCTTCCCGACACGCGAGTCCGAAATTCCGACACGCGATTTCGACACGCACGGGGTCAATTTTAAAAAATTTTAATACTTGAGGGATCGAACGTAAATATATGAAAAAATAATGAAAATAACAAAAATAAGGGGAAAGAAGAAAATTCTTACTCTCAAGTTTCTCACTTATAAGTTATGATCTTCCCGTGAGCTACGATGGAACGCCCCTTTTCTTGTCGGTGTACTTAAAGTTATAATTTTTTTTGTTTATTTCCGCCTCTCGCAAGCATCGCTTGCGAGTTATATCTTTTGGTCTATGTTATTGGCATATGAGTTATCTCTCACATTTTCCGTGGCGAATTTAGTGATTTTCTTTTCTTTTGGTCATACTTCGAGAGTTTTTGTCTTGGATTTTCATTTTTCTCGAACTTTGTTTTGTAGAGGAGCTCCAAGCTAGTCTATATCATGAACTCCGAACTCTATCTAGGACTATAAGAAATCTCATTAATCTTTGACAAGTATAATAAAACATGACATATTCCTTCAAGTTTACTCTTTCATGTTTATAATTTTTGAATTTCTCGTTCAATTTCTGTTAAATTAAAACAATGAATGATATTAACAAATGTTGGATTAATACTTTTAGTATAAATTAATTCTATGCTCTTTTTATTATTATTTATTTATTTTTGCATTTATTTAAAAAATTATATTTAATATATAACGTGTCGAAACGTCTTGGAATTCTCAGTTTTTGAGAAATAACGTACGTCGGTGTGTCGTGTCGTGTGTTGCGTATCCGTGTCGGTGCTACATAGGCTCTCTCTGCGGCACCCTCTGCCCTCCACAGTGTGGCCAGCCGAGACGGTGGTACCGCTTGCCTTGGCTTGGCAGCATGCCCACTAAGCTTTGGATGGCCCGGGCCGTAGGCTTGGTCTCGGTTTGAGTCGCCGCTCCTCAATGGGCGCTCTCGTTACTGGTATCCTCGACCGGACATTCATAACCACAACAGGGGCAACGAGACGGATGAACAGCCACCACTCAGGGAATCCGCCATCGCAGTAACACCACCGGGGAGCATGACACGCACGAGCGATCTAGCTTAGGCCAAAACAGGAAAACAAAACCCATATCTCATTGTGGCATTTCGTTGAACGGGTGGTGCGCGCAACTGGAACGGGGGGATTCTAGGCATGAACGAGGTCAGGACCGGTGTTGTGCCCTCAACACCAACCAAAACATGCATGACAGCGTAACGGGGGATGGCCAGTGACTGGAGCTCGTGCTAGCTGGATGGCTGTGAGCTCCAATCCAGCGTGCCCAGAAGTAGAGCAAAAAGGGTCGGGGGGCTCACGGTTTTGGGGATTCTGCAGCAGTGGTTCGTCGGTGTGGTTCAGGCGCGGCAGTGACCCGTTGGCTGCCTGTTGGGTGCGGCACCGGCGGTCCTTCCCTCTTCCTCTTAGATCTCTCTCTCGGGTCTCTCTCACAAGCTCACTCTCGACTCAAGTCTCGCTCGCTGTTGGGGTCTCCCCTAATGTCTCAGGGGAAATCCTTTAAGCTTGCTGCCTCCGTCCTCTCTCTGCGTGTTTTTGGCCTCCCCCAACGCCCTATTTATAGGCGAGGGGGGGGGCGCGGGGGCGGTTGACGGAGGCTTCGGCCGCCGGTCCTCGGCGCACCGACCGGCCTTGGTGCGGCTGAATCGGCGTCTCCTTAGCCGCTCCACTTTAAAGGCGAGTCCCATCCGTTGCTAGCCTACTCCTCCTTTCTCGGCCGTAGGCCGTCCTCGCGCGCGTCATCATTGCTGCGCGTGAGTTGCAGAGGCGGAAGAGGAAGGAGGAAGGAAGAAGAAGGAAGAAGGAAGAAGGAAGGGGGTCGAGCTTGGGAAAAAGAGGCTGGCCCTGGGCCCTTGTGGGGAAAAAGGAAGAAAAAGGGGTGGGCGCGAAGACCCAGCCCCAGCGGGTTACCCCCTTTTTTCTTTTCTTTTATTATTATTTTTTTTAAGTAAATTATCCGAAATAAATAAAATAGGAAAATAAAGCTTAATGGATGCAAAAATAGAAACTAAGGCCTAAGTGATGCGAAAATCATTTTTGTTAGAGCTGAATTGGTCCCTAATTTTCTTGCGCAATTTAATCCTAAATACTTAATCAAAATTTAGGTGTCAACAATGTAAACGTGAAATTTATTACCCAAAGATTATCAATAAAGAGAAGTCTTCGGTTTACATTGTTGTGTTTGCTTATCAATGGCATAGTAGACTAGGACATGTAAACTATGACATGATGAAAAGAATAACAAACTTGGGGCTAATCCAGGATTTAAGTTGAAGCTTATGGAAAAAAAAATCAATCATCATGACATGCCAAATGCACCTACACTATCACTTGTATTTATAGGTTTTAGGGTTTGTTCAAGATAGATGATTGAATCTTTTTCTTCATTTGAGTGATTTCTTATATATGTTTCTCATGATTCCCTAGAAAATACTGTCTTGTATGACCGTCTTCATGTATGCACTAAGCCGAAGAATTGCATGTAAGTTTGCAAATATCTTTTATAGAACTGTCATGCCTTAGTTTCTGGAGATTAATGATTTCTTGAAGCTGTTGGTCGCTGAAGCATCACTTAATTAGGTTAAACTTTGCCATCATAATCATGGAGCTGGCAACTAACTGATTCGTTAAGCATATCTTTTCTCTAGACGAAGTCCTCTCGTGACTATTGGGAGGAGAGGGGAGCTGGGCTTTGTTTATGTTGCACATCATCATTTCTCAACAGGTTATAATAATTACGTATATGGAATTTCTATTCTCCAGATCACTGTTCAGAATGCGTAGAGAGCCATGCGTTTTCAACTAATGACAAATTTCTCAAGGCCCAAGGAGATGAGATCAGAAGCTCTTTGCAATTTGTTCTTTTATTCAATTCTGATGTAGTTATACATGGATGGACACGAGGCGGACTTACCCTATCTTATAGTAGTCATGTGACTGAGGGTTCCTCATTTGAATTCAGAAAAGAAGAAAGGAAGAGGGACGTTATGTGGTTGTTTGAGACTGCATGTGATGGGTTAGCAACGACAGTGTTGCATGATAAAATTTAAATCTCTGAAAATTCACATCGATGGCATGACCGGGAATTGCATGATTTCATTTTTTCCTGACATCAGCTTGGACGTTTCCTGCAATCTTTAGATCATTTTATTCCAGTCTCATGGGCGACACCAATCGTGTTTTTGTATGAAAAGCCATCCTCAAGAGTAAATGTTAGCCAATATGTGCACGATAGATCAGGTTGTGCCTACTGTATTTTGACCGGCGGTTTCATTGCAGAGGAATTGAAAAAGTTGCCTGCACCTGAGGTCGCCATAAAATACCACACTGGGGATGACTTGTACCTCTTCGGTAAGTTCGTTTTACATTCGTTGTCCTTTTCCTATATGGCCAATTTTCTTTGTTTTGTAATTTGTCATATTAACTACTAACATCTTTTACAAATTTGTTCAGATGAATTTCAAACTTCGAGACCACCTCAGTCTCGGAGGCCAAAAATAGGTAAGCGATAGCTGGCTGCATGTCTGAGCCTGAGATTTGCCTTCTTAGCTCCTACAAGGATCATGTATGCTCGTAATAAGTAGATACAGAGTGTTTGTATATAGCCATAAGAAGGTTTGAGAGCTTGTGTGGCGCACTATAGGCCGTGGTTTGTTTTTCATGTGAATGGTGTTCATTGGTTAGCAAAACTGTAAGTGACATGGTTTGTCTTCAACTAGTAATAATCAGAGGTTACAGGAGCTTGCTCTATTTTTGGTTGTCCAACTATTGTTAGCTTTAAGTAGTTCTAAAGAGCATTGAGGATCAATTATGATGTATCAGCTAAACTTGGTTTTTTCCTGTATCATTACTCTTCGTCAGAGAACTTGTACGACCTCTTCCTTAACTTAAGAGATGACGAAGCTGAACACTGTAAGACGATGAAGGCATGTCAAACGCATGGGACGCTTCAGTCACCTCATTCAAGCCCAGAGGATGCTTTGGAAGATGACTTAGGTCGCGTACTTCCTCTGGCAGATTGTGAGGGTATTATTGATTGTATAAAGAAATCTGTCTCTTCTTCACAAAACCAAGGCTAGAAAGGGGAGCGACGAGCTACAACTTAAGGGTTTTGTGTAGTTATTGTATGAAGAGATGATATAGCGAAATCATTACAGATGTCATAGTTAGGAATAATGAATGTTTTTGCAACCCTTTTCCATTATTTTGCATTGTATCTCTGTGAAATTCTAGGTCTTCACTTTTTGTCAAAGAAAGGGTCTGTGCTCCTGGATTCATGAAAGCCCCGGTGCATTACTCTTTGGCCTCTTTTCATTCGCCATGATTAAATTAGTATTCCAATTCTAGGTTGAACTGATTGAGGGGTAAAAAGGTTTCTAAGCAATTTTCAATTATCTCACACTCATCGATGATGAAATCAATCCTTCACGGTTATGTTCTAAGGTTGGATAGACTCTGTTGAATTGAACAGGTGAAGATATGGTGCATAAAACTAGAAGCAAGTCTTCTGGGCATTTACATGAAAGCAAATATTTGTTCTATCAAGTACCATCCTGGATCTGGCACTCGTGGCGTGTCTGTTTTTCTCAGTCTATGAATTGACCAATGAATTCCCCTTTAGGACATGATATCCTAGACAGATCTACAAGCCCTGTGCTTTTTTGAGTTGAGTTTAGCTTGTTCATCTGACTTGACATTTACCTTAAAACATGCTCAATACAGCATCTTGATCTTTAACGCAACTGAGAAGTCCAACATTTGGAAGCTCCACCAGTTAGACATATGCGTCATCATCGTTGAGGTTCAGAGATATTGGCGATGGCTCATCTCTCATCTACATATCGTCAGCATTTCTACACAAGCCATTGCCAATCCGGCTGCTCGGCATCAGTTTGCTTCTTCTGACAGGAATGAGACTGATGAGGATGCAAATTTGTATTTTATTTGTGCCGGAGTTGGAAGAACAGTAGAGCAGCCGCGAGCAGTCAAAGGAATGAACAAGGTACTTGTCCTTGGAGCCTGAATGGTCAGCTTAACGAAGAAAGTAATAGGATTGAATCAGGAAAGATGTGCATCTGTATGTTATATGCCGAACTGTTAGGCATCAGAGAACGCTGGAATGTGATTTTAATGTTAAGTCTCCAGCTTCTATTTTGGAAAAAGGAGAATTGTTCCTAGCTTCCCAAAAAGGTTTAGCAAAGCAATAGGCTCTACTATGGGCCGGGGCGAAATCAGCCGAGGGCTGCAGTGCTTCCTCGTTAGTTGTCTCCATTTATGACTTAGTGGTGTTTGGGCTTTCAATCCTGTCGCGCGGTGCATTAGCAGTTCGATTCGGGACGATGAAGAAAGCAAAATGGTAGCACACAAAGCCCCATCGAGTCACCAATTCTCCCCTGCTCGAGACTGTCATCCCGCGTCAAGAACTCTATCATGCGATCGCGACCCTACCCAATTCCTAAAAAATCTCCGGTACTCCGGGCGTCACGAGTCATATCCGGACTATTTTTTCGGGCCTATCCGGACGGATTTCATGTGGGAATTGCAAAGGACCCTTTTGGAAAAGGAATCGACCGGGCAACCTGTGATTCACGCTTCTTTCAGGGAAAAAGATCATCTTCATGGAGAGTGCTGGGAGGGCGAGATCCGTGTTGTGTTCTAGGATTTGCCGAGGGGGAAAGGGAAAGTGTTAAGGAATCTCGTTGCCGACGCATCATTCACCAACGTAGAAAAACACAGCACGCCAATCACTTTCGAGAGGTCGCGATATAAACGAACCAATAGCAGAACCTCTTTTGGAGCGGGATAGGCATACCACTTAAAAGACGAGGGACGAGCATTTGTCGCGATCTCTCGCGTGATTCACGGTCGAGTCGATGTGCTCGACAGCCAAGCAGCTCCAAAGGTACAACCATATCGCGGTGGTTCGTCCTCAGGACGCCCGGGCTTGACTAGCCCGCTCGAATTTCTCTCACCAACAACTCATGCATGTCATGGAGTCGGCAGATGAGCGCGGAACTTTCTCATCCGCAGGCGCAATACCCCTTTGGCCCGGCAAGCAGCTTGGGCGGGATTGAGGCAGAGGGATTTAACACTCTCTCCATGATAATGATCGTTTTGATGTTGACCAAATAAAATTGAACAAAACCGATTCGAAATCAATCGATTGATAAAATGCGAGATTTTGTAGAACTATTACGAACCGTTCTAAAAGCTTATAATATTCAAAATAATAAATTATGTTTTTTTCTAACAGCTTAAAGCCCCACAAAATCTCCTATGCTGTAGGAGCTAGAGCTATTAAGTTCAAATCTTTTCGGACCATTGATTTGGTTCAATTCCTTTTTGAACTTTTTAGTTTGGTTTGGTGCGAGACAGTCGAAACCAAATCGAGTTAATTTATCAATTTCCTAAGTTTCTAGGAATCTTCGTTCAAACCATTTTACTATTTATCGAATCATCTGTCGCCTAAAGTTCAGCACAAATTCATCCCCTTCTTTTTCTTTTTCCTTTTTTCTGCCCTTTCCCTTTCCCCAATTCGGCAATTTTTTTTCTTTTAAATAATTAAAAGGGTGAGATTGGGTGATTAGAGCTACTATCCCTAAAATTTAAAGAAAATGACACAAATAATCCTTGAATTTTCACCTAATATGCAATGTATTTCTTGAACTTCTAAAATGTTGAATCCCTAGACTTTTGATGCATATTTGATGTAGTCTTTAAATTATGTGAAAATGTTCAATATTGTCTCTGATTTTAAATTAACAGTAAAACAATATGGAACATTTTTCATATGTTAGAGATTCGATTGAACACTTACAAAATATTAAAGATTTATATTGCACATTAAATTAAAATTCAAAAATCATATTAAATAGATAAAAAAGTTATGGACCACATCGCACGTCACGTTGAGACCATTTTGTTGAGACCATTTTGTGTCATTATTTATAAAATTTACCCCGGGGGCCTTGTTCTCTCTTGCGGAATGTTCGATCAGAACCCCCCAATCCAAGCGTACAAGTACGGACCTGTCGCGGGAGCCCCCTGTGGACGTGTCAGGAAATCAGAAAGCCTCTTCCCTTTGCGCGTGGTGACAAATGCTCGGAATACAAACCCAATCAGAGATTCGCTCCTGGCAGGGTCCGAGCTCTTCGAGAATGCTAGTTCGAGGGAGCAGTGGACCTAATGGCTAATAGGACACAAGAGACTCCTTAGGGAAAAAGGGAGCGGGAATTTAGGAAGAACAAATTCGACTCTCTCTCCTTCCCGCGCTTTTTGCCGTGGATCCTCAAATAAAAATTTTATATTCCGGCGTGCTCCCCACGCTGGAGGAGGACAAGGAAGAGATCCCTTCTCTCCTCTTTTTCCCTTTCACCCTATTCCCCCTGATGATCCTCTCAAATCGAGCCCTTTCCTTATAGATCACAGGAATCGATTTGCCAAAATCGAGCTGTGAGGAGGTGAGGCTTTCAAAGTAGCCTAGGAAGAGCGGAGAGCCCATTCAATCATCGAGATACTGGACTTGATCGCCAGTGAAGTAGCTACTCCGGTGCGAGTGCGTGTCCAAACGATGCCGTCCCTTTATAGACAGCCGTCTCTTTCATGGAGTGGCGTCTTGGCCTCTTCCACGAGGATCACCTCAACCTCTACCTTATCAATGGGGGTTCCCTGAAGTTCGAGGGGGAGACACAGTACCCTCGCCAGTGGAGAGATGTCAGGTTGCTAGGGTCTTGCCATTGCTACCTTTGCATTGCTAATGTGGCCGAACGTGAGGCTACTATGTGGGATCCATTAGATAGGCGGAATAGGTACTTGCCACCTGCAGATGCTAAGATACCCCATGGATTGGGTCTCTATGTTTATGGATTAGGGTTTGACCATTGGAATTATGAGTGCGTGTTGTTGAGGGTGGTTCAGACCTTGCGAAAGCCAATTGTATCTGAAGTTAGCATCCATAGAGAAGCAGCTACCATGTGTAGGCAGCTCCAGGGGATGCCATACTATCTGGTTGAGCTGGGCAGAATGGGGGTTTACCTGCACAGCTGTCTGCATTGGATAATGAGGCGCGAGTGGGTGTGAAATTCGGCAAAAGTGTTGGTGGCTTTTGATATTCGTATTGAGAGTTTTGTGGAGGTGGGCTTGCCTAATGTTATAGACAATAGGCTTCGCATGGATTTGGCCGTGCTGGGAAAGCATCTTTGCCTTACCATTTATGGTGAGCCAGGGGTTGTCGATGTGTGGATCATGAGAGAATATGGATTAGACCGACCATGGAATAGTTTTGGTGGAAGTGGGTAGTGAGACTAAGACTCTCGGTTGGTACAATTTACATACCAATGAAGTTGAACAATTCCAATTAAATGGCATGCCAAGCTCCTTTGTAGCAGCAACTTGTTTGCAGTATATGGAACTGCTGTGATGATGGGTAAGTACTTCGTGAAAAGTAGCTAGTTCTTTTGCGTTGGACGGTCTCAGATTCTACGTAGACAGACCTTTAATAACCCGGTTAGCGTAGTGGATTTTGCTTGAACACCTTCCTCCCTCTTGCTTGTTCGTGAAAATGTGAAGTGAAAGAAACTCTCTTCCACGGCTTTTGGGATGGAACGAGGAAATTGATGTGAAGACAATGAATATACTACTTAAGGGATAGCTCTACTTCTTTCTAGAGAAGAAGAGGTGTTCAATTGATGCTAAGGGATGATGGGATCCTCTTTTTTTGTGGACGGGATAAAAGTGTGTTTTGTGATCTAATTAATTTGATAATATGGAAAAGAATGGAGGAGATGATTGAGAAATATGGGGAACTTGAAATTGAAGATTACATGCCAAATTATGTTTCACAAACACAATTTTTATCCATATTTTTACTGATGCAAGAAAGAATAAAGCTCTTTGAAAGGAGAACACATTCACTAAGTTTTCTGTGGAAACAATAGGTTAGAGAACATCTATTTAAGAGCTAAAACAGCCAAAAAAGAAAAAGAAAAAGAAAATTTTTTTCATTGCTCTAACTTGTAGCGTACCAATAAATAGGAATGAAGTTCCCTTCATCGCAATTAATGTTCCATTCAACATGTTAGGTTTGAGACTATGGAAATTAAGGGAAAAGGATGTGTGTTAGTCTATTCTGGTCACATTCCATCCATCGTACCGTTATGACTGCTTAATGATAGATTTAATTGTCGGTCTGCTTGGTCTAGTAGCGGGAACTGATACTTGCCATTAGTTATCATTGTTATATAGAGTCTGCAAAATATTGTCTCTGGTAAATATTTTGGTGACTTGGCTTACTCGCACCTCTCATTTTCACTCTTGTTGTTGATCTTTTAGTTAATTAGAAACTGCCTTCCTCTTCTCCAGGTATGATGCTCGAGCTAATGGAGGCATAGTTGTGCAAGGGCAGTGAATTATCCCTGTGAACTATGATTACTCTTGGTAAGTGAATTTGCTAGAATATAACTTAATCTAGGTTGTCAATTTCTAAAGCAAGATTGTCGTGTTTTGGAGGCAGGCAAACATTTGTTGTATCTAACTAATGTACTTAAGCATCAGATAGTGCTTTTCTCTTCTAGGTAAAACGTCTTATGATGACGCATGACATTATCATGGAGAATGAAATGTGAGCAAAAGTTATAGCTAACTAGTATGATGGCATTATGACAAATGCGGAAACTGCAAAGGAATTAAAACTGAGAAGAATAAAAGATGACACCGATTTACGTAGAAAACCCTTGCAGGAAAAATTACGAGAAGAGGAGAAGCAAAATCCACCATAGAAATTCAAGAATTACAAAAAGTGCCCTGAGAACTGTCATGTTTGTCTGATGCTGTTGATGCATATTTGCCACACTTGGTGTTGAAAAATGTCAGTGTCAGTGACTTTTTGTTTATGAACTTCTTCAAGATGGGGATTCAACTTCCCAGCATGTGTCTGTTTGCCTAAAGATGTTGATATTTGTGGGTAGCCTTACCAACTTGTCATAGATGAAACTTTCCACTTTTTTTGGATGCAATATTTTATCTTTGCTTTCTTATGCTATGCCCCGAACAATATAAGTTCCATCTATTGCTTCAATTTGCTATGTCTTTTCTAGGCTCTCTTTGGGATCTGATCCTAGAACCTCTAAGTGCCCGCCCTCCTCTCCCCAAGACGGAGATCTTGAAGGATTCTATTAGTGAGTTTCCTCATCATTTGTTTATGCTCTCAACGCTTCACCTTTTGTAATGCCTTTTTAACTCGCTATATATTCTGTGTTTTATTTTGTTTAATTTGATACTACCATGTTTGTCTGATGCTGTTGATGCATATTTACCATACTTGTGTTGAAAAATGTCAATGTCAGTGGCTTTTTGTTTCTGAACTTCTTTAAGATGTGGATTCAACTTCCTAGACATCCTGTTTGCTTAGAGATGTTGATATTTGTGGGTAGACTTATCAACTTGTCATAGATGAAACTTTCCACTTTTTTTGGTTGCGGTAGTGTATCTTTCCTTTCTTATGCTATGCCCTGAACAATATAAGTTCCATTTATTACTTCAATTTGCTATATCTTTTTTGGACTCTCTCTAGGATCTGATTCTAGAACCTCTAAGCTCCAACCCCCCCCTCAAACAACAACAAAAAAATGGATGGAACTTACCACTTTTTCTGGTTGCGTAGCGTCTTTACTTTCTCATGCTTTGCCCTGAACAATATAAGTTCCATCTATTACTTAAATTTGCTATGTCTTTTCTAGGCTCTCTCTGGGATTTGATCCTAGAACCTCTATTCCCCCCCCCACTCCCCTTAAGAAGGAGATCTTGAAGGATTCTATTAGTGAGTTTCCCCATCATTTGTTTGTTTGTTTTTTTTTTTGGTCAGAAGTAATAAATTTTTATAGAGCTTTGAGCCAACAATTACAAAACCAACGCCACAAAACTTGCACTCAACAAGACAACAAATTTACGTAGCGGAAGGGTGCCGAAAGTAAAAGAAAACCGCAAGAGCAGCCAAAGCAAACACCAGCCTAACAACAGGCAGGAGACCAAGGAGGAGAGAAAAGCCACACAGGGCCGAGAAATACCAAACCTCCCTAGACAACCAACAACAAAGCAGGAGAACCGCAAACACCAAAAGGAGAAGCTGCCGAGAACAGCTCACACCGGGTTCACAGGATGGGGAAGGAAAATGGAAGGATCGAACCCCCAATTTCTCTGGAGTCTTCTGTTTCTAGGATTATCTTCAACGTTTTTGAACGTTAGAGCCTTGTCCTTCACCACTCTAATGAGATGATTTTTGACTGCTGCAGGAGTCGCCGTGAGATTTCTGAAGAGCATGTCGTTCCTATATTTCCAGATAAGGTGGCAAAAGGCACCAAAAGAGAAGCGACCAATGGAGCGGTAGAAATCCTTACCGGATAGAAACTTTATAGCCCACTGGAGGTTCTCAGTCCAGGTCTTGTTCCGCCAAGGGAGATTGCATTTAGCTGCCCAAGAGAAGGCCATGTTGGCAGTGATAGAACACTCGAAAAAGAGATGATCGATGGAGTCCGGTATTAGCTTACAAAAAGGACATACCTCATAGCCAATTCTGCCATAGGACATGAGTAGGGTTTGGGTGGGGAGACGATTATTTGTAATTAATTAGAGATTAAATTGATATCTCGGGGTGATAGCTTTATTCCAAATAAATGAAGCCCAGCAAACCCTATCCTTCCTTTTCCTGATGATATCCCAAGCGGATGCAACCGAGTAAAGACCATTGGAGCTGTCACTCCAAGTAAAATAATCCGGAGAACCGGAAAGGAGAGGGAGAGAATGACCTCAAGAATCAATCACTGACTTGAAAGCCTGACCCGCTGGAGAGAAGAGATCAGCCACCGTTGCACACCTGGATAAACCAGAATTCTTAATAATCGGTTCTGAGCAAATAAGGTCCAAAGGACCTTTTTAGTGCCAATTATCAAACCAAAGGGAGATTGACTGACCATCCCCAATTCGCCATCGGAAGTGGAGGCGAAATTCTGATCTAAGGTGAAGGATTCTCTTCCACGCCCATGAGCAAAAAGCGAGCCTCCCAGCTACCCAAAAACTCCTCCTCTTCAAGAAGGTTGAATGTATCCATTTGCACCATAAAGACTCATTGTCAGTAAACAGGATCCAAATGTGTTTGAGCATTGTTGCCTTATTTGTTTATGCTCTCAACGCTTCACCTTTTGTAATGCCTTTTTAACTTGCTATATACTCTGTGTTTTATTATGTTTAATTTGATACTACCATGTTTGTCTGATGCTATTGACGCGCTTTTGCCATGCTTGCGTTGGAAAATGTCAGTGTCAGTGGCTTTTTGTTTCTGAAGTTCTTTAAGATGCGGATGCAACTTTCTAGCATGTGTGTTTGCCTAAAGATGTTGATATTTGTGGGTAGCCTTACCAACTTGTCATAGATGAAACTTTCCATTTTTTCTGGTTGCAGTAGTGTATCTTTGCTTTCTTATGCTATGCCCTGAACAATATAAGTTCCACTATTACTTCAATTTACTATGTCTTTTTTGGGCTCTCTCCGGGATCCGCTCCTAGGACCTCTAAGTGGTAAACAAGGTTTCCGAGTACGTTGCAATGGTACCTCAAATCTAGATAAATGAAATGACTGATCTTTGTATATGGTACTGCTGCAACTGAGCTGCAGTCAAGTTGTGTGATGTGGTTGCTGTGACTCTTATGTTTCGTGATATGACTCCGAGGTCTGAATACCATATGAAAAGTGCAGCATCCTGTTTGACCGTCGAACGTGTCTCGAAAAGCTGTATCGCACGGTCTCATGTATGAATCGCCTACAAATTTCCTCCGACAGTGAAACTGATTGGTTTCTCATCGAATCAACCCCTCCTATTTCTTGCGATGGAGAGAAACGGAATGGACAGAAGGAAACGACAGTCAAATGGGTGATATGGCAGAGGTAGACGGGCACTCAGGGAAACAATGACAAGATAAATGAGTCAGAAAGGCAAACAGAAATAAATCTCGATTTCTAATAACCAAGAGGCAAGTTTAAGTTAAAAGTCCTACCCCTGAACATCATGAGATCAAGATTAAGTTTGCTTTAGTTAGTCTCTCATCATATACTTGAGTGTTTCTCATGTTTAGATTTTAATCTTGTTCAGTGGGAAGTGTTCCCTTGCGAATATCTTTCACCAAAGTGGCGAGTCTTTGGTTTTTTGTTATTAGGACAGGATCATGTGTAGTTTGGGAAAGGGAGTGCAAAGTTCTACGCTACTTGCAATAAATTAAAGGATAAAAAGGAGATAAATAAGTGGACCCTGTAGATCTGCTCCTTCAAGTTCTTGAGCCCACGCTTCAATTTTCCCATGGCCAGCAACACTTTGGTGAGATTTTCGTCGAAGGAGGACATGACCTCCCTCAATTGAGTCCTCTTGGCACAAGACTCCACTTAAGCCTTTTCTCCAACAACAGCAATAGGGATAACATCTGATTCCAACATTCACTTGGTATGCACTACCAACTCTCTTAACCATTCTCTCTACTGCTCAATCTAATACCATTTGTCAGAGGGCAGAAACTTGAGATCGTGAACCGTGCAGCACCTAGGCTTCACAGGACTCATTCATCCCTTACTGTAATCGTCTAAGCCTCAGCCTACCACTGAACTATTACTCACTTGCTCACTTGGCCCATCTCGAATCATACAGACGGGTGTTTACACTTGAACCGATAGTTACTCTTGTAACTGAAATTCCAACCAGCTAGCTTGCCTTTGACATCATTATCGACACCTCTATAAAAAAAATCAATGCTCGAGGAGGAGGAATGTGACATTTGGATTCTGCAACGTTCTCCCTAAGAATACTTGAATGTCCTCTTATGAAAATTACAATTGACTGCAGCAGTGGCAGGGTTTGGGGTTTAGTTAATACTGATGGTCACAAGTTAATGTAGATTGGACGAGCAGATCCTTCTACTGAAAACGACATTTTTGTCAAACGCAAGAGCAATCACGATCAGAGTAGGAAAGGTTCCATTCATGCTACTAGCATATCCTTTGCAGGCTTTTAGCGATCAAATTGCCAAAATAAAAGTAAGCTGCTCCAATTTTTTGTCTTCCAAGAGGAAAAGGTGACATGTAAGCTCTGTGGAGAGAAGTATGGTTAATCAGGCGTATTATACCGGCTCTAGCAGCTGAAGAAGCTTTGTATCGATTCTAATCTCTTCTATGAGAAATCATCTGGTATCTGGTCAGAGTTGTAGATTGAATAGAATTACACGGAGAGGGAAAATTCCTACTTCTGGTTTGAAAGTGACTGTTGAGTTTTGCCATCTTGGTATGTTATGCTAGGAAGTGTGCTTCGAATACAATTCAGTGGCCATGTACCACACGTGAAAGTTGCTGCGGCCAATTTTTATGATAGTGCCTAGAACACTATAAGAATGAAGCATCTATCTTTGGCTGGCCATGCCAATATAGCTCAGTCCAAATCCATGCGAAGCATTGTTCTATAACAAGCTCTGTTAAACATTCCATACCCATTGGGTTGAAGGCACTCTGATTGCCTGAGAATGAGGAATGTCGCACAATGTTGTTGATTGATGGGGGCCTTTTTCTGATGAATCAGGAGTCGGTTCTTTTCCAAGGAAAGAGTCCCCTTATGAAGCATTGTTCTATAGCAAGTGTTAAACAGTGCATACCCAATGGGTTGGAGGCACTCTAATTGCCCAAGAGCGAGGAATGTCGTGCAATGTTGCTAATCAAGGGGAGAGTTTTTTTGTGACGAATCGAGAGTTAGTTCTTCTCGAAGGAAAGAGTCCCCTCATAACCTCAACTTTTGCGGGATCTTTCTTTTGCTGCTGAGAAAATCACGGAGCTTGTCTTCCAGGTGATGCTTCCAATGCTTCCAAGCCATTATCACTTAAGCAATCGGTGTATCACGGGATAGTAGAGTTTCCATATGGACAGATTGAAGATCGAGAGTGAATCTTTTTTTTTTTTTTTCGCCCCTTTAGTGGTCCTATTAGAATGGGGGCTTGAGCACCTCATTTATGTGATATGCGGGGTTCGATATGTCAGCTTCTGACACGTTAATTATATAGGCGTGTATTGTTGTTTGTGGAGTTTTGGATTTCATTTAAGCGTTTAGAAGGATAATCAAAGATCTTCGTTGTAATCACCCAAAGCGAAGTCGAATCTGATGTACTCTGAAGTGTACTCCGCATGCATGTTGTGGTTTGAATGTACTTTGATACCAGAAGTTTCTGGCTTGTGGCATCCGCTTATTTGCTCTATCTTACTGAACGTATATGCAGGAGCACGATGAAATTACAGTTCCTTCTCTTGTGGACAAGATAGGGTTCTTTAGCCTTTCGCGTCTTCTTCTCCGTTGCGATTGAACAGGGGAGCTGCACCAAAAGACTTGTAGTTGACTTATTATCATGACTTTCACTGCAGGTCGAATTGCGTTGACGGTCTTTTTTAGTCGTCCAGAGTCCCGTCATCATACACTTTTTCCCCCTGAAATCTGCTCCGTGCATGGTACATGTGGGGCACTTTTGTCTGATTTGACCTGTGTTGGACGCAAATTGCGTAACCCCAAAATCTCCATAACTAGAACAAGAACATGCATAATTGTATAGAAAGATTAACGCACCTGTTTTAGGATCTATCGTTCTTGAAGCGGAAGCGGAAACACAATGTTCCACGCGAAAGTCCTTCTTCTCTATTGCCCTCCATATCACTGGCTCAATGAGGCGGCCCCCCTCACGTTTAGCGTTAGGTAAACGCTCCTTAGGTGAGGATACATGTGAGAAATTAAGGTTAGAGGAGAGACTTCAGCACTATTTATAGAGTTTCCAGCAAGGTCCCCTCATTATAGGTCAGGCTCAACTCGGTCCACACTAGCCAGTCCCATATTAGACTAATTAAAAAACCTTCTATCTCACCTTAGACCAACCATGTTTTACGGTAACTATAAAAATAATAAATTACAATATCAATTAATGTAGTACACATTAGGAAAACTCTTACATTCTCCCACTTGGATTATATTAATTGAAATCGTACTGTATGTGCGCACATTTGGTCCAGAGATAATTCTTAATAGTCAATCATATCCCATAAAGTCTTAAACACTGAATCATGGCGGTAACTGCATGTATACACACAGACTTCCATAGTCACGAGTGCTCTCAACTTTATTGATATGGATTCAATATAGTAGCGTGGCAAATGAATAACATCTCTCGTAGAAAGATCTCATTTGTCAGTTACCATTCTCTTACTAGCGTCACAAAAACTTATGCCACTAGAGAATGCTTTATGGTTCCAATGAACCCACATATGTCTTGTCCTTACGGTTAACCTTTCTTTATATATCACAAAACATATACACAAGGCTAATAACCGGATGCCCCTAGCCTTCACTCAAGATTTATACAGTACCCTGAGACTTTATCAATATGTATTCAACATAATAACAACACATTCAAAAATATTTTATTGAATGCAAAAGTTGATACATATCAAACCGTTACTAAATGTAACGAACACAGATGAAACATTTATCAGAGTAAAGTCAAAATAGCTCCCACTAAACAACAGCATCTCATGATACTCCTAGGCCCATGCTAATGACATGTCTCTCAAATACACATGAGCGTAGGCCTTTAATTAGTGGATCTGGAACCATATCATTTGTGAAAATATGTTATATTATAACGTCACCTTTCTGTACCGTTTCCTTTTGGTCAAAAATTTTGACCGCTATATATTTAGACCCCTTGAGATCTCTGTTGTTAATAAATAATACTATAAATTTATTGTCTCAATACAACTGTATGGATCTATCCATAAAGTTAAAACGGTCAACTCCTTCATGAGGTTCTGGAGCCTAATAGCCCAAGTAACAACCTAAAAGAATGTTACTAACGCTGCTTACATAGTATAAGATGACATACAACTTTATTTACTGCACTTCCTACTAACATAAATATGTATTTTGTTATTGATCTCATATCATCATAACAGCCAGCAAAGTTTACATCTAAATACCCTACTAACTGTAAGAATTTGAACATGTCTGTAAATTAGCATATAATCTCTTGTTCTCTTTAAATACCTCAAAACTTTCTTTGCAGCAATCCAGTGATCGCGTCCTGAATTTGACTGATATCTGCCTAGAAGTCCTGTCACAAAGACGATATTTAGTCTAGTATAAATTCGAGCATACATTATACTTTTAAGTCCACTGATACAAGGTACACCCTTTAATTAGATTTTCTCAATATCTAAATAAGAATAATGTGATAGATTCAGTCCATCACCCTTAACAACAGGAGTAATTCCTGGCTTGCAATGATGTATATTGAATATTTCCAAAATACAATCAGCAAATGTCATCTGAGAAAATCTAACATAATATGGCGAAAACAATCCTTACAGATCCCAGTACAAAGAATAAAAGATGCCATGCCTTAAGGCCACTACTAGTAAGCAAAATATCATGTACATAGAGTATGAAAAAAAATAAATTTCCTCCCACTGACATTGCAGTATATATCAAATTACTTTGTTCCCAATTGAACAAAATAACAACACTATGAAACTTTAATAATAGTGTTTGGAAACTTGCTTAAAAATTATGAATAAAACTTTTCAGTTTACACACAATTTTACTTGAATCTGCTACAAAATCCTCCAGTTGCACTATATATATTTTGCATCTATTTAACGTAACTCCAAATCAAAAAGAGCTATTAATGCCACGTTCACTCTAAAAGAATATTTAAATAAATAATTATTTCTTCACTATAAACTATCCACCCCTCTTTTAGAGTGAAAACTTTATCCTCTTTTATGGCATCTAATTACATACTTGATTGAGGATAAAAAACAACATTTATTTATGTTGCTAAATCAACCATGTAGTAGATATTGCAATCATGCTCTCACAAGTAGACTATATAGTCTAATGTAATAACTGATCATCTTTTCCTAATAAATCTTCTGAGTAAAGTTACAACCACTTCATTCTATATTTGAGAGGTTTGAAAAAATTTCATCATAACTATATCAAGAATAGTATCTTGAACCTCAACAAGTTTAGTCTATGATATAAGAGATTCCGCAATTGTTTGTACCACAATTGTCTGTATAGGCAAAGACAAAGACGCAGTGATTTTCCATCGTACTATTATCCTTAATAGTCTGAGAGCAGTTATCCTCTACAATTACGTCAAACTGCAAAAACTTTACAGTATGTGATTCCATAATACTTGTACGTTC
Source organism: Eucalyptus guilfoylei (assembly GCA_016097605.1). Taxonomy (NCBI): domain Eukaryota; kingdom Viridiplantae; phylum Streptophyta; class Magnoliopsida; order Myrtales; family Myrtaceae; genus Eucalyptus; species Eucalyptus guilfoylei. The sequence continues at coordinate 44,505,728 of CM027864.1, read as the reverse complement.
TTTAGGGTCATAAAATTGATACCCATTTTAACAATCTGGGTAAGATACAAAATAATTTCGAGTGGATCTAAATTCCAACGCACTTAATATTGGATTAGATAACCTCACTTCTGCATGACACCTCTAAATTTCATATGATTCAAGTAATTTATGTCTAGTCTATAATTCAAAAGAAGTTTATGAAACAACTTTTGTATGTGAAAATGTTGCTTTCAAAATATCAGCTCACGAAAGACCGGATAATTTAGTCTTACTAATCATACTCATTACCATGTTCAATATGGTGCATTTATGCCTTTCGGCCAAATTTTTTTGTTAGGATTTTTAGGCATGGTAATTAAGTTACCACCCCAGAATCTATCAAGTATTTGACAAATGACCCTTTAAGCTATTTCGCATTGTCATACTCGCTAAAATACTCATGGCTACTATTAAGCCTGACAACCTTTTAAGACTAATTATAATTGTTTTATTCTTTATCTCAGTAATTTTACTTCTACAATAATCTATAGAAGTCTTTAGATAACCGTTAAAAGTAAACAGAATATCAACACTGTTAACTTTTCTACTATTCCTTTAGACATGTGTGAGATTATTCCTTAAATAGATTTTTTTTTTTTTGGAAACAACCTTTTCAACCATATACGAGATGTATATGCCATTAGAACTTAAACACAATCTTTGCAGATGTGTCCTAATTTCGGTATTAGATAAAACATAATTTCAAGCCATTAAGGCTTTCATCATCTTTAAGTAGTGCAGTCCATAGGCAAACCACTTCTCAAGTGTTCCTGAATGGAACGTTTTATGGACAGTAAGTAAATTAGATTGCTATTTTCCCAAGCAGTAAATCATATGTCCACTACTTAAAATTTGGAATAGTAAAAATCTCAATAAAGTGGAGTTATTAATTACAGAATAGGTAACCGAAAAACAAGCAATGTACATAATTAGTATCATGTGGGAACTGTGTAACTTGACGTATAAGTACACATCCAGAGAGTTACACGCATAATCATATAATCACATTTGGGCAGAATACATGACATGCAGTTGTACACTCCCAATATGATAGCGGTTATGAGAATATATTCCAATTTTCGTGAATTCATCACCTTTTAACATATGAACCACTAGGATCAGTCACTCCTCCACCACACCATCATGTATCCCTCCATGAACTAATACACAACCACCTCCTTTGGGAGTATGACCACGCATTAGACCAGGAGACATCCAAATCAGCATACGAGACCGAAATTTCTCAAACTCAATCAAGCGTGCCACTTTGGCGGTCACTACTCAATTGAATCCTTGAAACTCTCTCATACCAGGGATATAAACTTTATTTCTCACATACACCATATACATGTGATTTTAACCTTTCTGATAAGGGTAGTAAATCACTAAAATCACATATCATGCTAATTACATTGCTTTATTCATTAATAAAAATTAATCATACATATATATATATAGTGAACCTGAAAGACAGATTCCAATGAGATCACTGATCATAGCAACACAAAAAACTTCTCATAATAGGGATTAAAGCATCTCTTATGCACCCTGATTACAGATTACCATAACAACATAAAAATAATGCTGATCTAGAAGATCTTTCATAAATTAACATCAATAGTAATACATGGTACACCAAATCAACAAACCTGACAGCTGATCCATTATCACTCATGAGTTTCATAAGGCAAAAAATGACTCCAAGGCCAACAACTGATTTATTAGTCAATTTTTATTTTAACTAACAAATTATCATTGTAATCAACTAGTGGCTATTAATTGAGTCAAACCAGAGAACCAAATATCTAAACTTTAACAGTAAATACTATTGCTCTGCGTAAATGTTATCATACTTAAACAATAAAAAATATTCAACTTAATGGACATTAACCAGTGACCAGATGAGTTTAGGTACAATATGCAATGACTTAACTGACATGCATTACCCACATTCAGTAGATGTGTTAATTAGTACAATCAGTTTGGTCACAGGTTCTTAAGACGTCCATCATTCAAAGGTTACCAGTATGTAAAGGAGTAAGTTTCATAACCTTTTACTGTTTCTCATCACCTCAATACATAGTTCAATTACTATCCCATAATGGTTATATCTCATTAAGCCAGCTTCAGTTCACAATAAAGTTTAATTTTTATTAATGAATCACACCATTATAATATTTATGTGATAACATACCTGTAACCCAACACTTGTATTTCCAAAATCACATAAAATACAAGAAAAAATACGCAAAAATACATGTTTGATACACGTATTTAGGGCTTTGTATGTATTTTCACATCCATAAAATTATCAAACATGTAAAATAAATACACCACAACATAGGGGATGGCCATACGAATCCAACGCCACCACCCACGCGCCGCCTGAGTGCGCGGTGTGTGGAGCTCACGCGCGGCGCGTGTTCGATGCCTAGGCGGCGCGTGGCCGCGCGTGCGGCCTCCTCCGGTGACGCGCCGCCTACGGTTCTTCTCTTCTCGTCGAGCTCAGTCCGAATATATAATTTAATTTTAATTTTATTGAACGAAAAAATCTTGAAAATCTCAAATTAGAGCAAAATCCTATGCGTTTGAGTTCTAGGGTTATGGAGGATCTGATACCACATGTTGGACGCAAATTGCGTAACCCCAAGATCTCCATAACTAGAACAAGAACATGCATAATTGTACAGAAAGATTAACACACCTGTTTTAGGATCCATCGTTCTTGAAGCGGAAGCGGAAACACAATATTCCACGCGCAAGTCCTTCTTCTCTATTGCCCTCCGTATCACTAGCTCAATGAGGCGGCCCCCCTCACGTTTAGCGTTGATACATGTGAGAAATTAGGGTTAGAGGAAAGACTTGAGCACTATTTATAGAGTTTCCAACAAGGCCCCCTCATTATGGGTTAGGCTCAACTCGGCTCACACTAGCCAGTCTCATATTAGACTAATTAAGAAATCTTATATCTCACCTTAGACCAATCCTGTTTTACGGTAACCATAAAAATAGTAAATTATAATATCAATTAATGTAGTCCACAATAGGAAAACTCTTACAACCTGCCCCACCTTTGCATTTTCTCGGGCCAAATTCCTAGACTGAGACATCATCGATCCTCCATTCCTCCTGTCCGGGGTGTGTCACTTTCGTATTTTCTCGGTCCAGATTCCTAGATCGAAACGTCATTGATGCTCTGGTCCCGTGGCATGCACCCCTCCCCTTATTCCCTTTTCCTTTTTTTCTTTCCGTTTCTGTCATGCTTGCGCTTGGCCCTTTTTATTGGAGCTGAGGCCGTCCACTTTTCTTGTTCTCCTCTCCATCTTCTTCGGTTCGTCTCGAATTGTAAGGATTGCCAGTGAAGTCGCTACTTCGGTTCATGTGCGTGTCAAGGTAATGGCGTTTATTTGAAGTGCTTCAATACACGGATTCCTCCATATGTAGTTTCTCAAGATTTGCCACGTAAAGTTTGTATGATGGTGGAAGTTATTTTAGTTACTTTGTCAATTGTTCAATTTTGCTCGAGTTCAAGCATGCATGCAGGTGTGGCAAACAAACAGGAAAGCGTACATACATCGACATGAGATTAAAAGATTATCAAGTTTTTCTGTTCAAAGATATTTTCGTGTTTTTAGGATTCTCGATAGCATTTCAATATAAAAAGACTTTGATGCTGTTTTCGTTAATTCGAACTAGCATTTTGATGTTGGTTAGTAGTTGTACTCCGGCCACCGTGATTGGCTAATGCTTGGAGGTGAGTGAACCAGTTCACGAGAGTGAGGGCATTGTTTTTTTCTTTTGTTAAAAGACACGTATTGTTCCTTGGTGACCATTAGTTGCAAGCTCCAGCTCCGTGGACTCGCTCACACCGCAAACCGTCTCATCATGATCGTGAATTCTTTGCGCCGATCCCGTTTTGGAAATAAAAAATCCAAACATGGTAATTTTCTTGAACTAAATTTCGTCTTGATATTATTGCATAAATTGAAATATTTGATATTAATAGTGATTTCATTGAAACTTTAGGCATTATCCAATAGGATATTATTGGCAAAAAATCACTTTAATTACTAATTTGATAAGTAAAATTTCGGATTATTTTTTTTAATTATGTTGATTTTGATGATATTTTGGCTTTAAAATCATTAAAATTATTAATTTGATCCGTAAGACTTCGGATCAATTTTTAATTATTTTGATTTTTCTTGACTGTTGTGATGTTTAGGGTTAGAATAATTGTTAATTTAATTCATGAGACAATGGATTATTTTTTCAATTATTTTAATCATTTATTTGATGAATATCTTAAAAAAAAAAACCAATCCTTACCTAAAAATTCCAAATTACTGGCCGACCGTGAGGTTGCTATATGGGATCCGATCTCAGATCGCCATAGGGTCTTGCCACCTGCAGATGCTAAGATACTCCATGGATTTGGTCTCTCTGTTTATGGATATGGGTATGACGAATGTAATGATGAGTTCGTGTTGTTGAGGGTGGTTCAGACCCTGCGAAGAGCAATTGTATTTGAAGTTAGCATCTACAAATCAAAGCTAATGTGTGGAGGTGGCTCTAGGGGATGCCATACTTTCTGGTTGAGCCGGGCAGAATGGGGGTTTACACGCGCGGCCGTTTGCACTGGCTAATGAGGCGCGAGTGGGTGCGAAATTCAGCAAAAGTGTTGGTAGCTTTTGATATTCGTACTGAGAGTTTTGAGTTTTGTGGAGGTGGACCTACCTAATGTTATAGACAATAGGCTTCGCATGGATTTGGCCGTCCTGGAAGAGTATCTTTGCCTTACTATTTATGGTGAGCCAGGGGTTGTCGGTGTGTGGATTATGAGAGAATATAGATTGAACCGACCATGGGATCTGTTGTTCTCGCTATGTGACCACTGGTGGAGTTTCCGACTTGTCCGGCCATTGGCTTCGTCAAGTTTTGGTGGAAGTGGGCAGTGAGACTAAGACTCTCGGTTGGTACAATTTACGTACCAATGAAGTCGAGCAGTTACACCATATGAACGGTATGTCAATGTCCTTTAATGCAGCAACTTGTTATGATGAACGAACCTCAAAGATGAGAGGTAAGTATTTCGTGAAAAGTAGCTAGTTCTTTTGTGTTGGGCAGTCTCGGATTCTTTGTAGACAGAGGATTAGTGGATTTTTCCTTCTTGCATGTTTGTGAAAATACGGCTTTTGGATGGAACAAGGAAACTGATGTGAAGGGATCAGGGGTAGCTACTTCATGAAAAGTTCTTTTCTGTTGGGCAGTCTCGGATACTTCGTAGACAGACCTTTAACAACCCGTAGTGGATTACTAGATTTTGCTTGAAATGCTTCCTCCTTGCATGTTTGTGAAAATACGGCTTTTGGATGGAATAAGGAAACTGATGTGAACACGATCAAGGGATCCCTCTTTCTAGGGGAAGAAGAGGTGTTCAATTGATGCTGAGGGATGATGGCATCCTCTCTTTTCGTGGATGGGATAATTTTTGGGAAGTCGAGGAGACTACTTTGAAAATATGGACAAAGAATAGAGGAGATGATTGAGAAATAAGGGGAGCTAATGTGGGAATTGGGAACTTGGAATTGAAGATTATGTGCCAAATCATGTTTCACAAAACAAAACAGTCGTGTGCTTCTTTATTTTTATCCGTATTTTAGCTGATGAAAGAAAGAATAAAGTTGTCTGAAAGGAGAATCCATGCTATAGAAGAGGAGTCTATGCGTAATGCATATGAGTAGAACACATTCACTAAGGTTTCTGTGGAAACAATAGGTTAGAGAACATCTATTTAAGAGCTAAAACGGACAAAAAAGAAAAAGGGAACGTTATTCATTGCTCTAATTTGTAGGGTACCAATAAATTGGATCGAAGTTCCCTTCATTGCAATTACTGTTTTATTCAACTTTGAGACCACGAAAATTAAGGGAAAAAGACGCGTGTTAGTTTATTCTGATTACCTTCCATCTACCATACCATTATGGCTGCATAATGATAGATTTAATTGTCGGTCTACTTAGTCTATTAGTGGGGGACTAATACCTGCCATTAGTTATCATTGTTATATAGAATCTGCAACATAATGTCTCTGGTAAATATTTTGGTGACTTGGCTTACTCGCACCTCTCATTTTCACTCATTTTCACTCTTGTTGTTGATCTTTTAGTTAACTAGAAACTGCCTTCCTCTTGTCCAGGTACGAAAACCTTCCAGACTATTTCCAGCTACTCTCTGAGCTAATGGAGTCGTGTAAGTGGTTTTGCTGAACAAACTTCATCGAGCATGATATTTTATAAATAGGACTTTAATTAAGAAAATACAGCTCCATTTGGGCTGTCTATCTTATTGAGGAGGGAGGCGGACAGTTATTGTACCTAATTAGTGAAATTTTGCATTGGATAGTGTTTTCCTTCTCTTGATAAACCATCTTATGATGGCACATGCTGTCTTGTCCCATTGGTATGATATGCAATGGAGGAATGAAACGGGAGTGAAAGTTTTAGATATCTAGTATGAAGGAGATCTTGAAGGATTCTATTGGCGAGTTTCCCTGGCATCTGTACTTTATAACTTGACATATATGAGGTGCTTTTTAGAGTTTATTTGGATATTGTTTGTGTTTGTTTGACGTGGTTGATGCATCGTTCATGATAACTTTTAGACATAAATTGCTATAACAAATGAAAACCTTTTCTATTTACTAATTATTTCAAGTAAGCGATCATTTTTTCCAAATCGTTCATCTTTTGCAAAATAAACGAAACCTTAAAGTCTTGCTTCTTACCTTTGATTTCGCCTTGTAACATCGTCATGTTCAAAGTGCTTCAATTTGAATTCCTCCTTATGTAGTTTCTTAGAATTGCCATGTAAAGTTTGTATGATGGTAGACACTAGTTACAAGTCACTTGGTCAATTGCTCAATTTGCTCAGAGTTCGAGCACATATTCAGGTGTGGTAAGAAAACAAGAAAGCGTTTATACATGGACTTGAGATTGAATGATCACCAAGATATTTGTTTGAACTTGTTATTTGAATTCTCGATAGCATTTCAATATGGAAAGACTTCGATACTGTTTTCCTAATCCAAACTAGCATTTCAATGTTGACCAGCGGTTGTAGTATGACCACCATGACTAGCTAATGCTTGGAAGTGAACTGGTTCACGAAAACGAGGGCATTGCTGGTCACTCAAGCATCCTCATTCACCCTTTGCCTTATCACCAACTTTACGCTTCCATCCATAATACGACCTCAGGTTGTCACACTGAATGAGCCGGTTTATCAAGCCATCCATTCTATAAAGGTAACAATTTAAGGAAAAAAATTACTAAAATTCCGGATCAGGTGAAGTAAAGGTAGCTAAATTTGTATTTTATATAAATGAGACAATTTGAATTGGATCATTTTTAATCCTATTCAATTTCGATGTGATTCACTCATTTGACGGGCCTACTAGTTAGCTACAAGCCCAATTGCTTCAATTTGCCACGTTTCCATTGATAGCTAGTCAATCCTCATAAATGGCATAAGCTTATAACATTATTGCTTCTAATCAGTTTGAAACTTTCACCGTCTCAGATTTTTTTTCCTCCCAATTAATGATATCTGACACGTGTTATATTGTCCTTTCGTTAGTAAAACCATTTCCAAAAAACAACTTGTAAGTGCTTCTGCGTGGCCAAGGGCTTGCCATGATTGCTAATTAGTTTTTCCCCACGTGCCCTGTATTGGTCAGAGAAGGAAATGCAATAGGCAAAATGAGCCAAGAGGACATCAATAGTACCATAATTTTTGTACTACTCATTTTAACGTCATAAAATTTCGGGAAAATCTTAAATAAGGATTCAAAATGCCATTCTTTTTTTCAAAAGATGACCTAAAATGAAATTTGTCTGAAAGAATGATCCAAAGTGGTCATTTAATCTCAAAAAAAGACCTCACTCACTCGCCGGTGAATAGATGCATCTCCGATGCATATTTCGGTGACCTGATTATGGTATTTTCATCCAATTTTATTTTTCCATTTTTGGTTGTCCTGCTCATCATTTTCTTTTTTTTGTCCCCTCTTCATTTCTTCTTGCCTAGATCAAGAACACCGTACTTGGGAAAAGGCCGGCAGAAGACGAGGTTGTTGGTGGAACGGCGGGCGAAGGCAGGGGAGGTCGCCCCTCGCGGCCATCAGTGAGGTTGCCCTTCGCCGGCCCTGGGCAAGGGCTCGCCCACCTCACCGGCCACTGATAAGGACCCGCGAGGGCCTACAAGCCTTTGCTCGCAGCTAGCGAGGGCTTGACGGCCCTCAACTGTCGCGGTCGAGGCCACCCTCCCAGATTTGGCGAGGGTCGGCCTGTAAGCCCTCGCTCGTGACCGGCGGCCCTCGCCCACTGCTGGCGATGGGTGACCAGTGCTCACCAGCCCTCACCAACGGCCAGCACTCGCCGACCCTTCCCAAGTCCGATGTTCTTGAGAAGAAGATGAACAAGGGATGAAGAAGATGATGAACCATGCAACAATTGACCCAAAAAAAATAAAAATAAATAAATAACAAGACAATCAGAAAAAAAAAGGACAAAAATACCCCTAATCAGGCCACTGAAATATGCATAAGAGATGCATCTGTTCATCGGCTGGCGAGTGAAGTCCTTCTTTGAGACTAAATCACCATTTGGGTCCTTATTTGAGACAAACTCCACTCCATATCCTCTTTTGAGAAAATGAAGGCACTTTGGGTCCTTATTTGAGATTTTCCCTCATTAACTAATTTACTAAACCGTTCTAATTATCCACTAAACCAAGCTTAGTCTAAACTAATCAACCCTTAAATGTCATTAACTTACTAAGCGAGGATTAGTGAGTTAAACTCACCTGATTAACGATCCGCTCGGATCAAATTGATGAGGACGCGACAAGGAACGAAAAGCTCCAAAGCGGCGATGCCAACGGGCATGGATCGGGCCCGAAAATTGGCCCGAGGAAGCCCATGACGCTGCTAGATTTCCTTGGCTGATGGCTGCTTTGAGTGGCTGATTCAGCGGAGAGAAGGGCTGGACTTGCGGCTTCAAGCGGGCTGTTGAACGAAGACGTGAGCTGGACGAAAATCGAGCGGGCCGCGGATGGAGTTCTGGCGCACGAAGAGGCGGAAATGGCGTCGTCGAGGGGGATGAAGAAAATGGGCGGCTGGCCGAAGGGGAGAGAGGGGTCGAGGGGGTGTGTCGGCCAAAAGCAAAGAAATGAGATAAGATAAGAAAAGTCAAAGATGAGGGAAGAAAAGTGAGACATGGCAGAGAGGGACGGTCGGTTTTTTTGTGGGGGGGGGGGGTTTTGTGGGGGGGGGAGTGGGGGTTCGCGCTAGTGAGAGAGAGAGAGAGAGAGTGTGGGGCGTGAGGGATGGGGACGTTCGGCCAAGGGGGAAAGGAAGAAAAAATTAAAAAGAATTTCTTATAACTCAAAAATTTCGATCCCACTTGCTCTTGTTTAATTCAATTTGATCCCCAAAAATTCCTATGCTAAAGTATTTGATTCTCACTTGCTTTCTTGCACCAAATTTCCCCCAAACAACAAGTCTTGGGCAACAAAATGACCATTTCCTTCAATTCCGAATTCTAATTCTTTTTTCTCGAATCCGATTTTCCGAACAAACCTCTCCGATTGAAATTCAATTTTGATGCAGAAAAAACCCACACAACTCCCATTCACCAAGTAACTCACGTTGGAGGCCAAAAATCCCTTCCATTTGGCCAATTCGAATTTCTGTTCGTTTTCCGAATCGTCCGAATCGGTTTTCCGTAAAACTCCCGAACTTACCAAAAATTCCTCGAAAGATGAGTCGACATTTTTAAAATGACCTATGACATGACAGAACTTTTAATTTTTGAAATCGGGTTCAAATTCGCGATTAATTTCAATCAAACGCGGTTTTAGCGTGACCTAACCTACCGGGTAGCTTTCAGAAATTTTTAGTGCAAATGACTCGTGGTCGATTTTCTTCGAGCCACAATGAACCTCTTCGACACATTAGCGACTCTCGTTAGTCGTGAAAATCTCGAGATTTCAAATACGGCTACAGGGTACCAAAACGATAGAAAATCAATTTAGTGCAGATTAACCACATATTTCAGTCAAACTGACATATCTCTGATTTCTAATTGATCTTTACTGTGCCGTAATGATCTCGATAGATGAGCACGGTCGAGTAGTTGAGCCTCAAGTCTATTACCTTAAAATCTCTTAATGATTTCCCAAGATAGTCTAGTTATCTTAAAAGTGATTAGTTCTGATAATAGCACTAGAGGCGCATTGATGAAAGGCCCGATTTATTCAATTGAAAACATGATTGAAAATCCAGGATGTCACAAGACGACTAGCTTGAGAAGGAGAGATTAGAGTGGGAAATAAAGGCCAATATGTATTTACAATGAGAATATATATTCGCTAATTGGACATTCATGTCTACCTTAAGTGTCATGACCTGATTGTGAATGTGGTTCTTTTAAAGATTAATTTATCGTAAATTTGTTATAGATAAGTTTTCAGGGTATTAATCTTTTTAAAATAATCTAATTAATGCTGATTAATGCTTGGAATTGCTGAATATATTAAAATAGTTCAAGCCCTTAGGTAAACCTATGAAAGTGCAAGTACGAAATTACATGGTATTATTCGAAAATTTATAGATCATTAGAGTCATTATCTTTACCCAGTTAAATTGAATTTCAGTTCTCCCCTGGAATTTTTGAGCTATTACGCGTGCTTCGTGAGAGAGAGAGAGAGAGAGACCCCAGAACGATGAAGCCGACGAGTCTCCGCCGCCCTGCTTCTTCCATCTTCCTCCTTCTTCATGCACCGACTGCGATCTCCAGCCAGCCATCATCCCATTCCATCCTCCCTCTCTCGTCTCGCCTTCGTCGTCGGTTTTCCTTGACCCCTAACCTTAATTTAGATGACCCAAGCGAGTCTTGAGTCACGTGAGGAAAATTTACAGGAATGGTGGTGTGTTTTCGAGCGTCGGCGATGCCCAGCGTTGCTTCGGTGCAATGATGAAGACGGACCCTTTGCCTTTCCCCAAGGATTTCAGTCTTCTGTTGGGTGCTGTAGTGAGGATGAAGCACTACTCCACTGCCATCCGCTTGATTGAGCAGCTGCGTTCGTTAGGAGTTGAAGATCATATTTGGCTGACTATTTCGTTGAATTGCTTCTGTCGCTTAAAGCGGGTCGATTTGGGTCTGTCTATCCTGGGCAGAATCTTGAAGCTTGGGTTTCCCATCGATGTGGTGGCATCGAGTACCTTAATTGATGGTCTCTTTATTCAAGGCAAAACTGATCAAGCGTTGAGGTTCCTCGATGATATGGGACGAAATGGCCCCGAACCTAATGAGACCACGTATGCAATAATCACAAAGGGGTTATGCAGGGCTGGTAACACCAGATTGGCAATTGAATTGCTGAGGGACTGGGAAGAGAGAAGCTGCAGCATCAATTCCTTCACATACGGCATAATAATAGATAGTCTTTGCAAGAAGGGATTCATCACAGAGGCGTTGAGACTCCATGGCATTATGAGCAAGAAAGGCGTCGAACCAAATGTAGTTACTTATAACACCTTATCCGCAGTCTGTGCGATGTAGGCCAGATGGAAGGTGCTCTCGTATTGTTGAAAGAGATGATGAGCAGAGGCATCCAACCCAACATATTCACTTATAACTCCTTGGTCCATTGCTTATGCAACCTAGGACAGTGGAAAGATGCTACAGTCGTGTTGGAGAAGATGATCAAGGCAGGAATCGAGCCGAACGTTTTTACTTATACCTCCGTCATCCAAGGAGTTTGCAATTCCGGCCATTTGAAAGAGGCTCGAAGGCTGCTGAGTCATATGGTGCAAAGCAGAGTCATGCCTAACATTCTAACCTTCGGTATCCTGGTGGATGCACATTGTAAAGAGGGATTGCTGGTAGAGGCAGAGGCTGTAGTTGCCCAGATGATTCAATTAGGTAAACTGCCTGATAGTTTGATTTATAGTACATTGATGAATGGTTATTGTTTGCAAAATAGGATGAAAGATGCAATGGAGGTGCTTAATTTGATGGTTGAAAGAGGCTGCTTACCTGATGTTGTTACTTATAACACGTTGATTAACGGATACTGCAAAGCGAAAAGAATGGACAAGTCAAAGATGCTTTTCCAAGAAATGCTTCAAAGGGGCCTGATTCCTGATGTCATCACATACAGCACTCTCGTGGATGGATTTTGCAAGGTTGGGAACCTTGATGCCGCGGCGGAGCTAATTAACGAGATGCAGTCTCGCGATCTATCTCCAGATCATTTTACCTTGAGTGCTTTACTCGATGGCTTGTGTAAAATGCAGCAGATTGACAAGGCCATGATATTATTTCGAAAGATGGAAGATTCCAAATTTGTCCCAGACATTGTGACTTACAATATCCTAATACATGGCATGTGTAATGCTGGAAAGCTCGACGATGCAAAGGGGCTGTTTAATTGTTTGCATGCTCGAGGGTTGCAACCTGATGTGTGCACCTATAATATTGTTATGCGTGAATTGTGCAAAGGAGGACACATGGAGGAAGCATATCAGCTGCTAAAAGAGATGGAAGGAAATGAATGCTTTCCAAATGGTGTCACTTATAACACGATCATCCAGGGGGCTTTTAAGAAATAATGAAAATACAAGAGCAGCGCAACTTGTCAGGGAAATGATCGAAAGGGGTTTTTCTGCAAATATAAAGATGGCGGAGTTGTGGGTTAAATATCTCGTGACAAATGGAACTTCTTCCTTTTCTATTTGAGCTCTCCATTGTCTCTGAGATGTGTTCACATTTTCAGCTGAAATTTGATGAAGAGTAAACCAGATCGACGGCAGGTTTTCTTCCAGACATCACCTCCTTGAGTCCCATGTCCGATTAATGAAGTCGTTCTTATTCCAGGAGATTTTTTTTTGCTAGCTTCATTATAAGGCTTTTGGAGGGGTGGCAGGTGGGTTTTGTTTCTCGTATACTTTGGTACAGGTACTCGTCAATTAGTGCTTGCGGGTGCCTAATGTCTAACAAACGGGTTAAAATTCATAAAAATGATCAGGTGGTGTTAGGGTGCTCTTGATTCATATAGAGGTTGATAGCAATAACTCCTCTATGTACTAAAGTGATGCAATTCAGACGTTATGGACTATTATTATCGAACTCTTCCTCAATATGGAACTAAAGAAAACAATTGTATTTTGGGGTGTCAACAAATTGTGTCACAAATCCTGATCTGCCATGTATGCGCTTTTAGAGAGATACTAGTTTTCTTGTGTACTCTTTTCCTAACACAATCTGTTCCCCTTCGATGTCCTAGTTGCCATAGTTATTTCGGTGAAGATGCATGCATGGAAGGGGATGGTATTTGATCACGGTAATGGGCACTTTAAATCAATAGCTGAAGATATTTGTGGCGAGCTGGGTACCCAGATTATCATTGCAGGTTGATCACGTATTAGGGTTATTTTCTCTGCTTCTTACATGCAAATAATGGCCAAGTTTGAGGGACGGCTTGCTGACTTCATGACTGCAAGTGTATCAAAACTACTTGCAGTATCTTTTAGTTTGCACTGTGGGGGATTTTTGGAAAGGCATCTGCTAACGGGGGAACAAGAGCGCCATCGACAGGCCATTCCAAATGCCAAACCGCATAGACATCTTGAGCGACACCATTCAACTTCATCAAAGTCAGGCCTGGATGATTTGACTTTCCACTGTCTTTTCCGCAGCATCAATTGAATTCCTTGCCATTGGCATTTGTCTCAGTTACTGACTTGGGAAGGGCAGAGCATGGGGCGGCGAGGCTGCTCTCAAGGTAATGGCAAAAGGAGCTGACGGTGGGCCGTTGCAAAGGGATGAGACGACAAATATGGCATAGGGGAGGACACCCATTAGGAACACAGGTGGAGATTCGACGGTACACGCATCACGTGCACGTGCCAGAGAAGAGACGATGAAGGAGAACATTTGCTTGGCCCTTTTCAAGAAAACATTTGCTTGGCCCTTTTCAAATTTGACCTGAATTCACGAAGTTTGTCAGGAGCTAAATAAGGAATTTCAGTTCATATCTGATACTAATCAAAAGTTAGTGCATCTCTTTCATAGATTTCAAATCAATCAAGTAAGAATGATTGACCGAGATTTTGTAGGATGATTTATAAAGGACATGAAAATTGCTCAGTCGCTCTAGGGTGAACACTGTAGCATGTGATTCATACCGCATGTGCCGTTTTGACTTAAAGGCTAGTGTGAATTATATATGTTAAATTGAAAGATAATGTGATCCTTTGTAGAAGACCTTTTGGGAGATACTAATGCCTCATATAATATCCTTAGGACTTTCTACCATATTTCAAAATCTCGATCCCGTGATCTATACATTTTATATGATAAATTTAAGACTTTCTACTACATTTCAAAATTTCGACTAAATGACCAATACATCTAAAATCTAATATGATATCTGCATAGGCTTATTCAATATATAAGACTTATTTGTACTTTCCAATTTAATGGGTTAATCATGAATCGAAAGTTAAATCTGCTATTTGATCAATCTTAGGGTCCGTCTGTTTTGTGGCAAAATCACGATTTGGAAAATATTTTCTTGAATATGATCGCTTGTATCGCATAAAAAAATATATGAATGGAAAATATTTTTGTCGTTCACAACTAAGTTTAAGCATAAATTATTATAGATATCAAGATATTATTTGTTGTCTAATTATCTCAAGTGATATAACCAATCATTTTTTAGGAAAATGTTTTTCAAATTGTTTATTTTCACTAAACAAATCCTTGGTTTAAAAGAAATTGACTTTATGTCTTTCTCCAAAAAGGTATATTCAAGATAATAGTGAAGTTTTGATGATCAAGATTGTTATGTGTTAAACAGTCAAGGGAAAATCTCAAATAAGGATCCAAAATGCCATTATTTTCTCAAAAGAGAACCTAAAGTGAAGTTTGTTTGAAAGAAGGATCCAAAGTGGTCATTTAGTCTCAAAGAATGACCTCACTCACTCACCGGTGAATAGATGTATTTTCGATGCATATTCCGGTGACCTGATTATGGTATTTTCGTCCAATTTTATTTTTCCATTTTTGGTTGCCCTGTTCATCATCTTCTTTGTCTACTCTTCACTTCTTCTTGCTTGGATCAAGAACACTGGACTTGGGGAAAGGCCGGCAAAAGACGAGGTTGTTGGTGGAACGACGGGCGGAGGTAGGGGAGGTCGCCCCTCACGGCCATCAGCGAGGTTGCCCATCACTGGCCCTGGGTGAGGGCTCGCCCACCTCACCGGCCACTAATAAGGGCCCGTGAGGGCCTACAAGCCTTTGCTCGCAACTAGCGAGGGCTTGACAGCCCTCGCCTGTAGCGGCCGAGGCCACCCTCCCTAGATTTGGCGAGGATCGGCCTATAAGCCCTCGCCTGCGACCGGCGAGGGCTTGGCGGCTCTCGCCCACTACCGGCGATGGGTGTCCAGCCCTTGTCGGCCCTCACCAACGGCTAGTGCTCGCCAGCCCTTCCCAAGTCTGATGTTCTTGAGAAGAAGATGAACAGGGGACGAAGAAGATGATGAACCTTGCAACCATTGACCCAAAAATATAAAAATAAATAAAGAACAAGACAACCAGAAAAAAGGACAAAAATACCCCTGGCCACCGAAATATGCATCAGAGATGCATCTATTCATCAGCCTAGTGAGTGAGGTTCTTCTTTGAGACTAAATCACAATTTGGGTCCTTATTTCAAATAAACTCCACTCCATATCCTCTTTTGAGAAAATAAAAACACTTTGGGTCCTTATTTGAGATTTTCTCTAAGTAAAAGGGTGAGGGTAGATGATCAAAGTCGCTATCCTCGAAATTTAAGGAAAATGACATAAATAACTAATAAAATTCGCGATTTCGTGGGATTACTATCAATTGTTTTAAAAGTTTATCACAAATCCATCTATTTCTCTTTCCTTTTTTCTCCCCCTCCCTTTTCCCAATTCAACAATTTTTAAGTAAAAGGGTGAGGTTGGGTGATCAAAGCAACTATCCCTGAAATTTAAGGAAAATGACACAAATAACTAATAAAATGCAAGATTTCGTGAGATCAATATTAACTATTATAAAATCTTATCACAAACCCGTCGCTTTCTTTTTCCTTTTCCCCCTTTCCCTTTCCCCTATTCAACAATTTTTTCCCTTTTAAATAAGTAAAAGGGTGAGGTTAGGTAATGATAGCAACTATCCCTAAAATTTAAGAAAAATGACAAATTATTTGTGATTTTTTACCCACTGTGCAACGTATTTCTTGAGTAATCTATTCAATGTGATTCCTAGGCATTTAGTGCGTATTTGATTTAGTCTCTAAATTACGTGACAATATTTGATGTTGTCTTTGATTTTAAATTAATGGAAGAACAACATATAATGTTTTTCATATAATTTAGGAATTATATTAATTATGTACAAAAAATCTAAGAATCACCGATCAAATCCCTAATCCCTAATGCCGGAATCGAAGTCTCCCACCTGCGATGGGCTCCTCGATTCCTCTCCGGTTTTTTTGAATTTCCCTCTTTTCGGCGGGAACAGCCCATGAAGCTCGACGCCTTCTTCGCGGCCGGAGGCCGTCGACGTGAAGCTCTCGCCGGCGAACGGGGCGGAGCTGTTCGTGCCGCCACCTTCCCCCCTGCTCAACTTCGCGATGGTCGATCTTGGCGTGTTCAGGTCCGGCTTCTCCGACGGCGCCAACTTGGGCTTCTTGCAGTCGCTCGGGCTCCGGTCGGTCATGTGAGTGCTGCGGCGTCGTCGCAGGGTGCTGTTTCTTTCGGCACGGTCTGCTCGGCCGTTGCCGTGTGTGTGTGTGTGTTGAATGTGGCCTGATTGTGGACGTGGTTTTGTGGGATTGTTGCAGATATTTGTGTCCCGAGCCTTAGTCGGAGGCGAATAGCGAGTTCCTGGCGGCCAATGCTCTGGAATGGATGGATGCAAGGTAATGCTCTGGAATGGCCTTCATTTTTTGCAAGTGGCGATGGAATTGTTTGAATCGGAATTTAAATTTGTACTCACTTGGGGCATGAACAATCTCATTTGGTGGCAGATACGCTTTCCTGTGATTTATTTATGGATGACCTTGCTTTTTATGAGTCCTTCGCAAACCAGCTGGAATTACAGATGACCTTGCTCTTTATGAGCCCGAAAAGAGTGTCTGAGTTATTGAAGTCCGGCCAAAGTATGTTTTCTATCTTTAACACTGTCTTGAGGGTAGAGTAGTATGCAAACTAGCAAATGTTAATTGTTGGGGAACATTGTGTGGATATCTGAGAGTAGAACACGGTGCAAAGCAAATGTTGTTCGCTATTGCTGTCTGTGTGTTATCATTTCCATTTGTTCGTCAGAGTTGCTGAGTATATTAGTCGATGTCTCAGCTTCTCTTTTCGATGAGAGATCATGGAATTAGTCAGTTTAGTTGGACGTTTTGAGATGTGTAGCACTTGCCAATCTCATTTTCTTATCCGGAAAAGACAACTAATCGGCCATCTATCAAGCCATTGCTAGCAACCACTGTGGTATCAGAAAAGGAGTATCTCAGCTGTCTTTTGAGTGCAGAATACAATACTAAGTACATGTCTGTTGACTGGATGAAGGCGTGAACTTAGAGTAGTAGAGGTGATCCCTGCAGTCTTTGTTCTACTCTGCAAGGACGCATCCGAATATCCCACTTCACTTGATTCTTTTTCAATCTGATCATAGTGCTGTCTCCACACGCGCATCAGAAAAAGCTCTACTCATGTGCGACCCTTTACGCATGTTCTGGATGGCGACATCAAGATTGGAGCGGAAGTTTCATCAGTGGACTAATATTTTTGCTCCATCTTCCTCTCCATGCCTCAAATCACTCACCCTAACTTTCTCTCTCTCCCTCTCTCTCTCCCTCTCTCTCTCCCTCTCTCTCCTGGCAAGAGGAAGAAGAAGGAGAAGGGGAAGCAGAAGAAAAGGTGAGCTCAATTCGCACTGATACTCCTTTGTCCCCTTTTCCCCTTTTTCACCGATGATTCTCTCAAATCGAACCTGTTCCTTCCGGATCATGGGAATTGATTTGCCAAAAGAGTAGCGTTTTCTCATCGTCATCTTCTTTTTCGCATTTGGAACTAGCCTGGGAAGTGGAGAGCCCTTCGATCACCGGATACTGGACCTGGTTGCTGGTGAAGTTGCTGCTCCAGTGCAGGTGCGTGTCCAAATGGTGCCGTCGCTTGACAGAGAGCCATCGTTTCATGGAGTCACACCTCTGCCTCTTCTGCAGGGATCCCCCGAGTCTCTACTGTATCGATCTGCGTCCCCTGGGTGACATGGTGGAGATAGAGTACCCTCTCGGGTGGGAACAGATCAAGGTGCTAGGGGCTTGCCGTGACTGACTTTGCATTTCCAGAGCACACAACCGTGACGTTGCTATGTGGAATCTGTTCACTGGGGATCATGAGCTCTTGCCTCCTGAAGATACTCAGATAGGCGGTGGATTGTTTCCCTCTGCTTGCGTTAATGGATTTGGGTATGATGATGAGAATGATGATTGCGTGTTGGTGAGGCTAATTCAGACCCTTAAAGGGGCATTTGAACCTCAAGTTAGCATCTATAGATCGGGAGCTAACGCCTGCATGCTGCTCCAGGAGATCGAGATCCCATACTATCTGGATTTAATGGACAAAAGTGGGGTTTTCGTGCGTGGCCACGCACCTGTGCACTGGATAATGAGACGCGAATGGGCACCGAATTCGGCAAAAGTGTTGGTGGCTGTTGATTTTCATGCTAACAATTTGTGGAGGTGGACCAGCTTGATTTTATAGAGAATACGCTCGACATTGATTTGGCCGTCCTGAGAGGGCGTCTTTGCCTTATCATTTATGGTGAGCAGGGGGTGTTGATGTGTGGATTATAAGATAATATGGATTGAACGGACCATGGGATCTGTTGTTCTCGATACCTGGCTACCCGAGGGGTTTGGGGCCTGTTCGGCCATTGGCTTTCTCCCAGGATGGTGATCGAGTTTTGGTGGGAGTGGGCAGTGACTCTCATTTGGTGTGATTTACAGACCGACGTAGTCGAGGAGTTAGATATAATGGGCATGCCAGGTTTCTTTGACGCAGAAATTTGTTTGTGACCCCATGCTCCGGCCAATTGATTATGGACAACCCGCTGAGATGAGGAGGTAAACACTTTGTGAAAAGTAGCTAGTTCTTTTGCATTGGACTGTCTCAGATTCTTCGTAGATGGACCTTTAATAACCCGGTTCAAGAGGTTGTCTGGCACATTGTAGGCCGTACTTTGTTTTTCATGTAAATAGTTTTCATGGGGTTAACAAAACTGTAAGTGAGATGGTGTGTCTGTTTCAATTAATAATAGAGGTTACAAGAGCTTGCTCTTGTTTTGGATGTCCAACTATTTTCTGCTTTAGATCTTTCTAAAGAGCACTGAGGATCAATTATGATGTATTAGCTAAACTTGGTTTTTTCCTGTATGATTACTCTTTGTCAGAGAACTTGTATAACGTGACGAAGCTGGACTCTGTAAGAGCTGAACACTATAAGATGATGAAGGCATGTCAGACGCATGGGACGCTTCGGTCACCTCATTCAAACCCAGAGGATGCTTTTGAAGATGACTTGGGTTGCGTACTTCCTGAGGCAGACTGTGAGGGTATTGTTGATTGTATAAAGAAGTCTGTCACTTCTTCACAAAACTAAGGCTAAAAAGGGGAGCGACAGCCTAAAATTTTAGGGTTTTGTATAGTTATTGGATAAAGAGATGATATAGTGAAATCATTACAAATGTCATAGTTAAGAATAATGAATGTCTTTGCATCACTTTCCCATTATTTTGCGCTGTATCTTTGTGAAATTCAGGGTCTTCGTTTCTGTCAAAGATATAGTCAGTGCTCCTGGATTCTTGTAAGCCCACATGCATTACTCTTCGAACTCTTTTCGTTCGCCCCGAGTAATCCAGCAATCCAATTATAGGTTGAACTGATTAAGGGTAAAAGATTTTCTTGGCAATTTTCGATTATCTTGCACTCTTTGATGATGCAATTAGTCCTTCCCTTCAGATGCACTGTTAAAAGCATTGAGTTTCTGTTTCTGATAATTTTGAATGGGAATGAAAAGGTAAGAGAGAATGTGTATGAGGAGCAATTGGTGAAGTTTTGAACTCATATTTGGAATTACTTTCCCTTCACATATTTGGGATTTATTTTCATGTTAGCACAAGTTCTTCCAGCGGGAGATGTAGAAGTGTATTAAGCTCTAGATTCATTTCACCTCCCATGGCTTCCACAGTTATGATCTGAGGTTGGATAGACTCTGTTGAATTGAACAGGTCCAGATATGGTGCATAAAACTGGAAGCAAGTCTTCTTGCATTTACAGGAAAGCAAATATTCGTTCTGTCAAGAACCATCCTGGATCTAGCACTCATGTTGTGGTGTGTATATGCTTTTCTCAGTCTATGCATTGACCAATGGATTCCCCTTTAGGACATGAAATTATAGACAGATCAACAAGCCTAATGCATTTTTGAGTTGAGTTAAGCTTGTCTAGCACTCATGTTGTGGTGTGTATATGCTTTTCTCAGTCTATGCATTGACCAATGGATTCCCCTTTAGGACATGAAATTATAGACAGATCAACAAGCCTAATGCATTTTTGAGTTGAGTTAAGCTTGTTTACCTGTCTTGACATTTACCTTAAAACATGCTCAATACAGTATCTTGATCTTTAATGCAACTGAGGAGTCTGACATTTGGAAGCTCCATTGGTTAGACATATGCGCATCATCGTAGATCATCTGAGATATTGGCGATGGCTCATCTCTTAACACTGTAAGAAGATGAAGGCACGTCAGACACATGGGACGCTTCGGTCACCTCATTCAAACCCAGAGGATGCTTTTGAAGATGAGTTGGGTTGCGTAATTGTATAAAGAAATCTGTCACTTCTTCACAAAACTAAGGCCTAAAAGGGGAGTGACAACCTACGATTTTACCTACAATTGTAAGGTTTTGTATAGTTATTGTATAAAGAGACGATATAGTGAAATCGTTACAGTATGTCATAGTTAAGAATAATGAATGTCTTTGCAACCCTTTTCCATTATTTTGCACTGTATTTTTGCGAAATTCTGGGTTTTCGTTTTTGTCAGATACAGTTAGTGCTCCTGGATTCTTGTAAGCCCACATGCATTACTCTTCGAACTCCTTTCATTCGCCATGAGTAATCCAGTAATCCAATTCTAGGGTGAACTGATTGAGGGGTAAAAAGGTTTATTGGCGATTTTCAACTGTCTCGCACTGTTCGATGATGCAATCAGTCCTTCCCTTCGGATGCACTGTTAAAAGCGTTAAAGTTTCTGTTTCTGATCATTTTGAATGGGAATGAAAAGGTAAGAGAGATGTGTTTGAGGAGCGATTGGTGAAGTTTTGAACTCATGTTTGGAATTACCTTCCCTTCACATATTTGGGATTTATTTTCATGTTACCACAAGTTCTTCCAGCCGGAGATGTAGAAGTGTATTAAACTCTAGATTCATTTCACCTCCCATGGCTTTGACGGTTATGATCTGAGGTTGATATACTCTGTTGAATTGAACAGGTCAAGATATGGTGGATAAAAATGGAAGCAAGTGTTCTTATCATTTACATGAAAGCAAATATTTGTTCTGTCAAGTACCATCCTGGATCTAGCACTGTCTGCTTTCTCAGTCTATGAATTGACCAATGGATTCCCCTTTTAGAAAATGAAATTCTAGACAGAGATCAACAAACCTTGTGCATTTTTTGAGTTGAATTTAGCTTGTTTACCTGTCTTGTCAATCACTTTAAAACATGCTCAATACAGCATCTTGATCTTTATGCGACTGAGGAGTACGATATTTGGAAGCTCCACTGGTTAGACATATGCGTCATCATTGTAGAGGGTCGGAGATATTGGCAATGGCTCATCTCTCATCGACATATCGTCGTTGTTTCTACACAGGCCATCGCCAATCCTGCTGCTTGGCATCAGTTTGCTTATTCTGATAGGAATGAGACCGACGAGGTGCAAATTCGTATTTTACTTGTGCCAGAGTTGGAAGAACAATAGCCCGGCCGCTAGCAGTCAAAGGAACAAACAGGGTACTTGTCCTTGCAGCCTGGATGGTCAGCTTAACGAAGAAAATAGTAGGATTAGATCAGGAAGGATGCGCATCTGTATGTTATGCTGAACTGTTAGGCATCATATAACACTGAAATGTGATTTGAATGTTTAGTCTCTTAACTTCTATTTCGAAGAGAGGAGAGTCGTTCCTAGCTTCCCAAAAATGTTTAGTTAATCATCATCGTAAGCAAAGTGATAGGCTCGAATATGGACTGGGGCGAAATAAGACGAGGCCTGCAGTGCTTCCTTCTTCATTATCTCCATTTATGATTTCGTGGTATTTGCGTTTTGAATCCGATCATGCGGTGCATTAGCAGTTCGATTTGGGAAGATGAAGAAAGCAAAACAGTCGCATACAAGGCCCTATTGAGTCGCCAGTTCTCCCACGCTCGAGATTGTCGTCCCGCATCAAGAATTCTATCATACGATCGTGACCCTACCCAATTCCTAAAAAATGTCCGGTACTCCGGGCGTCACGAGTCGTATCCGGACCTTTTTTTTGGGCGTATCCGGACGGACCTCACGTGGGAAAAGCAAAGGACCCTTTTGGAAAAGGTGTCGACCGTGCACATGGGATGCATGTTGTTGACTAGGATTTGCCGAAGAGGAAAGGGAATGTGTAAGGAATCTCGTTGCCTCCGCATCTTCCACCAACGTAGAAAAACACAGCACGCCACGATCACTTCTCGAGAGGTCGCGATCGTCCACCTACTCAAGATATAAACGTAGAAAAACACAGCATGCTAGTCCTGGAAACACGAGCCACGAGTATTTGTCGCAACCTCGCATGCGATTCACGTTCGAGTCGACATGCTCGACAGCCAAGCAGCTCCAAAGTTACAACCGTATCGCGGTGGTTCGTCCTCAGGACGCCCAGGCTTTACTAGCACCGTCGAATTTCCCTCACCAACAGCTCATGCATGTCATGGAGTTGGCAGATGAGCGCGGAACTTTCTCATTCGCGGGCGCAATACCCTTTTGGCCCGGCAAGCAGCTTGGCAGCGATCGAGGCAGAGAGATTTTACACTCTCCATGATAATGATTGTTCTTATGTCGATCCAATAAAATTGGACCTTCATGATTGTTCTTATGTCGATCCAATAAAATTGGACAAAACTGATTTGAAACTAATCATCCTATGAAATGTGAAATTTGTGGACCTATTACAAATTGTTTTAAAAGCTTATAATATTCAAAATAATAAATCATCTTTTCATCTAACGGCTCAAAATCCCACAAAACCTCTCATGCTGTCGGAGCTAGAGCTATTAAGTTCAAATCTTTCCAGACCATTGATCCGGACCATTGATCGGGTTCAATTTCTTTCTGAACTTTTCTGTTTGGTTTGGTGCTGAGATACTTACCAAGCTCTGGACTCGACTAGCATTTTTGGAATTTGAGGTATCGCTTGTGATAAGGATGAAGTAAATAAGACTAAGGCAGGTTTGGAACCCTTCTGTTGAGCACCAATGTCAAATCCAATCTGACTTTGAAAACGGAAGTGAGCACAGGTGAGAGGATCCTATTTAGGAAGTATATAAGTATTTTATTTGTGACGGCATTGGAAGAACGATAGCCCAGCTGTGAGCAGTAAAAGGAAAGATCGAGGTACTCGTCCTCGCGGCCAGAATGGTCAGCTTAACGAAGAAAATAATAGGATCCAATCATGAGGGTTGTGCATCTGCATGTTGTGCTGAGCTGTTAGGCATTAGATAACGCTGGAATGTGATTTTAATGTTAAGTCTCTAACTTTATTTCGAAGATAGGAAAATCGCTCCTAGCTTCCCAAAAATGTTTAGTTAATCATCATCCTAAGCGAAGCAATAGGCTTGACTATCCCACGGGGCCTGCAGTACTTCCTTGTTTGCGGTCTCCATTTGTGACTTCGTGGTATTTACCCTTTCAATCCGATCGAGCGGTGAACCACTAGTTCGATTCCGGGAAGATGAAGAAAGCAGGCAGTAGCATGACGGTGACCCATCATGTCGCCGATTCTCCCCCGCTCGATCGTCGCCCTGCATCGCCAAGAACACTATCATGTGATCGCAACCCTACCCGATCCCTAAAATTTCGCCGAGGCTTCCCGCGTCAGGAGCCGTGTCCGGATGGAACTCTTGTGGGAAAGGCAAAGGGCCCTTCTGGAAAACGGGTCGACCGTGCAACTTGTGGTTCACGCTTCTTTTTAGGGCGAGAAGCACGCGTCATCCACCACCGTAGAAAAAACACAGCACGCGGTGGGCCTAGTCCTGGAAACAGTAGCCACAAGTGTTTGTCGCGACCTCTCGTGTGATTCCCGCTCTAATCGATCTGCCGACAGCCGAGCAGCGCCAGATGTACAATCGCATGGTGGCGGATCGCCCCCAGGATGGCCGGGCCTTTACTAGCGCGGCTGAATTTCCCTCCTTAACAGCTCATGCACGTTGGGGAGTTGGAAGATGAGCTGGGAGCTTTCACATCTGCAGGCGCGGTAACCTTTTGCCTCGGCAAATAGCCATGGCCGTGACCGAGCAGAGGGTTTTCACACCCTCTCCATGATAATGATCGTTCTTATGTTGACCCAATGAAATTAAACCAAACCGATTCGAGATCAATCAATTGATAGAATGCGAGATTTTGCACTACTAATTGTTTTAAAAACTTATCACAAATTCATCCATTTCTCTTTCCTTTTTTCCTCATTTCCCTTTCCCCGATTCAACAATTTTTTTTCTTCTAAACAAGTAAAAGGGCGAGGTTGGGTGATCAGAGCAATTATCCCTAAAATTTAAAGAAAATGACATAGATAATTATTGAATTTTCACTCAATGTACAATGTATTGTGGTCTCTAGGCTTTTGATGCATATTTGATTTAGTTTATAAATTACATGAAAATATTTGATATTGTCTCTGATTTTAAATTAATAGAAAAACAATGGGGAACATTTTTCATATAGTTTGGGGATCCTATCAAACATGTATAAAAAAATTCAAGATTTATATTGCTTATTGAGTTAAAGTTCAATAATTACATTAAACAGATTAAAAGTTCATGAACGACATCACACCGTGTGATTCACACATTAAGACCATTTGGGTCATTATCTGAAGAATTTACCATGAGGGTCTTGCGCTTTGTCGCAGAACGTTCAACCGGAACTCCCTAATCCACATGTACAAGTACGAACCTATCATTGGAGCACCCCATTGACGCGTTGGAAATTCAGAAGCCTCTACTCTTTGCACGAGGTAAAAAATGCTCAGAATACAGACCCGATCAGAGGTTCACTTGCGGCATGATCCAACTGCTTTCGAGAATGGATCCAACTGCTCTGATCACCCAACCTCGCCCTTTTACTTGTTTAATGGCCTTAAGCATTATTGAACAGGTGTGCTTTCATAGTAAACCAGTACCGCTCGCTTTCTTGCACCCAGGACACTTGAGTGCATCTGATATCTGTGATGCCATGCTTTAGCGGATCTTACTGTTCATAGAAACCTAATCAATCTTCTCGCAAGACAATGATAATCCTGCTCTTGCTTGCCTAATATTTTCCTAAACAAACGTCCCGTGACTTGTGATTTGCTGCTAGGCATTCGAATCCAGTTCAAGTTGATGCGTTGATATCAGAAGTATCCCCACAGACTCGAGAGAATACAATTAAATTGCTTCAATTGATATCCGTAATTTGCACTCACTTGGGGCGTGAACTATCTCATTTAGTGGCAGATACACATGGTTTTCCTGTGATTTATTTATGGATGACCTCGCTCATTATGAGTCCTTCGCAAACCGGCTGGAACTACAGATGACCTTGCTCTTTATGGGTCTGAAAAGAGTGTCCGAGTTATCGAAGTCAGGCCAATTGTTAATCATTGGAGAACATTGTGTGGATATCTGATAGCAGAGGTGTTCCCTGCCGTCTTCGTTCTACTCTGCAAGGACGCATCCGAATATTCCACTTCCCTTCTCTCAATCCTGTTCCGGTCGTTTTCATAGTGTCGTGTCCACATACGCATCAGGGAAAAAGCTCTAGTCATATGCGACCCTTCACACGTATTCTGGGTGGCGATTGTTGGACCGCCTAGTGCTCAATTATCCATCAGCACCAGTGGAATAAATTTTTGCTCCATCTTCCTCTCCACGCCTCACATCGCTCACCCTAACTCTTCTCTCTCCTGGCAAGAGGGAGAAGGAGAAGGAGAAGGAGAAAAGGAGGTGAGCTCAATTCACACTGATACTCCTTTTTCCCCTCTTTCCCCAACGATTCTCTCAAATCGAACCTGTTCCTCCCGGATCATGGGAATTGATTTGCCAAAAGAGTAGCGTTTTCTTGTCTTCTTCTTGCAGTTCGTCTCAAGCCGTTTGGAGGCGAGGCTTTGGAAGTAGCTGGGAAGTGGAGAGCCCTTCGATCACTGAGATACTCGACCTGGTTGCCGGTGAAGTCGCTGCTCCGATGCAGGTGCGTGTCCAAACGGTGCCGTCGCTGGATAGAAGCCGTCTCTTCATGGAGCCGACGGTGCCGTCGCTGGATAGAAGCCGTCTCTTAATGGAGCCGCGCGTCTGCCTCTTCGGCCCGATCCTCTACTGTGTCGATCCGCGTACCCGGCAAGTCTTGGCGGAGATACAATACCCTCTCGGGTGGAAAGAGATCAAGTCGCTAGGGTCTTGCAATGACTTACTTTGTATTTCTAAATCAAACGACCGCGACGTTATAATATGGAATCCGTCCACTGGGGGTCATCAGCGCTTGCCTCCTGCAAATACTGAGATACGCGGTGGATTGGTTCGCTCTGCTTGCTTTAATGGATTTGGGTATGACGGTGAGAAAGATGATTATGTGTTGGTGAGGCTGGTTCAGTCCGTTGAAGAGCCAATTGAATATGAGGTTAGCATCTATAGTTTGGGAGATAACAAGTGGACGCCGCTCGATGAGATCAAGATGCCATACTCTCTGAATATTATCGGCAAAAGGGGGGTTTTCGTGCGCGGCCACACACGTGTGCACTGGATAATGAGACAGCGGGTGCCGGATTCGCCAAAAGTGTTGGGGGCTATTGATTTTCGTACTCAGAAATTTGTGGTGGTGGACGAGCTTAATTTTATAGACAATAGGCTTGACATGGATTTGGCCGTCCTGAGAGACCGCCTTTGCCTTATCATTTATGGTGTGCAAGGGGTCGTTGATGTGTGGACTAAGAGTGAATATGGACCGAATGGATTATGGAGTAGGTTGTTCTCGATACCTAACCACCCGAGGAGGTTGGGACTTGTCCGGCCATTGGCTTACTCCGAGAATGCTGCTCGAGTTTTGGTGGCAGTGGGCAGTGATACTCTCACTCTCCGTTGGCATTATTTACAGCCTAGGGACGTTGAGGTAATCGATATAGGGGCCAGGCCAAGTTTCTCTGACACAGGAATTTGTTGGCTATCATTGCAAATGAGTAGAGGTAAGCACTTTGTAAAAAGTAGCTAGTTCTTTCGCGTTGGGTTGTTTCACATTTTTCGTAGACAGACCTTTAGTGTAGTGGATTTTGCTTGAACTGCTTCCTCCTTCTTGTACGTTTATGAAAATGTGCAGTGAAAGTTCCACGACTTTTGGGATGAAACAAGAAAACTGATGTGAAAATGATGAATATCCTACTTAAGGGATAGCTCTTTCTAGAGGAAGAAAAGTTGTTGAATTGATGCTAGGGATGATGGGATCCTCTCCTTTTGTGGACGGGATAACTTTTGGGAAGTTGAAGAGATTACTAAAGCAGGTTTTGTGATCTAATTATTTTGAAACTATGGACAAAGAATAAAGGACATAATTGAAAAATAAGGAGAACTAATGTGGGAATTTTTGTGGACGGGATAACTTTTGGGAAGTTGAAGAGATTACTAAAGCAGGTTTTGTGATCTAATTATTTGGACATGATTGAGAAATAAGGAGAACTAATGTGGGAATTGGGAACTTGGAATTGAAGATTATGTACCAAATTATGTTTCCCAAAACAAAACAGTCGCATGCTCCTTTGTTTTCTTTTTTATCCGTATTTTATTGATGAAATAAAGAGCAAGGCTGTCTGAAAGGAGAATCCATGCTATAGAAGAGGAGTTTATGTATAATGCATATGAGGAAAACACATTCACTAAGGTTTCTGTGGAAACAGTAGGTTAGAGAACATCTATTTAAGAGCTAAAACAGCCAAAAAAAAAAGGAAAAAAAGAAAAACGTTTTTCATTGCTTTAATTCGTACCAAGAAAGAGGAATGAAGTTCCCTTAATCGCAATCATTGTTCCATTCAACATGTTAGCTTTGAGTCTACCAAAATTAAAGGAAAAAGAAGTGTGTTAGTTTATGCTAGTCACGTTCCATCCATTGTACCATTATGGTTGCTTAATGATAGATTTAATTGTTAGCTTGCTTAGTCTAGTAGCGGGGAATTAATACCCGCCATTGGTTATCATTGTTATATAGAATCTGCAACATAATGTCTCTGATAAATATTTGGTAACTTTTGACTTACTCGCACCTCTCATCTTTACTACTGTTATTGATTGTTTAGTTGATTAGAAACCTAGTTCCTCTTGTCCAGAGATGATTTATGAGCTAATGGAGGCATGGTTGTGCCAGGGCGGCGAGTTACCTCTATGAATTGTGATTACTCTGATATGTAAATTTGCTTGACGGATTTTATCGAGCATGACATTTTATAAAATAGGACTTTAATTGAGGAATATAACTCCATTCAGGTTGTCGATTTCTAAAGCCACACCGTCTTGTTTTGGAGGGAGGTAAACATATATTGTATCTAACTAATGTACTTAAAAGCATTAGATAGTGCTTTTCTTTTCTAGGTAAAATGTCTTATGATGACGCATGTTGTCTTGGCCCATATGTATGACATGGTCATGGAGAAATGAAACGTGAGCAAAGTTATAGCTAACTAGTATGTCGGTGTTATGACAAATGTGGAAGTTGGGAGGAAATTGAAACTAAGAAGAATAAAAAATGACAGTGCTTTATGTGGAAAACCTTTGCAGGAAAAACTACATGGAGGGGAGAAGCAAAATTCACTATGGAAATTCAAGAAATACAAAAGGTGCCTCAAGAAAATCTCTCTCTCTCTCTCTCTCTCTCTCTCTCTCTCTCTCTCTCTCTCTCAAACCTGATAACTTGGGGAAAAACAATAACCCAACCCCCTTGCTGCAAACACTGAAACCTCCATATATTACTGTCATGTTTGTCTGATGCTGTTGATACATATTTGCCCTACTTGGTGTTGAAAAATGTGGAGTGTTAGTGGCTTTTCGTTACTGAACTTCTTTTGGATGCAAATTCAACGTTTGTCTGATGCTGTTGATACATATTTGCCCTACTTGGTGTTGAAAAATGCTAGTGTTAATGGCTTTTCGTTACTGAACTTCTTTTGGATGCAAATTCAACGTTTGTCTCGATGCTGTTGATACATATTTGCCCTACTTGGTGTTGAAAAATGTGGAGTGTTAGTGGCTTTTCGTTACTGAACTTCTTTTGGATGCAAATTCAACGTTTGTCTGATGCTGTTGATACATATTTGCCCTACTTGGTGTTGAAAAATGTGGAGTGTTAGTGGCTTTTCGTTACTAAACTTCTTTTGGATGCAAATTCAACTTCCCATCGTGCCTATTTACCCATAGATGTCAATATTTGTGGGTAGCCTTACTAACCGGTCATAAGTGGAACTTTCCACCTTTTCTGGTTGCAGTAGTGTATTTATGTTTTTCTTATGGTATGCCTTGAACGATATAAGTTCCATCTATTACTTCAATTTACTGTCTTTTCTGGGCTCTCTGAGATCTGATCCTTTAACCTAGATCTAGCCCCCCCCTTCTTCCCAAAAAGAAAGCAGGCAGGTAGGGGTTTGAACCTCTCACCTGCCACATCCTTTGTGGGATTTGTGACGATGGGGCCACAACTTACATGCCCAGTGGCTTCGGGGTTTGTTGATGGCTCAGCCCATCCTATCATAAATGGCATAAGTTTATTGGATGTTATAGTTGTGACATCCCCGTTTGCATGGTACATGTGGGGCACTTTTGTCCGATCTGACCTGCCCCACCTCTGCATTTTCTAGGTCCAAATTCCTAGACTGAGACGTCATTGATCCTCCTGTCCGAGGTGTGTCACTTTTGTATTTTCTCGGTCCAGATTCCTAGATCGAAACGTCATTCATGCTCTGGTCCTGTGGCATGCACCCCTCCCCTCCTCTTTTCCCCTTCTCCTTCTTTTCTTTCCGTTTCTGTCATGCTTGCGCTTGGCCCTTTTTATTGGAGCTGAGGCTGTCCACTTTTCTTGTTCTCCTCTTCATCTTCTTCGGTTCGTCTCGAATTGTAAGGATTGCCAGTGAAGTCGCTACTTCGGTTCATGTGCGTGGTAATGGCGTTCAGGAACATTTGAAGTGCTTCAATCCACGGATTCCTCCATATGTAGTTTCTCAAGATTTGCCACGTAAAGTTTGTATGATGGTAGAAGTTATTTTAGTTACTTTGTCAATTGTTCAATTTTACTCGAGTTCAAGCATGCATGCAGGTGTGGCAAGCAAACAGGAAAGCGTACATACATGGACATGAGATTAAAAGATTATCAAGTTTTTTCGTTCAAAGATATGTCCTTGTTTTTAGGATTCTCGATAGCATTTCAATATAAAAGGACTTTGATGCTGTTTTCGTTAATTCGAACTAGCATTTTGATGTTGGTTAGCGGTTGTACTCCGACCACGGTGATTGGCTAATGCTTGGAAGTGAACCAGTTCACGAGAGTGAGGGCATTGTTTTTTTTTTTAAAGACGTACTATTCCTTGGTGACCATTAGTTGCAAGCTCCAGCTCCGTGGACTCGCTCACACCGCAAACCGTCTCATCGTGAGTGAATTCTTTGCGCCGATCCTGTTTTGGATATAAAAAATCCAAACAGGGTAATTTTCTTGAACTAAATTTCATCTTGATATTATCGCCTAAATTGAAATATTTGATGTTAATAGTGATTTCATCGACGCTTTAGGCATTATCCAATAGGATATTATTGGCAAAAAATCACTTTAATTACTAATTTGATTTGTAAGATTTTGGATTATTTTTTTAATTATGTTCATTTTGATGATATTTTTGCTTTAAAATCATCAAAATTATTAATTTGATCCGTGAGATTTCGGATCAATTTTTAATTATTTTGATTTTTCTTCATTTTTGTGATGTTTAGGGTTAGAATAATTGTTAATTTAATTCATGAGACAATGGATTATTTTTTCAATTATTTTAATCCTTTATTTGATGAATATCTTTTAAAAAAAAAAAAAAAAAAAAAACCAATCCTTACCTAACAAATTCCAAATTACTGAAATTACTTTAGTTTTTTATTAGTTGGTCAAACTCAAAAGAAAAAGAAAAGAACGAGTACACATTTTTTTGATTTTAAAATTTGAATTAAACTAGTAGTTAATTAAAAAATACATGATTTTCTAAAAGTTATCTTAGTAATTTCGTCTTTTCTTTTAATTCTATTTCTTCTCCCTAGTATTGAAAGAAAAGTGTGGGATATTCTAGCGTTTTCTACAAAGAAAAAAAAATATTTTATTCGAATGGAGTATAATCAGTTCTATCATGAATTAGTTAGTGATTATGAATAAATGAACTAATAAAAAAAACGAGTTCTTTTTTTTATTGCGCCCGTTTTGGCATGGACCATCCTATTATTTATATCAAAATAAAGTAATGTATTAACTACTTGATTTTGGTGTAATTATTTGCTCTATGCATATAAATTATTGTAATACATATAATAATTGAATTTTTTTCTTCATTTTCATAATGGATTGGATATAATACTTATACTTAGAAATTGCTTGTTTTGAAAAAAAAATCAACTCCAAAAAAAAAAATTTTCCTTAAATCACGTGAATCAATTTGCCAAATTGTGTATCAGTAGGATAGTTTCCTAAAAAAATCCAAAAAAAAATCAAATTGTGTGTTAGGATAGTTTCCTAAAAAATCAACTCGTACTAGTATTCCTGTTTCCCCCGATGATTCTCTCAAATCTAATCTTTTCCTTACATCGATTTGCCAAATCGAGCTGTGAGGAGGCGAGCTCGACATAGCCTGGGGAGTGGAGAGCCATCGATCGCCGAGATATTGGACTTGATCGCAAGTCGCTGCTCTGGTGCGGGTGCGTGTCGTCCCTTTATAGACAGCATCTCTTCATGGCGTGGACCCTCGGCCTCTTCCGCGAGCATCGCCTGAGCCTCTGCCGTATAGATCGGGGTTCTCTGACGGACGAGGTGGAGAGACAGTACCTTGCCAGTGGAGATATGTGTTGCTAGGGTCTTGCCGTTCCACCCTTTGCATTGCTAACGTGGCCGATCGTGAGGTTGCTATATGGGATCCGATCTCTGATCGCCATAGCGTCTTGCCACCTGCAGATGCTGAGATACTCCATGGATTGGGTCTCTCTGTTTATGGATTCGGGTATGACGAATGGAATGATGAGTTCGTGTTGTTGAGTCTGGTTTAGACTTTGCAAAGGCCAATTGTATCTGAAGTTAGCATCTACAAATTAGAAGTTAACGTGTGGAGGCCCCTCCAGGGGATGCCATACTTTCTGGTTGAACCGGGTAGAACGGGTTTACCTGCGCGGCTGTCTGCATTGGCTAACAAGGCACGAGTGGGTGCGAAATTCGGCAAAAGTGTTGGTGGCTTTTGATATTCGTACTGAGAGTTTTGTGGAGGTAGACCTGCTTAATGTTATAGACAAAAGGCTTCGCATGGATTTGGCCGTCCTGGAAGAGCATCTTTGCCTTATCATTTATGGTGAGCCAGGGATTGTCGATGTATGGGTTATGAGAGAATATGGATTGAACACTCCACTGGTGGAGTTTCCGACTTGTCTGGCCATTGGCTTACTCCGACGATGGTCGTCAAGTTTTGGTGGAGGTGGGCAGCGAGACTAAGACTCTCGGTTGGTACAATTTACGTACCAATGAAGTCGAGCAGTTACACCATATAAACGGCATGCCAAGGTCCTTTAATGCAGCAACTTCTTTGTTATAATGAACGAACCGCAAAGATGAGGGGTAAGTACTTCGTGAAAAGTAGCTAGTTCTTTTGTGTTGGGCAGTCTCGCATTCTTCGTAGACAGTGGTTAGTGTAGTGGATTAGTGGATTTTGCTTGAACTGCTTCCTCTTTCTTGCATGTTTGTGAAAATGTTCCACGGCTTTTGAGATGGAAAAAGGAAACTGATGTGAACACGATCAATATACTACTTAAGGGATAGCTCTTTCTAGGGTTCAAAATATGGACAAAGAATAGAGGAGATGATTGAGAAATAAGGGGAGCTAATGTGGGAATTGGGAACATAGAATTGAAGATTACGTGCCAAATCATGTTTAACAAAACAAAACAGCTGTGTGCTCCTTTAGTTTTATCCGTATTTTTGCTGATGAAAGAAAGAATAAAGTTGTCTTAAAGGAGAATCCATGCTATAGAAGAGGAGTCTATGCACATTCACTATGTAAAACAATGCATATTAGAGTAGAAAAACACATTCGTTAATTTGGTTTATGTGGAAACAATAGGTTAGAGAACATCTATTAAGAGCTAAAACGGACAAAAAGAAAAAGGAAACGTTTTTCATTGCTCTAATTTTACGTGGGGTACCAATAAATTGGATGTCCATGCAAATGTTCCTTAATGTCTAGACTTCGTCGCAATTACTGTTTTATTCAACGCTTTATCACCTACGGAAGACCCCATGAATTCAAAATGAGAATTTAAATTACTTTAAATAGTTTTAATCTACGCAAATGGATTATTTATAAAAATGGTTATAAAATACCAAAATAGCATTAAATTAGGAAAATGACCTTTTAAAATTAGGAAAATTTCATATATGTCATTTCTATCCTAATTTGATGCTATCTAACATTTTTTGATATTTTTGAAATTTTCATATTTTTCTCTTTTTTAAATTATTTTTAAAAAAAAAATTAATAATAATTCCTTAAACCGATCTATGCTAACATGGAGTAACACAGCACATGAATATCACAATAATCAAGCTCAAATCGACCGTTTCAAGATCGAAACTTGGTTTGCACATTTCATCAAACAATTGGCGTGCATTAAGTCACCCCAAAACAGCTTCGCCGGGCCATGTTTGCGGCCTTCAATCTCAATCCATAAGCAATCTCATGCGGATCTAAAGTATCAAGATTATACTACCACATTCAAGGAGTAAGATTAGATAGAAATCACAGCTTAAAACACACGAAAACCAAGCTGGAATCGTCATCAAATATGCGGGTTTGATCTGATTTTGCAAATCTGGGTTTGAACCCAAATCAAGCGAACAGGTTGAATGCTTATATTCAAGCCCCGACACTCATCACATACGAGATCTAAGGAAAACACTACTTAGTCCGAATGAAAGTAGGTAATATGGGCTTTCAAATGCAACAAACATCATAGAGAATGACCCACCTCACAACATCAAAACGACCTCTCTAAGAAGCACACACGCAAAACTCTTGAAGAAATTTCAACACTTAGAAAAATTCCAGTCTCAAAATCAGTTTCTTGGACTAGTTTTCCTCTTGATTTTTCACTATTAAAGCATGTTCAAAATCGAACAAAAATACATCTAGGATACTTACCTTGCTTCCTAATTTCTTTTTCAAGTGGTTCTTGGCCGAGGAAACCAAGAAATTATCCTCGGGGGGCACGTGGAAGTTGGCTCCTTCAAACTGGAAATGAGATCTGCAAAAAAAAAAAAAGAACTGACAACGAAGGTTTTAGCTCACCTCCAAAATTAGACTTCAAGACGTTTTTTGTTGAAAAACTTGACACCAATCCAAACTATATGTATTCTAGTTTGGGCTTGAACTCTTTTTTTTTTCTCATTTGTCTCTCAAATTTCTCAAAAACATTCGATTTCTCTCACTCGTGACCAACCGGGCTCAACACCCAGAAAAATTTTCCGACTTTCTTTGGCCTGCCAGGAGGGCAATGTTTCGGGGGGCTTTAGGAGGCCTTCCCGATCTCCATTTTGAACGTGCTACCTATGGATGAAAAGCTCTTTGAGTGAAGTTTTACTCTTTAGTTGAAGGTTTTGGATAATTTTGGCTGCAAATTTGCGAAAATTTCCCTTTTCTCTTTGGAGGTTGATCTGGAATTTCTGGGTTTGCTTTTCTGGAGTTGCTTCTGAGGGCTTCTTTTGGGAACGATTCCGAGCTCTCTCCTCTCTCTATCATCTCTTTTCTCTCCTCTCTCGAAAGACCTCACTTCCTAGATCTTATCCCTTCAATTCATCAATCTCTTGGTCGGCTTTTTGCCCTCCTGCCAAGCCTACCAACTGAGCAGTCCACCCACTTTCTGACTTGGTCAGAATTTTCAAATTTTGCAGATGTTGAGTGTGCGGATTTGAACTTTGAGACCACGAAAATTAAGGGAAAAAGACACGTGTTAGTTTATTCTGAGTACGTTCCATTGACCATACCGTTATGGCTGCTTAACGATAGATTTAATTGTCGGTCTGCTTAGTCTATTAGCAGGGGACTAATACCTGCAATTAGTTATCATTGTTATATAGAATCTGCAACATAATGTCTGGTAAATATTTCGGTGACTTGGCTTACTCGCACCTCTCATTTTCACTCTTCTTGTCGATGTTTTAGTTAACTAGAAACTGCCTTCCTCTTGTCCAGGTACGACAACCTTCCAGACTATTTCCAGCTACTCTGAGCTAATGGAGTCGTGTAAGTGGTTTTGCCGAACAAACTTCATCGAGCATGATATTTTGTAAATAGGACTTTAATTAAGAAAATACAGCTCCATTTGGGCTGTCTATCTTATTGAGGAGGGAGGCGGACAGTTATTGTACCTAATTAGTGACATTTTGCATTGGATAGTGTTTTCCTCCTCTTGATGAACCATCTTATGATGGCACATGCTGTCTTGTCCCATTGGTATGACATGCAATGGAGGAATGAAACGGGAGCGAAAGTTTTAGATATCTAGTATGAAGGAGATCTTGAAGGATTCTATTGGCGAGTTTCCCTGACATTTGTACTTTATAACTTGACATATATAAGGTGCTTTTTAGAGTTTATTTGGATATTGTTGTGTTTGTTCGATGTTGTTGATGCATCGTTCATGATAACTTTTAGACATAAATTGCTATAAAAAAATGAAAACCTTTTCTATTTACTAATTATATCAAGTAAGCGATAATTTTTTTTCAAATCGTTCATCTTTTGCAAAATAAACGAAACCTTAAAGTCTTGCTTCTTTCCTTTGATTCCGCCTTGAAACATCGTCACAGGAACATTCAAAGTGCTTCAATTTGAATTCCTCCGTATGTAGTTTCTTAGAATTGCCATGTAAAGTTTGTATGAGAGTAGACACTAGTTACAAGTTACTTGGTCAATTGCTCAATTTGTTCAGAGTTCGAGCACATAATCAGGTGTGGTAAGAAAATAGGAAAAGCGTTTATATATGAACTTGAGATTGAATGATCACCAAGATATTCGTTTGAACTTGTTATTTGAATTCTCGATAGCATTTCAATATGGAAAGACTTCGATACTGTTTTCCTAATCTAAACTAGCATTTCAATGTTGACCAGCGGTTGTAGTCTGACCACCGTGACTAGCTAATGCTTGGAAGTGAACCGGTTCACGAAAACGAGGGCATTGCTAGTCACTCAAGCATCCTCATTCACCCTTTGCCTTATCACCAACTTTACGCTTCCATCAATAATACGACCTCAAGTTGTCACAATGAATGAGCCGGTTTATTGAGACATCCATTCTATAAAGGTAACAATTTAAGCAGAAAAATTACTAAAATTCCGGTCTGGTGGAGTAAAGGTAGCTAAATTTGTATTTTATATAAATGGGACAATTTGGATCGGATCATTTTCAATCCTATCCAATTGCGATGTGATCCACTCATTTGACGGGCCTACCAGTTGGCTACAAGCCCAATTGCTTCAATTTGCCACGTTTCCATTGATAGCTAGTCAATCCTCATAAATGGCATAAGCTTATAACATTATTGCTTCTAATCAGTTTGAAACTTTCACCGTCTCAGATTTTTTTTCCCTCCCAATTAATGATATCTTACACGTGTTAGATTGTCCTTTCGTTAGCAAAAGCCTTAAGCTAGAAGTTTGCATTTTGTGCCGGGTCAAAACTCATAAACTTTTGCCCTTTTCATATGGAAAAATATGAAGAAAAAAAGGTTGTACCAGCTGAAAAAATTCAATGAGGAGAATAATAGGCAGAGCTATGATGCCAAAATCACTGCATCTCACCGCTAACAAGTCAGTCCATTTAAGAAAAACTAGTCATCCTCACAGAAGAGATTGTGCAACATAAACTAAACCCAATTCAGGTAAATGATGACCGCGCTTACTCCCTCCTCCTCCCCTCCCCCCCCCCCCCCCGGGCCCCCTCTTTCTCTCTCTTCCAATTCCTTATGTTCATGTACATCACTTGGCAATAGTTACAAGGATATCATCTTTGTTTACATTAGCTTGCCTTCTAACTTTCGATCGAACATTTTGTATGGTAAAAAATGGTTGAAACCCAAAATTCATAATCTAGGAGTAGGAGGAGCACTCGCCTAGAACCGGATGCATGCCCACTTTTCCATTGAAAATCACGGCCGGTCTCGAAAGAGAAGGTGGTCACGTAGCCTAATTTAAAGAGTCGAGCTTTGTTATTTCCCTTCACATATTTGGGATTTATTTGCTGATTAGCACAGTAACTTGCAACGGGAGACGTGAAAATGTGTTAAGCTCTAAATTCATCTCACTTCCCAAGGCTGTCACAGTTATGGTGTAAGGTCATGTCTAATATGTTGAATTGAACAGATCAAGCAGGAAGCAAGTGTTCTTAACATTCACTTTCAAGCAAATATTTATTCCGTCAAGTATCATCCTGGATCTAGCACTCATGCTGCGGTGCGTATCTGCTTTTCTCAGTCTATGATTTAACCAATGGATTTTCCACATTAGGACATAATAATTCTGGACAGATCAACGAGCCTTGTGCACTTTTGAGTTAAGTTGAGCTTGTCAACCTGACTTGACTTTTACCTTCAAACATGCTCAAGACAAGACATCTTGATTTTATACGCAACCGGAAAGTCCGACATTTGGAAACTCCACAGGTTAGACATATGTGTCATCATTGTCGTAGATCGTCGGAGATATTGGTGATGGCACATCTCTCATGGACATGTCGTCGGTCTTTCTACACAGGCCATCGTCAATGCTGCTGCTCGGCATCAGTTTGCTTCTTCTGACAGGAATGAGACCGATGAGGATGCAAGTTCATATTTTATTTGTGCCGTAGTTGGAAGAACGATAGCCCAGCGGCAAGCAGTAAAGGAACGATCAAGGTACTTGTCCTTGCATTCTGAATGGTAGGCTTAACGAAGAAAATAATAGGATTCAATCATGAAGGTCGCATGTCTGCATGTTATGCTGAACTATTAGGCATCAGATAACGCTGGAAAGTGATTTTAATGTTAAGTCTCTAATTTCTATTTTGAAGAGAGGAGATTGCTCCTAGCTTCCCAAAAATGTTTGGTTAATCATCATCATAAGTGAAGCGATACACTCAATTATGGGTTGGGCTGGGCGGCGTATCGCAGCAGTTCGCCCTGAGGACGCTCGGGCTTTACTAGCATGGCCGAATTTCCCTCATCAACAGCTCATGCATGTCGTGGATTTGGAAGATGAGCTCGGAGCTTTCGCATTCGCAGGCGCAGTACTCTTTTGCCCTGGCAAGCAGCTTCGCCGAGAACGAGGCAAAGAGATTTTACACTCTCTACATGATAATGATTGTTCTTATGCCGACCCAAGGAAACTGAATTAAACCGATTTGAGATCCAAATCAATCGACCAATAGAATATGAGATTTTATGGGATTATTACTTGTTGGGAATGTCGGATTCCCGAAAACCGGATTCGACACTAAATCGAATCCCTAAAACGAATGCGGAAGATAAGCCCGGGAAAATCACGTATCACCGATCGTAAAGCACACCACGGATTCGAGCGTACCTTGTTAGCCACAGATTAAACACCAATGCCGACAAGAGGAAGAGAAAACCGATCCTGTTCAATCCAATGACGTCGATTAGCCTTGAAGGGAAGACGGCGTCTTGGTTTTCTTTTTGGAGGGAGAGAGGAGAGAAGACGTACGCTGAAATGCCAAAAGGTATCTTCGTCTCTCTCTTTCCTCTCTTATATACGTTCCCTCAAAAAACAGAAACGTACCCCTTCATTGTATGGGCCCTAATCCTGTGGGCCGGGCTTTCAGGCCCAACATGGGCGGACGGGCCTTAAGCCCATCATATAAAACCATCATCTCCCACTCGCACATGGTGGGCCGAACAGGATTCTCTTTACCTCTCTTCAACATTCATACCGGTGAATAATCCGTGCGACCAGCATACTTTGAGAGCTCATTGCTATACATCTGTTAGGAATATATAGCAGCTCATAATGGGCATCACATCCTGAGTAGATTTAATATGCAGTACCCTAGATCGATCGATCACATTTATATCTCTCTTGATCTCTTTCAAACAATGATATATATATATATATATATATATATATATATATATATATATATATATTGTACTCACAATTATGATTATCACAAAGATAGTCATAATTGGTTAACCGGTGAATACAAAACTACAATGTGATTCTCCAAATTCGATCTTCCTCTTTCCTTTAAACTCTCAATTTCAGTTCAGCTTGCTTTTCTAGAAATGTCCCATTAGATCGAATCAACTCATGACCATTGGCAACATCCTAAGATAGCAAACACTAAATAGAAATCTTGAGAATAAGTAAGAGTCATGAGAGGACCAAAAAAAAAAAATTGAGGAACTCTTTTCCTCAAGAGTCTCACACGACATAAAAGTTGAGATCAAACTTTTGCCACTCTTCTTGGTCGTCTCATGCATACGTAGTATGAAATACGTATTACGGCATTTACTCCTTTCCCATGGAGCGTATGTCTACACCTTCAATACCGTACGAGATGATAGTTCGAGACATACCCAATGTCCAACTTGAGTTCACGTATCTACTCATTCACAAAATTCATCGAACTCACATCGGCATCATAGACGAGATAAAGTAAAATATGTGGGGTATTTTACTTTCGGACATAGTAAGTATTATGTCCTCATCTTAACACTCGTTAAGGCGACATACGTGTTTTAAGCTTGAGCTCTCGATTATCACCTAGATAATAAGCTTAAAAACAGTCTCATCTCTATTTATCACACAGTAAATAGAGGCGATTACCCGTGTGAGTAGGCTAATCTTATATCTGTCCGACATACTTTCTCAACTTAAAGTAATGCACTGAGCATTAAGATGCATAAAGATCAAACAAAGATTCATAGGCATTAATGATGAAAAAATACAAATTCATCAAATGTGAACACTTCAGGGAAATTACAATCCAAAGACATCGACTCTACGCAATCCTAGAGATTTCATATGGCCACAAAACACATCTCTAGGTATTGGCTTTGTCATAGGATCTGCTACCATTCTATGCGTAATATGTACTGTAAGTTCACATCTTTTCGTGCAATCATATCTTTGACAACATTATACTTGGTATCTATATGTTTGGTCTTGCCATGATATTTTGGATCTTTGGTGTACGCTTTTGCTGCTTGGTTATCACAGTTAACCAACAATGAATCTGCAGCACTTCCAATAACACCTAAATGATCCAATAATCTCTTAAGCCAAACATCTTCTTACACTGCTGCTGATAATGCCATGAACTCAGTTTCCATCGTGAACAAGGCTATACACTTTTGTTTCTTATTGCTCCAACATATGGTGCCATTATTCGGTAAGAAAACAAACCCAGAGGTAGATTTCCTTTCATCTAAATCTCCTCACCAATTAGCATTAGAATAGCCTTAGAGTCGCAGATCCTTTCTTTAATGACTCAGCGTATAATCAGCAGTCCCCTTTAAATACCTCAGTATTCTCTTAACGGCTTTCCAATGTGCTGGACCTGGATTGGATTGGTATCTACTCACCATTCCAACTGTAAAACATATGCCAGGTCTTGTACACATCATAGCGTACATCAAGCTCCCAACAGCACTAGCATAAGGAACAAGTTTCATTTGTTCCTTCTCTTGTGGAGTCCTTGGACACAGTCTATGGCTCAATCCTTCACCTTTTGCAATAGGAGTGTCTATGAGTTTACAATCTTGCATACGAAATCGTTCAAGAACCTTATTTATATATGTTTCTTGCGAAAGAGACAACGATCTCTTCGAACGATCTCTTGAAATCTTAACTCCAAGAATGTATGCAGCCTCACCCATATCCTTCATCTCAAAGTTGGAAGACAACCAACTCTTGACAAAGTATTAACAAACTCCATATTGCTTCCGGCAATTAGTATATCATCAACATATAATGATATGATCACAAATTGATCTTTGGATCTT
Source organism: Eucalyptus guilfoylei (assembly GCA_016097605.1). Classification (NCBI taxonomy): domain Eukaryota; kingdom Viridiplantae; phylum Streptophyta; class Magnoliopsida; order Myrtales; family Myrtaceae; genus Eucalyptus; species Eucalyptus guilfoylei. Next base: position 44,463,987 of record CM027864.1, on the reverse strand, counting down.
TTGATATATACACAATGATCCTCATTAATCATTGTAAAATCATATGCCATTATGGTATTATGAAAACGTATATACCATTGTCTCGATGACTGCTTGAGGCCATATATCGATCTCAAAAGTCGACATACCTTTTCTTCTTGGCCTTTCACTATGAAACCAGCAGGTTGTTTCATATATTCCTTCCTTTAATTCTCCATTGAGGAAAGCAGTCATTACATCCATTTGATGTAACTCAATATCCATACTTGCCACTATTGCCAGAATAATGCGAATCGAAGTAAATCTCACTACAGGAGAAAATAATCCTTCACAATTAATTCCTTCTTGTTGATTATATCCATTCGCCACAAGGCGAGTCTTATGCCTTTCTATCGAGCCATCAGCCTTTCGCTTTATTTTGAGAACCCACTTGTTCCCAATAGCTCTGCGTCCTTTTGGAAGATCAACCAGTTCTCAAACTTGGTTTGATTTCATTGACTCCATTTCCTCTTCCATTGCATGAATCCATTTTTCCTTATAAGGGCAATTTAGAGCCTCATTAATATTTCTTGGCTCATCCTTATCTTGCGGAGCAATCATAAAAGTTTCCCTTTCAATGTCAAAACGTCGACGGGGAATACTTTGGTGACTTGTTCACCGTATGGGAGATTGTACACTTAGCACATCTTTCCCCATAATGCTCCCACTTGGATTAGATAATGATGATGTCGTCTCATCATGTGGTTGTAATTGAGAATGAGTTGAATTCAATTCATCACTTTTCATATTACTCCCACTTGGACGAACTCCACTAATATCATTATCTTGATCCATGGTTTCAAATAGGGAGTAATATTCTCCTATTTCGCCCTTCTTAGGAAATTCATCCTCTAAGAATGTGACATCCCGTGATTCAAATTCAGTTATACTCCCACTTTCCTGATCACCTATGAACACATACCCTTTTGAGTGTTCGGAGTATCTCATGAAAATACTCTTATTTCCTCTGGGACCCAATTTCCCAAATTTGTGAGAGGACTCATGAGTATAGGTAGCACAACCCCATGGCTTAAGAAAACTTAAGTCCGATTTTCTACTGTCCATAACTCATATGGAGTGGAAGTAACTGATTTGGAAGGCACCCGGTTAAGTATATAGGCAGCGTTAACAACGCATCACTCCAAAAAGTAATAGGTAAGTTAGCATGCGCCATCATGGACCTAACCATTTCCGTAGGGTTCTGTTTCTTCTCTCGCAACACCATTTTGTTGAGGAGTATATGGAATAGACAACTGTCTTTCTATTCCTTTTTCATCACATAATTTTCTGAACTCATCGAGATAAATATTCTCAACCTCAATCGGATCTCAATGCTTTTATTTTCTTGTCTAATTGATTTTCTACCAAGTTCATAAACCTTTTGAAACAACATAATGCTTCAGATTTATGAGAAATCAAATAAACATATCCGAATCGAGTATAATCATCTATAAAAGTGATGAAATAAACAGTCCCATGCCTTCCTCTCACATTCATTGAAACACAGACATCAGAATGGATTAAATGCAGAGGAAATTCAGCTCTTTTGCCTTTTCCAAATGGTTTCCTTGTCGTTTTCCCTTCTAGGCAATGCTAACATACAGGCAAATCGACTTTTTCAATGTTGCCCAACAAGCCCTCTTTGGCTAGTCTATCCATTCGTTGTTGGCCAATATGACCAAGTCTAGCATGCCACATAATCACATCATTATCACATGAAGTAGAAGACGTGAAACAAGGGAATAACATACATTGACATCACCATAGTCAACATTTAGTACAATAAAACCATCCAGAAAGTGACCACAACCATAGTAGTTTGTATCCAAATACAAATCTACACCTCTATTATGGAAGTTCACACAAAAACCAAGTTTAACCAACACCAAAATAGACACTAAATTTCAACGAATCTCCGGAGCATATAGAACATCATGTAGGAACAAGGTGCGTCCACCACGCATGTTTAATTGGCAGGTGCCAATTCCTTTAACTTCATCTCTGGAGTTATTTCCTACATAGATCCACTTAGTTCCAGTTGTTATTCGTCGGAATTCCACGAAGGATCCTCTATCCTTCGCTACATGGTCTGTCATCTCCTGAATCTACAGTCCACAGAGGATTGGATTCAGCCAATAATACAGAACTTGACACATAAGCAAAGTTCTCAAATGTACAAGAGGTGTATACCTTCTTTGGCTCACGACAATCGCGAGCATAGTGACCCTTCTTGTCACAGTTGTAACACTTCACCCTGGACATTTTCTTCACTTGAGGACGTTTTCCTCTCTTGTGTTGGTTAACTCTTGATTTCTTGCAATAAGGACTTGATCATTTGCATTCCCACATATTGAACGAATCAATACGCTTGCGCTTAGAGCTCAAAGCCCTTTCTGAGCTAGAACCAGCATTGCAAATGTCTATTTTTGACTCAAATGCCGTTAGGCGGTCCTCTACTAGCTCAAGGTGGCGCACGGTATTCTCAAGATCTTCCATAACATGGTCAAGAGCTTCTAATGCTTCTTGCTTTTCCAGCACATATTGAATCTTCATATCCAATATTTCACAATTGTTGCCGTTCATATCAGCAATTACGTTCTTAGTTCTTTGAAACCATCGATCTGAACACATCGACATATATGCACGAATAATTAATGCCTATCATTTATGCATCCACTTTGCACAGACCCATCATATCAATGAATAATTTCAAGTAAGGTTTCGAATCAAAAGGTCACTATGTTTCCAATCATCCTCCAAAAATCCTAACTTAAGACTATTATTAATATAATTGTCTTATGCAAAATAAATTCTATGAAGTTACAAAAACTTCTATGAACTACCCACAGCATCAACAATTTAACAGAAAGCAAATAATATTTGACATCCAAATAGAATAATAATGCTTTCACATAATGCAACTATCCATTACACTAAGCAATATATATAGAGGAAACATATCAACATAGAAAGAGATATTCACACACAAAAAACATCTCAAACTAATCTAAGAAATAAATAGGGAAAGTCCCTTCTAATCTATCAGTCAAAATATCTGAGAAATTTGAAGGCACATTTGCCAACCATGGAAAAAATTTTGGAGAGCTTTCATGCCGCCTCCAAGACGCATTCACTCTGCGCCATGTGGCGCTCAATCTAAGGGTTGAAGTTTTGATTAACTCAATCCTATAGTATTCTCTTACAAAAGCTTCCACTAGCCTCCTATAACCCGGGACCACGTTGACCTCCCATAGCCGATCTAACACTGCTTGCCATTCAGGTGGAAGAGTGTTCATTAAAGCCGGCACCTTCTCAAAATCCGGCATAAGATAACCATTCCAGATGATTTCCTGTATCATCTGATTGACCTTGACCACATGTGATACTAAATCACCGTCATGCCACCGATAATTAGCTAAATCTAACATCAGTCTTTTAAGTCTTGCACTTCCCTCGTCCGTTCTCGGGATTGCAGGTATCCGTGCATAACGCATCATAGTTCCTGCAACAAATGCAGAACTAATAAATGGATTATTTATAATCCATAATATACATAAGGGAAAATACATAATTTTCCAAAATTCATGCAACAAATGCAAAATAAATAATTGATTGCATATTACCCACATAGGCATAAATGAAAAAGAAACAAATTCCTTCCTTTTTTTTTTTTTTTTGGGTCAACGGTCAACGTCCGGTCAACGGTCAACGGTCGTCGGTCAACGGGTCAACGGGCGGCGGGTCGTCGGACCGGTCGGAACCGGTCGAGCCGGTCGGACCGCTCGGACCGCTCGGGCCGGTCGGACCGGTCGGGCCGGGTCGGACGAACCGACCGCACGTGCCTCGCGCGTCTTGCGGTGGACGTCACGCCAGGCGTCGGTACCGCACGTGCCCAGCGTGCGCTGGATGACGTCACGCAGGCGTCATCGGCACATGCCGCCGCGCGTGCCAGGCTTCCGCGGATCGGGTCGGGTCGCCGGTCGCCGGTGGTCGGGCGGTGGATCGCCGGCCAACCGACGCGTCAGCGATGACGTCATCCCGGCCGGTACCGACCGTTGGGTGACGTCATGCCGACGTCAAGAAGCGCGGTCGCCGACCGGCGCGTGGGCGCACGCGCCGCCGAGCGCCGCCAGCGCGTGGCGCCCCAGCGGCTTCCGGCCGCGAGTGTGGGCGCGTGCGGCGTCGCTGGCGGCGGACGACATGTCGATGGACTCGTCTCGACGAGCCCTTTCACCCTATATCTTTAGAAATCGATTTCGACTTACAAAAACTTGAAAAAATAGACGAACAGTGCTCGGGTGTCGGAATTTCTCGCCCCGATCCGTGTCGGCCGAATATCTTCGCGAAAAATTAATCAAAAAACATGAAAAGGGTCGGGAAAACATGAACTAGGGCTCTGATACCAATGTTGGGAATGTCGGATTCCCGAAAACCGGATTCGACACTAAATCGAATCCCTAAAACGAATGCGGAAGATAAGCCCGAGAAAATCACGTATCACCGATCGTAAAGCACACCACGGATTCGAGCGTACTTTGTTAGCCACAGATTAAACACCAATGCCGACAAGAGGAAGAGAAAACCGATCCTGTTCAATCCGATGACGTCGATTAGCCTTGAAGGGAAGACGGCGTCTTGGTTTTCTTTTTGGAGGGAGAGAGGAGAGAAGACGTACGCTGAAATGCCAAAAGGTATCTTCGTCTCTCTCTTTCCTCCCTTATATACGTTCCCTCAAAAAACAGAAACGTACCCCTTCATTGTATGGGCCCTAATCCTGTGGGCCGGGCTTTCAGGCCCAACATGGGCGGACGGGCCTTAAGCCCATCATATAAAACCATCATTACTAATTATTCTAAAAATTTAAAATATTTTTAATTATAAATCACGCATTCATCTAGCAACTCAATTTAGTTTGGTGCTGGGATGATCAAAACCAAACCTAACAATTCGGTTCTCAAACTTCACTCTAAAAGCGGCCACCAGCCATATTAAAAATTGGTGGACCAACTTTGATTTGTCTATAGCCTCTCCACCCTTCAAATAACAATCGGATTAATTTATCAATTTCCTAAGTTTCTAGGAACCTTCGTTCGGACCACTTTTACTATTCATCGCATCATCCGTCGCCTAAAGTTTAGCACAAATTCATTCCCTTCTCTTTCCTTTTTTCCCCCTTTCCCTTTCCCCGATTCAGCAATTTTTTTTATAGTTCTTGAATTTTGACCCAATATACAATGCATTTCGTGAACTTTTAATCTGTTCAATATGGTATCGAGACTTTTGTTGCGTATTTGATTTAGTCCTCAAATTATGTGAAAATATTCGATGTTATCTCCGATTTTAATTTAACGGAAGAACAACATGGAATATTTTTTATATAATTCAGAGACTTGATTGAATATGTATAAAAAATTCATGATTCACATTGCACATTGAATAAAAGTTTAATGATCACATGAAACATATCAAAAGTTTAAGGATTACATACAAGGACCACTTGGGTTATTATCCAAATAATTTATCACGAGGGTCTCGCACAAGTACAAACCCGTCGTGGAAGCCCCTGTCGACGCGTTAGGAGTTCAGAAAGCCTCTTATCTTCGCACATGGTGACAAATGCTCGGAATACAAGCTCAATCAGAAGTTCGCTCCCGACATGATCCGGCTTCTTTTGAAAATGGCAATTCGATCAAGCAGCGGACCTAATAGGACACATTGAGACTCTTTAGGAAAAAGGGGGCGCGGGAATTTAGGAATAAAAAAGTCGACTTTCTCTCCCTCGTTTTTCTTGCTGTCCACGGCAAAAAGCTGACGATGACCGGATCATAATTAATTTCATCTTTTGAAATCGATAAAATAACAAAAAGATCAAACGCTCGAAAAGGGCATAATAATAATAATAGCAACGTCGCAAATGGGAAATCTCGCGACCGTTTCGGGGTTGAGAATCCGATCCAGAGCCCGACCCGATTTCGGCGCGGGCGTCCCAAAATCATTCCAACACATTTTAAATTCCGAAATTGACCCCTTCAGGCATGCCGCCACGTCACGAGCACCTTCTCTCGAAAAATCTCTTTTCTCGAGAGGAGAGAAGCAGAAAATATTCAAAAGCGAAAAACCACCACCCCCTCACTGTACAAATACTACGCAACCCCATCCACCTCCTCCTCCATCGTCGTCTCATCGTGTCCTTCGATCGCCGAGATACTGGACTTGATTGCCGGTGAAGTCGCTGCTCCGGTGCGGGTGCGTGTCCAAACGGTGCCGTCCCTTGATAGACAGCCGTCACCTTATAGCGTCGACCCTCTGCCTTTTCCGCCGGTTTTCCTGGAGCCTCCTCTACTGTATCGATCTGAGTTCCCTGCCGGACGTGGCAGAGATAGGGTACCCTTTCGGGTGAGAACGGATCAAGTTGCTAGGGTCTTGCCGTTGCTTCCTTTGCATTTGTACGGACGACCGCCGCGTTGCTATATGGAATCCGGCCACTCGGAGGCATACGGTCTTGCCACCTGCAGATGCTGAGATTCCCGATAGATTGCATCCCTCTGCTCGCGTTCATGGATTTGGGTATGACTGAGTACGTGTTGTTGAGGGTGGTTCAGACGAGCCAATTGAATCTGCAGTTAGCATCTATAGATCAAGAGCTGATGCGTGGAGGCGGCTCCAGGGGATGCCATACTATCTGCTTTATTGGGGGCGGAATGGGGGTTTTCGTGCACAGCCATCTGCACTGGATAATGAGACGCGAGTGGGCAGTGGATTCAGCAAAAAGTTTTGGTGGCTTTTGATATTCGTACCAAAGGTTTTATGGAGGTGGACCTACCTAATTTTATAGACAGCAGGCTTTGGCCGTCCTGGGAGGGCGTCTTTGCCTTATCATTTAAAGTGACCGAAGGGCTGTCAATGCGTGGACTGTGAGAGAATATGGATTGAACCGACCATGTAATAGGTTCTTCTCAATACCTGAGCACCTGTGGTATAGCTGTCCAGCCATTGGCTTAGTCGTAGAATGGTCGTCAAGTTTTGGTGCGAGAGGGGTTTGAGACTCTCGTTTGGTACAAGACTAATGACGTCGAGACTTCAGCATGCCATGCTTCTTTGTAGCAGCAACTTGTTTGTGAGTATGAACGAACTGCCAACATGTGAGGGCAAGTACTTCGTGAAAAGTATGTGTGGACAAACCTTTAATAACTTAGTGTAGTAAATTTTGCTTGAACTGCTTCTTCCCTCTTGCATGTTTGTGAAAGTTTGAAGTGAAAGAAACTCTTTTCCATGGCTTTTAGGATGGAAGATGGAACAAGGAAATCGATGTGAACACCATGAATATCCTATTCAAGGATAGCCCTTTCTAGGGGAAGAAGAGGCGTTCAATTGATGCAAGGGATGATGGGATTCTCTCTTTTTGTGGATAGGATAACTTTTGGGAAGTCGAGGAGACTACGGTTTTGTGCTAATTAACTTGAAAATATGGACAAACAATGAAAGAGATGATTGAGAAATAAGGGAAACTGATATGGGAATTAGAACTTGGAATTGAAGATTACGCATCAAATTATGTTTCACAAAACAAAAACCGCCGCATGCTCCTTCATTTTAATTTTTTTATCCATATTTTTACTGATAAAAGAAAGAACAAAGTTGTCTGAAAGGAGAATCCATGCTATAGAAGATATAAGGAAAACACATTCACTAGGGAAAAGTGTCCAAAAAGGCCTAAACCTTTTGTGTTTGTGTTAATTTAGTCTTAAACCTTTTTTTATATCAATTTAGTTCTAAACATTTTGATTTGGTGCCAATTCAATCATTCCTACTAATTTTGGCCAGATTTTACTGACTAGACACCGATTAGCTGACGTGGCACAACCAATGCTAACATGGACAACTTTTAATAGTATTTTAATATATTTCGAATTTTTATTTTTATTTTATTTTATTTTTCTATTTTTCTTCTCCTCCTCCTTCCTCCAGCCGATCGCCGGTTAGGCGAACGCCCCTAACGAGGATGAGGTTGACCTCACCGGCCTTTAACGGGGCTTGAGTCTCGCCATTGATCCAAGAGGCTTGCCATAGGCTAGCGAGGTCGACCTCGTCCTCGCTTGGGGTCGCGGAGGTCTAGCAACCGGCCAAGGGAAGGGGGGAAAAGAAAATTGAAAATGAAAATTGAAAATGAAAATTAAAAATTAAAATCAAAAATAAAAAATTGAAAACTATTAAAATATCATTAAAAGTTATCCATGTCAGCGCCGGTCATGTCACGTCAACCAACCGATGCCTAGTCAGCAAAATCCGACTAAATTATTCGGAAAGGATTGAATTTGCACAAAAACCTTAAAGTCTTGCTTCTTTCCTTTGATTTCGCCTTGTAACATGGTCACAGGAACATTCAAAGTGCTTCAATTTGGATTCCTGTATATGTAGTTTCTTGGAATTGCCATGTAAAGTTTGTATGATGGTAGACACTAGTTACAAGTTACTTGGTCAATTGCTCAATTTGCTCTGAGTTCAAGCACATATTCAGGTGTGGTAAGAAAACAAGAAAGCGTTTATACATGGACTTGAGATTGGAGGATCACCAAGATATTTGTTTGAACTTGTTATTTGAATTCTTGATAGCATTTCAATATGGAAAGACTTCGATACTATTTTCCTAATCCAAACTAGCATTTCAGTGCTGACTAGCGGTTGTAGTCTGACCACAATGACTAGCTATGCTTGGAAGTGAACCGGTTCACAGAAACAAAGGCATTGCTAGTCACTCAAGCATCCTCATTCACCCTGTGCCTTATCACCAACTTTATGCTTCCATCCATAATATGAGCTCAAGCTATCACACTGAATGAGCCGATTTATGAAGCCGTCCATTCTACAAAGGTAACAATTTAAGGAGAAAAATTACTAAAATTCCGGGTTAGGCAAAGTAGAGGTAGCTAAATTTGTATTTTATATAAACGAGCCAATTTGAATTGGATCATTTTCAATCCTATCTAATTTCGATGCTATCCACTCATTTGACGGGTGTACCAATTGGCTACAAGCCCAATTACTTCAATTTGTCACCGTTAATAGCTAGTCAATCCTCATAAATGGCATAAGCTTATAACATTATTGCTTCCAATCAGTTTGAAACTTTCACCCTATGAGAATTTTTTTCCCTCCCAATTAATGATATCTTACGCGTGTTAGATTGTCCTTTTGTTAGTAAAACCATTTCCAAAAAACTTGTAAGTGCTTCTGCGTGCCCAAGGCTTGCCATGATTGCTAATTAGTTTTCCCCATGTGCCCTGTGTATTGGTCAGAGAAGGAAATGCAATAGGGAAAATGAGCCAAGAGGACATGCCATAATTTTTGTACTACACTCATTTTAATGTCATAAAATTTCAAACGGTCATTAAGTGCCTTTAAAAGATGCCGTTGAAGCCCTTTCTTGCCCCACTTTAAGGATTCAAGACTAAAGTAGGTTGCAATTCAAAACCTAGCCCCTGTTTCCACTTGCAAATCAAAATCTATGCTTCATCTCGAACGCCACGCCCCTCCTCCTTCGGCCACCACCACCATCATCATTTGAACTCCCTCCCTCTCTCTCTCTCTCTCTCTCCCTCCCTAGGTCCTCGGTGCCCATAATTCCTCCTCCCTTCATTTTGAAAGCCACGTCCCATTATTTATTCTAAAACAATGGCACGTGATATTTTCGGTAACACAAGTGGCCAATATAACTTGAATGATTGATTTTTAGAAGTTGTGGCACTTAAATGATCGCCTGATCGCCTGGAAAGTTATGGCGACAAAATGAGTATCGTATGATGGCATTGTTAGTGTCCTTCTCCAAAGAATTGAGAACCCAAAAGCTAGTTGCTTTTTAGTAGTGGGATAAGTGGCTTAGCTTTTGATGATCTTTTGAAGGACAGGAGTATCAATGGGAAAGGTTTGGCCAAAATATTAATGGATTTATCCGAACTGCATATTTTTACCTTTCCAAGCAGTAGAGAAGTAAAATTTTCGTTCCGTGAAAACGAACGGCCAAAATTGCTGTCAGCAGAACGCAAAGAAGAACAAATTAGCACAAGAAAACCTACTGTCAGACAAGCCCGCTGACAAGAACCAAACAACTTGAAATTCAAGCTATGCATGGCAAGATTCCCTGAAGATGGCATAATAGGTCTATACTTGAACCGATAGCTACTCTTGTTCTGGACTTCCAACCAGCTAACCTGCCATTGACATCATTATCAAAGCGTTTACGAAAAATTGATGCTCTAGAACTCTACAAGGGTGTGATGCCGCCACAGGAAGAATGTGACATTTGGAATCTGCAGCATTCTCCCCAAGAATACTTCAATGTCCTCAATCGAAATTACAGTTTACTGCAGTAGTGGCAAGGGTTGGGCCTACAAACGTCCTCCAAATGGATGGATTGTAAGTTCCTCTTGAAAGATTTTTGTTAATAATGATTGTCACAATTTGATGTAGAGTGCAGAGCCTCTAAAATTGACACTTTCATGGAATCCAAGGGCAATCGCGATCTGTGCAGGAAAGGGTCCATTCATGCCAGTAGCATATGCATGTAGACTTTTATTGATCAGAGTCATAAAATGAAAATAAGTTGCTCCAATGTTTGTCTTCCAAGAGGAAAAAGTGATGTTGTAAGAGTTGTGGAGAGAAGCATGGGTAATCGTGGGTGCGATCCTGGCTCTAGCAGTTGAAGAATCTCTGTCGATTCTAATCTCTTCTATAAGACATCATTTGGTATTTTGTCACACACATTGAATAGAGTTGCTGGGCAACGGAAGATACCTACATCTGGTTTGAAAGTGTCTGCTGGGAGTAGCCATCATGGTGAGTTATGCTAGGAAGTTTGCTTTTGATACGGTTGAATACTAATGTACCGCACCTGAAAGTTGCTGCCGTCATTTTGTATGATAGTGCCTAGAATACTATTAGACCTTAGCATTTATAATGGCTCGGCCACGTTCGATCTAGTTCAATACAAATGCATGTGAAGCATTGTTCCATAACAAGCTTTGCTACACTGTCCATAGCCAATGGGTTGAACACACTCTGATTGCATTGTCGTGGCAAGTTGTTGATCAATGGGAGAGCTATTTTCTGAAAAATTGGAAGTCAGTTGTTCTCCGGTGAAAGAGTTCCCTTATGACCTCAACTTTTGGAGGGTCTTTCTTTTGCTGCCGGGTCAACCACAAAGCTTGTTTTCCAAGTGATGCTTCCGAGCCATCTCTCGCTTGAGCGAACAGTATATCACTTATTATTAGAGTTTCACCTGGACAGATTGAAGATCGAAATAGAATACTTCTACACTTTTTTCATCATTTTTGTTCATCATTCTATTGGCAAGTTGAATTAGCATTCTAATCCCGAACCCGTCAACTATATGTGGACTGCTTGGCTACTCTTGCGGCGAGAGTAGGTTGCCACATGCCGGTTGGGAGACGGATTAGGAACGGCTCCTTCAAGGGCCTTCCTCGGACATCGAATAATCAACTCAAAACCAAGGTAGCACGGACACGGCGAAATAATACGCGACACGACACGTCGACACGTTATTTATTAAAAATAGAGATTTCCAACACGTTGAGACACGTTATATATTAAATGAATAATTTTATTTTTAATTAATTTAATTCAAATTCAGTATATTTATTTTTTGAAATTATTTTTTAATCTCATTTATTTATTTTTCTAATTAAAATAAATTCCCATTAGGACCCACCCCACTCTCTTCTTTCCCTCGTCCATTTCCCCCACCCCCAAATTTATTTTTCTTTCCCTCCCCACCATGGTCCATTCCCCCCACCCCCAAATTCATTTTTTTTTTCCTTTCCCTCCCCACCATCATTCATTTCCCCCACCTGTCCTTGTCACTTTCCCTCCCCCAAAATACGTGATTGCCCATCATACTCTCATTTTTTAATTATTTCTGAGTTTCTTCATAAACCCTAGCTCCTTTACTCCTCCTCATTGCTCGCGCACGACCCTTCCTCTTCTCCTCTCGATCCTTCTCCTTCCTCACTGCTCGCTGCACGACCCCCTTCCTTGCCGCTCGCCGCACGATCCCTTCCTCGCCGCTTGCCGCACAACCCCTTCCTCTCCTCTTCCTCTCGCCTTCGGTCCTTTCTCCCTCGCAGCTGCAGCCTCGTCGGATCCATCGCAGCATCACAGTGGTGGCCCTTGCCTTATTCTATGCTCGGCCATCTCTTGCCGTCGCTTCCACCCTCCCGGACACGCGTGTTGAAACGTGTCGGGCAAAGGTTGACCACGTGTCGGAAAAACCGACACGCATTCACCGTGTGTCCGACCGTGTCCGACCGTGTCAACGTGTCCGACACGCTCCGACACGTGTCGGACACGACACAGAAGCATGGACAACGTGTCCGTGCTTCATAGCTCAAAACTAGTATAGATAAGAGGAATCCAGCTACTTAATCAAAACAAAGCATTGCGATGGTTCCTGCGGATGCTCACGCAATGTGATTTATACCCAATGCTTTGAATGTTAAAGTGAAGAAATTCAACCAAGCACGGTTAAATAGAGGAAGCAACTATGACTCTCTTAAGGTAGCCAAATGCCTCGTCATCTAATTAGTGATGCGCATGAATGGACTAACGAGATTCCATTGTCCCTGTCTACTATTTAGTGAAATCACAGCCAAGGGAATGAGCTTGGCAAAATCAACGAGGAAAGAAGACCCTGTTGAGCTTGACTCTAGTCCGACTTTGTGAAATGACTTGAGAGTTGTAGGGGGAGCTAGAAACGGCAAAAGTGAAATACCACTACTTTTAACGTTATTTTACTTATTCCATGAACGGAGGTGGGGCAATGTCCCTTCTTTTAGATCTAAGGTCCGCGCATGCGGACCGATCTGAGTAAAAGACATTATCAGGTGGGGAGTTTGGCTAGGGCGGCACATCTGTTAAAAAATATCGTAGGTGTCCTAATATAAGCTCAACAAGAACAAAAATCTCGTGTATAACAAAAGGGTAAAAGTTCATTTGATTCTGATTTTCAGTACGAATACGAACCGTAAAAGCATGGCCAATCGATCCTTTAGATCTTCAGAATTTGAAGCTAGAATGTTGGGATATAATACGCGAAACGATAGGATCTTGCAATTTACGTCAACGTGAAATCACCAAAAAAATAAACGAGAAAAATAAGGACACCGGAAATTTACGTGGTTTGGTCCGAGTATCGATACCTACATCCATGGGGAGAGCCAGCAACAAATAATCTACTATAATCGGAGAATCAGAATTTACAATCACTCAAACGCTCAAGTGTTTCCTACACCTAGATTTAACCCCAAACCCTAAGTGTTTATAAATAAATAACTCACTTGGGTATAAACTCACGGCACAAAATTACCGCGCATTCAAGCTCAAAACAAAACGCTCTACGTACGCCAAAATCAAGAACTCCGGCGTTTGTCTTTGGTCCACGTTCATAAATCTTCGCATTCCTTTGAAAAGCTTTGCATGGCTTCAATTTCCTTTCGGCTCTTGTGAATTACGTAGGGTTTTGGCCATCCAAAGAAGAACTCCTAAGACTTCGGCACATTATTTATATGTGCGCCCAAGGGAGGGCCCACCTATGCTCCTTGCTTCGGCTTCACGTTGAACTTGTGTGTGTGCCCAGAGTCAACACTTTGACTCTGGGCCCACCTATTTTCCATTCACGTGCAGACTCCATGAGGAAATTCGCTTCTTATATGTTTGCCCACTTGGGCCCACGGCCGGATTCCTTTTTCAACTTTATTTCCTCTTCAGTAAATCCGTCCCATGATCAACCACGTAAAAGAAAATTTATCTAAGCGAATCGTGTTCTGTAAACGCTTAAACTCGAGACATGATTAAACAATTCTCCAACTTGGCTCGATGTTTGAAGCCAAGTTATAATGCTCATCACCCATGCTGCTCTCCCAACGCCCCGACGGGCGCTCACTCTTCACAGACGCCAATAGAGCTCAAGTAAAGCTTGAGCTTCGCCAAAGGAACAGACTTAGTCATCATATCTGTCGGGCTATCTGCTGTAGTAATCTTTTTTACAATAATATTACCCTTAGCTAAGACATCTCGGATAAAGTGGTACCTGATGTTGATATGCTTCGTCCGCTCGTGATAAACTGGATTATACGCCAAATATATTGCACCTTGGTTATCATAGTGTATATCCACACTTTTATGTTCTAACCTAAAGTCCGAGAGCAACTCTGTAACCATATCGCCTCTTTCACTACAAAAGTTAGTGCCATGTACCCTACCTCAGTCGAAGACAATGCAATGTGATCCTATAAGGACGCTTTCCAACTAATTGCACCACCCGCTAGCGTAAACACGTACCCTGCTAAAGATCTGCAATCATCCAAGTCATCGGAGTGATCTGAATCCACAAAACCAGTGGTCTCACTGCCATTGTTGTCCCTCCGATACACTATACCCACGTCTATTGTCCCCTTCAAATATCTGAGGATCCATTTCACAACTTCCCAATGAGCTTTACTAGGACGCTTCATATAGCGACTAACCATGCTCACAACTTGTGAAATATCAGGCCTAATGCACATCATATCATACATAATACTACCCACGGCACTAGAATAAGGAACACGGGACATATGCTCCTCTTCCTCCTCAGTCTGGGGTGATAATTTATCTGAAAATTTAAAGTGCTTCACTAAATGTGTACTTACAGATTTTGCCAAGTGCATATTAAAACGTGCAACGATCTTCTCAATGTATTTCTTTTGAGATAGACGTAAAACTCCTGCAGTCTTGTCACGCAAAATCTCCATACCCAATATTTTCTTTGCAGCACCTAAATCTTTCATCTCAAATTCAGCATTTAACTATCTCTTCAGCTAATCGAACAAATTATACGACAATTCTTATGGAAGGGCTCCACCCTTGGTCGGGGAGGGGCTAAAGTTTCTTGGGATAATGTTTGTCTCCCGAAAGATGAAAGGGGCTTAGGTATTCGGAAGTTGAAGGATTGCAACAAAGCATCAATGCTCAAATACATATGGATCCTCTTTACTAATAAGGAATCCTTATGGTGCCGTTGGATTCATACTAATTTCTTAAAGAAAAAAAATTTGGATCGCCTCCCATCCGGCCGTGTGCTCCTGGGCGTGGAAGAAAATCCTTCAACTTAGGAAATACTTCAGATTGTCTTTCTTCTAGAAGACTGGTAACGGCTTTGATGTATCTTTATGGCATGACAATTGGCTATCTTGTGGTCCTCTAGACTCTTTTATTCCGGCTTCTCTACTAGGGAGTTTCGACCTTCCGAGTTATGCAGTAGTGGCTGATCTCTTCTCCCCTATGGGTCGCTCGCTCAAATTGTTTCTTGACAGTTTGAGTATTTCTATCCCGGTTTCTTCCTTAACTCGAGATCGCTTCTCTTGGCGGTATGATCCTTCTGGTTCTCTTTCTATTACTTCTGCTTGGAATACCTTTAGCACTAAAAAGGACTGTGTGCCTTGGGCTTCTTTTGTTTGGAATAATGCAATTGCCCCTCGATTTCAATTTAATTTGTGGTTGATCACCAAAAATCGACTTGCTACTCAGACACTCCTGCTCTCTCATGGAAGGATCGACTACTCAGTTTGTGCTTTCTGCAATATCGTCTCGGATTCTATTGACCATTTATTTTTTGATTGTGAAACCTCGGTGACGCTTGCCTTCTTCTGGGCGTCCAAGTGCAACCTTCCTTGGAGGAATAGATCTTGGAAGGACAATCTCTCATGGGCATTGAAGTTCTTAATGGGTAAGGATTTCTTCCATAGTATTGCGCGATTCTCATTTGGCGCAATGTGCCACCTCATTTGGAAGAAGAGGAATAGCATCATAATTCGTGGTGAAACCTTGGTGGTCTCGGCCCTGAAGAACCACCTCATCAAGGTTGTCAAAGACAAAGCTATCACTTTCAAGAATGTCCCAAGTAATCCTAGAAACAAGAGACTTCAGAGGAACTGGGGTTTTGGCCCTTTGGTCTTTCAGCAGCCGTCCTCTCCTCCTTAGGCGGTGTGTGTTTTTTGTATCGTCCTGTTTTTGCCTGTCACTACTTACTCTCTCCGTTCTTCGTCTTTCTTATTGCTAGTCGAGATTTGTTGAGTTGTTCGTAGTGTTGCTTTTTCGCCGGCCTTGGGCTATGCTGCTGTGTTTGTTGTTTCCTTTGGCTTTTCTTCAGCTCCCTCACACTCTTCCTGTTGTTGTAGCTAGAGTGTAAGTTTTGGCACCAGTTTTGTATATTTGTCCGCAGCTCAATATATTCTTACCTCTTACCAAAAAAAAAAAAAAAAAAAAAAAAAAAAACTACCTCTTCAAAGACATCAATATCGACATATTCTTAGCTGCTATCAATATATCATCAACATATAAAAGCATATAAATCAAAGAATCATTCTCCAATCTCCTATAGTAAACGCAGATATCCATCTGACTTTTTGAATAGTCTTGACTAGCCATGAAAGTATCAAAACGTTTATACTACTGCCTAGGAGACTGTTTCAGCCCATACAAAGATTTCTTTAATAAGCAAACATGATCTTCCTTACCCGGAATAGCAAATCCCTCTGGTTGCCTCATGTAAATCCGTTCCTCCAACTCACCGTGAAGAAACGCAGTTTTCACATCTAGCTGCTCTAACTCGAGATCCTGTGAAGTAATTAAGGCAAGTAAAACTCGAATAGAAGTATGTCTTACCACAAGAGAGAACACCTCATTGTAGTCAATGCCCTCACGCTCTGTATATCCCTTCACCACAAGTCTCGCCTTATACCTCACTGCCTCGACACTAGGAATGCCCTCTTTCCATTTAAAGACCCATTTGCTTTTGATAATCTTTTGGCTCTTGGGTACTTTGACCAGCTCCCATATCTGATTTCGATAGAGTGATTCCATCTCTTCACTCATAACCCCTAGCTACTGCGACGACTCTGAACTAGTCATCGCCTCAGAGTAAAACGAAAGATCATCTGTCTCCACCTCATCACCTATAGTCAATGCATAAGCAATATTTGTATAACCATAATGTACTGGTGATTTAATTTGTCTTCTCTGTTTATCTGCGGCTATAGTCTGCTGCGACTTTGCTGGTTGTCCACTATCACCGACTTCAGGAACTGCGGCTTCATCTGCAGTGTCAACTTTGTTACCTTCGAGGTCCCCGGAGTCTCCACCTGAAGCTCCACCTCACTAATGACACAATGATATGTCTTCTCTGCTGGTTGTGTCTCAGAACTCCTCTTTTGAAGCATTGCAATCTCATCGAAGATCACATCTCTACTAATTAGAAAACCGGGTGATCTGGGATCAGTGCACCAAAGCCGGTAGCCTTTCACCCCATGTGCATAACCCAGAAATATGCACTTCTTTGCCCTCGGCTCAAGCTTACCATCACTCGCATGAGCATACACAGGACATCCGAATATACGTAATCCGAAGTAATCAACAGGTTTCCCCGACCATACTTCCTCAAGAGTCTTCCACTCGATAGCAGATGATGGAGATCGATTAACCAGGTAACATGACATGTTCACTGCTTTGGCCCAAAATTCTTTGCCAAGTCCTGCATGCAAAAGCATGCATCGAGCTCACTCAAGCAAGGTTCTGTTCTTCCGTTCTACCACGTCATTCTACTATGGTGTCTCAAGTACTGTGCGGTGTCTTACAATACATTTTTTCTCGCAGAACTCGGTAAATCTTTACCACAGAACTCCATGCCATTATCAGTTCTCAGGCACTTGATTTGTTTATCTGACTGCTTCTCAATCAATGCCTTAAATTTCTTGAACCGATCAAACACTTCATATTTATGCTTCAAAAAGTATACCCATACCCTCCTCGAATAATCGTCGATAAATGTCAGCATATATCGAGCACCTCCTTTCGAAGGAACCGAAAACAGGCCCCAGACGTCTAAATGAATATTTCAACTGGTCGTTTGGTCGAATGGATAGCTGTAGTAAACTTAACTCGGTGCTGCTTCTCATAGATGCAGTGCTCACATAAGTCTAGCTTCCCTGTTTTCTAACCCTTCAACAACCCCCTTTCACTCAGCATCGTCATACTTGCCTCACTCATGTGCCCTAAACGTATATGCCATAATTGAGTCAAGTTAGAGTCTGACTCACTTGATGAAACTGCAGTGGTTCCGGTCACGGTCTCTCCCAGTAGATGATAGAGAGTATTCACTTTCTTCCCCTTCATCACTGTCATGGCACCTCGAGAGATTTTCAGTACTCCACCTTCAGCGGTATACCTACACCCGATATCATCGAGTGCTTAAAGAAATAAGGTTCTTCTTGAGCTCTGGTACATGCCTCATCTGTCAATGCGCGCACCACCCCATCGTGCATCTGAATCCGAATTGTCCCTATCCCTACAGCCTTACAGACTGCATTATTCCCCAAAAGAACTCTACCACTATCTGCAGACTGGTAAGTAGTAAACCAGTTCTTATGAGGCGTCATATGATAAGAACACCTTGAATCCAGCACCCATTCGTCTCTTGACGAAGTAGCAATCACACATAAAACAACTTCTGCATCACCATTGCTCCTCTCAGCAACGTTTGCTACACTGGTTGTGGCATTCTGCCTATCAGCTTTATTCCTCCACTTTGGACAATCTCTCCTGATATGCCCCTCCTCGTGACACTCAAAGCACTTCGCGCATCTCTTGGACTTTTTATGGCGTGGTTTTGATTTGCTTTTACTTCTGCTGCTACTAAGCTCTCGATGTTGTTCTCTACCCCGAATCGTCAGTGATTGCATTGCTCCTTTCGCCAGACCGTCATCTCGCAACTTTCTCTGCCACTCTTTAGAGAATAAGGCGGACTTTACCTCTTCTGAGGTAATAGTAGTACGCCCCTGCAACAGCGAATCAGTAAAGTGCTCCCATGACTCTGGTAAAGAGGCTAACAACATCATATCCCGTTCTTCATCATCAAGTATCTTACCGACGTTATTCAGATCCAACATGAGTTTATTAAATTCATCTAGGTGAGTTCTGATAGACGTACCTTCAGTATATCTAAATTGAAACATCTTCTTCAACATATATAAGCGATTGTTCAAACCTTTCTTCACATAGAGTGCTTGAAGTTTTGCCCATAACGTTGCGGCATCCTTCTCCTCAGTAACCTTTATTAAGACCTCATCTGTCAAATTTAACATGATTATGCTCTTTGCTTTTTCTATTAGCTTTACCCTCTCTGAGGCTTTCATGATAATCGGCAACTCATCTTCACCATCCAGTGTCTTAACCAAATCTTGTGTTGTCAATAAAGCCCGCATCTTGATGCTCCATAACACAAAGTTATTGCTCCCATCAAACTTCTCAATTTCAAATTTCCTCTCAGACATAATTGCAGTAACAGAATTTCCAGATAATAATCAGACAAGCAAAAGCTCCAAATCACAATCAAAAAATTCAACCCAAAGCTCTGATACCAATTGTTGGGATATAATACACAGAAACGATAGGATCTTACAATTTACGTCAACGTGAAATCACCAGAGAAATAAACGAGAAAAATAAGGATACCAGAAATTTACGTGGTTCGGTCCGAGTATCGGTACCTACATCCACGGGGAGAGCCAGCAGCAAATAATCTACTACAATCGGAGAATCAAAGTTTACAATCGCTCAAACGCTCAAGTGTTTTCCACACCTAGATTTAACCTCAAACCTTAAGTGTTTATAAATAAACAACCCACTTGAGTATAAACTCACAGCACAAAATTACCGCGCATTCAAGCTCAAAACAAAACGCTCTACATACGCCAAAATCAAAAACTCCAGTGTTCGTCTTTGGTCCACGTACGTAAATCTTCGTGTTCCTTTGAAAAGCTTTGTGTGGCTTCAATTTCCTTTCGACTCTTGTGAATTATGTAGGGTTTCGGCCGTCCGAAGAAGAACTCTTGAGACTTCGGCACGTTATTTATATGTACGCCCAAGGGAGGGCCCACCTACGCTCCTTGCTTTGGCTTCACGCTGAACTTGTGTGTGTGTGCCCAGAGTCAACACTTTGACTCTAGGCCCACCTATTTTCCATTCACGTGCAGACTCCGTGAGGAAATTTGCTTCTTATACGTGTGCCCACTTGGGCCCACGGCCGGATTCCTTTTTCAACTTTATTTCCTCTTCAGTAAATCCATCACATGATCAACCACGTAAAAGAAAATTTATCCAAGCGAATCGCATTTTGCAAACGCTCAAACTCGAGACATAATTTAACATAGAAGCGTCAAAAAAGTTACCACAGGGATAACTAGCTTGTGGTGGCCAAATGTTCATAGTAATGTTACTTTTTGATCCTTCGATGCGGCTCTTCCTATCATTGTGAAGCAGAATTCACCAAGTGTCGAATTATTCACCCACTAATAAGAACGTGAGCTGAGTTTAGACTATTGTGAAACAAGCTAGTTTTATCCAACTAATGATTATGTCACAATTAATAAGCCATTCGCAATTTCACAACCTGAATTTGTTCATACTTACGCATGCATAGCTTAATCTTTGAAACAAGTATATGACTACTAGCAGAATAAACCCGGTAGCATTCCTTCACAACGTTCGTCGGGCATGATCCATCGCAAAGCCCGAGAGCTTTATTTGGTCAAAGACAAGGCAAGAGCGTCATTCCGATGAACCGATAAATGCTTAACAATTTAGGAACAAGGGCCAATGACCCCATACCCATGAAGAGGTTCCGCATCCAAGAGAACAAGTAGGCACTCGTGGTCCATCTGAACAATCGAATGAGATCATGTTCATGGAACAAGATCCCTACTGTCTAGTCTAACCGAGCATCCAAAAGGATGCTGTGATGGAAGGGACAACTAAAGGCACACATGTTCATCACAATAGGCATGCAACACAGGAACCCATGCTTTTTGCATATAACGTTAGCTCATGTAGCAACGACTGATCAAAAATGAGAGGAGCTCTATGCACCAACATAGAGCCTGCCAACACACACATTCTTATTGTCTTTCACATGCCATTGCATACACTAGAAATAAACCAAGCTGACTCATCCATAGCTCCTCAAGCATGAGAACTCGAGGACCACATGGACTCATCGAATGAGGTAACATCTGCACCGCTAGATGCTAGAACACCAATATCTTGTTCGAATCGTGGCTTGATAGCGCTTGGCTCATTCATTCATGCCCGAAGCATGGTCTCATCTTACTGAAAGGCATAGATTCATCAATTCCCAAGTGACTCGGTCACCGATTCATCCTTTATGGCCGCTTGGCTTGAACACAACCCATGCACTCGGCCATGATGCCTGCATGAGGGGAGCCATTTCAGTTAAGGGCAAAGCACATTGAAGTGAAGTATCATCATATACGTTAATTGATAGATGATGAGATATTGTCATTGAAGAAGACCTTTGGTGCAAGAAATCCAGTACATATGTTAACCAAGGCTATCACCGCTAAGAGATTGAGGTTGTGCATTGCCTCAACTAGGCCTCCTTGGTTAGTAATGAGGAGACTGCTGCACTAAGACATTTTTGGTTATAAAGACAAGTGAAGATATAAAAGACTATTGCCGGTTTAAAGATCACCCTCCAAATGGGAGATTGATGGAGTTGTGGGGTTTGATAGAGGAAAATAATATAAAAATAGAAAGGCTTTTCATTGTTAATAGCATACATGTAATTTATTTGTTATAGTTGTTGACACCTAAATTTTGGCGACCCATTTGCATTAAAAAAATTATGAGTTAATTTTATCCCTAAAAAAAAAAAAAGTAATTAATTGCACAGCATGTAGATTTTGATGCATTTATTTTTAATTCGCATTTTTGTGTACCGGGGTGCATGGGTCGATTAATTGTTTTTAAATTAACGAGTAGGGCTAGGCCCACGAAAGAAGAAAATTAACCCAGGCCCGTCGTTATTTTTAATTAATTATCTTGTGAAAAATTGAGATTTGGATGCGATATTATGATGATTTTTTTAAAATTGAGAAAACCGCTTTTTAATCTCATATTTATCAATAGATGATAAAATCGGAGGAAAAAAAGAAAGCAGAGGGGAAGGAGACGAAAGTGAAAAAGGGGAAAAGAGAAGAAAAGTCAAAAGGAAGAGGGGAGTGAAGCCCATCCGTAGAAGTCTGGAGAGAGAGAGGAAAGCATAAAAAAAAAGGAGGAAAGTGGGCGGCTGCAGAAGAGAGAGAAAAGGGAAAAGTAAAAAATCCCTGTTCATCTTCTTCGCTCCTCGACCCACCGCACCTCCACAGTCACCGATTCCGCGCCGGCCACTGCACCGCCGTCTCCTCCGCCAGCCTGTCGCCGTTCGTCCGCGAAGCTCCCGCGCCGGAGATCACCGCGCCTCTGCAACCGTGCTCGCTCCGTCTCTCTGCTTGCTGGTCCGCGACACCCCTCGCTCGACCCTCCGTGAGCACCGCGCGATCACCGTCATTCTTGCGACTGGTGCAATCCCCGACAACCGCTCCGCCCGAGCGACGAGTCACTGTCGCCCTGATCTGGTCCTGATCTGCTCAGCCCGGAGTCCGACGAAGCCGAACTCCCCACGCCGGAGCCCAGCCGCGACCCCCTGCTGCACCGCCCTCCACCCGCAGCCGCGAAGCCACCGAGTCGCACCGGTCGCCTCATCAGCACCGCCTCACACCAGTGACCCGCGACCCCACTGCACGCCGCTCGGACCTCCGCCTCAGCAACTTGCCTCCGCAGCACCTCGCCTCTTGCTCGCTCGTTAGCCGAAGCCCGCCGCGCTTGATCCCCGCTCCGACAGCTTGCTCCGTCCGACGTCGCGCCGCACCGCTGCGATCCCGCGCCTTCGCAACGCCCGAATCGAACCGCCTGGTGCCCGACGCCCTTGCAGCACCTTCGCCCGAGCGACGAGCCGCTGCCTCCAGTGACCCGACGAGCTGCTCCGAGCGACGCACGCCACAGCAGCCGCATGTCCGCCTTGCTTCGCCTCTGCCCGAGTCAAGTTGAGCCGTCGCCATCCAGCCGCACCGGCGACTCACCTCGCTGGAACCCCGAATGCCGGCGACCCCGAACCCCCTGCCCGGTCGACGAATTGGCTGGCCCTCCATTTTCCTTAGGTTGTTTTTCTTTTATTTTTATTATTTTTTTATTATTTTACTTTACTTTTATTTAGTTTTATTATTATTGTTTAAGTTTGAATATTGTGAGGTAGCTTTTAGGTTATGGATATTGTAGGCATTATCCGCAGGTCTTTCCCAAAATTATTGTAATTACTAATTTGATCCGTAAGATGTCGGATCATTTTTTTAATTATACTAATTTTTGGAGTTGGTTGATAGTATTTTAATTGTTGAATCAATATGATTATTAATTTGATCCGTAAGATTTCGGATCAGATTTTTAGTTATTGTCGTGATAATTAGGGTTAGGATAATCGCTAATTTGACCTGTGAGACAGCAGGTTATTTTTTCGATTATTTTAATCCTTTATTTGATTGAATGTCCTTATTAGTTTAAATACAATGTTTATTTGATAATTGCTTATTTTGGAAAACCATTAAAAAAATATCCAAAAAAATATTTGAATTAGGATTCAATTTGTTTTGGAATATTTCTTGTTATCTTGCATATCTAGAATAGGGATTTTATTCCGAATTTAGAAAAATATAAAAACAAAAAACAAAAAAAGTGCATTCATTTAGGTTGTTAGTTTTATCATTATTTGAATTGCATGTGAAATTTTAATTTCGAAATTAATATAAAAACACAAAAAAAATCATCATGCATATATCATGTTGAATTAGGGCATCCTTGGCACGTCATTGCATATTAGATAAATTGCATGTTAGATTAAAATAATATCTTAGTTTAAATTAGGATTTAATGTGACTTGATCCTTAGTTTAAATTAGATAGAATTTTAATCTAGCTAGATCATTTTTGCATTTTTAAATAGAAATATCAAATGCACGTCATTTAGTTTTTATTAGGTTTATTTAATAAGAACTTCCTCGTCATTAGACTAAGTCATTTAATAAATGTCGCATGACATATAACTCGCATACTAAATTGTATGTTGCGTGTCATTTTAGTTAAAATAATTTTGTATGTCATTGCATCGCATTACCCGTCATTTGATTAATTTAGATTGCATATTTAATTGTTGCATTTCTTTAATTTCAAATTTCATAAAAAAAAATATAAAAGAATTAGAATGAATTCATTTCATGCTTTAGGATAGATTGCATGCTTATTTATGACATACAATTTTGATCATGTTATCATATCATTTCATGTTAGAATAGTGACATGCATTGCATAAGTCATGATTTTCATTAAATAAATGAAAACAAAAAATTAAAATTGCGTGTTAATTAGAAATCATACTTAGGATTGTTGATTCTGATTTAACAATGCAGATGCTTTCGTTGTTTCGAAATATGTTTTGCATTATTTAATTGCTTTCTTGAGTGTTAAATTGGTGGTATGCGCACATGTATGATCACCTCACATGTTAGGAAGTTAAATTAAAATCAATTCAATTGCCAAACATTTTTTTTTAAATGAAATAGAAAGGTACCGAAAGGGCGCTAGGATAGTCTAGTGTAACCAAGTCCCCGAACTCATAAATCTCTAGTTCGTAGGAGTAAAGTAAATCTCCCATTACTTTACTTGGGTTTCTAATCGACCCACCAAAAATAGATTAGTGGCGACTTTTGATTGAAAATCATTTGCATGTTAAAAATTCAAACCTAAGTCGCGAATTGGTATGGGCTTGGGAGAGCCCGAGCTAAGCTTAAAGACTTAGTAATCCATTAACCTAGTTTTAGGTGGTGAACCCAAAAAATAGGTCGCGACAATAGTAGAGAAAAATTATTGTTGCTAATGGCATATATGTAATTTTCATCATAACTTTGTATGCTTTAACTCCTCCTACAAAATGGGACAATATCTTTTATTGTTGTAACTTGTAACTCTGAAAACTGCGAGCTCATGTGCTTTATTTTCTGATTTTGATTGGTTTTCCATGTAAAATTTCGCTTGCCTTGTTCTCCAATTTCTTCTCATCAACGTTGCATGTTCCTAACATAAGGGTCCTGCATAATCAGCATAAGAGAATCATTGGAAAGACTCCTTTAGCATCTGCGTAAAAAGAGGAAAGAAATACTCTGTAACAATGCGATGTTTAATTGTGATAAGCTGAAATGGATCAAGGTTTGGAAGATTTGTCCACAATCCTAAACAGGTTCTTCTAAGAGATGATTGTCTTATCTTTTTGGCTGGACAGTATATGGGCCATGAGTTGGCGAGCGTAAGCAAGTCGGGCCAGGAATCCTGGTATCAAAAAAAAAAATTAATGTTTTTAATATAAATTCATTCCAGGCTCTTTTTTAATTATTATCTTTTTATGAATTTGAATCAAATTAATTTGATTAAAATAATCATAAAATGATAATTTATCATGTATATATAAAATATACATTTAATATACAACATATCCGAACGTGTCGAAATTCTGTATTTTTGGAAAAATGACATATTGACGTATCGTGTGTCGTGTGTTAGTGTCGATACTATTTAGCTCATGATTATTCTCCTTTTTGTTTTGTCAAATATTGTGTGGCCCAGCTTGACAAAGTATAAAACATGCACGTTCTTCCCGCTTTCTCTGTCTCCTACATATGCAAAAAAATAAATGTAAAATGAAATCCATGGGCAATTTCTTCTTTTCACAATTGTGGTTGAACATAAATCCAATCATGAGTGGCTGGACTGAAGGAGAAGTCCCACAGAATCACGAGAATCACGAGGTCGGCCAATCTAATTTATTTAAACTAAATATTATTTAATAAATTCAAACTCGAGACATATTTTAACATACCATATAGCCAGCCATCACCCTATTCTTGTATACAACAGGAGGAATGGATGCATTCAAGTTCGGCAGATGAAGTCAGTCTCCTAAATCCTGAATGTCTCGATATCCTGTCATTTACAAGGAAAAGGGAAAAGAAGCCACAAATACTTCTATTGGTTCAGTAAGATCTAAATATTACCTATGAAACCGCGTCAACTTTGGAGAAGTGGAGAAGAAAAGCCCAACCTTAGCGGGTCATGCAGGCTGTACTTTCAAAAATGATTGCTGTCGGGAGCTATAGTTCCCACTCAAACCATTTTGCTATTGCCAAACGAAACTCTTCTGGTCATTAAATACCACTATCCCGAAGGAATATTGGCATTTTGTGAGTGCACTTACACAGAGGATCTAAGCACTGTAAGCTTGGTTCACAGTAATCCCATTTTTATCCTTTTCGATCTGCCTGTAACAGGTGAAATTTCCCAGGGCAATTTTCACAAATGCTTCTTGAATTTGTTCATCATTGTTCTTATGATTGTGTATTTGTGTATTCTTTGCTCGTCTGCTCGCTGTTTCAAGCACTTCAAAGCAGCTCAATTTACAATATAACTGCATCAAGGCCACTCATTCAGAACCAAACCCTTGTCTCTCCTAGTAAAATCTTCGCGCTCGGGTTCTTCACACCTAATGGATCAGAAAGGCAGTACGTAGGAATATGGTACAAGAACACGACTTTCTCCAAAGTTGTCTGGGTGGCCAACAGGGACAAGCCACTTGGACACAAAGATCAATCTGCGAGTTTGATAATTAGCGGAGATGGAAATCTGAAGCTTCTTGATGGGCAACAAAATACTGTCTGGACTACAAATGTCATGGCGAAGTCTAATTATTCTGCAGCAGTGCTTTTAGACTTTGGAAACCTTGTTCTTCAAGACGGGAATGCAAATAAAATGTGGGAAAGCTTCGATGAGCCAACCGACACTCTCCTGCCAAACATGAAGATCGGAGTAAATGTGAAAACAGGAAAGAAAAAATACTTGATTTCCTGGAAAGGTGAAGATGATCCATCGCCCGGAAGCTTTGTCCTTGGAGTGACATCGGAGACACCGCCTCAGCTTTTTGCTTGGAATGGATCAAGTCCATACTGGAGAAGCGGACAGTGGGATAAATCCAAGTTTAATGGAATACCGACCATGAGCAACAAATACCTGAGCGGCTATCAGCTCCTGCAAAATATCAACCAGGGAACGACATATTATTTCCGCAATTATTACAACAACTCCTTTGGATATGTTTTCATCTCATCGGAAGGATCTATAGAGTCTGTTCGTTGGGGGGATGGATGGTCAACAAACTGGGAAGCATCACGAACTAACCGCTGTGAAATTTATGGAACATGTGGTCCTTTTGGAGTTTGCAACACGTTTAGTTCACCTATATGCAACTGCTTAAAAGGGTTTAAACCCAGGTCAGATGAAGAGTGGAACAGAGGAAACTGGACCGGAGGGTGCTTTAGGAAAATGGAATTGAATTGTCAGAAATTCGCACATGCAGCAGCTACGACGACTGTGGAAAAAGATGTGTTCTGGCCAATGAAACATATGAAATTGCCTGATTCTGCTGATTATTTGTCAAACATAGCTGATGCAGAAGGATGTCGAAGTTGGTGCCTAGGAAACTGCTCGTGCTTGGCCTTTTCTTATGTGGATACTGTAGGATGTATGGCTTGGTTTAAAAACCTCATAGATACTCAGCAATTCTCCATAGAAGGCAGAGATCTATTTATTCGACTTGTGGATGTGGATAAAGGTTGGAAAGGTTGAATTAATTTGCGTTTAATCTTGCACTGCCTGTGGTTCTTATAATGTATTTTCCCAGTTCAGGTGTACCTACGAAGACAAAACTCATCATCAGCTTAAGTACTATTTCTGGCATCATGTTATTCGGAGCTGGCATTTCAGTGTGTGGTCTTTTCAAGTGGAGAGGTAATAAAAGACGTGCAGTTTATGGCTGTTTTAAGTGTGATTTCATGTTAACCGAGATGTAAGAATCTTGTATCATTGGTAAAGCAATGGCTTCAGAAGTTTGGCAATCACTACAATAGAAACACTGTTGCTTCTCATGTTCTCACGCTTATTATCAGTCGTTTTTGTTTTGTTTGTAAAATTGCAGGGAAATTTAGGAAAATGACAATCCCAAGGGTCCTTAATTCAAAGGCCACAGCCAACAGATCAGAGGAATTGCTGAGGGAAACTGCATGGAAAGAGCAAATGAAGCAAGGTGATGCATCGGAATTAATGGTTTATGATTTGGACAGCATACTCCTTGCAACAAACAACTTCAACATGAAGAACAAACTCGGGCAGGGAGGGTTTGGCCCTGTTTATAAGGTAAAGAAAAAGCCTTTGCCGAGGGAAATCCAGAGATTATCCAAGATCTGATAGTTATGTTCGTTTGAAAACAGGGAAAGCTGAACGATGGTAAGGACATAGCTGTGAAAAGACTTTTGAGCAGCTCAGGCCAAGGCATTGCAGAGTTCAAGAATGAGATCCTTCTGATATCCAAACTTCAACACCGAAATCTGGTGAGACTTGTTGGTTACTGCACTGAAGGAGAAGAAAAGATACTAGTGTATGAGTACTTGCCGAACAAGAGCTTGGACGCCTTTCTTTTTGGTTTGTCTCACTCTCTGAAGAACTTATTTCTGCTTTCAACAAAATACGGTACTGAAACTAGATATTGTTTCTGTTTACCACCTTGTTTAGATTCAAAAGAAAAGGCAAAACTCAGCTGGGGCATCCGCTTCAACATTATCCAAGGCATTGCAAGAGGGCTGCTCTACCTCCACCGCGATTCTTGCCTCAGGGTCATACATCGAGATTTGAAAGTGAGCAACATTCTCTTGGATGAAAAAATGAATCCCAAGATTTCAGATTTTGGGCTAGCGCGGATGTTTGAAGGCACTCAAGTTTTCGTAAATACTCACAAAGTTGTGGGGACGCTGTAAGCATTCTATCATCAGTCTTAAGAGTACTTACTCATGAGGCAATTTGTCACCTAGACAGCAGATTAGCAGTTTAATGTGCTCACCTTTCCCTTCATGCATGTTCCTACTATTGTCCTTTAATATGACCAAGAAAATTCTTCCATTTACATCCAATGGTTCCAATAAGCCAGTTATGAGGTGGCTAGTACTATCACCTTGAGGGGATGAATATGTGATTATGCACAATTAAAGCAGAATTTAAAACAATGAAGTTCAATATTGTGAAAGAACAACATTTGATGAAAACTTCGCAGGGATCAGAACTACTGTGTGCAATAAAATATCAATCAAAATGAAAGAGAGGTTAAGGGATAGAATATATTGCACATGACAGTTATAGTGGCAACAGTTATAGTAGTTCGGCTTATAGTAAGCTAACATCCACTCTCTCATTCCAATAGCCTATAGGCTGGATTTCACTAGAGAATCAATTAGAGATTACAGAGTCTTAGTACTCTCCAGAATGTGTGATCTTATCTTCTAATCTCACATAGTCACTCTAAACGACAGCCTCTCAGAGATTACAATTTCAACTCAGAGAGACAAGTATGAAAATGTCAAGGCTCTCTTTGAACTTTAGAATTATAGACCTCAAATCTTGTTTTCTTTTAGTACCATGATCTCCTTTTATACTCTTCAATTTCCAAGCTGACCATTGGACTGAGGATAATTCATCCAATCCACCCGTTGGACCTAAATGATATGAGAAGATATGATTGCTACTTGGATCACAAGATTAGAATCTTCTTATGATTCCGTTGCCCATACAACAGACGTTGGGTTTCCATAAGTAGAGTTATTCGTTAGGTAAGAGCGCCTCAAAATGATTGTCATATGAATCAGGAATCCTTAAGGTTTTGTTAATCTTCAAAACATATTGGGAAGTTTTCTCAACAAGTTTGTTCATAGATAATTATAAACCAGTTCTGTAATGCAAATGCTAAAAGGTATTAGAAAGGCAGTACTAGTCGATTTGGTTTCTGACCTCTCATGCCATCGTCCTTGAGTCTGAATTTTTGTTTGAACTGTATTTCGTGAACCTTCCATTTGTATAAGTTTTTATACCTTTATTATGATGATGGCATCCTAGTATGAGAATATAACATGTCGAAGTCATACAGGGGTTACATGTCTCCCGAATATGCCATGGGTGGGATATTTTCTGAAAAATCTGATGTTTATAGCTTTGGCGTACTGATATTGGAGCTTATCAGCAGCAAGAAGAACACAAGTTTAGATTACCATGGACAGCATCTCAATCTTCTGACCTATGTAAGCATCAGATCTAACTTCAAACTAATATCTCCATTCAGGTTTCAATCATCGGTAATCCCTGGGACAATCTAAAAATCAACTGGTTGTTACAGGTATGGCATTTGTGGTGTGAAGGCAGAGGATTGGCCCTAATGGATGAAGCCATTGCTGACGCATTTTCGCTGTCAGAAGTGATGAGATGCATTCAATTAGGGCTTCTCTGTGTGCAGGAACATGCCACAGATAGACCCGACATGTCAGCTGTGGTTCTAATGCTAAGTGGGCAGTCTGATATTCCACAGCCAAAGCAACCAGCATTTACATTTCGACACTCAATGACTCATGAAGTCCAATCAGAAGAAGAATAAATTCAGTCCAGGAATACCATCACCATTACTATGGCTGAAGGAAGATAAAACTCTAATATGCATTGTCTCTGACTAATTCATCTTTCCAGGAATTCAGTGTTTATCAAATTATCTACTTGAATAAATAATCTGTTGTTGCACTATTACGTTGATCTATGATGTAAACATAGAGATAGTGAGGGGCTCCCAGTTGCCATCGCTCTATTAGAAGAGTTTTATGTGTGCACGAAGGCACAAAATTTCAGAATGTCTGTATGCATCGAGATAATCTCAATACGAATATGAATACTTTGAGTGTTCACTGTGGAATTGGTATGTGACTGCGCATTCATTTTGGTTGTCAAAATTGATACCATTCTGATGTCAAAGCATATTCCTGATTTGCTCTCAGAAGTCGATGTCATTTTGAGTGTCCTGTCCAATTGATGATACTCCCTCCTTGCAGTTCCAGTAACTTTTCCAACAAGTTTTGATTAAGAAGTGGAAAAAGAAAAGGAGAGCAGGAAAGTCTTCCTATGGACCTTTTGGTCTTGGAGATGGTCAATAGCCAAATTATGTGATCCAGGATCATTGTCACACACCCACTATCCTATATAAAAATAAGCCTTCTTTGAGCGAAAAAATAAAGGGAGTTTTAAGAAAATGACAATCCCAAGACTGCTTAAGTCATTGGCGACAGCCAACAAATCAGAGGAACTGCTAACAGAATTTGCACGGAAAGAGCGAATGAAGCAAGGTGACGCATCTGAATTGCTGGTGTATGATTTTGACAGCGTATTCCTTGCGACAGAGAACTTCAATGTGAAAAACAAACTTGGGCAGGGATGGTTTGCCCCGTTTATAAGGTAAAAATAAGCCTTCGCCGAGGGAAATACAGAGATCAACGAAGATCTGATAGCTATGTTCATTTGGAAACAGGGAAAGCTGAATGATGGTAAGGAGATAGCTGTGAAGAGACTTTCGAGCAGCTCAGGCCAAGGCATAGCAGAGCTCAAGAATGAGATCCTTCTAATATCCAAACTGCAACACCGAAATCTGTTGAGACTTGTCGGTTACTGCACAGAAGGAGAAGAAAAGATAATAGTGTATGAGTACTTGCCGAACAAGAGCCAGGAAGCCTTTCTTTCTGGTTTGTCTCACTCTCTGAAGAAGTAATTTCCATTTTCAACAAAATATGGTACTGAAACAAGATATTGTTTCTGTTCGCTACCTTGTTTAGATTCAACAGAGAAGCCAACACTTAGCTGGGCCATATGCTTCTGCATTATCCTCGGGGTCACAAGAGGGCTGCTTTACCTCCAACGCAATTCTTGCCCCAGGGTCATACATCAAGTTTTAAAAGAGAGCAACATTCTCTTGGATGAAAAGATGAATCCCAAGATTTCAGATTTTGGGCTGGCACGGATATTCGAAGGCACTCAAGATTTGGTTAATACTCACAAAGTTGTTGGGACACTGTAAGCTTTCTATCGTCCCCCTTAAGAGTAGTTACTCATGAGGCAATTTGTCACCTAGACAGCAGATTAGACGTATACTGCGCTCACCTTTCCTCTCGTGCATTTTCCTACTTTTGTCTGATATGACCGAGAAAACTCCTCAATGCACATCCAATGGTTCAATAAGTCAGCTCGCTCCGAGGTAATTGTAGACCAGCGCTGAAATACAAATGCTAAAAGGTACAAGAAAAACAGTACTTGTCGAGTTGGAAGTATCACCCTCCAATTTTCTGACCTCTCATGCAATCATCCTAGAGTCTATGATTCTTTGTTTGAACCGGATATCGTGAACCCTTCACATGTATGATCTGTATAGCTTTATCATGAGTATGGCATTTTATGTACGAATATAACATGTCCAAGCCATACAGCGGCTACATGTCTCCGGAGTATGCCATGGATGGGATATTTTCTGAAAAATCAGATGTTTATAGCTTTGGAGTACTGATATTGGAGCTGATCAGCATCAACCTCTCCACCGGAAAGCTTTCCTCAGGACTTTACCTAAGCAAAAGCTTTATGAACGGGCCTTGATTCAAGTTGGAAGATTGATATGATCAATCCAACCACTTCCACCATTGCCATGACATAGCAAGGCTTGGGCTAGCAGATCCTGCAATTTGTGCCGGGTCAAAACTCATAATAGGCAGCTGAAATAATTTAATGAGGAGAATAATAGGCAGAGTTATGATGCCAAAATCACAACATCTCACTGCTAACAAGTCCGTCCGTTTAAGAAAAACTACTCATTCTCATAGAAGAGATTGCGCAACATAAACTGAACCCAATTCAGGTAACTGATGACCGTACTCACTTTTTCCCCCTCCATTTCCTTATGTTCATGTATATCACTTGGCAATAGTTACAAGGATATCATCTTGGTTTACATTAGCTTGCCTTTTAACTTTCCATCGTGACATTTTGTACAGTGAAAAATGGTTGAAACCTGAAATTTGTAATTAGAACTCGGAGTAGGAGGAGCACTCGCCTAGAACCGGATGCATGCACACTTTTCCATTGAAAATCACGGTCGGTCTCAAAAGAGAAGAAGGTCAAATAGCCTAAATTAAAGAGTCGAGCTTTGTTATTTCCCTTCATATATTTGGGATTTATTTGCTGGTTAGCGCAGTTACTTGCAACGGGAGATGTGAAAATGTATTAAGCTCTAAATTCATCTCACTTCCCAAGGCTATTTCAGTTATGGTGTAAGGTCATATCTAGTCTGTTGAATCGACTGTCAAGACATGGTGCATAAAGCAGGAAGCAAGTGTTTTTAACATTCATTTGCAAGCAAATATTTGTTCTGTCAAGTACAATCCAGGATCTAGCATTTATGCTGCGGTGCGTATCTGCTTTTCTCAGTCTATGATTTAACCAATGGATTTTCCACTTTAAGACATGAAATTCTGGACAGATCAACGAGCCTTGTGCACTTTTGAGTTAAGTTGAGCTTGTTAACTTGACTTGACATTTACCTTAAAACATGCTCGAGAAAGAACACCTTGATACTATACACAACCGGGAAGTAAGACATTTGGAAGCTCCACCAGTTATACATATGCGTCATCATCGTAGATTGTCGGAGATATTGGTGATGGCTCATCTCTCATGGTCATATCGTCAGTGTTTCCACAAAGGTCATGGCCAATCCTGCTGCTCGGCACTAGTTCGCTTCTTCTGACAGGAATGAGACTGATGAGGATGTGAGTTCATATTTTATTTGTGACAGCATTGGAAGAACGATAGCGCAGCCGCAAGCAGTCAGGGAACGGTCAAGGTACTCGTCTTTGCAGCCTGAATGATCAGCTTAACGAAGAAAATAATAGGATTGAATCATGAAGGTTGCGCAGCATGTTATGCTGAACTGTTAAGTCTCTAACTTCTGTTTTGAATAGAGGAGAATTGTTCCTAGCTTCCCAAAAATGTTTGGTTAATCATCATCATTAGTGAAGCGATACGCTCTAATATGGGCCAGGCTGGGCCGAAATTCGACGGGGCCTGCAGTACTTCCTCGTTTGTTGTCTCCATTTGTGACTTCGACGTATTTGCCCTTCCAATCGCCAGGTGCATAAGCAGTTCGGTTCGAGAAGACGAAGAAAGCAACACAGTAGCATACGGGTGGCCCCATCGAGCCGTATCCGGATCCAGAAACTTTTTCGGCATATCCAAACGGAATTCATGTGGGAAAAGCAAAGGACCCTTCTAGAAAAGGTGTCGACCGTCCGTGAAACCTGTGATTCACACGGATCATCCGTGCTTCCCACTGATCGATCGCTGTCTACGCATCATCCAGCGACGTAGAAAAACACGCCACGCCACGATCACTTCCCCAGGTCGCAATCCGTCCACCTACTCAAGACATAAACAAACCATTACCAAAGCCACTTTCCGGGCGAGGTAGGCCTAGTCCCGGAAACACGAGCCACCAGAATTTGTTGCCATGTCGTGCACGATTCACATTCGAATCTTTTTATAGTCGACGAAACTATCCATGATCTATAGTGATCGTGATAAACGTAAGAAGCGTTTATGCTTTAAGTTATGCTCATGCTAAAAAGATTTTTTTATGACCAATGGACCTACATAAACAAGTCTAGAGGAATGGAAAGTTCATGTTGATAGCAAGATGTTATGTCTATGGAATCTACATCACTATCGTTGTTAAATTATCTTGTCATATCCAAGAAGCAACGTACCGCATGGATATTAATAGGTGGACTATGTGAACATCAACAATGCTACTTAGTGGATGTCAACTAAGCTACTGCGTGGATATTTCAAGGATTACATTTGAATATCAGCGAGGCAAACACTGGATATTTGCAAGCAAGCGCATGGATATTAGCATAATTTGCACTTGAATCTTAGTAAGCGTTGAATATTATGAGAGTACTACAATGGCTGAATATCAAGAGACCACTTACTCTACCTACAGCGACAATCTTATCACGATCTTCAAAACTATTACTTTCAGATAATTCATCTCATCCCTTGATAACTTTTATGATTTGGTATGGATTCCAATTTTCGAAGATATTGATTTAATCTCAATCTTAAGATTATATTTGTGATATAACTAATCATGCAAAATATCTTAATTGATTGAAAATCGTCCCAAAGACAAAATTCTTTCCTTAATTGAGGAACTCCACATATGGAAACTAAGATTTAACTATATTGACGATTAAATTGATGGGTTCTTTGACTGTTCCATCTCAAAGTCCATCCTAATCTTCTTATCAATTGTCCAATGACTAGTTTGGAGATTGATCCTCATGAAAATTATCCAACGGGATGTTTTGGATGCCAATGAGTATTAAAGAAGACCAATGCGCTGAAGAGAGAGCAATCTACGATCAACAATTCCAAAGTTCAAAAGAGCTTCACATTGTTTCATTGTTTTTAGTGAGCTTACCATTGTAATCATTTGAAAAGTGTTGGCAAAGACTTTGGTGCAAGATAATGAGTCATATCAGCTTGTATATAGGCAATACAACCTCGAGGAGAAAAGCTTGAGAATAAGTAGCACTTACTACTGTAATTTCTTATGAACTTACTATTAGAATCCACAAAGCTATCGATGTGGGAGAGTAGATATAGGTCTACACGAAGCTGAACCACTATAAAGCACTCTATGCAAAGTCTTCTTTCTCTCTGAGTATATTAATTTATTACTCAATAGAAACATCACACTCAACAATCTAAGTACCACTAGAATTTGATCATGTTCATAACGACTCTCTTAAGTATTTTTAGAATTTGTTCATATGAATACTTTCTTTCTCATATTTTCTTCACCCAAAAAAAATTTTATTTTCTTTCTCATAGTCACACCCGTATCCACTTGACTCTATCATTTATTTGTCAAGTTTTTTAAAATCACATATTCACACCCTCTAGATAATACTATTAGCCACTTCAGAATTGATTTGCTCGATGGCCAAGTAGCTACAAAAGCACAACCATGTCACGGCGGTTCGCCCCTCAGGACGGCGGGCTTCACTAGCATGGCCGAAATTTCCTCCTCAGCAGCTCATGCACATAATGAAGTTGGAAGATGAGCTCGGAGATTTCACATTCGTAGGTACTATGCCCATTTGCCGGACCAGCAGCCTTGGTCATAACCAAGCAAAGGGATTTTGCACTCTCTCAATGATAACAATTGTTCTGATGTCGACTCAATAAAATTGAACTGAATAGATTCGAAATCTATTAACCGACAGAATGTGAGATTTTGTAAGACTACTCCAAATTGTTAAAAACTTAAATCATTCATCTAATAATTCAAGTTATTAAAATAATCGACAAATGCGCTCTACACAAAATTTCACATAATACCAAAGCAGGAGCTTTTGAGTTCAAATTTTTCCAGACCATTATACTGATCCAATTCCATTATAAATTTTTCGGTTCAATTCGGTGCCGAGACAATCAAAACCGAACTGAGTTAAGGAATATTCGGTTCTCAAACTTCACTTTCAAAGCCAGCCACCGGCCATATTAAAAATTGGTGGACCTGCTTGAGTTGTCTATAGTGCCGCTTTCGTCCCACTTTCACCGAATCGACATCGTTAATTAAGAAAAACTAGCCTCTCCACCCGTCAAATTCCAATCAGATTAATCTATCAATTTCCTAAGTTTCCAGGAATTGTCCTTGGGACCATTTTTTTACTATACGCCGCATCATCCGTCAACTAAAGTTTAGGACAAATTCAAGTACTTCTCGTCCCCTTTTCCCCTTTCGCTTTCCCCGATTTAGCAATTTTTCTTTTCTTTTTTTTAATAAGTAAAAGGGCGAGGAAGGGTACTCGGAGCAATTATCCCTATGACTCAAAGAAAATAACTCAAAATGATTTTTGAATTTGATTTGATGTGCAGTGCGGTTTCTTAATTTCTAATTTGTTCAATGTGATCTTCAAGCTTTTAGTGCATGTTCAATGTAGTCCTAAGACTATATGAAAATTTTCGACGTTGTCCTGCACTTGAATTAATGCAAGAACAACATTGAATATTTTTATATAATTTAAGGATCTGACGGAACATATACATTGAGTTAAAGTTTGATAACAAAAGACTATGGATCATATGACACATCGAACCAAAAGCTCAGAAACCATTTGTGTTATGATCCATAAAATTCACCCAGAGGGCTTCATACTCATCACGGGAATGTTCAATCAAAAGCCCCCCTCCCCCTATCCTTACACGAACGGACCCACCACAGAACCCCTATTGACGTGTCGAAAATTTAGAGATGTTCAAACGCTCGAAAATACAAACCAATTTGAAATTTGCTCGTGACCTAACTCGACTTCCTTTAAGAGAGGGGGTCGGGCACCAATGTGCCCGAAATTTTGAGATAACAAATGCTCGAAAACACAAATTAATCAAAGATTCGCTCGTGACATGTCTCTTTCGAGGAGGGGCCCGGGTTTCCGGGTCGTCCTCCCCCCAATTTTAGCAAGAAAATTTCGACGCTCTTTCCTTGCGTCGTCCTTGCTGCCCACGGCAAAAGCGCGCGAGCCCGACTTCCGCGTAGAAAATAAAAGGTCAAACGGATCAGGCCCGAAAAAAACATCTCCTTTCGCCTATCGAATCCCTAAAAATTCCAAACCGCCTTTCTCCGCTCGAAGATCCCGATCCCGATCCCCGATTCCGGGAATCGAATTCCAGGAAATCGAACTTTGCCCACCGGCGATCGCCTCCTCGATTCCGACCTCCCGTTTTAAATTTCCCTTTTTGGCGCGAAATGCCCATGAAGCTCGACGCCCCCAACGGCGGCGCTGCCGCGGCGGCGGCGGCGGCGGCGAACGGGGCGGAGGGGGAGAGGGAGAGGGAGAGGGACGGGGACGAGCTGTTCGTGCCCCCGCTCAACTTCGCGATGGTCGACGCCGGCGTGTTCAGGTCCGGCTTCCCCGACGGCGCCAACTTCAGCTTCTTGCAGTCGCTCGGGCTCCGCTCCGTCATGTGAGTGCTGCGGCGACGTCGCCGGCGGCGGCTGTTTCTTCGGGGGCGGTTTGCGCTCGATCGTGTCTGTGTGTGTCTTGAATGTGGCCTGATTGTGGGTTTTGTGGGATTGTTGCAGATGTTTGTGCCCCGAGCCTTATCAGGAGGCGAACAGCGAGTTCCTGGCGGCCAATGGGATTCGGCTTTTCCAATTCGGGATTGATAATTGCAAGGTAAATGCTCTGGAGCGGCCCTTCGTTCTTTCCTTTTCTCGGGTGACGGAATCGGAATTTGATCGTTGGGTGTGAATTGGCGATTGGGGATAGAAGTTATAACCGTTGGAATCTGTGGTTGTTGACGATAAATGGCTTCTTTCGTATCACTTTGTATGGGATTCTTATTCAAATCTAGCAAAGTGATGTCGCAATTTTGGAGATACCCTTTTTCCCGTTTTCGAATGACTATGAAGTTTGGTGACTTGATGCGATGCTGAGATATGCTTCAAATTTTTATTTTTATTTTTAAATGGTGTGGTCCGTGGGTTTTTGTCAATGAATTAGCTGCAGAGTCTTCTTAATGCTTCTGCTTGCATGTTGCATGGAGCGAGGATAGTCTAACCTTCACCTAATGTGGTTTACTATCATAGACTATCTTATTCCACGTTAGAGGCTACTTTTTAGGCATGAGCTGCTTTTGTCCTTGACTTGTGTTCGTATGGAAAATAATCTACTCGTGGCTGTTTACTCACATGATCATGTGCTATGCAATCAACTTTTTAAGATAGGACGGCTACTGGGTAATTTAAATTATTGCCCATATCTCTTTGCAAAAAGAAAAGGGTAGACAGCAGAGATGACAACAAAATACTTTATCTGTGAATCATCCTCCAGTGAAGCTGCCAAAAAATAAACTGCCCATCCTGACTATTCAAAGATGGATGCTGGGCTAGCTGTTGGTAGCCCTCAGCCTTTGATGTATCAAGGCGAAGAATAATGACCTTAAGCATTGTCGAGCAGGTGTGCTTTCATAAGAAACCAGTACTGCTCGTTTTCTTGCACGTCGGACACTTTGAGTGCATCTGATATCAGTGGTGTCATGCTTCGAAGGATCTTACTGGTCATAGAATCGTAATCAATCTTCTTGCCAGACAATGATAATCCTGCTCTTCTGTGCCTCCTAAACAAATGTCCCGTGACTTGTGTTTTGCTGCTAGGAATTTGAATCCATGTCAAGTGGATGCATTGATATCAGAAGTGTTCACAAGACTCGAGAATACGAAGTAAATTGCTTCAATTGCTTTCTGTACTTCGCACTTGCTTGGGGTGTGATAAAATCTCTTTTAGTGGCAGATACACATGTCTTTCCTGCGTTTCAATTTATGGATGACCTTGCTTTTTATGAGTCCTTCGCATACCAGCTGGAACTACAGATGGTGCTAATATTAGGTTGAACCAACCCCTGCCATGGGACCTCACTAGTGGTGAAAATCTGAGATGTGAAACAGGTGGACAATATTAGATAATAAAAAAAAAAAAATGCAAGTTGCAGCATTGCAGGGTGTTGGGAAATTGGACAGCAAATAATTTTGGTTTGTAACAAGCTATTGAGCTAAGAGAACTGAAGATTGTGATTAGGGGGTATCAAACAATAATTTCTGGTCAGATGATGAGGCTTGTTACTGTATATTGTAGCAGATTCATGCTACTTCGTTCATTGAAGCAGTAAAATTCTCTTGCTCCAGCAAAAAGAAGAGAAAAATAAACAACAAAGCTCTTTTCTGAATCTTCTACATGATATGTACATTATATGCTTTCATGTTTTTCTAATCTACGTCAAGTCCTCATGAGATGATTAGTATATAGATATACATGGCTGTAGTAGAAAAATTGCATTTTATTTTGAATAAAATGTTATATTTGGTCCAAGAGTGTCCTAACATACTGTAACAGTTCTTATAATGGATCAATGTTATTCTGTACAGGAACCTTTCATCAATATTCCAGATGAAGCAATTCGTGAAGCGCTGAAAGTACTCCTTGGTATAACTAAATATACGATGTGACTTCACATTATGAGTGGTTAGCTTGCCTGTTGGACATTTGCTCAAGTATTTGGTTCTTTCCTTGTGGTCGCAGATGTAAGGAACCACCCTGTCTTAATCCACTGCAAACGTGGGAAGGTAACCCTCGTTTCCTGTTTACCCATTATTTTCTTGAAGATTGAGGTATAAACCCATATTGACCAACGATCTGCTCATCAATGGCTTGCAGCACCGAACTGGTTGTCTTGTGGGATGCCTAAGAAAGTTACAGAGGTGGTGTCTTTCTTCTATCTTTGATGAGTACCAGAGGTTTGCCGGCACAAAAGCTAGAGTATCGGATCAGAGATTTATAGAGTTGTTCGATATCTCGAGCTTGAAGCACTCGCCAATGTCATTTTCGTGTTTAAAAAGATGATGATGTTGATATTTCCAGCTGTTGCTGCCAACTATCAAGGGTTCAAAAGGAGTTCCGAGTTAGTGAAGTCGAGTCACAGTATGTTTCCTATCTTTAATACTTTTAACAGTGTCTTCAGGATAGATTAGTGTGCAAAGTAGAAAATTTTAATTTTTGGGGACTATTGGGTGGATATCTGGGAGTAGAACAGGCTGCAATGCGAACGGTGTTCTTAACTTCCTTTCTGTGTATTATCTTTTCCATTTGTTCATCAGAGTTACCGACTATGTTAGTTGATATGTCAGCTTCTCATTTCGACAAGAGATCATGGCATTAGTTGGGTTAGTTGAGCATTTTGAGCTGTGT
Source organism: Eucalyptus guilfoylei (assembly GCA_016097605.1). Lineage (NCBI taxonomy): Eukaryota > Viridiplantae > Streptophyta > Magnoliopsida > Myrtales > Myrtaceae > Eucalyptus > Eucalyptus guilfoylei. The sequence continues at coordinate 44,423,216 of CM027864.1, read as the reverse complement.
AGCACTTGCCAATCTCATTTTCTTTTGCTGGAAAGGACCACGCATGGACCGGCTTTCGAGCCGTCGCTAGCAACCAACCACCGCGGTATCAAAAATTGGGTATCATAGTTGTTGCCTTCCGAGAGCAGAACAGGATGCAGAGTAGATGTTCATAGCATGGATGAGTGGGTGAAACTTTATCTTGAGTAGTAGTAGTGGTGTTTCCCGTAATTCACTCTGAACCTTTTGCTCAATCCTATCATAGTTGTCGTGTGGTCGCGGGCATCAGATAAAGCTCTACTCATGGTGGGGGGCCCACGAATGCGACCCCTTTACGCATTTTCTGCATGATGGCGACATCATGATTCGAGGTGCAGGCTGAGTGGTTTTTTTAATGTACAAGTTGGAGGACCACACTCTCTGAAGAGACTAGACATTTGTGGGGGATCACCCTCACCACCCCCAAGCTTTTGCTCTTCCCCATTAGTAGTGCGGCCTCTGTTCCGATGAGGGAGCACTTCTCCAAGTTGGATCTTCCTGTGATCTGCACTCCACGGAGCACGTGACCCCACATGTAATCACGTGACTTCTGGCTTAGGGCAAACTTGGCACCTACTCTCGCTGCTGAGCAGCGGAACTGTCGAGGCAAAAAGAGATTGTGCATCGTACAAAGCATCGAGTTCCTCTCTTCTCGATGAAGTTTTATTAATATAAAGGTTGAGGCCAATGTCTAGGGGCGGATGATGGGAGCGTAGGGGGTGACGCGAAAGATTATAGCATGCCGTGCCAAATAATGCGACGGACTGCAATTAAGTATATAATCGGACGAAATATATCGTGGGTCAGTATTGATATGAGATTTTTTTGGACTTTTATATTAGCACTATTGCATTTTGATTGACAGAGAAAAGATGTTTTGGGCCCCGGAAAAATTAGGTTCTTTGCACAAAAAAGAATTAGGTGGAGATTGGGTCAGTTTCCAACCAGTCGATGCTTTACCTAAATGTCGTCATTTTACCTAAATGTTGCCATTGCTGTCAGATAATTTAGCATTAAATCACGTACTCATTTAATAGCTTTTCAGAATTCCTTTGTCCGACTTTTCGGCATGGTGTCATCTGTGGTTTTCATTTGGTGTGGCATGGTGTCATTTGTGGTTTTCATTTGGTGTAGCTGTTAAATTGCCGCCTTTGGATTTTTTATGAAAAGCACGACAAGTGCCCCCGGTCAAAGGTTCGAACCCGTCTCTAGGGGCGGGCGGGCGCATTGGTCAAAAAGAGATCTAATTGCTTCTTCTTTTTTTGTCAAATAGAGAGAGATCTAATTTTTGTAGATCTATACTATGTATTCTTTTATTAGTCCCGAGTAAGACCTTAAACTGCTCTCTCCGATGGCCCCCTACGGAGGTAAATGTAAGGAATTGCCCATATCTCATCCTGGCCACAAACCCCTTAGGGAGTTCGGGTGGGATTAGGGGAATCCGCGATACCTTCTCCCCTGAAATGATGGGACGTGGTACAGGTGATGAACCTACCAGGTACCACTGGATGGCTGACCCGTCTCTAGGGGTGGGCGGGCGCATTGGTCAAAAAAGAGATCTAATTGCTTCTTCTTTTTTTGTCAAATAGAGAGAGATCTAATTTTCGTAGATCTATACTATGTATTCTTTTCAGACATTGCACATATTCGATTGGGGGCATGGGCGGTCCCTTGTTCCTTCAACTTTGCATTTGGAATCACGCTTTCCAAACGTCGATAATTTCGGATCTACCCTTGAAATTCGCCGCCCATTGTTTTTTGTCTCCTCCTTCTTTGCATTTATTCGTTCCTTTTAATCCACAGAATGTGGTCTACGTGTAGATCTGATCATAATCCTGTCCTTTTCAAACTCGGAAAAAAAAAATCAGAAAAAGGCGGTCCGCATGGCTTCAGATCTACGAAATATCAAGACAGATTTAGACATCGTTCATGCCCTTATTATCTATGAAGATTTTAAATTGACAAGCACGCCACTTAAAACCCGTATCTAAATTGCTAAACGTTCGAAGTTTATTTCCTCTTACACCGCACTAAGTCCATCTCTTTTAATATACATACATATACGTATGCATGCGTATGCATATACGTATATTTACTTAGTCAATTTCGGTTTTGTAATCTAGCATTTATAGCTTCCAAAGATGTTGCCGCCTTGGAACCACCAATGCTTGTCGTCTAATAAATGCAAAGGTTCTCCCAAGGTACCCGTGACAGCTCTTTGGCGGAAATAACAAGGCAGATATTGCTTTCATTTCTGTACGAAGAAAATGACGAATAATCCATAAATTTTAATTCAATTTTGCACTATTGACCCCGATTTTTTTTATTTATTAAATATGATCTTGAATTTTAGTCCTAATGTCATTTTCGAACTTTTAATTTATTTAACGTAATCCTTAATTTTTTTTGTACATGTTCAGTTCCGTCCCAAATTATAAGAAAATGTTCAATATTATTCATGAACTTAAATTTGTGAAAAGATAATATTGGATATTTTCATATAATTTGGAAACTAACTTAAATATTTACAAAAAAATTATAAACTATATGAAAGAAAATAAAATTTTAGAGATGATACTATAAATAATCATGAATGTCAAACCCAAAGTTTGAACAAATAGACCCATCCATGCATGGCTGCACTAGTTGAGGCCTGGCCTTCTGACCTCCAAGTCAGGGGTTCGACTTCCAGTGTCTGCCACAATTCTCGAGCAGATTAGTAACTTAGCGAGGCGCGGTTGGTGGGTTCTTTGGGTTAGATAATGGAGGTATAGTTGGTCTTTTCTTTCTTATAAGGAAATGGTAGGATCCTTGATATAAAAGAAAAAGAAGTTTGAGCTAGGTCGGATCCTCGATATAAAAGAAGAAGAAGTTTGAACAAATATTTTCAAGAAATGCCAAAATGAACTAACTTTCAAGATTGAAATAGACAAATCACGTGAGTTTTCCTATAAATAATTTTTACCATCGAATCAAATTTCCATCACCGTAATCAATCAAATCAAGCCCACATGAAGTAAATGCTACATGTACAATTTCAGCTCGCACAACTAATATGTACGCTGACGTTTTTTCTCGACATTAATGACATTACCAGATAAATACTTTCGAAATCAATGACAGTGACATATAATATAATCTAGAAAAATTCAACTTTGGAAGGCGACGTTTGCGTAATCAGTTGCGCACTTCGATGATGATCTACGACTAATGATCATAGAAAATGACGCCAAACGGTAATTAGTTATACATTGGCCCTGCCTAACTTGAGGACTAATCGTCAATAAAGAAGACTAATATGAGACGCATGGTGTGGACATAAAATTAAGAACCGAAGGATTAGTTGTCAGGGTCAAGTTTTTTCTTCAGCAAAGGTCAAGATTTCATTAGTACAAAATTGAACCACCTCAAACCTACCGTTTCCAAAAAAAAAAAAAAAAACATCCTTTCCGACAAAGGACGCTAGAGAGGAAGGCATTGATTGTCACCGTCCTAAAATCGTGTCAGTCCAGCAACCCCGTCAGATTTAATCAGCGCGGTAGTACATGCGGGCACGCATGCGAGTCCTTGGAAAAACCCAAAATCCCTAAAATGCCCGCATGTGAGTCCATGGAAAAACCCAAAATCCCTAAAATTTGCACGCTTGAGACCTTAGACTAGTACGCTAGCGACACGACACGTGTGCTGAAGTGTTGATAACATAAATTGAGGCCAAATTAGTAATATCAGCAGGCTTTCCTGGCCCCGTTCCGGGCTCTCCTCAGATCTGGAATTCCTTAAAACGCATTTGTACATGAGGCTTGTTTATTCCGAATTTGCACTTCAAGTCCACCTTTGGATCCGACCGCCCCTAGTACTTTGTTGCGTGGATTTCCACGTCAACAGTATTTTGGATGAAGATGAAGCTGATAGATGGTCAAAAATTATCATCGAGTGCATCGGTTTGGAACTTTTCTTTGTTCTATTAGCTCATAATATGAAAATTCACGAGCGTGTGGTTTGAGATTATTTGCGATAATAAAAGCAAGAAAAAATTACACAAATAATATATAAATTTTAGCTCCCTCAACTTTTGATTTGTTCAATATGACTTTTGAACTTTGACATAACGTGCAATTCGATCAATGAGCTTTTGTGGTCCATGAACTTTTTATATACGTTCAATTTAGTTCTCAAACTATATAAAAATGTTTAATAGGATGCCATTGAATTTTTTTAACTATATAGTGCATAGACCACATTGAACATATACCAAAAGTATAAGGACTATATTGAGTTTAAATTCAGAAATCGTATCGAACAAATTGTATGTTAAGTCAAAATTGAGGGATCATTTATATCAATTAAAGAAAAAAAAAAAGCTTGAACATGCTGAGAACCATTACTTGAACAAGTTCTTAAAAGACTCGTAAGGAAGAAATAGACAAGAGATCTTCCATAGGATGGGAGATCCCGTAATGTCACTCCCTATTTTTCCCTCCTTGGAGAGACAAAAATTGGGCACGAATTAAGGAGTCTCACGATAATGAAAGTAAACATCACGTCAAGACTTCAATTCTCGTTACCACTGAATAGGCTGGTATAATAGCCACTCACGCTTGGAGTAAGTGGAGGCAGGTGAAAATCCTTCCGTAAGCTTGCAACCTTTCAGGTTTCAAAAATCAATCGCCAAGTGCTGTACTTTGAATATATACTAAAAATATAGAAATCACGTTAAATATAAAAAAAAAATTTGCGAATATATTAAGTTAAAGTTCAGGAATCGTATTAAATAAACTGTATATTAAGTCAAAATTGATTTGATGGATCATATGTATCAATTTTTTCTAAAGTGAAAAAGGAGAAAGGAGGCTTGAACATGGTGAGAACCCTAGCGATAACATGCAAGCTGTCAAGATGTACCGTATCTACCAAGTCGCCTCCCCCCCACCGCACATCTCGCACCGAACCCGTACCCTCTCTTTCTATCTCTATCTCTATCTCCTGTCAAGAAGAAGGAAGAAGACGAAGAAGGAAGGTGAACAAGAAGGACGAAGCAGCAGTAGAATTTTGGATGAAGCTGATAGATGGTTAAAAATTAATATCGAGTGCATCGGTTTGGGACCCTTTTTTTTTGGGTCTATTAGCTCATAATATGAAAATTCACAAGCGTGTGGTTCGAGATTTTTCGTGATATTAAAAGCAAGAAAAAATGACACAAATAATTTATGAACTTTGATTCAACTATAATACAGTTCCTCAACTTTTAATTTATTCTATAAAAACTTATCGAAATAAAAGCCGATTGAGTCACAAAATTAATACCGTCTTTTAGTTAAAAATCTTTGACGTGGCGTTTTAAATAATTTTTTATTTTCCATGTGGATTTTTTAAATTATTTTTTATTCATTTTTTAAAAAATAGATTTAAAAACTAAAAAATTAGATTTATTCATTTTATCTTATGTTCACCAAAAACTAAAAAGAAAAATTAAAAAAAATATTTTTAAAAATTGTTTAAAAAAATCAGGCTCCTCTCTCCCGCCGCCCATCGCCGGAGATTTTTTTTAAAAATTGTTTAAATTTTTTTTAAAAATAAAAAATTATTTTTAAAATTGTTTAAAATTTATTTTTTAAAATTTTTTAAATTATTATTTTTAAATTATTGTTTAAAAAATTGTTTAAAATTATTTTTATTATTTTTAATTATTATTTTAAAAATTGTTTAAAATTATTGCTTAAATTTTTTTTAAAATTATTGTTTAAAAAAATTGTTAAAAAATTATTATTTTTACAGTTTTTTTTAAATTGAGTTTTAGGACTTATTTAAACTTTATAATCCTTGGACTTTGATCTAATATGTAATTTGATCAATGAATTTTTTATTTATTTAATGTGGCCCATGAACTTTTTATACATATTCAATTTAGTCCTCAAACTATATAAAAATGTTCAATAAAATACCATTGAATATTTTAAATTATATAATCCAGAGACTACATTGAACATATACCAAAAGTATAATGACTCCATTGAATATATAAAAAATTCCGCGAATATATTGTACATTAAGTTTAAATTCGGAAATCGTATTGAATAAATTGTATGTTAAGTCAAAGTTGATGGATCATTTATATCAATTAAAGAAAAAAAAAAGCTTGAACATGGTCAGAATCATTACCTGAATAAGTCTTTAAAAGGCTAATGTGGAAGAAATAGGCGGGAAATCTTCCATAGAATGGGAGACCCCGCAATGTTACCCCCCTATTCTTCTCTCCTCGAGAAGACAAAAATTGGGAAGGAATTAAGGGACCTCACAGTGGTGAATATAAATATCACTTCAGGATTTCGATTCTGATTACTACAAAGTAGACTGGTATAATAGACACTTGTGCCTAGAGTGAGCGGAGGCAAATGAAAATCCTGCTGTAATCAACAGCCTTCCAAGTTTTAAGAATCAACCGCCGAGCGCTGTACCTTGAACATATACCAAAAATATAGAAATTACTTTAAATACATATAAAATTTTACGTATTAAATAAATCGTATGTCAAAATTGATGTATTAATTGTATCAATTTTTTCTAAAATGGAAAAAGAAAAAAAAAGCTTGAGCAGGTGAAGAGACCCCTAGCAGATAAGATGCAAGCTGTCGGGGTGCACACCGTATACAAAAGCCGGGTGCGGAACGGATGCCAGGTCGCCTTCTCCCCCCACCGCACATGCCGCACCTAACCCGTAACCTCTCTCTTATCTCTATCTCTGTCATCTCCTATCTCCTGTCAAGAAGAAGGAAGAAGAAAACGAAGAAGAAGGAAGGTGAACAAGAAGGAAGAAGAAGCAAGAAGCAGCAGCAGCAGCAGAAAAGGTGAGGTCGATCTCGCACCGATGCTCTCGAATCGAACCTATTCCTCCCCGATCCCCCGCATCGATTCGCCTGAACCACAAAAAAGTTCGCATCCTTTTCCTCCTTCGAGGCGTGTAGAGCAGTTAGGGCGCCGGGAAACCATGGCGGAACTCTCGGGCGACCTCCCGGGCGAGCTTGTGACCGAGATCCTGGACCGCCTCCCCGTCGAGTCGCTGCTCCGGTGCCGCTCCGTCTCCAAGCGGTGGCGCGACATCATCGACTGCCCGGACTTCGTCCGCTCCCACCTCGCCCGCTCCTTCGAGTCCACCGCCAACCTCACCCTCTTCTTCCGCCACTCCTCCAGCCTCTACTGCATCGACCTCACCTCCCTCCTCCGCCACGGCGGCGTCGCCGAGATGAACTACCCGCTCATGTGCTACAGCGACCAGATCCGCGTCCTCGGCTCCTGCAACGGCCTGCTCTGCATCTCCAACGCCGCCGACGACGTCGTCGTCTGGAACCCCGCCACGCGGAAGCACAAGTTCCTGCCGTACTCCGCCGTCGAGGTGCGGCGCTCCTCGGTTTTCTCCGTCTGCGTCTACGGGTTCGGGTACGACGAGAGGCGAGACGATTACGTGCTGCTCAGGCTCGTCCAGCTCGTGACGGAGCCGATCGAGTCGGAAGTTAGTCTCTACAGCTTGAAGGATAACGCGTGGAGGCGGCTCAAGGACATGCCGTACTCCCTCGTTTATCCCCGCAAGATGGGGGTTTTCGTGTGCGGCCATCTGCACTGGATAATGACTCGGGAGCTGGTGTCGGATTCGGCGAATCTGCTGGTGGCTTTTGATTTTCGAATTGAAGATTTTAAGGTGGTGGACCAGCCTGAAGGTATCGATAATAAGCTTGACATGGATTTGTCCGTTCTGGGAGGGTGTCTCTGCCTTAGCATTAACCGGAACCACATGGATTTCGATGTGTGGATTATGAAAGAGTATGGATTGAGAGATTCATGGAATAAGTTGTTCTCGATACCGCAATCTGAAGTTGCAAGACCTCTTGGGTTTGTCCGGCCCTTGGCTTACGCCAAGAATGGTCGTCAAGTTTTGGTAAGACAGGACAGTAAGAATCTCATTTTGTATGATCTACAGACTAAGGACATCGAGAGGGTTGATATAAACGGCATGCCAAATTCCTTTGAAGCAGAAATTTGTTTGAGAACCCTTGTTTCGGTCGATGATTATGGAGGATACACCAAAAAGAGGCAGCAAGAAGAGGAAGAGATGAAGAATAGGAACAAGAGGTAAGTATTTTGTGAAAAGTAGCAAGTTCTTTTGTGTTAAGATTCCTCCCTCATAGACAGACCTTTAGTAATCTGGTTGGTATAGTGGATTGCTCGTTCTGCTTCTTTCCTCTGGCATGTTTGTGAAAAAGGTGAAGCGAAAGAAACTTGCCCATGGCTTTTGGGATGGAACAAGGAAAACTGATATGAAAATGATAAATGGCGATGCACTTTCCGGAGGAAGAAGAGTTGTTCAATTGAGGCGATGGATGATCGGATCCTCCCTATTTCTGGACTGGATAACTTTTTGGGAACTCAAGGAGACTACTAAAGTGGTTGTGTGATCTAATTAATTTGAAAATATGGACAAAGAATAGAGTAGAGTCGATGATTGAGGACTATGGGGGAACTAATCTGGGAATTGGGAACTTGGGAATCGAAGACTACGTGCCAAATTATGTTTCGCAAAACAAAACAGTTGTGTGCTCCTTTATTTCTTTTAATCCATGTTTTAACTGATAAAATAAAAGATAAAACAGTTTGAAATGAGAATTTATGTTATAGAAGAGGAGTCTATGTATGATGCATATGAAGAAAACACATTCACAAAGGTTTCTATGGAAACAATAGGTTAGAGAACATCTATTTAAGAGCTAAAACAGCCAAAAACAAAAAAAAAAGTTTTCTGTTGCTCTAATTTGTACTGATAAATAGGAATAAAGTTCCCCTTGTTGCAATTATTGTTCCATTCGACGTGTTAGCTTTAAGACTACCAAAGTTGAGGGACAAAGATTTATGTTGGTTTATTCTGATTACATTCCATCCATCGTACCATTATGGTTGCTTAATGATAAATTTAATTGTCAGTCTGCCTAGTCTGCTTTCACTTTTATATAGAATCTGCAACAAAATGTCTCTGGTATATATTTTGGTGACTTGGCTTACTCGCACCTCTCATCTTTACTACTGTTCTTGATTGTTTAGTTGATTAGAAACTGCCTTCGTCCTGTGCAGGGATGACTTCCTTTCAGTGGGTTTCAAGCTCGTTCTCTAATGGAGACATAGTTGTGCAAGGGCGGTGAGTTATCTCTATGAACTGTGATTACTCTGATAAGTGACCTTGCTTACCAAATTTTGTCGAGCATGATATTTTATAAATTGGACTTTAATTGAGAAAATATAGCTTTAATTGTGTTGTCGATTTTTAAAGCAAAAATGTCTTGTTTTGGGAGGAGGCAAACAATTATTGTATCTAATTAATGCACTTAAGCATCAGATAGGGTTTTTCTTTTCCAGATAAACCATCTAATGATGAAACATGCTGTCTTGTCCCATTGATATGACATAGTCATGGGGGAATGAAACGTGAGCAAAGTTATAGCTAGCTAGTAGGACGGAGATCTTGAAGGATTCTATAGTTGAGTTTCCCTGTCATTTGTTTATGCCCTCGATCTTTCACCTTTTGTTATGCCTTTTTGAACTCGCTATATATTCTGTGTTTTGTATTGTTTAATTTGTTACTTGCATGTATGTCTGATGTCATTGATGCATCCTTGCCATACTTGCATTGAAACAATGTCAGTGTCAGTGGCTTTTTGTTTCTGAACTTCTTTAAGATGCGAATATAACTTCGCAGCATGTGTATGTTTGCCTAAAGATGTTGATACTTGTGGGTGGCCTTGCCAACTTGTCATAGATGAAACTTTTCACTTTTTCTGGTTGCAATAGTGTATCTTTGCTTTCTTATGCTATGCCCTGAACAATAAAAGTTCCATCTGTTACTTTAATTTACCATGTCTTTCTTGGGCTCTCTCTGGGATTTGATCCTAGAACCTAAATCTAATCCCCCTAATACATAGGTGGGGGTCGAACCTCCCACCTGCCAAATTCCTTGTGGGATTTGTGATGACTGGGCTACAAATGCAGTGGCTTTAATTTGCTAGCCCATCCTCATAAATGGCATAGGATTACTACATTATTACTTCGAATTATTTCTAAAAGAGTGACGCATTTAGTAGTTCTTTAAACTTTCAACATAAGAGATTTGTTTTCCTTCCAATTCATGATATATCCTGTGCGTGTAAGAGTGTCCTTTAATAAGTGAAAGACATATCTGAAAAAATATTGCTACATGCTTTTATGTGTCCAAGGTCTTGACATGACTGCCAATTGGTTTTTCCAGGTGTCACAAACTACTTAGCAAAGGAAATGCAGTAGAAGTAAAGTTTTTTGCCTCAGTATTTAGATTCATGGCTCAACTTTCAACAATATGGACCAACATATCATCGGGAAAGGTTTGGCAAAAAAAAAAAAAAAGATGCATAAAAACAACTATCCGACCTGCGCAACATACCTCCAGTAAGTAGAGAATACTTTTTCCTTTCCCTGAAGAACAAACTGCTGAAAACTGCTGTCAACAGAAGTAACACAAAGAAGAACTAATTAGCACAAGTAAGGAAACCTACTAAGCCCACTGACAAGAACCATACAACTTGAAATTGAAGCTAAGGACCTTGACTATGGTATAATAAGTTGATCCCGTTGATCTGCTCCTTCAAGTCCTTGAACTCATGCTTCAATTTGCCCACTGCCAACCACACCTTGGTGAGATTTTTGTCAGACGAGGACATGACATCCCTCAATTGAGTCCTCTTGGCACATGGCTCTTCTCTTGAGCCTTTTCTCCAACTACAAGAATAGTGGTAACATCTGTTTCTGACTTTCTCTCAACCACTTGGTACGCGCTACCAACTCTCTCAACCATGCTCTCTACAACTCGATCTAATAACAGTTGTCACAAGCACACTTGAGATCATGAACCGTGTGGCAGTTAGGCTCCGGATGACTCATTCACCCCTTAGTATGGTCATCTAAGATCAGCCTTCCCCTGAACTATTGCTTACACACTCACTCACTTGGCCCATCTCGAATCATACAGACAAGTGTTTATACTTGAATTGATAGTTACTCTTGTATCGGAAATTCCAACTAGCTAGCTTGCCTTTGACATCATTATCGACACTTCTATGAAAACTTGATGTTCTAAAACTCTATAGGGATGTTAAGCTGGAGGAGGAATGTGACATTGGGTTCTGTCACATTCTTCCCAAGAATACTTTAAACATTCCCCAATTGAAAGTCACAATCAACTGCAGTAGTGGCAAGGTTTCGGGTTAAAAAGTGTGCTCCAAATGGATGGATTATAGGTCCCCCTCAAAAGATTTTTGTTAATACTGATTGTCACAAGTTGATGTAGAGTGGATGAGCAGAGCCTTCTCCTGAAAATGACATTTTTGTGGAACCTGAGAGCAAATCGCGATCGATTGAGGGAAGGTTCCATTCGTGCTAATAGCATATGCTTGCAGGCTTTTATTGATCAAAGTGCCAAAATAAAAAGAAGCTGCTCCAATGCTTGTCTTCCAAGAGGAAAAGGTGACATGTAAGCTTTGTGGAGAGAAGCATGGGTAAAGCATGGGTAACCATAGCGTATGATACTGGCGTTAGCAGCTGAAGAAGCTTTGTATCGATTCTAATCTCTTCTATGAGACATCATTTGATATCTGGTCAGGGTTATAGATCGAATAAAATTACACGGAGAGGGAAGATTTACTTCTGGTTTAAAAGTGACTGCCAACTGTTGTCATCTTGGTATGTTATGCAAGGAAGTTTGCTTTTGATACAGTTTGGTGGCAATATACCACACAAGATAGTTGCTGCAGCCATTTTTTATAGAAGTGCCCGGAACACTATTAGAACGGAGTATCTATTTTGGTCCAGCCACATGAACCTAGTTCAACCCAAATCCATGTGAAGCATTGTTCTACAACAAGCTCTGTTAAACATTCCATATCCAGTGGGTTGAGGGCACTTCAATTGCCTGAGAGTGAGAAATGTCATGCAATGTTGTTGATTATTGGGAAGGTTTTTTCTGATGAATTGGGAGGTGGTAGTTCTCCAAGGAAAGAGTCCCCTTATGAAGCATTGTTCTATGACGACTGTTAAACCGTCCGTACCTAATGGGTTGAAGGCACTCTATGAGCCCGAGAGTGGGGAATGTCGTGCCATGTTGTGGAATGAAAGTTGAGAGTTTTTTCCTGACAAATCAGGAGCTAGTTCTTCTCCAAGGAAATATTCCCCATATGACCTCAACTTATGTGGGATCTTTCTTTTGCTGCCGAGTTGACAACGGAGCTCGTTTTCGAGGTGAGGCTTCCGAGCCATCATCTCTTAAGCAATCAGTACATCACTGAATAGTAGGGTTTTGTATGGACAGATTGAAGATTGAAGGTGAATATTTTTTTTCCCTTAAATTTTGTCCTGTTGGAATGGGAGCTTGGGCACCTCATTTTATGCGATCTGCGGAGTTGGTTATGCTGGGTTCTGTAATGTTAATTATATAGGCTGTATTGTTGTTTGTGGAGTGTGGGATTTCATATCAAAGCGTATGGGGAAGGATCATCCAAGGTCTGCATTGTAATCATCCTAGGCGAAGCAGAATCTGGTGCACTTTGGAGTGTACTCTGAATGCATGTTGTGGTTTGAATGTTACTTTGATACCAGTAATTTCCAGCCTGTTCCATTTGGCACCGGCACTGGCACGAGAATGTATCTTATTTGCTCTCTCTTATCAGATGTATATGCACACGGGTGCATGCACATGCGATGAAATTGCGGTTCCTTCTCGTGTGCAAGTTTAGAGTTGTTTTGCCTTTGCCTTTCACATCTTGTCCATTGCAATTGAACAGGTTGGGGAGCACCAGAAGACTTGTAGTTGACTTATCACCGTACTTCCACTACAGGTCGCATTGCTTTGAGACCATATTTTAAGTCATCGGGGGCCCTACAATTATGTCCTTTTTCCATGGAAATCTGCTCCGCGCGCACGTTACGAGTGGAGCACACTTGTACGACTAGCCTATCACCACCTTTGTTTTGCATTTTCTTGGTCCAGATTCCACAGGCCAAGATATTAATGGTCCGTCCTCATCGGCACGGTTTTCCACGAGAATCTTGACTAAGAACCCTCGTGGATCACAACGTGCCCTTTTTTCCATGCTAGATGTTGTCTGGAATCAAGGGAAGAAAAGCTGCATGAGCCAAGTCAAGTCGAGGCACGGTTTCCAAGGGAATCTGGACTTAGAAATCCTCGTGGATCACATGGGCCATGCTACAGCGGGGTTGTGTTGACTGACCACGAAGAAAGAAGAGCCGGCATGATCTTAGTCAAGGCACTGGTGTTGGGTTGGGCTGAACCCTTTTGAGCGGAGTCAACCTCGGAGCCGATTGTGTATTTTCACTTGCCAAGCATCATTAAGGGGGGAAAAATAAAAGAAAAAAATCTCTATTATTTTTTTGGAGAATAAAAATATCAATGCACAGTGTAGTTAGAAAAATAATAAAACCACGGATCAACATGATCTTTTCCTTCTCGGATTGAATGTCTTTCTGACCTCTGTTCAATTCATTAATCGAGTATCTGTACAAGAAGGTTGAACGTGATGAGATTAAAACAGATTAAAAGATCATTTTCTTTCAAGTCACTTGCATGATTTTCTTTGTAATCTCGCTTTTCTGAGGGAGCTCACCTCTATCCCACTGGTGATAGCTTTCCTAAAATCCCACCCACCCTCCCTTAAACCCTAATGCTGCATTTGGCAGTTGGATAAAATTTGAGATAGGATAAATTGATAGGATATGATTTATCCTATCTTTACGATCTTCATTTAGGGCGGATAAAGTCGGATATAAGGGATATATAGACAGGATAAAATTATCCATGGGAGGTGAGATAAATGTGGATAGATTTTTAATGTCCATAATAGGAAAGTTATTTTTCTCGAATAACAAACTTATTAAATTAACAAAATTGAAATTGTATTTAAATATAAATAATAATTGAATTCTAAGTTAAGAAATTAAAAATAATAAATAATAAATTATTTTGTAATATATATATTCAACTTATAATAAACATTCAATCTATCAATTAAATATTTATATTTATTATATATTTTAGGTATTTTTGTATTTTAGGTATGTTAGTACAGTTTACTATTTGATAAATTTTTATTAAAGAATGATGAAAGGGGAAAAAAGAAATAATAAAGAAAATAATATAAAAAAGAGGAAAAATAAAATAAAAATAAATTAAAGAATAATGTTACAAGAGATTTTCACCATCTCCGTTTATGAACATTTAGATTCATTTATATACCTTTATAATGATATGACGTTTATATTAAAAATATATACATGATATGATGTGAATATATCCGACTTTAACACTGCGATTCACTAAACAATGGACATGATATAAAAAAATCTCATGATTTTATATCATATTCAATTCAATCCTATCCCGATTAGAAATTCGGACGGCCAAACGTAACCTAATTTCTTCCTAACACCCAAATCCCCATTCGATAGAATCGTCAGAACCCTACTCACCCATCAACCCTATTCTTTGTAAAGCTTCCGTATCTTTACTCCATCAAACCCCTCCTCCCCTCATATGAATTGATCTATTACCTACTCATACACAAATTAACACCATCCTGTCCAATTCTACACCTTTTAAAAAATTGAAACCCGAGATCTATAAATGCACCATTCGCTCACTCTCCGCTCTTGCTTTGCACTTTGCCTTTGCCTCTTATCACTTTTCCTCGCTTGACTTTGCACTTCATTCGCTATGCTTGACCTCTTCATATTTGCTCGCCTTCCGGCACTTTGATTTCCTCTTCATCTCTAGGATTGCAGGTGCGTATTTGGTTCTCAATCTTGATTGTAGTTTTGATCTATTCTCAATTGTTCAAAATCGTCATTGTTGTCGTGTGTCTTGTGCGCTCACGTTTGCCTTTGTTCGATCTAATTGGGCAGTATTGATTGATCATTGCGATGTGGTCATCAAGTGAAATTTGTCATTGCTTGTGGTTGTTGTCTAAGTAGTTGTGAGGGCTTCGCCTAACTTATCTATTGCTTTAGAGGATGTGAACTTGCCAATTTCATTGTTGTTGTGCTTCTTTTGGTGCTTTAATTGTTAATCTTTCTGATTGAAAGTATCTGGGATGAGCTTGTCCATTCTTGCTTGTCATGCTTAGCTTGAGTAATTCTCATTGAGTCATTGATTAGTGACTTACACATTTCAGCACAGATTCATTTGTGTTGAACATTGAATTTGGTAGAGGTTTGCACACATCAAATTGGATATTATGTTTACTATTTGAATGTTTAGCTTGAATTAAACTACACAATGCTTGTCATGCTTAACTCCCACCGGCTATTCTCTTTGTGAGGTTCGCTTACATTAACTTATACACTGCTAGTCATGCTTAGCTTGAATTGAATGTTTAGGAAAGAAGTTAATGTAGGTGGATGATTAAGGCATAACCTTTTCTGTTTCTAGTGGTTTATTCTTATCATTCGAACTTGTTCATGTCACTTTATTAGTAGATGACAATTTCATCAAAGGAAAATGTATTTTGGAGCTCGGAAGATGTAGAATCCTTATGTAAGTTGGGTGTTGAACAAATTGATAATGACAATCATGCTATAAACAACAATAGGGATGGATGAATAATCATAAATAAGAAGTTTGAGAACCTAAGGGGTACAAAGTACGAAAAAAGTCAAATAAAGAGTATATGGGATAATCTTAAGAAAGAATGGAAAAGATGAAGGACATTGGTTCTAAAGAAAACGAGATCAAAATGGGATTCAAAAAAGAATACCATTGATCCAAGTAACGAACGGTTGGAGAGGAAAATTCAGGTGTTTCTCCTTCTTTTCTTACATTTTTTAAAGTTAATCTTTTATGATACGACTTATGAATATGCTTATTGTAAATGGAAAATTGTAAGGTTAAAGTTTTAAGAATGAAAGGCATACATCCAGATCTTCAAGTTTTGTTGGATAGAATGTTTAGGGACACAATTGCTAGTGGAAGTATCACTTAGAATCCTATACAAAGTTTATGTGTTGATGAGGATATCGTGGGCACACAACTTGATATTGGTGATTGTACAGGATTTACTGATAATAATATAATCTAATGTAGGTCAAAAGAATGTGGAATAGGCTCAAAACGATAAAAGAGTGGCGCAGAGTTTGATGAGGCAATCTCAAGGAAAGAAGCAAAAGAGATTGACTACAGCTACTAAGTTAGAAACACAAATGGACATAATTTTAGCTTTTGCAAGGAGAAGTCATGCTATATCTCGTGCGAGGGAGTTTGATGCATATAAAGAAATCATGAAGACATTAAAAGTCATATCTAAGATTAAGCAAGACCCATAGTTATATTTTTTTGCACTAAATCATTTTGCAAAAAAGAAAGACAATAGGCAAATACTGATAAACTTCGATGGTGATTGGTAAAAAGTCACAAAGATTCAGTATAAGTTCACACAGCGTAGTCATCACTAAGATGTTAACTATTCATATGCTACGTTGATGTAAAGTGAAATTTATTTGCATTGCTTATTGGTACTAGTTGGTGAGACATGTAAATATTCTATTGTGAGACCTGTTTTTATTTGATGTTCTCTTTATTGAGTGGAGTTTGCATATATATGATGGTCGATAAATATTTTGTCAATGGATGACCTAGATAATTCGTTATTTCTTTTATTCTAATTCTATTTTGTTACTTTAGCTAATATTGGATGATTCTCCCAAAAGAAAAAAAAATCATGAAAAAGAATAAGAGGAATATCGGCAACTTTGTGTAGCTTTGCATATTATAGCTGTTATCAAGCAACATACGGTCACAAAAAATCTTGCATGACCTTTTCATATACTGAAAATGCATGGTTAAAAGAGTTTATGGGCATAGATGCTAATCCGATAAGGTTTTATCAAATGTTTAGATATGATAGAATTGTATTTAATAATTTAATGCATGATTTAGTAACATAATATGATCTCCAAGGATCTAGGAATATTGATATTGCAGAAATGCTAACAATGTTTCTTCATATTTTACGATATAATATAAGTAACAAGTTAGCATGGGAGCATTTTTAGTATTTTGGGAAAACCATATATAGGCTATTCAGCTTAATTTGGGATGAAGCATATGAAATGGGAGCAGATTCAATCCAACCATTTGATCGACAATTTAGAGAGGTTCCAAAGAAGATTACGAATAATAAAAAATTTTATCTACGTTTTTAAAGTAAGTTACAGTTATACAATAAAAACGATGAACTAAATATAAATCAAGTAACATTTGTGTTCTTGTTATAGGATTGCATTTGAACTATAGAGAGTACTCATATCTTAGTAGTGGTACCTACCGGTGACTAACTTTGTTTTATTGGTCGAAAAGAAATATTGATGCAAAATATATTGACTATGTTCAATTTTAATGTGGCATTTACTTATGTTTGGGCTAGTTTGGAGGGAATAACTCATGATACTTATATTTTCTATGAAGCCATCAGAAAATGTGATTTACAATTTCCTCATTCTTTGAAAGGTTTTTTAATTAATGATTTTTGTACATTAATATATGTATGGTAAGTGTTGATTAAATTTACAATATTTTTGTGTAGGTAAATTCTATATAATGGATGTATCTCACGGGTTATTTGGGTCCATACAGAGGAGTTAGATATCATTTGTTTGAGTTATAACAGGTTCTCACACCTACAAGTTATAAAAAAGTGTTCAAACGTATTCACTTTACGATCATAAATTGAGCGAGCCTTTGACGTATTGAAAGTATGCCAAGTTATCTATACAAAAATCAAGTGAAAATTGTGATATGAAGAAATGTCGTGAATGATGCACATTTTGTTGGGGTAGATTTGAATACTAATTTATATACAGCGAATTCTGATTATATAAATGAGGAGGGTAGTGCTTCAAATAATGATATAGCATTTGACATGACACGTTTATGTGATCAAGTAACTCTAAATTTAGGAAATACTTAAAGATGTTTGTAATTCTTAATGATAATGGATTTTTTTTTCTTCGAGACATATGTTACCACGTTTACTGAGACCACTCTGATGTGAATTTTTCCATTTGAATTTTTTTAGCTAAAAAGAAATTTTAATGTTTTAATAAAATTGTTTATGTGATATGTTTAACATTGTTGTCAAAATATAAATTTAAAAAGTCATAGATTTTTTTTTTCAATTTTAGACAAACAAAAATTAGAAATCTTAACTCACCCCATTGGTGGTTGCGTGGTTTGCGCTTTGTTCCCCCCCCCCCGCGCAAAGGGAGCGGGTTCAAATCCCCACGGTTTAGGTGGGTGGGCAAATTTATGCCACCGGTTGTACGTTTTTCACCAAAAAAAAAATTAGAAATCTTAAATTAATCATCCAAACGGGCTTTTCAAATATGTTTTTCACCAAACGACAATCTCAAAGTAGAATTTACCAAATAATATTTACATTTTCCTAAAGCCCTTTAAGCTATACTGCTTCACATTTCTCTAAAAAAACCTTAGGAAAGCTTAATCGAATGCAAACTAAAGGGGTCAAGTCGAATACATGCTACCCAACATTATCTAATCTTTTATTTGCAGTTGATGCAATTTTCTTCATGGATGATACTATGAGAAAATGTCATAATTTTGTGAATCCATTGAATTAACACTACTTTGCTTTGGGCCATGCCCTTAATTTGAACAATCAGGCATCTACTTCAATAGCAGCTACCCTCAAAATCTTAGGAGGAATATGATACAAGAGCTTAGAGTTGCAATCATTGAGAAGATATGGAGTATTTAGGCATTTCTTTAGGTTGGGGCAATCAAAGTAACATATGATTCTTGGATCTTTGTGAGAGTCAATATGAATTTAGAGGGGATGAAAAGAGATTTAAGTCTAAAGAAGGCAAGGAGATTTTGATTAAAATTATTGAACAAGCCCTACCCCAACACCATGTCTATCTTTAAGATTCCTATCTTTGTTTGCAAAGCTATTGAACAAAAAATTATTTTTTTCTTAAGAAGCACTGACACTCTTCGGGAGCCTTCATATCGTGTCCAACATGGAGTCAACAAGTGTCGAAAAATCTAACACTTGGTTAACTCTTCCAGACAGGCTCTAACTCGCAAATTTAAAATTTCAACATGTGATTCCAACACGCATGAAGTCAATTTTAAAAATTTTCAAAATGTGAGAAGTCAAAATGCAATAATATAAAAAATAATAAAATAATAAAAATAATAAAAGGGAAAGGAGAAAATTTTTTCTCACTCTCAGTCTCTCACTTCTCGACCTTCCCTTGACAATCAATCTCCCCTCCTTTCACGAGCGTTACTCCTCTCATTGGTGGAGCTTCGCTGCCCCGTGACTCGCCCTACTAGCCGCCTTACGACTTGCCCCACCAACTGCTGTAGTCGCCTCCACCCAAAACCCCAACTCACCTTGACCCCACCTCCGCCTTCGCCTCTGCCTCTCGTAGGCGTTGCTTCTCTTCGTCTTGTGGTTCATTTTGTTTTGCACATCTCGGGTTAGCTAGTTGTGTTATTCTACTTTCTTTTTCGATTCGGCATTTTGGGTCTTTTGGTAATTCGATTTGGGATTTATTTTGCCAACCTTAGGGCTCGTTTAGGGAAAAAAGCGGATTTGGGTCGAGTTTTATGGGTCTTGATTGTTTTGTCACGTAATTGAGCTTTCTGCTACAGTCAATTAGAGCTACACAAGCATGTGCTGAAGGCTTGCGAGTCTATGACTACGCTTTTCAGTTGGACTTGCGCTTCTTCCGGCTATATTATGAAAGATTTGTCATTGCTCGGTTCCTCTCTAGTTCGATTTTTCCATTTTCGTGTCTGTGGGTTGACCGATTTACTTAGAGTGACAAAATGATGTAATTGGAATATTGGATATTCTGATATGGGGTTTTGGTAGTGAAGTGATACAGCTGACTTGTTTTTGGTCTTTAATTCAAGGGATATGTGCAATAGAAGTCTTAAAACTTGTGATGAAAGTGCAATTGAGTAATAAAACTTATAAAAAGTGCAATCGAGTCCTAAAATTCATCAAATTGGTTCAATTGAGTCCTAAAGTTAACACCGTCAGACTTACTAATGGAAAATGTTCACGTAGCACTAACATGTTATTTTAAATGAATTTCTATTTTCCACATGGCTTTTTAAAATTATTTTTATTCAAAATCTTTAAAATTCGGTTTAAAAACTAAAAAGGAGAAACTAAAATTTATTTAAAAAACAAAACTGTTAAAAAAAAAGAAAAAAGAAAATGGTACCGCGAGCATTTCCGCCGCAGCCGCTGCCCATCGCCGAAGGGGCCGGCGACGGTCGCTTGCCCTAGGTGGGGTTGCCGGCCCTCCCCGGCGAGTGCTCGCTGGCCCCCGGCGAGGGTCAGCCACCCCTGTCAGGTCAGGCGAGGACGCCCAAATCTGGGCATGCCGTCACCGCTGCCGCAGCCCTCGTCGACTCGTCCTTGTGCTCCGCCACCACGCCGACCTTCTGATACTTCAGCTGCACCTTGACGTAGAACTTTAGCACTGGGAAGAGGATCGCACCGTTGAGCACCGAATTGAACACCCGGGCTCCGATCCCGTTGCACTCGCCTTTCAAGAAGTGCAAGAGCAGGACCCCGAAATGGCAGACTAGGTTGTAGCCTAGTAGTACCACTTGGCAATTCGCGATGAAGGGGAACCTGGCGTTGGGGAGGCCGATCGCGGTCCAGAACCAGTAGCTGTAGACGACGGCGTAGAGGAGGGTGGTGGAGAGGATGGCAAGGACTTGGAAGGATTGCGAGAACTCAAGCCAGAGGAAGGACATGTAGAGGAGGATGGATTGGTTGAAGAGCTGGAAGAAAGTGAGCTGGCTGCGGCGGAGGACGATGAGGAAGGTGCGGAGGAGGTGGAGGAAGCGGGAGAGGTAGAAGGCGTAGGACCAAAAGAAGACGCGGCCTAAGGGGCAGGTGCCGAGCGAGAAGCAGAGGAGGATGGGGAGGGCCGGCAAGGCCTTTCCCCTTCGCCCAAATCTAGGTGAGCATCGCCGACCCCAGGCAAGAGCCGGCGAGGCCTTGCCCAGGGCGGGCGATGGTTGCTAGCCCCCCGTGAGGGCCGGCGTGCCCAGATCTAAGCGTCCTCTCCCGACCCGGCAGGGGTGGTCGGCCCTCGCTTGGGGTCGGCGAGGCCTCACCCGGGCGAGGGGCGGCCACCCTCGCCTAGGGCCAGCGACCGTCACCGGCCCCTCCGGCGATGGGTGGCGGTGGAAGCTCCACCGGTGTTTTTTTTTTTTTTTTTTTTTAACAAATTTGTTTTTTAAAATAAATTTTAAGTTTTCCTTTTTAGTTTTTAAATCTAATTTATACAAGAATAAAAATAATGTTAAAAACCACATGGAAAATTAATTTTTTTTTTAAAAAAACCATGTGAAAAATAAAAATTCATTTAAAATGCCACGTCGGCACCACGTCGCATTTTCTATTAGTAAGTCCGACGATGTTAGTTTTAGGACTCAATTGAACTAATTTGACAAGTTTTAAAACTCGATTGCATTTTTTGTAAGTTTTAGAACTCAATTGCACTTTCATTACAAGTTTTAGGGCTTCTATTGCACATATCCCTTAATTCAAGTATTTGGTAAAGTATATCCATGATTTCTGCCCAATTGGTTTGTATCACAATTGATAAGGAAGGATGAGCCTAGAGTTGTTTTAGCGGTAGTTTAAGTAAAACATACTATCTGGGAAAATAAAAGAGTAGAACATGCCAGGAAGTTTGATGCCCTGGAGTCTTTGTGGTTCTGTTTGAGCGATAAAATGCATATCGTTGACAAATTTTTACTGTCATTAATTTTCCATAAATTTGTCATTTGCTATGGCATGGAGTAGAATTGGGTCTTTGCTTTTCTTTTCTAATGGGTGATTTGGGGTCATAGTTGATATATTCTAGCAAGTGAAATGCCTCTAGATTTTTAGTCTTCTCCGTGTCATGATTTTTCATTCTTTTCTTGTTTACTTAATGAATTCTGATCCTTTTCCTTGTTGAGCTTTATTAGTCTTTTGTGCATTTAACTTTGTGGAACTCTAATGGAAAATGTCTAGAATCACACTAGTGTCGTGGATTTTTAAAAATTGCTTCCCTCTTGAGGGTTTGAATACTTATGTTGGCAAGAAAAGACTCAGATGAGTCTATACTAATCGCTAGTTGTTAAGGAGGGATATCACCTTATATTAGTGTTGGGCGATTGAGCTTTTTCTATCTAGCTATAATTGGAATATTGGATGTTTACATTTTGCTATCCGTTTGGTTTTTTATTTTGATGAGCCCTTTAGATTGTTTCATCATGTGTCGAGTAAACATCTAAATAGTCTGAGGATGATTTGGTTGACCTTTTTTTCCTTGTTCTAGTTGCATGTATGATTATTAGTACAAACACATTTCAATGATTTGCTTAAACTTCTTTACATTCCAATAATTATTGAAAGCGGTTGAAATTCGTATAGATATTCATTTAGACTATTGTTATGACTATGAGTCTATGAGTATGGAAATTAGGATATACGTTCTCTAGGGATTGAAGCAAAATATAACCTTATTGCTAGGATGTTCTATCCAGCAGGCTTGTCATTTAACTCAGTAAGGAATCCTTATTTTTAATCCACTTTCACTTATACTGCTAATTATAATATTGTAAGGTATGTACCACCGAAATATAGTTTGTTAAGTACAACTTTGTTGCAAAAAGAAAACTCAAATATTGATAGGTTGTGTGCAACTATTAGAAGCATATGGAGAGAGAATGGTGTAAGTATTGTGAGTGATGGATCAAATGAATTACAAAGGAGACTGCTTATTAATTTTATGGTAATATCGGATGGAGAACCGGTGTTTACAAAATCGATTGTTTGTTTGGGAGAAACAAATGACATGTATTTCATTTTTGACTTATTGAAAGAAGTTATAAATAAAATTGGGCATGAGAATATGGTCCAAGTAGTTATAGATAATACTTCAAATTGTAAGGGCGCGGGACAATTCATTGAGTAAGAATTTCCATCCATTATTTGGACGCCTTGTGTGGTGCACACCTTTCGTGTTGCAAAAAATACAGAGACCAATAAAGTAGTTTACGAGAAATGTAGTTGGATATAAGATATTATTAAGGAAATTATATAAATCAAACATTTCATCATGAACCATCCCATGAAATTAGCAATATGCAATCATTCATTAACTTGAAGTTGCTTTTCGTAGTGAATATATGTTTTGCTTCAATGATTGTGATGCTTTGGAGATTCATATTAATGAAAAGTGGTCTTCAAAACATGATGATTTGTAATGAATAAAATATCTATTGAGATGATAATCAAAGGAAAGCTAAGTTTATCAAGAAGCAAGTGTTGAATGATTTTTGGTGGATTTCAATTGCTTATATATTTTCTTTCACGGCTCTTATTCATAACATGCCTAGAATTTGTGACATCGATAAGCCTTATTTTTTCTTAATTTATGATATGTGGGGTTTAATGATTGAAAAAGTGAAGAAAGCTATATATACGTGAAAAGGATTTATGATGTGATTCATATAATTCTTATGGATGTTGAGCAAGGAGCAACACTCCATTTCATTACTTGGCAAATGCCTTAAATCTTAAGTAAATTCTAAAATTATATGAGATTATTAATTATTCTTTATTTAACATGATAATATAATACTCATTTGACTTATTATGGTTTTGTATTTTTATTTTATTTTATTAAATAGGGTACTATAGTGATTAATGGCTCAATAAAGATTTTACTTGAGTTTCTCCATTCAAGAATGAGAAGATCAACTAAGAAAGACTAAAACGCTTTAAGAAATACTTTTCTAACTTGGGTGAGTGTAACAACGTGAATTTGAAGTATATAGATTTTGCGAACAAAAATAGAGATTTTAGAGATTTTGATTCCATTCATAATTGATATTCTATGGATCCTAAGGCTTGATGGAATCAATCATGGTGCATATGCACCTATGCTTCAAAATATAGCCTTAAAGCTTCTTACACAGCGTTCTTCTTCATCATGTGCACCTATACTCCTTCATGCACTCGTGAGAAGAAATAAGATGACTTCAAAACGTGTGGAAGATTTGATTTTTATTTAGCAACCTTTGTCTTCTATATATATAATAATAAAAGCCTGCAATATGTAGGAGGAGAGACCAAGTTTGACACATTTGAAGATGTTGGAATGCTTGAAGTTGCAAGTCTTTCACTTGATGAGTTGGATATGGAGTGTGTTGTTTTTTCATAAAAAAATTGGATAATGTAGATGAATGACTTTTTGTTATATTTGAAAGTGAAATGTTGATTTTTTTTCTTATTATTAAATATTAAATTCAATAGTGGAATGTGGATTATTTTTTTCCCTCAAGTTTTATGAATTATTACAATTGTATATAATTAAATTTGTCAAATTGAAACAATGAATGAAATTAATAAATATTTGAATAATGGTTTCAGTGTAAATTCATTCTAGGCTTTTATTATTATTCTTTATTTATTCGTGAATTTAAATGAAAAATTTATCATTTATATATAAAAAATTATATATTTAATATACGGCGTGTTAGAATTCTCTATTTTTTTTTAGAAATGACGTGTCATCGTGTTATGTTGCATATTGCATGTCAGTTCTACATAGCTTCCTTTTGATGGAAACAAAAGGCTTCCAAATAAGAAGATCATTGGAAGAAATGACAAGTCCTAAAAATCAGGATTAACAAGGGGGATTTGCTAGACCTTATCATTTTCAACAAAAGCATGTTGAGTAAACAAGCATGGAGATTGTCACGTTGCCATTTAGCCTTATGAGTCAGATTTTTAAAAAAATTTACTTCCCAAGAAGAGATTTCTAGAAATCAAGTAGAAAGCAAGTAAGGGATCTTGCCCTTCGTTGGAGGTGGCAAAGCTTATTAATGAGAATAGATGTGCTAATTTGAAAGTTAGGTGGCTATTGGAAGATGAAAAAAAAAAAAAAAACATTAACATTCATGAGGATAAATGGCTTCCAGCTAGTTTAATTGGTGGCCCCACAAATCAAGGTGACCCCCCCTAATGATAGTGGACTTAATCAATCAAGAAACGAAGCAATGAAATGTACAAAAGTTGAAAAATCTTATTTCAAAAGTTGAAAAAACCTTTTGATGAACACATCGTGCAAGAGATCGTAACATTCCCTCATAGTTCCAACTCTAGAATTGATTAGCTTGTGCGGATAGGTAACAAGTTGGGTCCTTCATGATCAAAAGAGAGTATAATAGTGTATATTCAATTAAAACAGAACCAAACACAAATCGAGCATTATTATCTTATTAGCGTCCCCGAGCTCCATGGATTATGATTTCCCAGCTCAATTCCTACCCCAAAATATGGCTATTCAGAAGAAATCTAACTTAAAATCTTAGTAATCTTGCTAAAGCAACTTTGATGTGATAATCCAGAGCATCATTGGAATCAAGTAATGCAACAAAATAATCCAAGAAAAAGATAATGTGTTCCCATAATAGACACACAAATTAGTTTTCTATTCTATATGGTTGAGATCAATATACAACTCGTTTTTGAATTCTCGCCATACATATGGGAAGACACCAACATTTCCCTCTATTTCAACCTCTCTTTTTCCGTCGAGGGAAAAAGGAAGAGGTTTAAGAGTATTACCTAAGGTGGTGGGCCAATGGCCCTATATTAGGCACAGACTTTCCCAAGCCCATACTTCGCGCGATATTGGATTTTGTATTGTAGCTCTTAATAATCTAAGTATTTTTAGGAGTTGTCACTAGCCTACTGAGGTTGGTTAAAAACCAATTGAGACACAAGAATGTTGTCTCGATTCCTGTGCAATTAGAAATTTCTAGGATTGGGGACTTGTTTACGTCATTATTTCTATTAGCGCCTATATGGTACCACTAACTTGGAAGGTTATTTATCTAAATGGCTACACAATTTTGATTACCAATTATTATTCTTATCAAAGCTGCTGAGTGTCCATGCAAATGTTTTTGTAGAGTTGTTTTCCTTAATGTATAACCTAATTTGTACTCAAATTATTGAAAAGCAGTACGAAAAGTAAACATCTAAGAAATTGAATGATTTGAAAGTAAATGCGGAATAGGATAACCCCGAATAGGGCAAATAATATTACTTGGCTTTATTATCAAAAATAAGATAAGACCCCCATGAGCGAAATTGAAATATAAATATGCATGAAATTATCCTAGATGCATGAAGCCACTCTAGATAATTTTAATCTAAAAAAACTTGTAAAATAGATTATTTACAAATAATTATAAAATACCATAACATTAAATCAGGAAAGTGGCCTTTTAAAATTAGAAAATTGCATAGATGTCATTTTTGCCATAATTTAATATTACCCAATTTCTTTTTCTTTTCTTTTTTTATAAATAATTCCCTAAACCGATCTATGCTTGATTTAACCTAGTACGTAATTATTACAATGATTGAGCTCAAATCAATTGTCTCAAGATCGAAACTTGGTTTGGGCATTTCATCAAACATTTGGTGTGCATTAAACCATCCCAAGTAGCTTCCTTGAGCTATGTTTATGGTTTTCAATCTCAACCCATAAGCAATTTCATATGGAACTAAAGTATTAAAGGTTATACTACCACATGCAAAGAGCAAGATTAGATAGAAATCATAGCCTAAATCACACAAACCAAGCTGAAATCAGCTTCAAATATGTGGGTTTCAGCTGATTTTGCAAATCCAGGTTTGAACCTAAGTCAAGCAAACATGTTGCATGCCCATCCATATTCAAGCCTCGACACTCATCATTACATACAAGATCGATGGGAAACATTAAAGTAGGTAACATAAACTTTCAAATGCAATAAACATCATAGAGAATGATCAACCTAACGCATCAAAACGACCTCTCTAAGAAGCATACACACATGGTCCATACTGACCGGCCATGAATTAATGTGAATAGGTTTGGTTTTTGGCTCAAGTTGTAAATGATCTTATGATTTACGCAGGGGATTTTAAAGATCAAAACAAGCTGATCTTAACATCATTTGTACTCTTATATAACATTCATCAACTTGTGAAGATAGAAAATGCATGCAAATGGGAGTAGCAAGTCAAACATGTACAGCTCTTGAAGAGGCTTCAAACACTTGGAAAAATTCCAACATCAGAAATAAGTTTTTTGGGTGGTTTTTCTCTTGATTTTTCATTATTAAAACATGTCCAAACTTGAACAAAAATACATCTAGGATTCTTAACTTGCTTCTTAGTTTCTTTTGCAAGTGTATCTTAGCCAAGAAAACCAAGTTATTACCCTCTGGAAATGTGTGGAAATTAGCTCCTTCAAATTAGAAAATTAGATCCACAAAAAAAGAATTGACAACGAAGCTTTTTCTTGGTCCTTAAAACCAAACTTGATGACCTCTTTTGTTGACCAATTTAAATCAAACCAAACTATATGTATTCTAATTTAGTTTACAAGTCATGGTTTTTGTCATTTATTTCTCATTTTTCTCAAAAACACTCACTTTCCCTCGCTCGTGACTAATATGGCTCAACACTAGGGAAAAAAGTTCTTACTTTTATGGCCTGCTAGGAGGGTACTTTTTTGGAGGCCTTTAAGAGGCCTTTCGAATCTCCATTTGGGATGTGGGATCTATGATTGGAAAGATTTTTTAGTGAAGTTTCACACTCTAGGTGAAGGTTTTGGCTAATTTTGACTATAGGTTTGTGAAAATTTCACTTTGCTCTACGAGGGTTGGTTTGGAATTGGTTTGGAATCTCGGTTTTGCTTTTCTTGAGTTGCTTGTGAGAGTGTCTTTGGAGAACAATTGTGAGCTTCATTTCCTACTTCTTGTCTTCTACTTTTCATGCCCCAAAAGAACCCGCTTCAGAGATCTTATCCACTGGATTAAGCCATCTTTTGGTTGGTCTTTGCCCAACCTACCAAGCTTGCCAATTGAGCTAGTTTACCAACTTTCTAACCTAGCCAAATTTTCCTACTTTTACAATTGTTAAGTGTGTGGATTTTGCTGCAATTTTCACATGCCTTTAGCAGCTCGTCCCTAGCCAATTTTTGTCTACTTGCACTGAGATCAGGTTGATCGGGGGCTTGAATAGGATATGGTGAGACCACCAAATTGCTTACTCAATAGTTTCGAATTAATATCAAATCATGTCAATTTAATTGTGATTTTTTATCAATTAGCAAGCTTATGTATAGTAATTTAAGATCTTGACTAGTCTTCATAATTGTCCTCACCCAATTCTACAAAATTATCTCTTAAAGATGGCAATTTTCTTGCTTATGACTACCTAATTCAATGCAATTTGATCCTTTTGGCCCCATTTGGTTAATTCAACCTGACCCAAGTTCAATTTCAACTTAATTTGAGGCCAAAATGATGATTTAAGGATTGGGCGAAATTTTGTACAATTTGCAAACTGATCCCTCAACTTTCAAAAATTGCATTTTGACCCCAACTTGTTGTTTTAATTTCAATCTGACCCACAGGGCTTGGCTAGCCACATTCAGATCATCAACTCTATTTCTTTTTTTCCTCCTATCTCTTCTTTATTTTTATTTTTTTTTTTATTTTATTTTAAGAAAATAAATGCATTTAAGAACTACACAAAATGCCTAGGTAATCTACATGCAACAATTTGATAACAAATATTTTTATGGAAAAAATAAATTCTTATTTTTTCAAAATGATTTTTGGGCAAAAATTTAAGGTATCAAGGCCCGAAACAAACAAAACCGAGCAAGAGCAAGCGATGTGGGAAGCTATCTAGGAAAAGAACAGTCGGAAAACCGTTCCTCACCCTCAAACTGATTCCCATTTTAGTTTCAGCCTCTGTCTGAACCAGAGGGCGTTTACATTGATTTCACCCTCTCGTTATTCGAAGGCAATACACACTCCACTCCATAGACAACAAACTTGCTCCCAAGTCGGATGCATCACATTTCAGAAAATTACCAACAATCTATCAAAGTGCAAACACATTTTGCTGTTGGGTCGAATGTCCGAGGCTACTTGGAGGACAATCGTTCTGGGTTTAGCAGCAAGAGAGTCCCCTCAAGAGGCCTTAGCCAAAGGAAGAACAGAGATTCTCTGGTCCTCCAGGTTCATGTTTGCCTCCTAACTAAGCCAATTGTCGAACATGGGTCTCGACACGGCTACTCAAAGAGGCAGTTCCGGAAGTCGATCCGACCCATCCATCGGACGAGAACCGCTCGACCCAACAGCAGTGTCCGAACGAAGACCGAATCAAACCAAACAAAAAGAAACATACCCAAGAAATCAACAGAGCTAATGAAGGCAAAGAAACATACGGATGGTAACACCTCTTCTGCACTCAAAATCCCATTCCCCACAGAATTCAAGAACAAAAATCGAAGCGCAGTGTAGACGAGCAACAATCATACCGCCAACCGAAGAGAACAAATGGCGGATGAAACGATTTCTCGGCCACTTTCGAATTCATTTCCCCTCCCAAGTTCTCTCCGCGATGGGAAAGAAGAAGCGCTTTCCCATCGCGGCTTCTCATTTCCATGAGTAGGAACGCGGAGGGTTTCAGAGACGCACAAGAATCGAAAAACGCGAAAACATTTCCACAGCGCCAGAGAAAGGAGAAGCTTCACAGCAATGAAAAAGTAGACATGCGATCCAGATAGAGAAAGAGAGAAAACCCTAGTTTCTCCATGGAGGGAGAAGCTCTCTAAGATGCGAAGCTGGTGTACACCGACGCCCGAAGGCCAGGCTATAACTACACAGAGAGGAAGGCTTGGGGGCGGAGCGAGCCGTCACGAAGCAAACCCTAGAATGATAAGGGATGGCCGGAAGCGAAATGACTTAAATACCCTTTCTTTGTTGGGCCTTTTGCTATTGGGCCTCTTGTTATTGAGCCTTGATGCGGTGATCGAATTGGGCCCGTTTGAGTCGAGTTCATGTTTGTTTAGAGAGACCAGGAGGTGTTTATCGCACGCCATGGTCCGAGTGCCATGATGCATCCGGAATCCATCGTCTCCCAGTTGAACTTGGTGGATTCCCAATATGTTTGACATGGGATAGGAGAGAGCAAAGCTCAATTGGGAGTCGGGGAACCAAAGTGATAGAAACCGGTTCGGTATCAGATTTCAATGTGCCTGCTTCCTGAATCCATTTTTTTTAGGAACGGACCAAATTGGAAATCAAATCGGGAACCAAGAATTGAACCGAGTTAGGTTTTAGGTTCTAAGTTTTAAGTGAAACCTTTAAAGAATTTGGAATTTATACGATATGGATATTATGTGTGTGCATCCACACCATACAATATTAGTTCCCGTAAATTTAGGCTGTTTGAGACCCTCATTTTCCGTTGAAGATTGGCCGTGATTTTCGACAGATGTAGCATGCTTGCACTCGGGTCTACGCGGATGCCCCTCTCGCGCCGAGTTTCACATATGGAATTTTGGGGTACAATGCCCCGCCGCAAGCTAATGTGAACAGAGATGATAGACATGAATTGTGGCCAAGTTTTATTTAAGTGGTGCAATGTGATGTCACTTACCCGAATCGCGCTCAATTTGTGTTGCGCCATGTGAGCTCCGCCTCTCACGCGGACAGTACACCCTTGCCTACGTCGAACACCTGAGACTTTTCGGCACGGGAGGCAAAATGAGTCGACGACCCACTTTTTGACTCATATTTTGTATCAATATTACAAGTGGGTCATAAAGATATAAAGACCCAACTAAAATGAGTCCAATTTTTTTTTAAGTTGAGTTATATGAGTCGAAAATGGGTCAGAATATCTAACCCATTTTTGATATTAAGTGGGTAACTTAACACAAAGTTTCCTCAACTTATACAATAGACTTACTACTTTTCAATTTCCTTTTTTTTTTCCTTCTTCTTCATTGGCTGGTCGTCGACCACAGCGTCAGTCGGCAACCAGCCATAGGCGAGCTCGAGCCTCGCCATAGGTTAGCGAGGCTTGAGCTCACTAGATTCCGACGAGGTTGAGCTTGCCCCATGCCGGCAAGCTCGAGCCTGACTTGATTCGATGACTTGGGTGAGGCTTAAGCCTTGCCCGAGGTCGCCAGAGCCTCGCCGATCTATGAAGTTTGCCGAGGGAATTTCATACCGAGTTCCGTAACTTCCGAGTGGTGAAGTGAAGAAGAGACAGGAAGAGATTCTGAGTGGGTGATTGTCTGGTGACGAATGTTGGCCACGGTGACTGATGGTTCCTTTCTTGTAATTCTCTTGCTTATTTCCCTGATACACATGTGGTTGACTCCACATACATTATTCAGGGTTGGTACGGGTGGTTGGTTCTAGAGTGAGTTGGTCCTGACCTACTCTATTAGAGCAGTTGTCTAAATTTCGGAACTTGGATTACTCTTGTTGCCCTAGAACCTACCATATTCTTTTCAATATGGTCCCGACTCTAACCAAGAACCTATTTTTACTTTTGTTTTTTATTTTCCCCCCATGTTACAATGAGAATGACTAGTTCTCTAAATGGACCGACTCGTTAGCAATGAGATGTTGTCATCTTGGCAAAATATAACTCGGCCTATGATTCTGCTCATTGAATTATTTCAGCTGGAACACCATTTTTTGGCCCGGCACGAATTGCAGTATCTGCTAGGGCATGACAAGTGATGCCATGGCAATAACGGAAGTAAGTGGACGGCTCATATTAACAATTTCCTATTCCAACTTGAATCAAAGCCGGTTCGCTCGGCTTTCGCGGAAAGACCCCAAATAGGGACCCAAATCAGGCAAAATCCTGGGCAAAGCTTTCGGGGAGGACGCTGACAAGACTTGGCTCAGCTTGTCGATCCAATGATGAAAAAGGGGAAGATTCCGTTCTGTTCAATCTTTGCTCACGACATGGGGATTCTTTTACTCAAAGCAGCGTGCCGAGTGAAATCCGGTTACTTGCTTCGTCGCTTGGCGTAGTGACAGTCCGACAAAAGCATATCTTCGTGTAAAGTCGGGCACTCAGGAATGAAATAGCGCGGTTTCGGTTAGATGTGGCAAGCTGAATCCCAGTTGCAAATAGGAGAATCGTGATTTCTTATCTCGTTCTTGTTTTCTTAAGCATATCTTTATGTGAAGTTGAGCACTCGGCATAATATGTTCATCGTGAGATGATCAGGTATTACATCCATCGTAAGTGGAAAACCAACTTCCTTAAGCGATGCGAGTACATTGAGATGCGCATGAGATTTGGTCGCTTAGGAGAAGGCAAGTTTCGAGTTTGGCAACATCTTAGAAAACCTTATTCTTATGTTATGTCTAGGCAAGCTGAAGTACAAGACTCAACGAAGCAAATACACATACATGGACTGATCTTCAAACCCAAAAAGACTTACTTAAGAAAATAGGAAAGAGACATCTCTCTTAATCCACTACTGCATAAGCTCAAACAGTTGCAATTGGACCCAGATTGGTGGATGATTCCATGGTCTTCATGGCCTTAAACCTTGGCTCCTTGGCCTGGAACTTGAGCCCCGCATAGAGCTTCATGTAGTCCTCAAACACAAACTTGGGGTACACCTGGCCCTTCTCTTCCTTCTCCACCAACTCCGGTGCAGGGCATATGACCGCATCGCTCCCGGGGTTGTAGAACGACGCGATGGACATCCGGTTCCCATCAGTCTGGGCGATCACGCGGTGCTCGATGCTCTTATACTTGCCATTCGTAATGACCTATATTTTTGCCAAGTGATCAGGTTGATTTGTGACCTCAAATTACGAGCATCTCAACTATTAATGGGTTAGAGTAGACATACCTCGAGTTGGTCGCCTAAGTTGATGACGATCGAGTGACGCATCGGAGGGACGTCAACCCACTGCCCGTCCTTGAGGAGCTGGAGGCCGCTGACCTTGTCATCCTGGAAGAGGAGGATGATGCCGCCCGCGTCTGTGTGGGCCCGGAGCCCCTTGATAAGGTCCGGTTTCGGGCAGGGAGGGTAGTTGCTCACCTTGGTGCCGAAGGTCGGGCCTTTAGAACCATAAAAGGCTCTCTTCAGGTAACCTTTTTCCAAGCCAAGATTCTCACAGAGCAGGTCCAGGAGCAGCTCAGCTAGCTTCTCCAACTCTAGTGCAAATTGCTTCATCGCCTTCCTGTTGATTAAGATCACAAATGAGGTCATATCATTAGTCTCAAAATACTATAATTGTGCGGACGTGGGCCGGTACTGATTTTTATTTCGTGCATTACGTGTAGAAGGCGTGTGGTCCATACATCTGCTAATAAAGAGTACATATGGAATCAAGATAAAAAAAAAATTTCTCAATACAAGTAAAGATGTGATGAAGTATAGATCTTTAATATTGGAGGGCGTTTCGTGCACGAAATAGACCATAACCACAGGGACTGGTCCCCAGCCAAAAATCTGAGCTTGAGCCTTCGATGTCATGTTAAATTGCTATTTGAATGTCCAAATATGTGGGAAAAGTTGGAATGACTCAGAGATATCATTATATAAATTATGTCTTACCAAAATGAGCAATGGTAAAGACATCAAGGAACAATTAAAAAGAAACGTTCAGTGATTAATCACCGGTAATCGTCTTCGAGATCGGGGACCTCGGAGATGTTAGAGACTGGGAGATGGCGGAGTTGGAAGGTGCTCTCCCAGTCGATGTCGTCGACCTCGGACTGAGCGGCCTCGAGGCCTTTGCTCGCCACCATCTGCTTGAACTTTTGCTCCATGCACTTCGCGTAGTGCTCCTTGGTCAGCCTCTCCACACCGTCCATCTGCTGGTGTGATATCCCATGGTTCACCAGCTTCACAGTATGAAGATAAAATCAGCAC
Organism: Eucalyptus guilfoylei; assembly: GCA_016097605.1. NCBI lineage: Eukaryota > Viridiplantae > Streptophyta > Magnoliopsida > Myrtales > Myrtaceae > Eucalyptus > Eucalyptus guilfoylei. Next base: position 44,389,298 of record CM027864.1, on the reverse strand, counting down.
AAGGAAACGATTGTGATCCACCATCACTCAAAAACACAGTTTTCTTAATGAAATAGTTCATATAATGTTCTCTAATGGGTAGTGTAATAAAAGCTTAATTACCTCAAAGAAGCCCCAATTTTCACAGGCATCTTTGATCTTGGCCATGGTGGCTCCTCTCTCTTCACCATTCAGCTTCTCCAGATCAATCACAGGGAACGACTCCATATCTCTCTCTCTCTCTCTCTCTCTCTCTCTCTCTCTCTCTCTCTCTCTCTCTGCGTGATGACTCTTGTGTAGTTTGGAGAGGTGGAGTGAGATGGGGGTGATATTTATAGGCACTAAAAGTGTGATCAACAAGGAAGGAACTAAGAAAATGGGTGCTCCAGTAATTGGCAGAATAAATTGAAAAAGCAAAAGTTATAGGTCCAAATCTATGTTAAAAGAAGCAATTGAACTCGTGGAGCATGAATGTTCACATCTCATGTGATGGACCCCCACCATATTGGGTCTCTGTGGCACTGTTGAGTCATCTTCTTTGTTGGGTTGGTTTCTTGGGTCCCATTCTGATGCAACTTCACTCCACTTCTAATCTTGCTCTTTCTTGATGTGCATGGCCAAAAACAAAATTTGCAAATTCTTTCCTTTACCCATGCACTAGCCGCCTATATACATGTATTTATTTCCTTTGCTTGGATGCTGTGAAAATAGGATCTATGTAGTTGCTTTCTCAGTAACCAGCTTGACTTGGATTATGATTTCAATTGGAAGTCTTTGCAAACAGGTGGATGTGTTAGGATTAGGTATGCAAGAGAAAGAGAAATTAAGATACAAAGTTTATTTTAGTTCATCCTCAAACTAGACCTATATCTAACAGATCATTCCATTACATGAACCACACCCCAATAGGATGAATCTTGAATTCCACCGCCTTGCACTTTCACATCAATTATCCTGATATCTTTATTTACTAAAATGCCATTTTCTTTCCAAAAATACTGAATCCCAAACCCCAAATTCCCGTATCCACCCAACACACTCAAAACCCAACTAAGGACCAGGCTGCCTCAAACCCTAAACCATAGGCTAAAATGAGTTTGCAAGGAGTCGTTTGATCTTTTCATTGTGGGGTTTTCACTCGGAAATAAAGGTATGTAAGTGGTCCATTTATTTGTCATTTTTAACTTTCAGATGGATATGTAGTGACTTTACATATATATACATGATATATCAATTATAAAGAAATTACATCTAGACCCTCAACTTGCTTTCCATTGATGCAAACTTTCAAGTTTTGCACTTGAACAGATATGTCAAATTGCATGTGAGGCGAGATACATTGTAAGTGTTGCTCAGGTTAACATGACACGCGGTACAAGAAATTTCAGGGGGAACCATGCAGCAACCTATTTGTGATTAAGGTTATAAGTTGCTGAGTACGACCCAATTAATTGGGAAGGAACCCACCAGCTAGACATGTACGTTTTCATGACAGCGATTCATATCTTCACTGTTACAGGGGTCGATTTTCATGAACTGGTGTCTGACAGATGTATCTGCATGGATGCATGGCTTAGATCTCTCTTGTGCTCCACCACTTTAAACGTATATATTCTGAAAGCTTAAGTTGTATTTTTGGAGATTATCCCTTTAAAGAAGTGAAAGCACACAGTTCTTAACAAAGGATAGTTCTTGTTTCTTTATCTTTTTCTGAAAACCTCAAAACAGATAGCTTTATATATTTTTTAAAGGTGTTAATTTTAGGCCGGATTCCAATGTTGACCTAAACTTTTTCTTGTCTCATCTATAAAATCGACTTCAGATCTAGCCCAAATAGTTATTTGTCTCATGAAAAAACATAAATTTTATATTGGGTTCCAATTCTGATCCGACTTTTTTGTTGTCTCATGAAAAATACAAACTTTCAGTCAGTATTCAAATTTGCCGCCGTCAAGTTTCTGTCCTATAATGTCTTGGAAAATTCGATGTTTCACTCCACATGCATGTGATTAAAACTTGAGGGTGGTGAAATTCAGGTACCAACTAAAAGTTGGTTTTTTTTATGATGTAGAAAAAGGTTGGGTCAGAATTGAAACTCGCATAAAAAGCAGGGCTTTTTAAAGAAGATTGGGCCATTTTTGTTTCTATATATATAGACTATCCTGAAGCTCGGAACAATTTTTCAACAAGTGATTTTTTTTACAATGGTAACGATAATTTTTTACTAAAATGGTTGAGAACCTATTGATGAGACGTGTCCATGAAAATCTTTGTCTTCATCCCCACTTTGTGAAAGTGGGGACAATAATTGAGCTCCACAACATCCCGGATACAATGCCATCATCATCATCATCAAAGGAGGTCCCACCAGTTTGATCCAATCATTTTGCTCTTTCGATTTCTGATTTTCCTTCCATGGGATTTCTATGGTGATGACTGATGACCAACTATAACATCACAGACATACACAGCAAAAAGAAAACCAACGCATGCCAAGCAGAAAATCATCAAAGAGTGAACCAAGAAAGTAGGAAGAAAGGTGTAATGGCCGGTGAAATAAATGGGGAAGGACAACTCTTTTAATCATTGTGGATCTAATCAAGGATTTTCATTGTTTTGGTGGTGCGCAATTTTGTGGAGAAAATATAAAATAATAATAATAATAATTAATAATAATAATAATAATAATAATAATAATAATAATAATTATTATTATTATTATTATTATTATTATTATTATTATTATTATTATTATGATATGCATCCAAGATTATTAAAGGTTATTAACTACTTAAATCAATCTACTTGATATCGTATTTTATCATATAATGAAATGCATTTTGATCACTCATTCATTTTTTTTCACAATTTTATAGATTTAGGAAAAATTTCAGGAAAATCTCAACAAATAAATCTTTGAAGTGGAGTAATTTTTGCAATGTAACCCCAAACTAGTTTTGTCCCACACAACCCCTCAAAAGGGATAACTATGCATCAATGGACCCCTTACTCTCATGAGTGCACCTCATGTTTACATTTCATACCATTTTCAAGATTCTTGTTTCTCAAAAGTCTATGCTTATCCAATAGTTAAAACTCTACACATGTCAATGCAGTTTTTACTTAATTTTAAGGAAAAGCGAAAATGATTAGATAAACCCTCTTTACCATCTTTAGTGAGTCATATCCATTCTCAAATGATTCTTAAGTATAGAAAATTGGATTTCCATGTGCTGAGTTAAACCTCCCTCTGAGATTTAGATAATACCAAAATTATATATTTTAAAGTTTAGATGTTTTTTAATATCAGCGGATGATGATTTCTAGAAGACTATGATTGTGTCATTGATTTCCTAAGGATGTCTACAAAGTGTGAATACCTTGATAAACGGTGAACAAGATATTAATCACTAAGGTATCTACAAGCTAGATGGACATGATAGAAGGTAAACAAGTTAAAAGGAATGACTTGGAGATATCATGGATATGTCAACAGTTGGGTGGAACTATGATCACTAATATGCTTGGAAGGACCATGAGAAGGTGAACATCTGAGTAGAGTCGTGGAAGGTGATATAGCTTGAAAGACTAGTAGATAGCAAATCACGAGTCAATTTCCAAGGAATTGCTTGGACAACATCATCGAGTAATTGATAAAGGTAGCTCCCTTTGTAAAGTGATGAAGAGCATTGTATCATGCCTCTATCGATGATCTGGAAGGTGAGGGTCACTTATTTACCACAACATGACCGTTGAATGGAAGGAAAATAGCCATTATCAAGGTTGGAAATTCATGACAAGAGGACTATAGATGAGTCGGAACAATTTTTGCCAATTTCGGTCTAGCAATCGTAGAAATAGTTGATGGACAATGGCAGCAGACTCCATTATAAGAAGCCTTGCTTTTACCAATAAAAACAGATTGTTTGGGCAACCCGGACATCGATGCTTGCTCCTATCGACGCACAACGGCTACTTGATCCATCTGAAGACTCTCCAACAGTTATGCTGGAGAAGGTATGTCTATGAAGGACGATCATCGACGCAAGTTGAAGGGGTCGGCAGAAATTGAGAAAGCTTATTCTGTTATCATCAACTTCTCTTTCCATTGTGCAAATTGTGCCATTATCTGTTTGTGATTCTCTCTATTGTACGGTCCTTGTTGCTTTTGTAATTTGGGATTAGGGAAGTGTATGAGTGTGAAAGTAGCCATGCATTTTTATAGCGTGATCAATCATGTGATGGAAACAACTATTGCTATATTATAACTCTCATAAGATTATTAGTAGATTCGAGCCAATGTTGTGGCTATTAGTGATGGAGAGTGAACGTAGACTTGGTTATAGGTTGAATCATTATATATCCGTGTGCAAGGTAGTCTATTTGCTTATTATTGCCTATATATATTTGATAGAAATGTCTACGTCAAATATTATTAAATTGTTCTTGCATCTATCAAATTTAACTTGATACTTCTCAAAAATTTGTTTACTTTCTAAATCAACCTATTCACCTCTTCTAGATTGTATCATTGAACTTAGCACCACGCAGCTCAATTTACCACGTTTCTAAATTATCGTATTGCTAAAGTCAACTTGGTCAAATTGAAGGGAAAAAAACTACTATTTATAATTTAAAAGGTCTCCAATCTGAAGTCCTAATCAAGATTCTCGAGATTCAATTGCTCTCCATTTCAGATATAAAGAGAAAATACAAGCTTGTCTGATGTTATTTACTAAAGATCTAGTCCATGTATCATTTCCTAGGAACTTCAAAGTGGCTCTATTTCATAGTATTCTAACTATATCTCATTTTCATCCATTTAATATCACTTTGGCGTCCTTGACTAAAGAGATATCATTTCTAGTTACTCACACAAATAAAAATGTACAAAATGAAACATCTATCCCTATAGCAGTGATTACTTTTTCCTTTTCCCCAAATTAAGACATTATCATGGAGCCAGAAAAAGAAGCATTTTAAACTATGATAATCAATTAATCAATGCTCATGATTCCTAAACTCTAGAGTCTTGATGAACCTACATTTATTTCTACTTTAAGAGCATTCTCTATGAGCTTTCTTTGCATGTGAGCAGCAACTTTCGATCTCTAATGATTGTCAAAGGATCTAGTTCGATTGCCTATCCAACCACACGTGCTATCCTACAAGAAGTAAGGACAGCATAATACACTTCACTAGGTTGTTCTTACTGAGAAGTCTCCCCTCGTTTGGCCCCTTTCTAATAGAAGTCCTCAATTTGCGTGCTTTTGCATGTCACTAACCAGTGGATAGGGTTTTCACTAAACAAAAGCGTCGAGTGAGTCAGCTATCTTTAAGCAAGACTATGTCTACTAAAAAATGTTACTAAACCTATTCTTGTCATGACTTTATACTGGCTCTTAGACGGATTAAACATTCTATACATCCCACTTATTTGAACACTAATTTGAGATTCGTTGTATCTGATACAAATCAAGACGTTTGATCTTGATCGGAAATCTTGGCGATGATTTCCAGGGTAAGAAGGAATTCAGTGCAACGACATCAAATCACTCGTAAGGGCAAAAGGGTGGTCATATAACCATCAATGGACAAGAAAGAGGCTCGCTGTGGCACATTAATGAGATGCAAGGCTTTCTCAAGGCTCATACTCCTACGATACGGTTCTTAGGAATACTTTGTTGTCTTTCTACATTACTAACCAAAAGAGGAATTAGTAGAACATCGCTATAGAAAGTGACACCCAATGGAATTGTGCCTCTTGGCTAAATGAATGGGCTATTCATGGACCATTAAATGGGTCAAAGGGTGAATGGAGTCAACCTTATTGTCCTTATGTTACATCAAGAAGATTATGATCGTCCCAATAATTCCCTTCGTTGACTGATTTCGCAAATGGCAACTATGTAAAGGGACGACTTAGGTCAAATAAGATGTAACCCATCAAGGCGTGCGTCACGTTCACATCTCTTCAAATTTGTGATGTCGTTTTACCAAAGTTTGGTTCAAGTTCAAGGTTCTGTGCATCGAGGCCTTTCATGCTTTCTTTGGTGATTTGTGGTCACCTGCCTTTGCAAATAAAGGCAGTGGTCCATCTTAAGACCTTGGACTTGTGGACTGCCTATACACGAAGTTGTAGATTTTATTTCTTTGGCCACACTTGAGGCTCAAATTGCAATGCCGCAACTTATCCCACGTTGTACAAATAAAGATTATCCAATTCCTTTAACCACTAAGTTCAATGAATCCTCTCGATCTAAAGGGTTGAATTCACTCAATTCATCTCCTTAAGCTTTTCGCCTCAATATTGACTGGTGATGCCGACGTGATTATTGAAAACTTTCTAAGGCCTTGAAACAAGTAGAGGACCATAGCGCAGGTCTAGGACAAGAGTTTGTAGTGCTTGATAAATAGGCCGAAACTTTTAATATGGGAGGAGTTACGGGACGCGTGTCCGAAGGAAGCTTGTTCACGGTGATATGCCTTGGCTGAACAGGATACCCAGTTTGATGTAATTTTCAACCTCAAAATCCATTGTTTTCGGGGGTAAGCATGGTCCAGCTTTGGCTAGTCCACCTCCTAACCTTACGATCAATCCGTATAGTATTGATCATCAATTTTTGAGATTAAAGACCAACCCTATTGAGCATGAGAATGAAAACTGGACCAACCCAATGGGTTCGATCAGGTTTTAGGGTCAACTCTGAGACCAAGGACTGGACCGACCCAATGGATTCGGTTCTAGGGTCAATTAAGGATCTACTGATAATTTTTTTGTTTCATTTTTTGTATTACCTGAAAAGGCGACTAAGGATCGGACTAATCTAATGGGTTCGGCGACGAGCGAGGTCAACAAAGAGAGGTGATCGGCACGAGAGGCGAGCATCGAGTGGCGAGCGGCACGAAAAACGAGCGTCGAGCGGCGAGCGGCACAAGCAACTAGAAACGAGCGGATGTTGACGCCGTAAAAGACATTAAAAGTCTAAGCTATTAAAGATCAATGAAATCACTGGGACTCCTCACTAAGAAACCATTTAATGTTGTTGACATCATTTGACTTAGGTTTTTCTTTATTTGAAAAAATTATAAATAATACATTAGATATATAATGTATATAATATATTTTAGTTATATTAAATATAATATATACAGTCAAGGTTTGTTTGGGTTAAACCGACAATAAATTCCTAGGATCGAGAACCAATCCACATAATACTAGTCCAAGTATCCCAAGATCAAGGACCGACCCAGTCTTAGGAATTGATCTAGGACCGGTAGGGTTGGGTCAGTCTAAGGTCGGTCTAAGATTGACCTTAAACCGATGCTCACCCCTAGTTTCCATGGGTTTTCAAACCATTTTTCTATTTTTAGGCCCACTCTCTTCACTGTTTCAGTTCCTAGTTGTAATTTGTCTTTTATTACCAGTTTTCCCTTCATGCTGTTAGTGGCCAATCTTGGGTTACCTAGGGTTTAGGGAGTGCTTTTGTCATGCTTGATGGAAGGTATACAGGTTGTGATGACTTTTGCTTGTTGTTAATCACTTTTGCGTGTTTGTGATATAATCCATTTGGATTTATTAATTATTTCTGCTGTGTTTGTATGTTCAGTCGTATTAGGTTACGCCGATTCCGTCCATCCAAGGTTTTCTTATGGACTTAGGTCACGGCAATCCATCAAAATGCAATTGAGCTCAGAAAAGTTGGAAATACTTAGCTTTAACAAACTAGTCAACTCCTGTTCTCTTGACTAATCGCATCTGAAGCATGTGCTGCACAGCATGACAATCTTCCCTCTTTTGGAAAACTAAAGTTATCTTGTCTTTAGGAGAAGGAGATCCTAAGACAATGAAACAAGGAACATGCACGTTTCTCTCCTGAGTATGGTCCTCCCTCCCTCCCTCTCTCCCTCTCTCTCTCTCTCTCTCTCTCTCGCTAACCCCACCACCCCCCCCCCCCCCACCTTTCTCTCTCGCTTTGGCCACTTGCATTGTTTCCCACACTTTGCCATGTGCCATGAGCATGTGGTGGATCCCATTTCAACTGCCCCATCCTTCCCAAAAGAAGATAAAAATCGAGCCATGAATAAATTAGATAAGATCCTAAATGTTCTTGGAACACGACCTTTTTTTTTTCTCCCATTCAAATCAATCATCGAGAACAGAATGGATTATCGTATATGGAAATCAATTCATAGGATCCGGTACAAATCGTATAGAGGTAACAACAATGATGCTGCTATAAGTCTGGTTTTTGATTGATTTTGGACAAGCAATGATTTACGACTCCAGTTAATGCTCTTCAAATGTGATGATAATGATGACATTTCTTGACGATAATTTTCCATTCGAGTGCATTCACAATCTAATGCCGAAAGCCTTCTGACAATTTCGTCATGTCAAGAGGCGGATACTTTAATGGGAGGAGTCCCAGTGACATCTTCCTTCTTCAGTCGAGGAAAGATTGAGGGAATCAAAATCGAACTTTAGGATTAACCTTTGGGCACAAAGTTAGGTGGTGAAGAGAGCGACTGCCACAGGCACCATTCAGTAGACCCATCAAATGGTGGGTCGGGTCGGGTCAAAAATGGATCAATCCATATTTGACCCATTTAACCCGTTTTGATCCATTTTCATAAAGTGTAAATCTAGTAACTCATATTTGACCCAACTCATACTCGACCCATACTCGACTCGACACATTAATATTTAACTCAATTCAAGAAAACCTACACACACTATTTATTACAAATCTTCTCAGATGCGAATCTTCTCAAATGCGAGAATGCATAACTTCTTAATTGCGATTAACCAAATCAAAAATTACATTATATTGTTTAAAATTTCTATTTCGATATTGTTTGAATTTTGATCTATACAACATTGAACTTTCTCTAAAAGTACTTATCCAGTATGTATATGGAGATCTATCTAAAAAAAATATTTAAAAAAATCGAATTTTTAATTATTTTAAAAAATTTTAAATTTATTATTATTATTTCTTTTCTTTTCTTTTCTCTTTCTTCTTCTTCCTTTTTCTCCCCCTGTTCCTCCATTGACAGCCACCAACCCGAGCTCGCCGGGTCGAGCTCCGTCTCGGCCGATGAGCTCGAGCTCAGCTGAGGCCGGCGAGCTCGCGACTCACGAGATACAGGCGAGCCCGAGCTCTGTTACGACCAGCGAGCTCGCAACTCGCGAGATCCAAGCAAGCCCGAGTTCCAGTGTGGCCAGCAAGCTCCGACTCCACCAACGCCGACGAGCTCTCTGCTCCCCCGATCCCGGTGAGGTGGAGCTCGCCTATGGCCGTCGCCAGCCTTTCCATCGCCATCTCCATTGCTACACACCCGAGCACCCAAACGTCCGCAAAGGCGAGCGGCGGAGGAGTGGCGTAGGCGAGCGGCCGGTTGATACCTTTTGGTCACCGAAGTGGAAAATGGGTATCGTGCATCTGCCGTTCCGTTCGTCCACAAAGATGGAGTGGGTCATGGGTATGCCGTGTAAATGGGTCGAAAATGGGTCACAAGTTCTTACCCATTTTCGAACCATTTAAATTAGACTCATTTTTTGGACCCAATTTTAGTTAGGTCTTTTAAAACTTCTGACCCATATGCAACCCATATTAAGAAAATATTAGTCCAAAAATGGATCCATGACCAATTTTGACACCCCCACCATTCAGTCATCTGTCTAAACATAGAAAGACCACAAAGACAACAAGCAAAGGCAAACTTACTATATTATCTAACAAAATAAAAAACGGATCTCCAAAAAGAATTCAGGTTCTCACTCAGCAGCCAAAAGAAAGACAACAGTATTCATTATAGAATGAAATTTTATCTCCACTAGATAAGCATCTTACTTGTACCGTCCTGATCCAGGAAGTTGGTATTAATGCTAATTTTATGTGGGGGACACTTTGACACTTCGAAAGCAAGCTCCCCGTTCGAAGCACATGATATTTTTTTTTCTCCCTTCTCTCTCTAACAGTTGTTATTTGCAGCCCTGCCACGTGGCACCACCTGGAGCACTCCTCTCGAGATTAGGTTACGGTCAAACACGCCGAGATTGTCGGAGGGAATTAAAATCACTGCTCTTCAACCTTTCATTCTGTCAAGATTGAAGTCGAACCGAAGTAGTTGGCACGCACCGATCATATTAAGGGTTGTTCTTCTCATGTTGTCATTGTCGTGTAGCCCTCGTGCTGGCCCCATTCATGCATGTAAGGTTGCGATCCACACAATGTAACGTGTATGCAACCGATCTATTTAATTGTAAGAAGCTAGAACCGATGGGGATGGAAAATCAACGCCCGCAAAAGTTATTAAACCGTAGTTTGAAGTTAAAATATGTCTTGTACATTGTATTAAGTTGACAAGAAAGTCGACATGGGATACTTTATGCACTTTCAAGTGTGAGCATTGAAAAAAAATTGATCTTGTGCTACAAATAAGTCACGAGAGGGTAATTTCAGCATCGTGGTAATTTCAGACTAATTGAAAGTTGAATTAGTGTGATAGAACAAATAGCCATTCCATAATTAGATCGTGTTTAGTAGGTGATACAATATGATTAATCGTCTTTACCAAAATACAAACCGCAAGGCACTCGACAAAAAGAAAAAAAGTGTCGAACTATATATGACGTAGCTGTTTGTGAAGTAGAAATCGAGTTCCAGATCTCTCGATTTTTAAAGCGAAAGGTCGTGATCGTTTGACCACTCAGACCATTCCATTCGGGTCGAACCCGAATTCTCCAAATAGGATCCGAGTGAGAGGTCTTCCATCATCTTCTTGCGCAAGCTGTGCTTCTTCTGTAGCAAGCCCTTGGGCATTGTTAATTCCAGATTCTCATGTCTAAAAGAGTTACAATCCTGAGCTTGGCCACTTTCTTTTTTCGGTTTTCTTTTGGCTTTATCCCACATGATAGAGATGAATCCCTCCTCTAAATAGCCGGTTCTCTACGTTTGTACCCTGATTAAAGTATTATTAGGAATATTGGCATCGATCTATCAAATTGGTATGTCATCACACCTACATTATTTTTGTTAAGAAATCTCAGATAGCTTGTCTGTGAAATTTCAAAGGATCTTATATCTAGTGTCATTTCCACCTAATAGCTTAAACATTTGGATATAAAAGTTGTGAATATAACTTAAGTTGCTATTAGAGTTAAAGGTTTTAAGTTCTGTTCCAAATACCCCTTTCATTTATATATGGATTCGCTTTTTATCATGCGCAGTAAACTTAGAAAAGAAACGTCCACATGCATTAGCTTTGCATGGCCAAAGCCTTTGTCATCGAATCAACCTTCACGTGAGGGAGAATATTAAAATTGAAACATATTCCACACCTTATAAGCTTTTTGATGGGGCTATTACGACGGCGTGAGAGTCAGGGTGGGCATGCTAAGTGTCAGATATAATTTCTCTTAGTCCACATAGCTGGATATGGGATTGTGACTCAAATAAATAAGTTCCGTGCAATCTTAAATTAGCTTGGTTCGTTTTAAAGATGTGCTGGAGCGAGTATGGTCACGACCAATACAAACAATATCAAGTAGATGATAGCCCAGGTTTAGGCCGCTTTAGTGGTATCAGAGCCAATTTCACCCCATATAGTTTGCATGCGTGGCTCCCCATGCAGTAGTTCCACTTGCCGTCCTTGGTTCAATTTACACATGAGATAAGGGCTTGTAGTACTTGAATGCGAATCTAAACATAATTTTTTCATATCAATCGCTCATTGTGTCTCGGAATCACATACCGGTGACCTCAATCGAATAACGAATGCATTCAAAGAAAGGTGCGAAAGAGAGACCATAGCCAACTTTCGAACACTCTCATTGTTCCAGGAATACCAGTGCATCAACATCGATAAAAGCAAAGGGACAATGGCAGCAACTGTTGTATCAGAATGCTGAGTCCAGCACGATGGTTACTAGAGAACCCAGACAACAGTAGAAGCCTGTCTTCTTTGTTCTTTGTCCTTAAAGTTGAATTTGATGAACACATCGATGCACGTCCCGCACGACCCACAGAGGCCTAAAAGAGAGCTTTTTACATATACTTCAAAGGCATTCCTTACACGTAACACCTGAAAAATCTGTTTCGTGCTCTCTCCGAATCGTGTTCGCTCAGCCCTTTTTTGTGTGTGCCACATTGTTCACAAGGTCTCCCATTTCTGACTGGGTAGCTTACATGCTTATCCACCATGAAGCTTTTAGAGGGTCCATTCGGCTTTTGCTTTAGCTTACAACATGTTTCTTTTTTTCCTTTTCAAATAATATTTTCAATTAATGTTGACAACTCACAAATCTTTTTTACTCTTTCTTCTTCTTCTTCTTCTTCTTCTCCTCCTCCTACTTCTTTTTTTTTTTTTTTTTATAGTAGGTATCCGGACCTTGCAACTCAATTCATCCCCGTAAATCTACAAAAATCGCCCTGTCCAAGTGCATTGGGTAAGCCTTTATCTATAGGGTAATGGGCGTGGCCACCAAAGTTAACATGAGGTGGGCGACGCTATGATTTAAACACGGGATATGTTGGACCTTAACCAAACACTTAACTACACAATCAGCCATTGAGAATTAACACCCTCATATGCCATACATGCTTAAGAAAGAAAGAGCAAGACAACACATTGTCCATATATGTAGAAAGAGATCGGGGGTTTCAGAGATGTTAGAGACTGGGAGATGGCGGACATGGAAGGTGCTCTCCCAGTCGATGTCGTCGATCTCGGATTGAGTGGCCTCGAGGCCTTTGCTTGCCACCATCTGCTTGAACTTTTGCTCATGCACTTCTTGTAATGCTCCTTTTTCAGCCTCTCCACATTGTCCAACAGTTGGTGTGATATCCATTGGTTCACCAACTGCACAGCATTATAGCACATACAAATGATTGTTATACACCACCCCACAAAACATAGTTCTGTCTTAATGAAATAATTTCTGTAATTGACTTAATGGGTTGTGTAATGAATGCCTAAATACCTCAAAGAAGCCCCAGTTTTCACAAGCATCTTTGATCTTGGCCATGGTGGTTCCTCTCTCCTTACCATTCAGCTTCTCCAGATCAATCATTGGAAATTAGGAGTGAGCGGTTCTAGGTTCCTTATAGGTTCTGTCTAGAACCTGAAACCTACCATCGGGTACATATTCTTCATTTTTTAGAACTTGAAACCTACCCATTGGAACCTAGAACTTGGAATCTATCATGTCACAAATTCCAGGATTGGTTCCAAGATCCAACATGTTCTTTCTTTTTTCTTTCTTTTTTTAGTTAAACAAAACGAAAATGAACGCAATAATAATAAACAAGCTTGTCATTCATCAAAGAGACTACAAAATGTACAAAACTATCAACAAAAGAAAATGAATTGTTGGCAAGGAATTCAACTAAATAAAAGTAGGGATGAACGGTTTCAAGTTCCGTACAAGTTTCATCTGAAACTTGGAACCTATTTGTTGGAAAAAGTTCCGCATTTTTTGGAACCTGAAACCTATCTTGCATATCCTAGAACTTGGAACCTATCCTGTCATAGGTTCCAAGGCCTACCTAGGTCCCACTTATATTATTATTTGAACGATTACAATTCACTAATCATAACTTATGTTTAAATACATGAAAAATATGAACATTAATAAAGTAAAAATCTTAGCCATAAAATGGAAACTCGAACTAGTGCTTCCAAATTATACACTCATCATCGAACATCATGGAATATCAAAAGATCACATGAAGACATGGATCGAGAAAAATATTAAAATTTGTTCCAAGTTCTAGGTTATAGGTTCTAGGTTCCAGGTTTCTCCAACTAAGAATTTGGAACTTACCCGTTGAAAGAAATTCTTTATTTTTTGGAATCTGAAATCTACCATGCATACCTTGGAACCTAGAACCTACAACTGGTCCGATTTTCAGATTCTAGGTTCTACCCTAGAACTATGCTTCTTGCGTAGTTTTAAGAGGAGTGAAATGGAGGAGACATTTATAGGCACAGAAGGTGTGATCCACACGGAAAATAATCAAGAACAATTAGTATTATTGTCTAAGGATTTTTTTTTTTAAGGTTGTGCATGTAGTTTTTCTTGATTGTGCATATCTTAATTAATATATTTTACTTTAGACAATCATCTCATACAGATAATTCGATGTAATCTTCATTATGATACATCAAATTCTATAGAAATTCCCAATTCATTTTTCCACCTTTTTCGTATCTTGATATCTCTTTGAGCAGTTGAATGGAAATATAAAAATCTTTACATGGACGCACAATTTGCCTTCTATTGATGCCAACTTTCAGGTTTTACCCTTACGCAGATATTTCAAAGTGCTTGCGAGGTGAGATATGTACGTTTTCATGACAGCTACACATAACTTCTCCGCCCCACGGTCCTTCCCCCCAACCCCCCAACCAACCCAACCCCACCCCCCCCCCCCGGGGGGGGATTTTTAAAAATTGGTTTCTGACATAAAGTTCAAATGGAAATTGACTTCCGTGGGAGCGGCTTCTCTTTTTTTTTTTTTTTTTTTTCCATTTATCAGTTAGTCAAAATGGCAATTCATGATTAATTAAGAAAAGAACAAGATGGTGTTTTTCACTCTCGAAGCCTTTTCTTTAGAAGTACATCATTAATGTAAAAATCTTATTTACAAACTTATGATTTAATGTGTATATGTCCTTAAATCCCTTTACGAAGGTGCAATTTTTCTTATAAGATTAAATTCAAAGATGTAATGTTAGAAGATTTTGCAATGTGCTTGTTTGGAAAATAGTTATGTATATAAAGAATCTATGTAGCACCGATACGGACACGCAACACGACACGCCAACATATCTTTTTTTTAAAGTAGAGTATTCCGACACGTTATGATCGTTATATATTAAATATATAATTTTATATATAAATGATACATTATCATTTAAATTCACAAATAAATAAATGATAATAAAAAGAGTCTAGAATAAATTTAAATACTTCCATATTTACTTTGTTGCGCTTATCCATGTTAGGAAAGTATTTCCTAAAGCATTTTAGTCTTTTTTTGATCGATCTCCCCATTCTTGTATGGAGAAACTCAAGAAGGATATTCATTAAGTCATTAATCACTATAGTACCTTATTTAATAAAATAAAATAAAAATAGAAAACCATAATAAGTAAGAGGGGTATTGTATTATCATGTCAAAAGAAGGATAACTAATAAAGTAATAGTCTCATATAATTTTAGAATGACTTCTTAACCCATTCAAATATTCACAAACTTTTATTTTTGTTGTGCATATTAACATCAAACTTTTTTTAATCAGTGCACTTTTATATACACATAATAGGTCATGGGAAGAAAAGATGAAATAACAAGAACCCTCTTCAAAGATTTGCCAAGATAAAATCGCAATTGCACTCCCCAATCCGAACGTCTAAATGATATAGCTAAATTAAATGAAAAAAATTAAAAGAAAATAAAATTCATTCAATTTTGGATGACAAAAATTGTAATAT
The DNA here is from genome assembly GCA_016097605.1 of Eucalyptus guilfoylei. Taxonomy (NCBI): domain Eukaryota; kingdom Viridiplantae; phylum Streptophyta; class Magnoliopsida; order Myrtales; family Myrtaceae; genus Eucalyptus; species Eucalyptus guilfoylei. The sequence goes on along the minus strand of CM027864.1, from coordinate 44,373,815 downwards.
CATCCGTAGTGTGTTTAAGATTAAATATCAGAGGCGGAGGCAGAAAGGGAGTCCTTCGTTTGCGGGCCACAGAAGTCCGTGGATGCGCGCTTGATCTTCGACACTAAATCAATCTCCTACAAGCTCAGCCTCCTCCTTCCCTATGCTCCTCACTCTCACGGCCTTCCTCCGCAAGGCACGGCGTCGAATTGCACCTAACTCACTGGCTCGCACCCAATGGCGATGAAAAAAGGGACCGCACGCCGCCACCGGAGCCAAAGAAACCGACGGGGAGAGAGAATCGACACCGAGGCGGCTGTAGGCTTAGCATTTGTAATGCCTCATTTCCACCTCCTCACTGTTGAGGATCAGCTGGTCGGAGCTTAACAGCGGCGGCAGCTGATCGCATAGCTTGTCGAGCTCCTTCGATGGGGGTGAAGAAGGTCCGCAGCAATGGTGGCGGCAACGGTGAGGAGGTGGAGGAAGACGGCGGAGGATAGCCGGAAGGAGAAAGGAAATGATTAGTTGGCTTTTTGGTTACCTATTTTTGTTATTTTTTCATGTATTTACATTTTGACTCCTCAAATATTTAAATTTTTTAAAATTGACCCCGTGCGTGTTGAAATCTCGTGTCGAAATTCTGGACTCGTGTGTTAGAGCGTGTCGGAACATGTCGGAGTGTCAGACACGACATAAAAATTCCCAGAGAATGTCGATGCTTCTTAAAAAAGAATAGAAGGAAATTAACTAAGTGGTATACAAGAGCACTATTATAATTGTCTTTTGAAGGCATGGGCTCGTAGGTGAATATTAGTGCATTGGATAGGTTCTTTTATTTATTCGAAATTAAAGAAAATTTGTGATTAAATTATTTTTAGTCTCCTCTATTTAAGTTTTGACAATCTTAAGTAATGAAAATAGGAATTAAAAGCTTGTTTGATAGTAATTGAAAATCGATAGTTGAATGTTATTAGTGTATTACCGAACATTAAAAAACGACATATTTGGATGGATTCAAACTACCTTCAATCATTCTTATTAAGTAATGCATTCCTTACCATACTGGGTTAAGTGGATTTTTACTTGATTCAATTATTCAAGTCAATTCTATTGAAGATTATCAAACAAGCTTAATCTCATTAAAGTGCCCGATTTTTAACTTTCGACACTTCATTGGGTTATAAAAAGGGGCCTATGTTAACTTTTTTAGATAAATATATCTGTCAGAAATTAAACTTTTTGTCTTATCTAATAATTGTGTCTATTCGCAAGACACAATGATTTGAAAGGTCTTAGTTGAATTCTCGAACATTATTGTTTCGAGAAAGTGATTTCGCACGCCTCTTGCAAAACGGTGATTCTATTTGCTGAAGCTTTACTTGCACGTACGATCATCTGTGCTAAAATGGTTAGAAATCAATTGAAGAGATGTGTCCATTAAAGCTCTTTGTCTTCATCCCCACTCTATGAAATTGGGGACAATAATTGAGCAACATAACATCCTCGATATATTGCTGTCATCATCATCATCATCAATGGAGGTCCCTAGCCGGTTTGATCCAATCATTGTGCCCTTGTGATTTCTGAATTTCCTTGTTTGGGATCTCCATGGTGAGGACTGATGACCAACTACAACATCGAGGAAAAGCACACTCAGTAAAAGAAAAAACCAACGCATGGCTAGCAGAAAATCATCAAAAACGTAGAAAAAGAAAGTAGGAAGAAAGATGTGATGGCCACTGAAAGAAATGGGGAAGGACAATTGTTTTAATCATTGTGGATCTGAGAAAAGATTTTCATTGTTCTGGTGTGCAATATTCTGGAGAGAATGACAAAAAAATAAAAATAAAAATTAAAGAGTAGATTGTAGTAGATCATTTTACGAGAAATAGCAAAAGTCGCAAAAAAAAAAAAAAACCCCTTAAATTATGGTCAATGCTAAACTTTTATATGTAACACAAAAAATTCCAAATTTATACATCTACGACACATTTACTCTGTCAAAGTTATATTAATGAAAACTGTTAAAAATCTACCTACATAGACATCAGAAAGTAAACAAGGTTAACATTTTATCTATGTGGCTTAATTAAAATAAAAACTTTGTTGCTTTGGTTGAAAAATTATCTAACAGAATCTCGAAGGATAATAAATCTGTCCTATAAGTACGAGTTTAGAGTTTTTGTACGTCACAAGAAAAAGTTTAAGATAAATGTATCACAATGAGTATAATTTGGAGTTTTTGATATTACAAAAAAAGGTTTATAGTAATTGTGTTATAATTGGTGTAGTTTGAGATTTTTTTTTTTTACTTTTTCCCTACAAGAAATGCATTTCCATGTCATTTGAGGTTGTTAACTATTTAAAACAATCTATTTGAGATTGCAGTTGATCATACTATAAATTGCGTTTCAATCTCCCATTTATTTTTCAGAATCATGCGTATCAAGGGAAAATGCTAAAAGACCCCCTAAAGTGGGGTCATGTCGCAAAATTACCCTGGACTAGGGTTTGTCCACGCAACTCGCAAGACGTGATAACTTTCCATCAATGGATCCTCCCTAGGCTTACTGCCGACAGAGAAAATTTGCCGGTTGTCGAACCCATGTACACCCCACATATCCATTTTGAGCCATTATCAGGGTCTTTGCTGCTTGGAAATCTATGTTCATTTGATGGTTAAAACTCTATACGTGTCGATGCAATTCTAAAAAATTTATGAGAAATGCAAAGAGGTTATAGGTCAACCTTCTCTATTGAAAAAAGAGAAACCACCTTTAGTTAGTCATATTCATCCCCAACTGATTCTTAACCCAAGAATTGAAATTTATGGATATCCTGACGGTCTAATTTATCACGTTTTTAAATTGTCATATTACTAACTCAACTCAGCCTAATTGAGGGGTGAAAACTAATACGTAAAACTTTGAAGGTCTCCAAATCGAAGTCCTCATCAAGATTCTTGATATCCGATTGCTCTCAATTTCAGACATTAGGGTAAAATTAATATTGTCAAGGGTTTTTTTATAAAAAAAATATATCTCAAGACTCATTCATAAATAACCTCAAAGTGGCTCTATTTCATTACGTTACATCCGTATTAAATATTTACCCGTTAATCTTCCTTTGGAGTCGTGGACATAAGAGATGCTATTTCTAGTTACTCACAAAAACTAAAAATATGAATAGTCAAACACCTATTGATATGACGGCCATATTTTTTCCTTCTCCGGCAACTAGAAACATCTGTTGTAAGTTGTGACAAGCGGCCCCCTTTGTGCCAAATTAAGCCGCGATCTGGGGGGCAAAAAGGAAAGAACAAATTGAACTTTAATAATCAATCAATCAATTAATGCAGATGATTCCCAAACCCTAGAGTCTTGATGCACCTACATCCGTATCTACTTTAAGAGCAGTCTCCATGAGCTTTCTTTTGCTTGTGAGGTTTGATTTTCAATCTCTAATGATCGTCAAAGGATTTAGATCGATTGCCCATCCGACCACACGTGTTATCCCGCAAGAAGTGAGGACAATATGATGCATTTCTCTAGGATGTTCTAATTCAGAAGTCTTCGTATGGTTGGCCACGTTCTAGTGGAAGTCTTCAATTTGCTTGCTTTTGCATTTTCTAAACAGTGGTTAGGGTTTTGCACTGAACAAAAGTCTTCAATTAACCTTACGCAGGTTAATTGTTCTATCCATCTCGCTAATCAGAACACTCATTTGAAATTTGTTGTATCCCACAGAAATTAAATTCTATATAACAAGGTTCTTCGAGATGATTTGTCATCTTTCTATATAACTAGCCAAAATAGGAATTAGGAAAACATCGCTGCAGAAACTGACTCCCAATTAAGTCACGCATTTTAGTGGTCCTTCTTTCATAAATGAAAGGGCTATTCATGGACCATTAGAATGCGTGCTTCTTTTCTCCCACTTTCTTTAGGTTACATCAACGAGATTATGATCAACCTGACATTTCCCTTAGTCAAAAGAATACGTGATGGGATGACTTAGATCAAACGAGACGTAATACATCAAGGCGTGAATGTCGCTAGCGGATAGAAACGACATGCATGCCCACATCTCTTTGACTTGGCAGCATCGTTTCACCAAGTTGGATCGACTTCAATGTTTTGTGCATCGAGGCAAGCCGAACACGGTTCTTGAGTTTTTCCATCTATTTGGCCTTTCATTCTGTGGTCACCTGCCTATGAAATAATGGCCCTGGCCCATTTTAAGACCGGGGACTGCTTGATTGCCAATGCACGAAGTTGTAGATTTTGTTTCTTTGAGGATATGCGAGCCTCAAATTGAAGAACATCCAATTCCTTTGACCAATATATGAGTAGAACACCAGACATATTCAACCTCATTTTGTTTGTTAATTCTCTTTTATCACCAGTTTTCGTTAATGCTGCTTAGGGTCACCTGGGGTTCAGGGAGTGTTTCTGTCATGCTTAAATGGAAGGTAGTCGGCTTTCGATGACTTTATGCATCGAGAGAGCTTTCTCGTGAATATCGTCTACAGACGATTATTTCGTCTATGGGCACATCTGTAAAACGTTTTTCGCTTGTTAATCATTTGTCATTGTCATATTTAGGGTTGTTTCTTCTCATGTTGTCCTTGTCGTGTGGCCCTCGTTCCAGCTCCGTCCATGCATGTAAGGTTGTGATTGATGTTACGCACATGCATATGATCTATTCAATCGCAAGAAATCGGAATCGATCACAGTAAAAAATCAACGTACATGAAAAGATTACTAATCCGTCGTTTGAAGTACAAGTATGTCTGAAATGTTCAACCAAGTTGATTAGATAATAGCCACGAGATACTTTAATACACTTTCCTACACAAGCAGAGTTACTTCATAATAATTCAGAATTGGAATAATTTTATAGAACATATAACCATTCCAGAAATAAATTTTTGAAGGTCATAGTCAAAAGTAGTAATACTTTTTTTTTGCAACCTGATTGGCGTAAGTTGAAATCGAGATCTAGATCCCTCTTATTTCAAAACCAAATATCTCAATCGTTTTAACACATTAGTCCATCCCATTCGGGTTGAATACAGCATTCACAAATCGGATTGAGTGAGAGGTCTAGATAATCTTTCGCGCAATTTGTTCTCTTCTGGGGTCAGCCCTCGGCATAATTCCAGGGCTTGAGCTTGACCACTTTCTTCTTCTTTTCCTCTTCTTTTGCCATGATATTATGCCATTGCCGAAAACCTTTGTCATCAAATTGACCTTCACGTGGGAAGGAGTGAGTGGTAAGATTTAAATCGTATTCACCACCGCATTTTATAATTCAAGCTTTTTGAATGGAATGCCTCACTACAATGGTGTCCGAGCAAGGGTGGGCATTCCCACATTGCGTAAATATGGTGTTGTGACGCTAATAGATAATCCATGCAATGTCAAATTAACTCAGAGGCATTTTAAAACTGTGATGGTGTAGATGAGCCACAACTAAGGCATATAATATTATAATGACGGTAGGTCCAGATAAGGCTGCCCATTTGTTAGTACCACAGCTAGATTGCCCCCCAATTTATTTGTATGTGCAGCTGCCCATACGTCAGTTCCACTTACTGGACTAGTTTGCACGTGACAGAGAGTATGTTGAAAGCATTTCATAACATTTTTCTATGAGGTTTCACTAGGTCTTATATATCATCTCCTCGGCCTGATATTTCAGGCTTTTAAAGTAAGATGGTTTTGCATACAACTTTCAATATTCGAATGCGAACCTTAAGATATGCTGTTCAAATCAACAAATTGCTCAGTGGGTTTCGGAATCGCACATGGGTGATCACAATCGAATAACGAATGCACTCAAAGATAGTTGCAAGAGAGAGACATAGCCCTACTCTTGAACACTTACCGTTTCAGGAACACCAGTGCATCAACATCAGACAAAAGCAAAGGGACATTGGAAGCGACTGTTGTATCAGAATGCTGATTCCAGCAAGATAGTTGCTAGAGAACCCAGACAACAGTAGAAGCGTGTCTTCTTTGTTCTTTGTCCTTAAAGTTGGACTTGATGAACACATCGATGCACGTCCGACATGACCCACCAAGGCCTAAAAGAGAGCTTTTTGCGTATACTTCAAAGGCATTCCTTGCACGTAACACCCGAAACATCTGTTTTGGACTCTCTCCGAATCGTGTTCGCTCTGGTCTTTTTTGGCGCGCCACATTTTTCAATGTCTCCCATTTCTGATTGCGTAGCTTACATGCTTATCCACGATGGAGCTTCTAGAGTGTCCATTTGGCTTTTGCTTTAGCCCTCGACATGTTTCTTTTTTTGCCTTTCAAATAATACTTTCAGTAATACACACGAACCATCCCGTCCATGTGCATTGGGTAAACTTTCACCCACAAGTTGGCAGGCGTGACCATCAAGGTCAACATGAGCTGGGTGTAGCTATGATTTAAATGTAGGATCCGTTGGGATCTTGACCAAATGCTTAACCGCTCGATCAACCATCGGGAATTAACACCCTCAAATCTTCAAAAGCACATGAATGGTACCATTTATCGTCAACATTATCTTCTAATTTTTTCAGAATTAACCCATAATGGTTGGGTTAAAGAGTTTGTAGTGCTTGATAAATAAGCAGTAACATTTTATATGGGAGGTGTTACTGGACGCATGTACGAAGGAAGCTTCTTCACATTGCTATGCCATGGCTAAACTGGATACCTCAGTTTCATGTAATTTTCAACCTCAAAATCCATTGTTTGCACGGGTTTTCTAACCATTTTTCTATTTTTAGGCCCACTCTCTTCACTGTTTTAGTTCCTGGTTGTAATTTGTCTTTCATTACCAGTTTTCCATTTATGATGTTAAGAGGCCAATCTTGGGTTACCTAGGGTTTAGGGAGTGCTTTTGTCACGCTTGATGGAAGGTAGACAAGTTGTGATGACTTTTGCTCGTTGTTAATCGTTTCTGTGTGTTTGTGAGATAATCTATTTGGATTTGTCAATCGTTTCTGCTGTGTATGTACGCTTAGTCATATTAGGTTACACCGATTCCTTCCATCCAAGGTTTTCTTATGGACTTAGGTCACGGCAATGCCAACACAAATTATCAGCAGCATGATTTCATGCAATTGAGCTCAGAAATGTTACAAATACTGAGCCTGACCAATTCAGTCAACTCAACTCCTGTTCTCTTGACTGATCGCATCTAAAGAATATGCTGCAGAGCATGGCCATCTTCCCATATTTGGAAAGCTAAAGTTATTTTGTCTTTAGGAGAAGGAGATCCCAAGACAATGAAACGGGGAACATGCATGTATCTCTCCTGAGCATGGTCCTCTCTCTCTCTCTGGTGCTTTGGGCACATGCCTTGTTTCCCACACTTTGCCATGTGCCATGAGGATGTGGTGGATCCAATTTCAATTGCTCCATCCTTCCCAAAAGAAGATAAAAATCGAGCCATGAATATATTAGATAAGATTCTACATGTTCTTGGAACACCAACTTCTTTTTTCCACTCAAATCAATCATCGAGAACAGAATGGTTTATCGTATATGGAAATCAATTCATAGGATCCAGTACAAATCGTATAGAGGCAACAGCAATGATGCTGCTATAAGTCTGGTTTTTTTTTTTATTGATTTTGGACAACCAATGATTCGTCAATCCAGGTAATGCTCTTCAAATATGATGATAATGATGACATTTCTTGATGATAATTTTCCATTCGAGTGCATTCACAATCTACTGCCGAAAGCTTTCCGACAAAACAAATTTCATTATGTCAAGAGGCAGATACTTTAATGGCCGGTGTCCTAGTGACATCTTCCTCCTTTAGTCAAGGAAAGATTGAGGGAATCAAAATCGAACTATAGGATTAAACTTTGGGCACAAAGTTAGGTGTCGAAGAGAGCAACTGCTACAGGAACTACTCGGTCATCTGTCTAAACATAGAAAGACCAAAAATACGAGAAGAAAAGGCAATCTTACTACGGATCTCCAAAAAGAATTTAGGTTTTCACTCAGTAGCCAAAAGAAAGACAACAATAGTAATTATAGAATGAAATTGTATCTCCACTAGATAAGCATCTGACTCGTATACTCCTAATCCAGGAAGTTGATATTGATGTTAATGTTCTGCGGAAGACACTTCGACACTTAGAAAGCAAGGTCCACGCTCGAATGACATGACAATTTTTTCTCCTTCTCTCTCTAACAGTTGTTATTTCCAGCCTAGCCATGTGGCGCCACCAGGAACACTCCTCTCGCTATTAGGTTGCGGTCAAACACGGCGAGATTGTCGGAGGGAATTAAAATCACTGTTCTTCAATGTCGAGCTTGAAGTCGAACTGAAGTAGTTGGTATGCACATGTCACATTTAGGGTTGTTCTTCTCATATTGTTGTGGTCGTTGTTGTCGCCATCATGCAGCCCTCATGCCAGCCTCATTCATGCATGTAAGGTCGTGATCCTCATAGCGTTAAGTGTACGCATCCGATCTTTAATTTGCAAGAAGTTAGAATTGGCCGTGTTGGAAAATCAACCCCCGTAAAGGTTAATAAACCAAAGTTTGAAGTTAAAGTACGCCTTGAACATTGTATTAAGTTGACAAGAAAGTCGACATGGGATACTTTATGCACCTTCAAGCGCGAGCATCGAAAAAAGTTCAATCTTGCGCCACAAATAAGTAACGAGACTGTAATTCAGCATCATGGGAATTTCAGACTAATCGATGGTTGAATTAGTGTGATAGAACAATAATAGATAGCGTTTGAGCTATATAACTTAGCCGTTCGTCAAGTAGAAATCGAGTTTTAGACTTCTCCTATCTTAAAGTTAAATCTTGCGATCGTTTACCACTCAGACCATTCCATTCGGGTCGAACCCGAATTTTTCAAATAGGATCTGAGTGAGAGGTCTTCCATCATCTTCTTGCGCAAGTTGTGCCTCTTCTGTGGCAAGCCCTTGGGCATTGTTAATTCCAGGTTCTCAGGTCTAAGGAGTGAGTTTGGCCACTTTCTTTTCTTGGTTCTTTCTTTTCGCTTTATCGCACGTGATAGAAACGAATCTTGTCACTGATTTGTCAGACCCTCCAAAACCAACGTTCAAATCAGCACTTACAAACACAAACAAGCTCAGCCCTCCTCTAAATAGCCTGTTCTCTGCGCTTGTACACCTGATTAAAGTATTATTAGGAATATTGGGCATCGATCTCTCAAATTGGTATGTCATTATACCAGCACGATTTTTGTTAAAGAATCTTAGATAGCTTGTCTATGAAATTTCAAAAGATCTTACATCTAGAGTCATTTCCACCTAATAGCTGAAACATTTGGATTAACTAGTTGTGCATCTAACTTTAGATTGCCATCAGAGTTAAAGGATTTAAGTTCGGTTCCAAATAACCCCTTTCATTTATTTATGGATTTGCCTTTATCATGTGCAGCAGGCTTAAAAAAGAAACGTCCACATGCATCCGGTTTGCGTGGCCAAGGCCCTTGTCATCAAATCAACCTTTGCGTGAGGGAGAATGTCTTTTATGGGCCTTCTACCACGCTCTGACAGTAGGGGCGGGCATGCTGAGTGTCAGATATGATGTTCTTTAGTCCACAGATAGATATAGGATGTGACTCAAATAGATAAGTTCCGTGTCATGTCAAATTAGCTTGGTTCATTTTAAATACATGCCAGCACAAGTGAAGTCACAACCAAATTGAATAATATCATGCTGATGATAGGCCTAGGTTTAGGCTGCCCATTTAGTGGTATTAGAGCATGCGTAGCTTTCCCTACGATAATTTCACGTGCCATCTTAGGTCCAATTTACTCATGAGATAGGGTGTTGAAAATATCTCAAAACACTTCTCTCCGAGGCTTCACGGGGTATAGTTTCCATCAATCTAATACTTTAATATTTTGGAGTAAATGATTGCACACATGACCTTTAGTACTCGAATGTGAATCTCAGGATATATTTTTCATATCAATCGCTCAATATATCTCGAAATCGCATATGGCGACCTCAATCAAATAACGAATGCGTTAAAAGATAGGTGCGAAAGAGCGACTACAGCCAACCAACACTCTCATCGTTCCAGGAACACCAGTGCATCAACTTCAGATTAAAGCAAAAGGACAATGGAAGCAACTGTTGTATCAGAATGCTGAGTCTAGCGTGATGATTACTAGAGAACCCAGACAACAGTAGAACATGTCTTCTTTGTTCTTTGTCTTTAAAGTAGGACATGATGAACACATCGATGCACGTCCCGCACGACCCACAGAGGCCTAAAAGAGACATATACTTCAAAGACATTCCTTGCACTGAACACCCGAAACATCTGTTTCGTACTCTCTCCGATTCGTGTTCGCTCTGCCCTTTTTTCGTGCGCCACATTGTTCACAATGTCTACCATTTGTCACTGCGTAGCTTACATGCTTATCCACCATGATAGAGTGTCCATTTGGCTTCTGCTTTAGTTTTCGACATGTTTCTTTTCTTGTCTTTCAAATAATACTTTCAATTAATGTTGACAACTCACAAATCTTTTTTAATCTCTTTATAAATATATAATAGGTATCCGACCTTGCAACTCAATTGATCCCCACAAATACACAGAAACTGTCCCGTTCAAGTGCATCGGGTAAGCCTTCAACTATAGGGTAGTGGACGTGGCCACCAAGATTAACATGAGTTGGGCGACACTATGATTTAAACACGAGATATGTTGGATCCTAACCAACACTTAACTATTCAACCAACCATCGAGAATTACACCCTCGAATCTTCAAAAGCACATAAATGGTACCATTTATTGTCACCCACAATAGTTGGGTTAAAGATAAATGTTTTATATTTAAAACCCACCCACAATGAGTTTGGACACTTAGTCCACTCTCTCAAATTTACTCTTTTTAGCATTTACGCCGAGTACAACTTGGAAAACACCCAGGACCTGAAACCTCTTGTTCTGTCTCAAGTATTTTGGAGAAAATTACCAAAAAAGTCTTAAACCTATTGTAATTGTGTCAATTCAATCTTAAACTTTTATTTTTGGCCAATTTGGTCCTAAACCTTTTGCTTTGTTCCAATTCAGTCTATCCGGCCTTGTATAATCGGAAAAGTCTAATGTGGCATCCTAGTCAGCACTAGTCGGCGTTGCTAGCGCTAACATGACACCGAAGAGCAAAACGTCACATAAAAGCCAAAAGCCAGAAAAGAATAGGGCGTAGGGTTGGCTAAAGGAGTCCTACGACTGCTCCTTGCTTCTTCCCCAAACCATCTAAAAAACCCTAGTAAGATCTCCTCCGAAATTCTTGCAATTTTTTAGTCGATTCGATCTTGTCTTGTGATTTCCTCAACCCAAGTCGTTCTTCCATCAATATCCTTCGTGAATCAAGCCCCTTTTCACTCAACGCCATTGTTTGTCGCTACTCGCCCGAATTGAGAAGACTCAAAGACTCAAAAACCGAATTCGCTCACAAGTTGACCCGATTCATTCGTCCACAACAAACACAAGCAAGTGAGGTCGTCCCGATTTGATTGTGTTGTCGGTAAGTGGTGAGCTATGTGGTGGGTGGTCGTGAAGTCAGTCAAGATCAGTCAAAAGGTATATTGTCGTGGTGTTAAACTACGTTTTGTCTCTATCTTTGTCCTTGTCGTGTTCCCAAATTATCTTATTTCTTCACGTGCATTGAACAAACCAACTATTTAGTTTTAAACTGAAAGTAGATGAGCAATGCTGAGCAAACTAACTTCAAAGCTCAAGCACGGAAGGACACTCTTCAGCCGCCTAAACAATGAAACTAATGTCAAATATCCTGAAAAGCCAAAAGACAAGAGAAAACCAACAATATCCATGGAAGTGACGGCAAGAAAGAATTGAGATAATATGAAGTAACATTCTAAAATTAAAGCCTTGTGAGCTATGCTACTTGTAGTACATTGACCTGCTAGAAGAACCAACTAAATGCATGAGATGCTCTAATGCTCCTATCTAATACACAAAGAACCTAGCATCATGGTCTTGTTTCTCCTTCATTAGTTACAGAAAAAACAAGATCACATATACTATGGGAGAAAATTTTCTTTTATCAACCCCGAGATTTTTGGCATCGGCTTCAAGTAGCTATACAAACCAAATATCTAACTTGATAGCAAACTGATTATGCCCTACTATTCACCTTGAACTTATTCTTTGTCAAAATCATATCAGTGAAAACCATTAAAAATCTACCTACATAGACGTCGGAAAGCAAACAATGTTAACATGACATTTATGTGGCTTAATTAAAATAAAATCATTGTTGCTTTGGCTGAAAAATTATCTAACAGAATCTTGACAAATGGTAAATATGTCACATAAGTACAAGTTCTGGGTTTTTTTACGTCATAAGAAAAAGTTTAAGGTAAATATGTCACCATAGGCATTGTCTGAAATTTTTTATATTACAAAAATAAATTTATGGTAAGTATGTCATAATGGATACAATTTGAAATTTTTGTGACTACTTTTTCACTTGAGGTTATTAACTATTTAAATCAATCAATTTAAGATGGTAGTTGATCATACTACAAATTATGTTTCAATCTCTCATTTATTTTTTAGAATCATGTATATTGGAGAAAAATGCTAATGACCCCCTAAAGTGGGGTCATATCGGAAAATTACCCTGGACTAGACCTTGTCCACACAACTCACAAAACGTGATAACTTTCCATTAGCGGATCCCTCCTAGGCTCACTGCCGACGGAGAAAATGGCCGGTTGTCTAAACCATGTACAACCTCATATTTTCATTTTGAGCCATTATCGGGGTCTCTGCTGCTTGAAAATCTATATCCATTTGATGGTTAAAACTCTATACGTGTCAATGCAATTTTAAAAAATTTATGAGAAATGCAAAGAGATTATAGGTCAACCTTCTCTATTGTAAAAAGAGAAACCATCTTTAGGTAGTCCTATCCATCCCCAAATGATTCTTAATCTAAGAATTGGAATTTTGGATATCCTGACAGTCTAATTTATCATGTTTCTAGATTGTCATATTACCAAATCAACTCAACCTAATTGAGGGGTGAAAACTAATACATAAAACTTCGAAGGTCTCCAAATTGAAGTCCTCATCAATATTCTTGATATCCGATTGCTCTCAATTTCAGACATTAGGGTAAAAGTAAGCTTGTCTGGGGTTATTTATCAAAAATATATCTCAAGACTCATTCATAAAGAACCTCAAAGTGGCTCTATTTCATCACGTTACATCCATATTACATTTTTACCCGTTAATATTCCTTTGGAGTCGTGGACATAAGAGATGTTGTTTTTAGTCATTCACAAAAACTAATAATATGAATAATCAAACTCCTATCAACATGATAGCCATACTTTTTTCTTCTCTTACAACAAAAAACATTAGGCATAAGTCGTGACAAGCGGCCCCCTTTGTACCAAATTAAGCTGCAATCTGGGAGCCGAAAAGTAAAGAACACATTGAACTTTAATCATCAATCAATCAATCGATGCATGTGATTCCCTAAACCCTAGAGTCTTGATGCACCTACATCCGTATCTACTTTAAGAGCAGCCTCTATACGCTTTCTTTTGCTTGTGAGGTGTGAATTTCAATCTCTAATTATTGTCAAAGGATTTAGTTCAATTGCCTATCCAACCACACGTGCTATCACGCGAGAAGTGAGGACCACATGACACACTTCACTAGGATGTTCTAATTCAAAAGTCTTCTTTTGGTTGGCCATTGTGGTACCCTCGATCCAACTCAATTTTCATAACGGAATTTTATCGACGGCCAATTTTCAAGCGAGAATACAATAGAGATCGATAGACCACAAAAACGCAGATGAGGCCACTCATGGGGTGGGAATGCAATTTTTCATTAACAGAATGCTAAAATTCGAGAAAGTAGAAACGAGCCATGGACGAGAACCCAAGTGAGCCCCAAGCCCACATTGGATGGCCCAATGGGCCCAAGCCCATGAAGAATGGCCCAATAGGGCCCACGCCCACATTGGATTGCCCAAGGGCCTATGCCCAAGGAGATGGGTAGCCCAAGAGGGCTATGGGCCTCCCAAGCCCATTTAAGCCTTATGAAATCCAAGCATTAAATGCACTCATGTGTGAGAATAGTATGCAGTCTTCGCAAAATGACCAAATTGACCTCTCTTCAAGCTTAGGACAAAAGAGGCAAGGTCGAATTGGCCAATGGAGGGGGTAGCCACATGCTTGTGGAGAGTTTGGAGAGGACACCCTAAAAACTTAGTCTAGCCTAGCCTAAACCTAATAACCATGTGCATATCTCATCCATTAATGACTTGGATTTTGCTTCATCAAGTGCCATTCCCTTGCATGGATGAGAGGATTTAAAGAGCTAGATCTCTCTCATTCTCTCTCTTTCCCTCCCTTTGGACCCGGCGGCATCACCTTCTCTCTCCCTTCTCTGTCTCTCTCTCATTTTCTTACTTGGCTTCCACTCTCACCTTCTCTCTCCCTTTTGTGCTAGCCGAACACCCTTTCTCCATTTTCATCTCCATTGCAAGCCATTTTCCTCTCACTTCCTCTCCAAACTTCACTAGCCACTAACTGCCACTAACCGCCACACACGTTGCCTTCGAACTGCCATTCCACACCGCCATTCTTGTAGCCATATTGGATTTTTTGGAGACAAGGAGGGAGCTATTCAGCCCCTCACTATAGCTTTCTCTCTCCCTTTCTCTTACAGTCTGGTCCCTCGCAAAGCCTGAAGGCCGTCCACCACCTTGCCGACCGCCATGCCGCCACCTAGCCACCATCCAGCTCTCACTGTGAGCTGTTTGGAGCGAGACCAACCTCCACAACTCGCTATCCAGCCATGCCGCTCCTCTCCCGATGCTTGTTAAGCCTGGATTTAGGAGTGAGCGGCTTTCTAACCCTTGATTAAGGTTATTGTTACACTTAGGACTTAGTTTAGGACTAGATTATGGTTAAATGATGCTTTGATGATGTGATAAGTGAGTTTTAATCGATAAGTTATCGTAGAATATCGATAGATTATCACAATAAGTTATCATTTTTAGCCGATAGGTTATCATATCTTATCTACAAGTTATTGGGATAGGTTATCAAGTTTCGCCCATAAGTTATCATGTTTTATCAATAGGTTATCACGATAAGTTATCAAGTTTCGTCGATAAGTTATCATGTTTTATCAATAGGTTATCGTGATAAGTTATCATATTTTCCAATAGGCTATCATATTTGTCGATAGACTATCACAATAAGCTTTTATAATATCCAATGAGTTATTGAGATATGATAGATATGATAAGTAGACATGCGATAAGGTATCATTTTGGGATATGTGATGGATTACTCTAATAACTTATACTCAATTGAAATGTCTTATCTTACTTTAGGGAGTGACCTATATGCCACAAGTTTTAAATTGATTGGTGCATTGTTTGTTGCCAAAGTTGAATATAGTGCATGCTCGCGTAACTCTTAGAATGGAACATAGCCAATTTTCACGCATATCATGATATGTGGAGAGGATAACACATTAGAGTGTTTGAATGGTGCATTGGTATGATATGATATGAGATACGAGTACGACATGATGGCATGTGGCAAATGTTATTGCATATAGTATGGGCATCACATTCTCCTACATCGATTAATGAAAAAGATATAAAATAAGTTGTGTGATAGTATGTCCATGTGATCACTTAAAGCATTTACGCAGGATAGTGAATTCATCCTGATATGTTTGCGCGGGACGATGCCTGATTAAGTTCAGATGCCCCCAAATTAATGGGATACCATTCACAAATGGATTTCATAATGAAGCTCTTTAATGGAACGTCATCTTGATGCGTTTACGTAGGACGTTGCCGTACTCAATGAGGTGAGACAATGCCCGGTTATGCTGGAAGACCGTCGACCTTGGGGTTAGCCGTGACCTTAAGCGGTCGTAATAATTTGAACATATATGTGTGAAACATGCATGAGATTAATATGTGGATATGTATGGATTGTTGCATGGCATTGGTGCATGCTTTTGGGATGTTGCACATTCTCATTTTTGCCTCATACATATGTGAACTGTTATAAAAATTGTCTATGTGTTTAATGATGGCTTTGAGGGATTGAGATAACTATTCATGTCATTAGTTAAGGCAAAGCAAGGGTTTTACTATTGATCTGCCATGAACAAATAACTTGCATGTTTAGGCTGAGTCTGAGATGAATGGCTTTCCTACACGAGGTCTAGAAAGTTCACTCATTGAGTTTATCTCGCTATTGTTTGTTAAACGTTTGCAGGCCCTAGGAATGTCTGAGCATTTTCGTCAGATCAGGTTCAGGCTCCTCGTTGAGTATAGTCAAGAAATGACTAATTATCCGATTAAGGGGATCGATGCATGTTATACGTGCTACATCAGGACTCTTTGGCTTGATGAGGGACTCCTAACTTGGAAGCTCACCGCTTTGTAGCATGGTATATTTGGATAGGAGACGACATTCACAGACCCATTTGTGGTTTCAATGGACACCCAAGTGCTGGAGGATCAGAGGGGTATTAGCCGAGATGCTATGGATGTGGATGTATCTGATGGGGCTATGTCCGATCCAGAGATCAACCCTAATAAAATCGTCAAGCCCGAGCCCTAAATTATGGACCCCTTAACGAGTTAGGGGTAGTAGGGGTATAACATTTTTTGGAGTCACCCTTATAGTACTAGAAGTATTAGGCTTACTCCAAAACCCTTCTTAAAGATGGACGTAGCTGCGCTTTTTGAATGTACATGATGTGGCGTAGGGTTTGCTGAAGAAGCTTGTATGCTTGGGTTCGATTGTTGATAGATCGTAAGGCATGATCATGTTATGGATGCATATATATAATGTATGTATGTATGTATGTATACACGTGTTTTAAACTATCCCTATTTGCTGGTTAGGTGATTTGTCTATGCTTTTGCTTGCGTACATCGTTGATAAAGCAAATGGGTTGACGACATCTCGTAGGACGTCACAAACAAATGGCCTAAGTGAATGATTGATAGCAAGGAATGTCGCACGTCCAGAGCGGGTTGGGGCGTGACGGCCACGTTCTAGTGGAATTCTTCAATTTGCGTGCTTTTGCATGTTTCTAAACAGTGGTGCGGGTTTTGCACTGGACCAAAGTCTTCAATTAACTTTACGCAGGTTAATTGTTCTATCCATCTCACTAATCTGAACACTCATTTGAAATTTGTTGTATCCCACAGAGATTAATTTCTATTTAATAAGGTTCTTCGAGATGATCTGCCATCTTTCTATATAACTGGCCAAAAGAGGAACTAGAAAAACATCGTCGCGGAAACTAACTTTCAATTAAGTTACGCATTTTAGTGGTCCTTGTTTCCTAAATGAAAGGGCTATTCATGGACCATTAAAACGCATGCTTCTTTTCTCCCACTGTCTTTAGGTTACATCAACGAGATTATGATCATCTCGACATTTCCCTTAGTCGAAAGAATTAGCGATGGAACGGCTTAGATTAAATGAGAGGTAATACATCAAGGCGTGAATGTCGCTAACACATAGAAACAGCACGCATGTCCACATCTCTTCGACTCGGCAGTGTCGTTTCACCAAGTTGGATCGAGTTCAAGGTTCTGTGCATCAAGGCAAGCCGGACCCGGTTCTTGAGTTTTTCCATCTATTTGGCCTTTCATGTGTTCTTTAGTGATCTGTGGTCACCTGCCTACGAAACAATGGCCATGGTCCATGCTAGGACCGGGACTGCTTGATTGCCAATGCACGAAGTGCATTGATTTTGTTTCTTTGAAGATACGCGAGTCTCAAATTGAAGAACATCCAATTCCTTTAACCAATATATGAGTAGAACAGCAGACATATTCAACCTCATTTTGTTTGTTAATTCTCTTTTATCACCAGTTTTCATTAATGCTGCTTAGGGTTAATCTTGGGTCACCTAGGGTTTAGGGAGTGTTTCTGTCATGCTTAAATGGAAGGTAGTCGTCTTTTGATGACTTTCTGTAATGCATCGAGAGAGCTTTCCTGTGAATTTCATCTACAAGCGATTGTTTCGCCTTTGAACACATATGTGAAATGTTTTGCTTGTTAATCATTCGTCACTGAATCAATACGCTTGGTTATATTAGATTATCTAGATTCCCTCAATTCAAGGTTTCTTATAGACTTAGGTGGTGGCCAATGTCATCGATAATAAGATGATCAGCAGCATGATTTCATGACCTAAAGGAGGTTAACCTAGCTAATTATTTTATGATTGCTAAAATTCAGGAAGTCATTCAAGCTGTTGTTCTCCTGACTCATCAACCTGAAGGATATGCTACAATAGCATGGCAATCTTCCCATATTTAGAAAGGTAAACTACTTTGTCCTTAGAGAAGGAGAGCCCAAGAAAATGAAACAGGGAACATGGATGTAATTCTCTCTCTCTCTCTCTCTCTCTCTCTCTCTCTCTCTCTCTCTCTCTCTCTCTCTCTCTCTCACTAATTTACGTGGAAAGATTATTAAACCGTTGTTAAAGTACAAATATATCTCAAACGTTCAACTGAGTTAATAAGATAATCACTATGGGATACTTTAAATGGCTTGGACGGGCTTCAACATTATTTTTTTTTTTTTTTTGACTTATCGAGGCTAGCCCGACTCGACTTATTCACATGATTTTTATGATGGGCGGGCTTAAGTAAGCGATACCCTTCGATGGTTTGTCCTAAATATTCTCATATATAAGATTATAGGTGTTTTTTATGGTCACGAGTGAGCTTGGGTATAACCCATGAGCTGGTCATAGGCCAGGCCCCGTCTGACCCGGCCATTTGGGCCTACGGAAATTTCACAAGACCCTTGACGGGCCCACTCAACCCACAAACCTCTGGACTTCATCATGCATAATTTTTATCCATTAACGAAGTACAGATGTTGGAAATGTCCTTATCGTATGTGTCGAAGTCAAGTGCAAAGTACCCACATAGTTTTCTGACAAGTGACCAAGTTTTAAAGGATTCAAGAGTAAGACATTTTAACTTGAACAAGAACTTGGATTTGAAGTGAACAAAAAGAGTACAAACATAAACATTTTAATCCTAATTGTCACACTTAATTCTATCTATTCTCATCCACTAATCAACTCCAAAAAAGATGATCGGGTGTGTGTTATGTATGGACAGTGATCAGTTCAGAGCAAGTAGATATTCTGTATGGAACCTAGAACCTATCCTGTAAAAGTCGGTTCATGATTTTGAAACATAAAAAATCAAACTGATGAACTGGCTTGGAACCGAGTCAAGCATCATCAAGGTCAATGTGGGAACCGACATGCCTTTTAGGAATATAAACCTTAAGTAATATATTATTCTAGGAAAATATACCGTGTAATAACTTGAAGTATACTGGTTATAGTATTGGTTGACTTTCTAACGTTCTCAAGCTCAAAATCAATCTCCAACATATTTATCTTTATAAAAAAAAAAAAATCATTCTATTAAGAAGAGGAAGAAGAAAAGCCAATTTGGTTTGGTTGCTGGATTAGACCGGCCCAATTGCTCGCCTCTACTTATATAATATTGTTTATTCTTTGTGCTTCTTGGCTTTCACGATGCCGAACATCATTTGTTATTGAAAAAATAAATAAAAAAAGGTCATACGCATGCTCCAAATCATATTTAATACCTAGGATTTCATATGACATCTTCACTATAGATTATGAAATAATTTACTTTTCAACTCGAAATTCTTAGTCGATCACGGAATTAGATTAGAGGTTTTTACTAAAACGTGGTCCAAGCCCTAGAATTTGGCCGTCATACATCAAACAGGATTAAATTATTTGACCATTGACTTGTCCCCATCCAAATTCACACTAATCGCATGATTAGGCAGAGTCGTGCATCTTATGCCTATGGGCGGCTATAACTATCCTCGACGGCTAGGAATTGAATGTGAAATCTTCTGCCTATAGACCCCTATAACTATCCTCGATGGCTGAGGAATTGAATGTGAAATGAAATGATTTGGTACCCAAAAAGTATGCTCCATACTCAAAGCTCTCTAGAACCTTGAATAGTGGCATTCAAATACCTATCCATCAAGACAATCCTTTTCTTTTCTTTTTTTGTTCAAAAGTACGATACAATCTAATGAGTTAGGCTTTTGCCTAGTTACCCAGTCTATTTTCTATATTCGACTGATGGACGGATCAAAGAATTTGCAAGGGATTACTCTATTGCAAGCTTCTTTTATAACATCACTTTTGAATTGAAATCGAGCTTCTTTTATCCATCAAAAACTCAAAAATTAGACATATTTTCTCGACAATTCCAATCACTTCAATCCAATTCAATTGTATAATTTCAACATTGGTCAGATTACATGGCTAATATATTTCCTTCCCACGATGAAGCCGGCGGGGATTGGTCCAACCAAGGTTTAAGGTTGTAACGCCAAATTCACCCACAAAGCATTCATGTCTTCTTGGCCTCTAAATTCTTTTTTTTTTCCTTTTTCTTTGGCACTTTTGCTGAAATAAATAGAATTGAAAATAGAAAAAGGTAAAAAAAACAAAAAATAAAATAAAATAAATCCCCCTCGCGCAAATTTGACGCGTCGCGAACACAGAGGCGCGTGGGGGACCGTCGGATTCAGAAGATGTCGAGGATCTCGAGGATCGGGCGGTTGCAGAGGGGACAGCTCCCTCGGTTCAACCACAGCTCCCGGGAGCACACCCTACAGTAGGTGTGCCCGCACGGGATAAACGCCGCCCCCTTCTTCCGCCCCATGCACACGCAGCACACCGCGTCGCTCCCCACCACCCCGCCGCCGCCGCCGCCGCCGCCGCCGTCCGCCCCCTCGCCGTCCCCGCCGTCCGCCTCCTCCAGCAGCCTCATCAGCGACACCCGCAGCGGCGTGCCCGGCTCGGCCGGCCGGGCCCTCGCCCCGCCCGCCGCGTCCCCCGCCTCCGGCTCCTGCGTCGCCCTGTACTGCCGCTCCGCCGCCAGCGCCGCCGCGAGGTTCATGGGCGAGCCGGCCGGCTGCGCCTCGGGCACGCCGCAGCCCGGGTCGAGGGCCCGGTCGATCGGGTCGTAGGCCGGTTCCGGACCCGATATGCTCGCGGGGTCTGGGCTGAGCGGGGGCGGCGGTTCTCGCGGCAGCTGGTGGTGGATCTCGGTGTCGCCCTCGTCGTCGTCGCGGACGCTGATGGCGGTGGACCGGATGCCCCATATCGGGCCGCCGCAGCAGGCCATGCCTTTCAACCCGAGCCGCTCCTTCAGGCTCCTCTTCCGCCTCCTCCGCCGATCGAAGCCGTCCATTCCCCCTCCCCTCAGCAGGCCGAGGACCGGTTCCTGCAACATCGCCACGAGTTGGTTCATTTCGGCACACGCCCAGAAGCCGAAACACATCAAAAACGCCAAAAAAAAGAGGAACGAATCTCTTCTTCTCCAAATGGGGCAAACGTGAGTAAGATAAAATCTCTCGAGGAAGACGTAAATGTGCCTCAAAAGAAAAACCCAAAACCAGTGCAAAGATTGTGAGGGAAATTAAGAGGGGCTTACGGTGGTGGTGGTGGAAGTCTCGTGAGCTCCTTCAAGAAATGACACGATGCCGAACTGGACGGAACAGAGCGCAGCCTTAGAACCCACCTCTGGTTCAATTCCAAAGAGAGAGAGAGAGAGAGAGAGAGAGAGGCTTCGTTTCGAGAAGGGGAGAATGAAAAGCCGGAAGAGAGAGAAAAAAGGACAAAACAGAAGCGCAGGGCAGAGCAGAGCGAGCTAGAGAGAGAGAAAAAGAGCTCCTTTATAAATCGGTTTCATCTCCTGCCGGTTTGTCGTGGAGCGAGGGATGAGCTCAGCTGCCATTGCCATTGAGCTCAGCTTCAGGCATCAAAAACGTAAACAACAAAGCTGTTGACCTCGTTCTTGTTCTCTCTCTCTCTCTCTCTCTCTCTTCCCTTTCCTGAGCACGCACTGCACCGAGTCAGCTGCTCTCTTTTGTACGCCTCCGCCTCTCCGTTCTTCTCCCCTCCTCTCGCTTTCGGGCTCACGTTCTCGGCCACGCCTTCGCTCCGCCGGGGGCGGTCGAAAGGCGCGAGCTTTCGCCGGCCGAAAACGAGGTCAAAAGGGCCAGCCATCGAAGCCGGCTCTGGAATCGAGAGGGGTCTCGCCACGTGGCGCCCTCCCTTGCGGGTTTGCATGTGGACTGTGGAATCGGAGCCGCCCGTTTCGCTTTTCCCCGGCTGCCGCTCCCTCCTCTTTATTTCAAAAGAGTTTCGGCTCGCGCAGCTCGATTTTCGTCATTCGAAAAAATTAATCAGGCTTATGGAACAAGTTCATATGTATTAAGAAGGTAGGTAATAATGAATGGTTGGTGAATTTTGACCTAATATACAACGTAATCCCCTAAATTTTATCCCGATACGTAATATCTATAAATTTTTAATTTGTTTAATATGATTGATGAGTTTTTTATACATGTTCAATTTGATCCATGGATTATATGAAAATGTTCAATATTATCCTCGAGCTTAACAATATTTAACATTTTCATATAATTCATGGGTCAAATTGAACATACACCAAAAGTCCATGGATTATATTGAACAATTTAAAAATTTAGGGATAATGCTACACATTGTGGTAAAGTTCAAAAATCATATTAAACAAATTAAAAATCCAATGACTACGTTTCACATTTGGGTATAATTTAATCTATGTCATTTTCCTCATCAATAATTATTTGGGTATTTGCTTGTTTAATGGTTTCATAAGTACATTGACGTCACTATGAAAGAAAATTAAAAAAAAAAAGTATTCATAATATTTGAAATTCATATATGAATAAATTAATGAATGAGGAGATCAATTTATTAAAGGGGATAAAGATAAAGAATTAAAGGACACCTTTGAAATGAAGGTATGGTTGCTTGTTTACATGACTTAGTAGCCAATTATGCTAGTTGACCCTTGCACGGAACTTGGCAAAACCCTAATTATCTCGCAATGTCAACTAGTTGCTTTTGTCTAATATCAAAATTGTGAATTTATATATTTCTGCACACATGTGCAGTCAGCTAGGTTTTCTTTGTCTACTCAGGTTGTTTCGTACATTTGAGGGTTTTCATACCCAAAGCAACATCGTTCTAAGGTCATTAGTGTATATCTTAATACCTTACATACAACTCTTAGTGAAATCCGGAAGGTCTTTTGCTTCATTAAGACAATACCAACACATGATCAAAGCAGCGAAAATCGGATCAATCAGTACATTCTAAGAAAACCTAGAATTATAGAGATTTTAAGTGGTGTGCATTGATATAATTGTTGAGGTGTGGATATAATTGGAGATTAAATCAATAAGTGTTTTTTTCCCCTATGAATGATACATATGCATCATGCTTGTGCGAATGTGATAAGTAAAATTAGGAAATCACAAAGAAAAAAAGTCAGTTATAGTTGTCCTGTCTTTGTATTGCTTTAACCTGAAGAATCATTTATATGTAATCAAGTCAAGTTGAGTCAATGGTCCCCGAGTGAGTTGTCGCCCATATCTTGTACGTCCACCTCCCATCATCATCGGTTCAAGTTTGCGTACAAAACCTTAACTTTGATTGACTTGAAATCTTAGTGTGAAAATCAACGAATTTAGAATCCTATTAGGAATGATGACTCGATTCTCAAACTATAATTAAAAACCAATTTTGTGATTCCCAATTTTGAAGAATCGAAACGGGGAATTGAATCACTCAGCTTTTGTATCAAGCAATTCCTGATCCTCAAATCTATTTGTGAAACTCATCACATTTCTTTCTTTTAGCAAAAACATAAGAGTTTGTCATAAATATTAAAAATTCCATCTTTCCAATAAAAAAAACTAATTTCTTTACAATGGGGACAATTGTTCAAATCATAATGATCACAACCAATTCTCAAATTGAACCAAACTTAGTAATCACCCCTGTCTTTGGCGAAATCAAACCATCCTCGCAAGCAATGTCGACTTCAGTGCCATGCACTCAAAATAGGTTTAATCAGTTATTCATTGCACATACACCTAAAAGAACAAAGACGTTTGATTCTTGATCTCAATGTACAATTGTTGAGATGATTTTCATTATTTATAGATATTGCAAATTTTACACTTTGTAAGGAAATAATATGACAACAGAAAATAATAAATGAAGAGATCCTTATATTACAAAAGTTGTCAATCCCTTATTTCTAGCATATCCAAAAATCAGCTTGTGATTTTAATTGATATCTCCAGATTTTTTTTCCTTGATTAATAAACCGGTGCCTCTACTACACCATCTATCCAACTCCGTAAATCTACACAATCAATCTTTCTCCACCATCCATCTAGTTGAACTTGACTCAATAATGTCTGCATCTATATAAAAAAAAAAAACTCAATTAGGCAGGTCGAGCGTCAACTAATGCGGATAACAACAAATGATTAGGATAGAGAGCCTATTTGGTGTTGGGATTAGAGCCAAAGGGAAAGCGCCGGGACTGAAGCAAAGTACGCAATCCCTCGAACCCTTTACATTAGAAAAAGAGGGAGAACAAGAAGAAAGCTGGACCTACCGAAGTTGACGTGACCCCTATCAGATCATGAAGGGCCACATGGCGTATCATATTCCTCCTCCTCCGTGGTCTTCGCTCCCAATTTTCAATTTCGAAACGGCTTGCCGCTTTGGCACTTTGGCAATTTGGTCAAAGAAATCCCTCCGCCCAAAGGCTGGCCGAAGAAGGAGATGATGCGATCACATTTTTTTGGGGAATCAATGATTGGGGATCGAGGGTTGGTGTGTGGTCCTTTTCGTTGCCTTTTTCTTTGGTCCAGAAGATGCGAATTTGGAATTGACTCGAGAAACGCGAAGGGGAATTGTGTATGTAGGAGAGGTTTCCATGGTGGGTTTCATTGTATGACGCTCAGCACGGCATGTTGATGCTGGAAGATTAGTTGATTTCATGTGTGGAGATCGATTGGGTTCGACGGTTTTGAAGGATATGGAGGGGCGTATGCTCTCAAATTGCGGAATGACTTTTCAATATTTAGCATTCAAGAATTTGGTAGGAGCATCAAATTTGAGTCAATTTGGAATCTCACTTAAACCAATTAGTTTAAGGCCGGTTTCAAGAACCACCATGGGTTGCCTAATGGTCAGCAAGATGTGGAAAGTGGAGAGTTCGATTCCTCACATTTTCAGGGGTTGGGGTGGGGAACGATTGATTTTGGGTGGAGGAATGTTTGCAAGAAATAGGACAAAAGTTTAAATGTAAGTTGAGAGTTAGAGTGGTATGGACAGAAAAGAAGGTCGGGTTCAAGGAGAATCGATTTGGTTCTTGAACTGGTTTTAAATTGATTTTAGACTATTTTTTAGAAAAATCCATTTTCACCCATTAAGATTTGAACCATTATTTTCAACATGAACATATAATCTTTTGAGCTAATATGTGGTGAGTAGAAGGCCAAGTTCAAGGAGAATCAATTTGGTTATTGAACTGATTTAAAATTGATTTTGGATAATTTTTCAGAAAAATACTTTTCCACCCATTAAGATTCAAACCATGATTCTCAACATGAACAAATAATCTTTTGAGCTAATATATGGTGAGGGACCACATGCATATAAAAAACATATAATTTTCATAGACATATATCAACAACCCCTCTTACGTGCAAGCCAGATTAGGAATGACACGTGGATTTTGATGAATGAAGTGAACGCTCACACAAAATAAATCGGTATAGAACTTGACTATGATACCATATTAAAATATTCAATCCAAAAACTTAAATTAATAGGTGAGGAAGTCTGCACATATATAAAACGTATACAAACCCAATAGTTATGCGATGTGGGATGATATTTCTATAAATAACAATATAATCAGTAGTTCTTGGATCAACCAATTTGGTTTTCAATTTCAATCTTTTGAAAATGGAGGTCACATGATCAATTCCTGATCCTAGTCCAAGAACCGACCTCATTTGAAACCGATCGCCTCTAACCCAGATTATCGTTGACAACAAAGACAAACGACAAAAGCTCAAGGCCCAATTGAGCACTAACCTTGCTTTATCAAAAGAATTCTCCATGCAGACCGGCCCAAAAAAGAAGAAAAGAACTCTCGCTTGTTCATAGGCCTATCATATGAAACATTTCATGACCGCCCAAATCGTCTTGTTGGGCTTAAAGATCAACCCTCTAGTGTTCAAACCCAAGGCTGTTCATTACTTAAATTTTTTTTTTCCAAAAAAGAAATTACTTAGGGAAATTGGCAAGTCCGAGCAGATCAGGACAGACCCCAAAACTACTTACTCAAGCCACGATCATCTCGAGATATTTCACAATTGTGACTGGGGAACCAGTTCTACCTAGGAACCGGATCAAACCAACCATAGAAATGGGTCCGGTTTTAGGTTAGAACCTATTATATGAAGTTGGAATAAAATGATTTATCTTTCTTAAAAGAATTTAACTTCCTTGTTGCTTTATATTTTTATTTGTTTTGTATCAATATTTTACTTTAAACCTTTTTTGTTGCTCATATTATTTTGCTGTAATTACTATTTTTCTCAGTTTTTTCTTTAAAAAATAAAGCAAAAAAAAAAGAAAAGAACCTAGTTCTCGTCTAGAACATGGAATCAAATGTGATAAATTCTAAGGTTGGTTTTCAGGGTGAACATGTAGGCTTCGGGTTTTGGGTCTACACCCCTAATCCGGACAATGCAACCTAATCAGCTGAAAATTGTATCCATACCATGGGCCAAACAAACAAGGTTAATTAAGTTCAAAAGTAAGTGTGCAATTAACAATAGATAGAAAAAATAGCAGGAGCTTTCAACTATATTTAAGCGAGCATTATTTTGTAATATCTATGTAAATCTTCATCCGCTTGAAACCGTTAGCTTAGCCACGTCAGGTTCAATTATAATTTGACACGTGGTGAACAAGCATTTAATTTAATTGATAGGAATATCCCTTTTATCGTGGATTAGACACGTTAAACGGGTGGGACAGGTCGGGTTTGGGTTGGGTCATAAATGGTCCGACCCAAATCAACCCATTTAACCTGTTTATGACCAATTTATTGTGATGCAAAATTTTTGACCTATACCCGACTTGACCCATACCTGGCTTATTTAACTAAAACTTAAGAAAACTTATTTCTTATATATTTAAAAAAATTGGTATTGTTAAAATAGTTTTATACAACACAAATTTAATGGACAAATTTTTATAATTTTTTAAAATAATTATTTAAAAAATCGACTTTTTATTATTTTTATTTTTATTTTTTAAATATAATTTTCTTTTTTCTTTTTTGTTGTTCTTCTTCTTTGGCTGGCTGCCGGCCACGATGACGGTTGGCGACCCCGGCCACGGGCGAGCCTTGAGCTCGCCCGGCTCACCAACGTCGGTGAGCTCGAGCTTGCTAGATCGGCGAGGCTCGAGCCTTGCTTGGACATCGGCGAGGCCTCCGCCTCGCCGCATTCTGAGCTTGAGCCTCTCCGAGCGTCGGTGGGGCCTCTCCGCCTCGCCAAATCCGACGAGCTCGAGCTCGCCTGACGTCGGCAAGCTCGAGGCTCGCCTGGCTGGTCGCCGGCCATCGCCATGCCGGCGACCTGGAGGAAGAAGAAAGGAAAAAAAAAAAAAAAAAAAAAAAGAAAAGAAAAAGAAAAGAAAATTAGAATAAAAAAATATTTTTATAAAGTTAAAGAGAGAAGAGAGAGATTGTGAGGTTTTGGGTGAAAATGGGTTCTAAATCTAACCCATTTATGACCCACTTAAGACCTACTTAAGACCCACCTATCAAAATTTTTAATTGTTAAACCCATTTAACTATTTTTTTGTCAAAAAAATAAGTGACCCATATATGACCCACTTAAGACCTCTTCCACTTGGAAGGGATTCAAATCCCCACTTTTTAATTGTTAAACCCATTTAACTACTTTTTGAGTGTTAAGTAAGATTAAGTGACCCATTTATGATTTAAATGGGTCCCATAAATAGGTCATTTATGGGTCTAAGACCCATTTTGACACCTCAATCGTGGATAAAAACTATGGTTTGTTCACATAGGAAGTTTCCAACTTGGATTTCTCCTTCTCCGACAGGACCAACACTTATAGATAATATGGGCATGCATGATAACGTTTCTGTTTCTACCAATTTCTATTCTTTTGTTCCCTGGAATAGAAAAGTAGCCGAGAAATAGATTTGGAACAGAAATAAGAAACAAAAAAAAAAAAAAAGTAGCTTCTCATTCTTGGGAACAACTTCTAGAAATAAGTCCATTTTTCTTTTCTATTTTTCTTTTGTTTTTCTTCCTTGTTGCTGGCCCCCCTGCCAACCACCGGCCACCACCACCTTACCACCGGCGACCGTCGTCGTTGCCGCCGCCTGACCATCGTTGGCCGACCGTCGGCCGTCGGTTGCCATTGTCTAACCGCCAGCGATTGTCGTCGTTGCCGCCATCCGACCGTCATTGACCGATCGCTGACTGTCGGCCACCGTTGCCTAACCATTGGTAATCGTCATCGTCACGGCCGCTTAACCGTCATCGCTGCAGCCCCCGACCGCCGGCAACCGTCATTGCCGTTGCCCATAGCCCACTAGCCACCCCTGCCGGCCAACAACCACCATTGATCGCCGCTTGACCACTGCACGCCGCCTGACCACCGCCTGCCGCTACCGATTTCCAACTACTGACCGTTGTTGCTAACCGTCACTGCATGATCACCGCTTATAGCCCACTGACCGCCATCCCCTTCTGTGGCCGGCGGTCGGTGGGTTGTGGGTAGCGGTCGTGTGGCGGTTGCAGCGCAATGGCAAGCGGGTTAAGCGGGCGGCCGGGTGGCGGTTGGCGATCCATAAGCAAGAAGAAAAAACGAATAAATACAAAAATTTATAAATCATACTAAACGCATTTCTATTCTTTTTCTATTTCAAAAATAGAAATTTTGTATCATTACCAAACACATTATTTTACTCAGAAATTATTCCCGAAGTAGAAATAAAAAAGAACCATTTTTGAAAAGAAACTGTTCCTCAAAGTAGAAGCATTGCCATTCGAACTTTTTAGTCTTCTTCGTAGCTCCACACTTGAAGCTCTTCCTTATGACCCCTGTCCGCAAGTTTTCAAGTGTTATCTTGCCATGAAGAGCGCAGGAACATTTGACCATGTAACGAATATCGTATATGAAAACGGAGGCTATAACACAATGAGTTATTTTTCGAGAAAATTTCATGCCCATAGAAACGTTTGAGGGTCTGGCGAAATTTTTATGCTGTTGGCAAATTGGAAATGGCATTTCGATTTGCTGTTCTTTTGGAACTCATCGTCATTCATACATTAATCAAGAATCGGATAGAAGAATATGTGGGAATAGGTCGGATAAAATGAAGAATATCCTGGTATTGGCCGATCCGACCAAGAAAAATATACCGCCCCATTGGCAAAAAAATTAAACCCGCGATGCCCGTTTTACTCTTTCCGAGAAGAAAATCCGGAAAAAGAACAAGATAAGAAACAACAACGCTTCGGGGTATTTGAAAAGCCCAAAAAGGCAAAGAAAAAAACTCACCGTGATCCAGGAACTCTTGGCACTCTCTTTCATGGCGATGTTCAACAAGCTTTCCTTGTCGACAACGAAATTCTCAGAAGTTCTCTGGATTTCCATCTTGCCCACTTAGTCATAGGTCTTGCTAAACCCTTAGAAAGTTGTGAGAGACAGAGAGAGAGAGCCCGAATAGAGCGTTTGTTGCGGTGACTAGTGATGATGGTCGAACATGGTGGCCAATGGTGGAGACCTGACGAACGAGCGTATATTAATCGACTGCAAAATTCAATGTTCACGGCCAGAGTTTTGGTATTCTGGGCGTGCTCGGAGGAGACGAGCAGCAGTCGTGGGATTGAAAAATGGGTAAGGGAGAGTAGTGGACTTTAAGCTCATTTAAACTTAGTGAGCCTTGAGCTTGCGATGTTAATTTGGTGAATTTGAGCTTGTTTTTGCTACAAGGGTAGTGAGTGTTGGGCTTGCTTTGGCGTTTTTGGGTTTATTTTTGGTTGAGTGAGCTTTGGATTAGGTCTGTTCGATAATGCTTTTGTTCTTAAAAATAACATTTTTTTAAGAAATAGTCTTTTTCTATTTCTATTTCCCAAAACAATTTTTCAGTAAAATAACGCATTTGGTAAATACACAAAATTTTTTATTCTCAAAATGGAAAAAGAATAAGAATGTGTTTAATATGATTCGCAATTTTTTTTTTGTTACGTGGAATTTTTTTTAATTTTTTAATATTTTTTCTTTTCTTATTCTTCCTTATCGCTACTAGTCGATTGCCGCTGATTATTGCCGTTCACAGTTGCCCGCCATCGACGGTGGGTGAGGGCGGTGGCGGTTGACCAGCTATTGATGGTGACAGTCGGCTGGTGGGGGTAGCAGTCGGCCGATGGCAAGTGGCCAACAACGGTCTGCTGGCAGGGGCAGCGGTTGGTCAACAGCAAGCAACGGTGCTGTCGGCAAGGAAGAAGAAAAGGAAAAAAAATTATTTCTAGAAATTGTTATTGGGAATAAGAATTTATTTTTTCTACTTCTTGTTTTTATTCCAAATTTATTCCCTGGCTACTTTTCTATTCCGGGGAATATGAAAATTAATTGATTTTACCAAATGAATTTTTATTCATTTTTTATTTCGAAGAACAAAATGATAGAAAAATAAAGAAACAAAATCGTTGCCAAACGGAGCTATAGTGGCTAGATTGAGTTTTATTTCATTGAGCCCATTGCTTTCTTTAAGCCTTTGATGTCCGTTGGCCCATTCTACAGAGAGAGGCAGCCCATGCTTGTCCATGGGCCCAGCTTGAATCCCATTTTCGGATTATAAAAAATAAAAAATTTATCAAATGTTTTTTAAAAATTTAAAAATTGCAAAAATTTATCTTTTCTAAGAGTTATGAAAAAGCTAAAAAAATCAGTTGTTATGTAGTTTTCTCTTAAATTGAGTGACAATCCTTGTTAAAAATTGTGTTCAAAATTAAACAAGGTCTTAAGGCTTTATTGTAGGATTTGAAATCTTAGGGACAACTATTAGGTCATTTGTGCAAGTCTATTTTGATCATCACTTGATTGCACACTTTTGATATGTTAATTGTGGTTTTCCTTTGGCCTAGTTAGGAATGGCATATTTCTTATTCCTTAGTGTTAGTTTCTACCTTTTCCTTGCAATTTATCTAATGCTTCCTTGATTGCTAATTGTTATTTTAATTATCGCACACCTACATGATCACCTCACATGTTAGTGGATAAGTTTAAAATCAATTCTAAAATGAACAAGATTATATACCAAAATGGCACTAGTTAATTAATTAGTATACCTAAGTCTCTTGCCCTTGATTTTCTTGTTGCGTAGGAAGTGAGGTATATTACCATGTTTCTTTTGATTTCTACCCAACCCCAATAGGCTAATTATGACTCCTCTTTAGAAAATCCTCGTAGCTTCAACAAAAGCTAAAATTGAATACTCCAACATTGAGTGAGATATGGGCTTGGAAGAATTTGCACCTAATCGAGTGCTATAAGCCCCTTTTTAGACAAAATTCCTAAACATATGTCCTTTCCCCCCGATGAAAAAAAAGTAGGTCATGACACCCTCTAATTAATTTTACTTAAGGAATTCACTAATTAACACTAATAATAATAAAATAACCCTATTAACAGCCCCACCTCAATTATGGAAATTTCAAAATTGTCCCTAACCTTGTCATGAATTTACCAGATATCTCTTTTTATACTTAGTTTTGCTATTTTCACATTTTTTCATTCAGATGCAACAAAACCTTTTTGTAATCTCTTTAAGACATTCTAGGCATGAGAACAACTTTTTAATTCAAACCCAATAATCACAATAACTCAACATACAATTATTGAGACTTACCCACACATAGAGTAAAATCTAAACTAAATAAACAAACAGTCAATCAACCAAGCTCAAGAGTAACAAGTAGATCATTCCAATATAGTCCTTAGAGTTTTCACTCACATTGAGTGAAATTCAACAAAGCAAGTCTTTAATCACCTTGAAATCAAAATAATTACTAACATTAACAAATCTCATTATTTGAAAACGACAAAGCTAATTTGATAGAAATAAAGGAAACCCATAAATATAACTTGTAAGAAACTAGATTGAAAGTGAGGGTTTGAACTTTGATCATCCTAAAAAAGAGTGGAATAGAAATTTTTTGAACTTGAAGATGTAAAAGTGATGAAGTTGCACGTTCAAGAGAGGAATGAATGTATCTTATCTCTCGTCTTCTAAATTTATTCTATATTGAAGAGAATTTTGAAATAACATTTATTAGCTTGAGTTAAAAGAAATAATGTCAATTAACTACAGTTAATAGCAGTAGATATAAAGTTCCTTGAGTTGAAAATAATATGTCACGCATGAGGTCATAAAAGCTATGTTCAACGGATTCAATTGAGGCATTTGGGCAAAGCATAAGATGAGAATTAAGACATTTGTCCAAGCTAAAGTAGTGACAAATTGCATGGTTGGATAAAAAGAATGGAGATATTATGTTAGGTTGGACAAATACTCTACATTGCAGTAAATAAATAGGAAATCAGTATTCATATGAAACGACGATATTAGAAAATTATTGTGAAATCACCAAAATTATTAAGAAAATATAGGACAATTAGAAGATTTTAACTCAGTAAAAATTTAACATTTTAAAATTACTTGATATATATTCAGGAGCGTATCGGTCCCCATTGACAATTACTATGCTAATTAGATAGGTAGAAGAACACTAAAAATGTCAAAAATTGTGTACGACGCTCACTTTAGTGCCAAAATTTTTGTCAGATCACTTCACTTCCAAATAAGAGAAAAAAACAATCCAAGTGCTAGCGAAAAGAAATTTCAGCCAAAAATAATATGTGGCTTTTAAAATAATTTTTTTATATAGGTTGGCATATTATTTAAAAAATCCAATCCACGTGGAGTACTTGGCATTGAAGTGGTCGGTTTTTAACAATGATTAGCACTGAAGTAATCATTTAAAACAAAATTTGGCATTCAAACGATCACGATTTAGAATTTTTAGATGACGTTGTTTAGGGGTTATATGCTTATTAGGCATGCCAACGAGCCACATAGAATTGATAAATTAATAAAATATGTCAAGTTAAAATTCCAGCGATTCAGATCGGAGTTGGCACTAAAGTTATTATTTTCTTAAAAAGTAACACTTAATTGATTCAAAAAAAAAAAGAAGAACTTGACACTAAAGTAAGTATTGTACACAATTTTTTGGCATTTCTAGTGTCCATCTCCCTAATTATATATATGAATATCATGAACTATAAAGAAAATTTCGGATGTCATAGTCCCACTCTTGTTTTCAGTGGTTTAAATGTCATATGAGTTGCTAGAAAAATTTGCTATAATCAATGTAGGTGTGGCAAAATGAATAGAACAATTTTCTGAAAATACATCTATTTCCAAGGGAATTTGTTCTAAGTAGATTGTCTTTGTACTTTGTGTTGTAAATACAAATTGCTTATATTCTAAGGATAAGTACACTATAAATTTTAAAACTTGTTACGAAGGCATAATTGAATTCTAAATATTTAAAAATGTACAATAAAATCATAGAACTCATTAAGTTAGTGCAATCAAGACTCCATTCAATTTGACAAATAGAAATTGCCGATGTGGTATTTTTTTTATCACTTTCTCTCTCCTCCATGGTATTTTTATAATTATTTTTTTAAAATTTTTACTTAAGTTAGATTGAATAAATTAAAAAGAATATTTTTTTACAAAAAAATCAAAGTAGAAAAAAAGGAGCAAGTCCTTGTTGGTGGTCGCCACAATTGCCCAGGGTCACATGGGCCTTTCCGAAGGCCAACTTGCTTGCCCTTAGCAAGGGCATGCCATTCCAGATCTTTATGGTGCAATCCTCTAGGGCTGGCGAACCTTGCTTAGACTTGGGGCGAGGATCGCGCCCTCCCCCAAATCTAGGCCCGCAAGCCCACCACCATATCCAGGCCAGCAAGACCTCATTGGAGGCCAGTGAGGATCATCAGGGTTCCGGAAGGACCAAGTGACCTTTGTTGATCCTTCCTAACAACGATGGCCACTGTCACCAGTGTGTAGTTTGTGTTTTTCCTTTTTAAGTTTTTAAGTTTTTTATTTTTATAATCTAATTTACATTGTATTTTTTTAAAAATATTTTAATTTTTTTTCCTGATGGGGGGTTTGGTGAGTCCCACACCATCACTTGTATCTTGAGAAAGTAATAAAATAAGACTTGCCAGCTTCTGTCCTAAGGTGAAGTGAATTCCGAGTAGTAGTTCTACAGGCTGGTAGAAAATCGTGGCAACGAGGAAATCCTGTCGATTGGGCTACGTGTCTAATTAATACAGGAGAAGATAAAGCAGTTGCCAAGACGCTGCAATTCTGCCCAAATATTAACAAAATAAACCCGGCACTCCGATATATTTTATTTAAAAGGGGCATATGTTCGCACAAGAAAATAATCCGAATTTTAATGGGATGGTGAGAGTTCATAGTGCGTTTTCGACAGGCCAACTTCGACAAAGACTGGAAACCCACATGCGAAAAAAAAGGGGCAGCTGATTACGAGATCGATGAAAGATGTAGAAATAGAGATACAACCAAATTGTAATAGTTTACAAGTTGAGGCCTAGAATCTCGGGAGTAGTTAGAATTTGGAATTTGAATGATAACCGCTTTTAATGTCACACTTTGTACAATGTTATAAATGATCCGCAATTTATCACACTTATTAATTTTTTCTGCAAATTATTTATCTATTCTTTACCCGCAATTCTTTATTTTGTTCAGTTCACTTAGTTCTGTTAGCATTAGAAATTCATCTTATAATCATGTTTTTATGTTTGTGTCACCGCATAACCCAATTCATTCGACAAATCAAAAATCCAACCTATGATGAAAGGCTTCATTGACAACCACTTCCGGCGAAACAAGTAGACATGGTCGCACCTGAGATTCGCATCCAAGATGGAGAGGATCCATTTTTACGATTTGGTGGAGCCAATGCAGTACCTGTTCATCAAAGATCGTCAAGCTGCAAGGTCTCGCTCACAACAGAAGCTCCTATGTGAAGATCTACGCGTCGACTCATTATGTCCGTTCAAAGTCGGCGATTCACCGGCTCGGTGAGCTGACTGACATGCCGGAGTGGCACCAGTTCTTGGCGTTCAGCCACAACAAACTGAGTCAGGCTAGCTTCAAGCTGAGGCACATGGCAGCGAAGTGGCTTGCGCTTGAGTGTGGTGTCGAGGGAGGTAGGTCTGACTGTGGCAGATTGTATTCTAGGCTATGCTTGGAAGGCGTTATCACGTCCTAGACGAGGCGGTGCACATGTTAAGCGACTTTCGGACCATTGTTGTACTAGTCGACTTCCTGTATCCCGTGCTCATGTGGTACCCAGGTCAGTGCAACGACAGGTTTGCGGCACGAGCGGCGCTGGTGATCGCATGCGTCGGGCTTGGCAGCACGGGGGTGGATGGAGGCAATAGCTTCTCGTCGTGGTTTGGCTTGGGCAGCGGCAACGCGGTGTCAACAGCAATGACGGACAGCGAGCAGGCGTCGTCAGGTGCCGCGGCGAAGCAAGACAGCAGGGGTCGGCTCGCATCGATAGAGGGCACGGCGGTGGTAGCGCCGCAGGAGAGGCGTCTTGGCCAAGGCTTAGCCGAGAGCTTCTTCTCCCTCTCTCTCTGGTCTTTTCTTCTCCTCTCGTTCAGCTCGTGTGCCCTCCTCTCCGACCTCTCTCTACTCACCACGTGTTTCCTCTCAAAGGCCGTGTCTTCAATTGTGCGTGGCCTTTTTGACGATGGTCTCTTCCTTCTTAGCACGTAAATCTCCCATTTCCCTTTTATTCAGATTTTTTTTCTTTTTATTTTACACGATCCTCCGCACTAAATATCAAGTTTTACCCTACTTGTTTCATTTGCTTGTACCTCGCCCCCATCCTTGCAAAGGGGAAGACGTCGCGAGCATCCACAAGTGTCTTCCTTATCCCCTAAAGGAGGGCTGTGACCGGAGAGGCAATGGGGACAAGACCCCTTAACTCCAGTGTCTTCCGTCTAGAGGCCTTTGTTTAAGATCCTTAGGCTGGACCAACGATAATCTCTTCTTTCTTAGCACGTAAATCTCTCATTTCCCTTTTATTCATATTTTTTTTCTTTTTATTTCACACGATCCTCCACACTAAATGAGTCCTTTCCATATTGCTGAATATTTCCCTCGAATAATGGGAAAATCCCGTTGAATTTGCTTTTTTTCTCCACTGGCGCACACGTGCACCAATCTCCTTTCTTGATTTTCCATTGCTTTGTTTCCTTCTTTGAATTCTCCATTTTTATTTTTAGTCGATCTTCTAAATCCCCTCTCGCCAAATCTCCTCACTATCCTTCTCTTGCCAAAGATCGCACGTATTCAGCCCTTGTTTCCTCTTGTCGTGTCTTTCCTTGGCCGAGAATATGCTCTCTTGACTTCAGAATTTTTCAATTTTGATTCCTCATGCGGCAATTTTCATCCTCATCCATATGAGGTATTCAATGGGCTTGGATTTCATGCTTTCATGGACTCAGTCTTATTCTCTACCTTACAAGACTCATTGAGGTCAGAATCATTTACCACCTATCATCGGTCCAACACAATTAATGAAACTAAATAATAAATGCTCCTAAAACTAAATACTATGCAAATTAATTCTAAGGGGTTAAAAGTTAATCTCTAATTTTCTATGCAATGAATCATTGGGTAACCAAAACTTAAGTGTCAACACAAGTGCAATGCAAGAAATCAATGTCGGAGAACGAATCGTAACCTTGATTACCAAAAATGTTGGAAGGTGGGGATCCACAATAGGTAAAATTGGGAAGTGCATCACTCGAATGAGACGTGGAAAAAGTATGCCATTGTATTTCTTATCCCCAACATTGGAATAACCATTGAATTCATGCTTATACAGATTGTGTCCTTATGCTTCTCCATATGTTATATTTCTCTATTGTTTTCATTGTGATTCATTGTTTAAACCGTTACAAAGCTTTTTAAACTTGTTACCAAATGTACAAATTGCAAGCTCTGCTGGATTTGAAATGATGCATTCGAAGGAAAATATCGATGAGTCAAGATTGACAGAGTTTGATGGATTGTGTTCAACGGACGGATCCTCTCCATCTTGGACACGAATCTCAGCTATAATGCAAAAAATCGATGTTCAGAGAGCGAGTTGCAACCTTGATTATAAAGGATGCTAGAAAGTGGGATCCACAATGGGTAAAACTGGGAAGTGTATTACTCAAATGAGACATGGAAAATGCCCTTATATTTCTTATCACCAACAGTGGAATTGGTATTGAATTCAACAGTTTTTTTTTTTTTTTTGTGCGCGTGGGTGTTTGTCGACCGATTTAATGGTTTCTTTCGACGGGCAGATGCATCGTCATCTTTCATAAGTAAGCATTAAATTCCAACCCCCTCCTTCGTAATCGCCAACCCCCCACCCCAAGTTCCCCATCTGATTTTGTCAAGAAGCGTTAACTAGAAAATATCAAACGACCCAATAAATGAGCTTTAATAACCAATATTTTTAGGGTTAAAGCCACAAAATACCTCAAACTTTATCGACTGTGACACTTTTATCCCAAATCATTTTTTGTAACACTAAAAATCATAAACTTATACTTACACGATATATTTATAAAAAATTTGTCCAATGTGACACTTTTACTTTAAACTTTTCTCTTGTAATGCCAAAAACCTAAACTTGTATCCATGCAACATATTTATCCCTAAAATTTAGTGTCACAGAAAAAGTTTGGGATTTTTGATGTCATAAAAGAAACATTTATATTAAATGTGTCACACAAATATAAGTTTAAGGTATTTGATGTTATTGTCACAAAACTAGGTGAAGAAAAGTGAAGGAAAGGATTTTGTAGAGGAAAAATGTATGCCTCAATTACTTTGTAATTTGTGTACAGGAGTGTATATAATACAAAGGAAGAATCAATAAAAAGAAAGTAAATATTTTCTAATATTTCTAATCCTAAAATAAACATGATCCCTATCAATTCACAATTGATACAAATCTTCTAAATCATATCTTCCAACGCTTCCCCTCAAGCCGGTAGCTTGTATATGTCCAAGATGCCTAGCTTGCTTAGAAGATATGCATGTTGCCTTTGACAAAGAGGTTTAGTGAATATATCTGTGGGTTGCTCCGTGGTTTTGATCCCTCTTGTCTCGATAACTCCTTGAACCTTCTCTTGAGTAAAATGGCAATCGACCTCTATATGTTTGTCCTCTCGTGTACTATAGGATTTGCTGCAAATTTGAGTGCTGAATCATTGTCATAAAAAAGTGAAGTCGGTCCCTTAATTCGTGCCCCAAGATCTAGAAGTAAACCCCTCATCCAGACTATTTCACAAAAAATCTTGGCCATAGATCGATATTCGGCTTCAGCTAAAGATAAGGACACAGTAGACTGCTTCTTTGTCTTCCACGAAAGTAATGATTCCCCAAATTTGATACAAAATCCAGTGATAGATCTCTTGCTCATACCTCCCAGCTGCCACTAAAAGCACACCTCTGCAGTCGAGTTAAGGCACCAGCTAAAGTAGGATTACGAGAACTAGCAGCTGCAACCACTTTATCTGCATCCAACATCATCAAGGCAGTACCAGGAGGAGTTGCAGATTCCCAGGCATATTCAGAAGCAGCATAGTTTGCATTTTCTCCAAGGAACCAAACCTGCTCAGATATATATTCAATCATAAGGAGAAATACATTAATGTCAAAATCCAGATCAACCAAAAACTGAACTAGAGTTGCCACAATTTTTCAAACGGGAAAATGAAAATCTTACTGCTGCTTGGACAAGCCTCTGTAGTGCAAGAGCTGACTTTGGATCGGACGCAGACACGGTATCAACTGAGGTAAGACCCAACATAGACCCTGGTTGAGGTGGTGGTAAATCAAGAACAACAGTAACTGCTTCCAAAGCAGTGTGCTTCCCATCAGGACCAGCGCCAACAAGACATGTCTGATAAGAGGGGAAAAATACATTAGTATGTGTTAATGCAGATGATATCACCAATAGCGACAGACAAGCAGGTGAAAATGGGTCATCAGCACCTAAATACTTGTAATTTAGTTCACTTCACAATGCAGATTAAGATGTGAAAACAAGAAATATATAGAACTGGACAAGCGAGACAAGAAAGACAACAAATAGGTCACAAAACACGGAGAGCGAGAGAGAGAGAGAGAGAGATAACAGGCAAAAGTTGAGCTCCAAGAGCGGGAAAAAAAAAAGCAGACATAAATAGGTGCAATCTTCGCCATAGTTGACTGCGCAGATACAAATGGTAGCAGGTGGCATATATGTACGAAAACAAGTAGATTGGTAACTTAAAACGTAAAAAGCAAGCATTTGCCCATGTAAATATAAGCCTAAATTTTAGCTGTTGAGAGTTGTTTTAGCCAGAAGAGGGGGGGGGGCAAAATAGGGATATGACCAACTGCAAAGGTACAGAATATTATCAGAAAACGACAATAAATTTATTGGTCAGACAACATACTTTCCACAGTAATTGTAAGACATCAGCGTCTATCTTCCCAGGAACTTTCGTTGCGAATATCCTCGCAATTTCAAGAAGAGTGACAGCCATATCTGGAGTAGCCTGAACAACAATAGCCCATACATAGATGACTAACATTATCAAAGAAAGGACAAGCTACTATAGGGAACAAAAACACACTGTAAAAATTGGAAGATCGGGAACACAGGAGATATAATGGAAGCAGGCACATTGAATTCAATTGACAACTAGTTCAAACAATCTCACACAGAAGAGTATAATAGATCTTCAGCAACTAGCCTTTTTATTACCAATAGATACTTTTCCCCCTTAATCAATATATCTTCAGTTGCTCACCACAATAAATGGAACAGAAGACAAAACAATGGGAAGTAGAAGACACCACCTTCAATGGACCTCGATTGTTTCGAGGTCGTGGGTTACTGAAGAACCACTATTCACATTAAACAGTTTATTAGAACAAAGGTAATGCTGGGATAATCAAGTCAATGAACAGACATTCAAGCAATCGAGCAAGAAGAGAAATGAAGAACCTTGTGAAGTTTAAGAAGCCCAGCGAAAAAGCTAATCGCTGCAACAGCCGAAGGAAGAAGAAAGCACCACCATCTCAACACAAGCATCCACGAAGAGAGACCAATGCACAGACGACAGATAGGTTAATAGACTATTTATTCCATTGAAACTAGGATTTATTCACAAGCCCCACACGATCAGGAACCCATCGGTCCTGATTTCACACAAACACTTTCAAAGAAATTCATTCATAACAACCCTCGTTTAAAAAGACACCAAGTTTCAAGCAGACACAACCACTTAGAATCCACCATGAAGACGGAGCACGAGGTGAAGGTGAGTCTGAGTCTAAATATGTGATCAAAATCAATGTTCATCAGACAAAAAATATGAAAACGGGCCAAATCCCGCTGGCACGTGCACAGCACCCGCAAGCGACCACGCACGTGCGTCGCACACGTCTGGCACCGAAACGGCGCGTGTGTCGCACGCACAATGCACGCGCCGACAACCCAGTTCGTTCCAGCTGCACATGGCCTCGCGTCCGGCAGCCTCCGGCGGCGATCCACCACTCGATTTTCTCGTATCGATGAGAGCTTCGACCCTACACTATTAGCAACGAACTTCGATTTACAGAAAATCACAAACAAGGGTGAACAGTACGCGGGTGTCAGGATTTTTCGTCCCCGATCGGCCGACGGCGGTGTTTCACGAAAATTCAATTAAAAGCAATTCATAAACATGAAAAGGGATCGGGAAACATGAACTATGACACGATCGACAATCTCAAGGCGAAGACCTAGGACAAGGAGGAGTCGACCCCTCATCTCTTCTATTTGCTAAGTGGTTGTGTCTTTAAACGAGCAAAACATACTAAAAAAAGAGGGCAAACCCGAGTTGCTCGGGGGATGTATTCGGCCTCTGCTGAAAGTAGCGTGAGTCTAAATATGTGATCAAAATCAATGTTCATCGGACAAAAAATATGAAAACGGGCCAAATCCCGCTGGCATGTGCGCGGCACCCGCCAGCGACCACGCACGTGCGTCGCACGCGCCTGGCACCGAAATGGCGCGTGCGTCGCACGCGCAATGCACGCGCCGACGAACCCAATTCGTTTCAGCCGTGTGTGGCGACGCGTCCGGCAGCTCAAGGCGAAGACCTAGGACAAGGGGGAGACGACCCCTCATCTCTTCTCTTTGCTAAGTGGTTGTGTCTTTAAACGCGCAAAACATTCTAAAAAAAGAGGGCAACCCCGAATTGTCCGGGGGATGCATGTGGCCTATGCCGAAAGTGAGTCAGTCTAAATATGTGATGAAAATTCGTACAACCTATTGTTCTTGATTCAGAATGAAAGACAGCATCTTAAATCAGGGACAGAAAGGATTAGAAGGGGTCTAGCACTATTTATTGAACTTTTCTGGATCGGTTTGACTCGACCCGCACAAAGTTAAGGAAGACGGATGCTGTGCTAATTTCGATATACTGAAAAGGGTTAGTGTTTTTGACTTAAGATCTTCTGCTCTTGCATCACTAAACAGCTCGTCGCTCTTGTAATCCGTTTCTCTCTTGTTTAAGTTGTGCAATTATTTCCCAGTCTCCACATGCTTGCTGATATTGCAATTTCTCAAAGGTTTGACGTCTTAAAAGCCCTTATTACAAATTGCAACTTTCCTTTATGGTAACTGCATTAAAGCCTGATTAAATGACATAAGGGTGTCTTTTCTTTACATGGAAGGATGCATAATGTGACTTGATTGCCTACAACTTGTGTAGGTTGCCATCCTTCTAGAAACGATAAAGCACATTTTTAGTAGTTTTTGAGTTCGATGGTCCTCGTCTGGGCCAGGTTCACAATTTTAATGAATGAAGTGAACGCTCACACAAAATAAATCGGTATAGAACTTGATTATGATACCATATTAAAGTGTTCAATCCAAAAGCTTAAATTGATAGGTGAGAAAGTCCACACATATATAAAACCTATACAGACCCAATAGTCGTGTGATGCGGGATGATATTTCTATAAATAATATTATAATAAGTAGTTCTCGGATCAACCAATTTGGTTTTCAATTTCAATCTTTTGAGAATGGAGGTCACATGATCAATTCCTGATTCTAGTCCAAGAACCGACCTCATTTGAAACCGATCGCCTCTATCCCAGATTATCGTTGACAACAAAGATAAGCGACAAAAAGCTCAAGGCCCAATCGAGCACTAATCTTGCTTTGACAAAAGAATTCTCCATGCAGACCGGCCCAAAGAAGAAGAAAGAACTCTCGCCTTTTCATAGGCCTATCATGTGAACTCAGGACAGGCTTTTATGAAACATTTCATGACCGCCCAAATTGTCTTGTTGGGCTTAAAGATCAACCCTCTAGTGTTCAAACCCAAGGCCGTTCATTACTTTTTTTTTTCCCCAAAAGAGAAATTACTTAGGGAAATTGGCGAGTCCGAGCGGATCAGGACAGACCCTGAAACTACCTACTCAAGCCACGATCATGTCGAGATATTTCATGATTGGGACTAGGAAACCAGTTCTATCTAGGAACCGAATTGAACCGACCATAGAAATGGATCCTGTTTTAGGTTAAAA
This sequence comes from Eucalyptus guilfoylei, assembly GCA_016097605.1. Lineage (NCBI taxonomy): Eukaryota > Viridiplantae > Streptophyta > Magnoliopsida > Myrtales > Myrtaceae > Eucalyptus > Eucalyptus guilfoylei. The sequence continues at coordinate 44,331,031 of CM027864.1, read as the reverse complement.
CCTATTACATGAAGTTGGAATAAAATTATTTATCTTTCTTAAATGAATTTAACTTCCTTGTTGCTTTATATTTATATTTGTTTTGTATTAATATTTTACTTTAAACCTTTTCTTGCTCATATTATTTTACCATAACTATTATTCGTCTAATTTTTTTTTTAAAATGAAGCAAGAAAAAGAAAGAAAGTAAAAAAAACCCGGGCTCAACTGAAACGTGGAATCGGATAAGATAAGTTTTGAGATCGGTTTTCAAGTTGAATATTGTAGGTTTTGGGTTCCAGGTCTACACCCTTAATCGAGACAATGCAACCTAATCAGCTGAAAATTGTATCCAAAGGATGGGCCGAACAAACAAGCTTTATTAAGGTGAAAAGTAAGTGGGCAATTAACAATAGATAAAAAAAATAACAGGAGCTTTCAACTACATGTAAGCAAGCATTATTTTGTAATATCTATGTAAGTCTTCATCTGCTTGAAACCGGTAGCTTAGCCACGTCAGGTTCAATCATAATTTGGCACGTGGTGGACAAGCATTTAATTTAATTGATAGGAATATCCCTTTACCATCGATGAAAACTATGGCTTGTTCACATAGGAAGTTTCCAACTTGGATTTCTCCTTCTCCGACAGGACCAACACTTGCAGATAATATATTTTCTTATTTCTCTAGAGAATAAAACTCTTGAGCTACTATACAATTTCTCAAAATTATTATAATATGAAGTCCTTTTTTTTTTTTTTTTTTTTGTGGGATCATCTATATATTACATAGTGCCAATCAATTCCCAACCTACAATCTAGAAATTGACCATGCGACTCTAGGGTCCAAAAAATTGAAACTAGGAACTATTGATTCTCAATTCAATTCTCTAATTTTGTCAGAGAATAAGCTCAAATTTTTTTTTTGTGAAAAATCAAACTCTTGTAATAAAAGATAAAGGTGTATCATTGCGCTACAAAAGCATACGTTTGTAATTTTTTTTTTTGGTCGGAACTCATGTTAGTAATTTATTAACTACAAAGTTTTACATAGTATATCACATCTGCATATTCACTTTTCCTTCTACGCAATTGTCGAATTTGGGAAACTTGCGCGAGTATTTGTGAAAGCTTTCCGTTTATCACTCAGGAGGTCCTATCCCAGGAAGGCCTCGTTAAAATACATGCATTTTTTTCACTATTTAATTTTAATTTATTCACTACTTTACACACACTATTTGTATTTGGTAATTTTTTAAAAGTTTGATATTACTGTGAATATATAGACATATAGATGCATGTTAGGAAGTAAAAATCACTCAAGATCATATGAAAAGATTTCCTCAAAATGTTAAAAAGATTACCAATCCAAGAGCATTAATATAATCCAGTATAACCAAATCCTAGAACCAAAATTCTCTAGTTCAAAATAAAGTGATCTTCCGTACTTTACCGAACTCCTAATGATCCTCATGAATAGCTTAGTAACGGCTCTAAAATTATCATAAACAAATTTTAGAAATTCTACCGCAGATAGATCATTTAAACCTTTATCATCACCTCGCGGGAAGATTATTTGCCCCCATTTAAAAATCCGTTAGCTTCCGGGTTCACTTCGAGAGGGTCACGACAATCACCAAAATCATGGAAAATTATGCAGTTATATCTAATATGAAATTTATATAATTATTAAGGTATATATATTTCATTGAAAATAAAACATTGAATTCACGTGAGTCCTGAAAAGTTCCAGAATTCATGGTCATGCCAAAGGCATTATTCCGGGATTCATTCAGTACTACGAAGTCAATTCCCAACCTCTCATAACAGATGGTCTTTGTTCTTTTTCCCAACAGTCCACGTGTCAGCCTTACGTGGAGCTCCACTGCTTTGCGGGGGCCTTGCCTTATTCGCAATGACCAAAACACCCTCCACATAAATTAAGCCCATTATGATTTGTGGCAGCTTCTCTGGAGGCGCAATGCGCTGCTCAATTTGGTTTTCAGCTGGACCATCTCCCCCAACAAAGGTGTCTGATTTGGGCTTAATTCCCTTTAAAAAAATGTTCAATCTTAGATCCAAATTTCAATTCTGTAATCCCAATTCTAATCTAAACTTTTTCTCTAAAAAAATCGCAATTTTTCACTATAGCCCCAAATTTGTCTCTACCCCTAAAAATCACCATTGATTTCTTCAAGATTATAAACATTAGAGCCAATTGAGGGTTCATTATCATGACCTATATCTTCATCAATGCCTTCACTTTAGTGTGGGGGTTCATTATCATGACTTGTATCACCATCGACACCTTCATTTTGATATGGGATAACAATAGCCTCTTTATATTAATGACTTTGAAAATAAAAAACAATATCGATTTTTGAACACGGTGCAAATTTGAAACTAGAGTGGAAATTGATGAGTTTTTTACAAACAAAAAAAGGGTTACGGAGAGTATTAGAATTGCACCTAAATATGACTTATATAAATTGTCTCATGAATATCGTGAAAGAATAGAGCTCAAGGACAAATTGTGACAATTTAATTGGGAAAGTGAAATGCATAACAATCTATCTGAGCATCAAATTCAAAGTCTCTCGATTCATCAAATAACCGTTCACGTCTTCTTTCAAATCTTGGGTCCATATAGATTGATATGATGCTTCTTCCGGCATTGATCAATTCATGCGCGATGGAGGTTCACTTCTTTATATACCATGAAGTACAACATCACGTCAAGTCATTAACTCATTCTTTGATAATTTATTTTCTTATCTCATGAGTTAATGAGAGACTTCATTAGCTCATAGTGCTAAGAGTCACAATAGGCTTATTCGTTCATTATAGATGGCATCCTTATCTACATATTCCTACCAATTGAAGATACACTACCCTTGACAGCATGAGTGCCAAATTAAGAGTGGATTAACATTTCCATCACTACCAAATCGAGAGCGATTGAATTAATAAAACACTTCGTGAGCTGTAATCCAATATAGGCTTCTACACTAATCAAAGATACATTGTATTTGACCCTGAGTACGATTCCCGATTGAGAATGATTAACATATCTATTGTTCCCAAATCAAGGGTGATTCCCATTTTAATTAAATGCCAAATTAAGAGATGGAAAGAAACAGAGTGCTGACTCAGGGGCAAAATCGTCTTTCCGCCGGAGATGCCAAAATCTCATTTTGGCAGTGGTTTAAAACGGAAGTCTTGCATCGCTCCAACCTCGAATTCTCCAAGTCTCCGATTGTCGTCGGACTCTTCTGTCGCTTCATTCGATTCGTCTTCTTGCAACTCGAGTTCGGAACGAAAGCGCATCGTTGGTTCCTCGTTCCGGGCCTTGCTCTGTCCGCAGAAACCTTCCCCTGTTCTCTGTTCAACGAGGAACCTCCCCTGTTTCTCGCCGGAAATTCAAGAACCGTCGGAATCCGATTCTTGGTCCGAAAATGTCCACCGTCTCGCAGCTCATCCATTTTCCATGCGTTTCCCTCTCGTCGAGCCCTACCCACCACCGTTTCTCCCCCAAGCCTTCGGTCCTCGCCGTCGCCAACCCCGGAATCGCCTCCAGGATCGCCTGCGGCTCAAGAATCCGGCACGGCAACCCGGGTCGCCTCGTCCGACCCGTGTTCCGGGTCAGGGCCGCTGAGGACGGCGACGAATGGGTGCCCGAGAAGGGGGAGGAGGAGCCGGTGAGTGAGACCGGCGGCGGCGGGGCTGCGGTGGCGGTGGCGGAGCCGGAGGAGCCGGAGCCGCCGAAGGAGGTGCCGGAGATCGCCGCGCTGAAGAAGGAGCTGGTGGATTCGTTCTACGGGACGGACCGCGGGCTGAGGGCGACGAGCGAGACGAGGGCGGAGATCGTGGAGCTGATCACGCAGCTCGAGGCGAAGAACCCGACTCCGGCGCCGACGGAGGCTCTGACGAAGCTCAACGGGAAGTGGATTCTTGCGTAAGTTTTCGCGTTTTTTTTTATTTTTTTTTTTTTTTTTTGGGTTTTCGTTGGATTGGATTGGTTGATGAGTGGGAATCAACTGGTGAATTTCTTGCTTTCGTTTGGAGTTACATGGAGAACGTGTTTCTTGATCATGGTTAGTCCTTTCTTTTAGCTTAACCAGGAACTGCATTAACTGAATTAACTGTACGTTGGTACTCAATTGAACTTTGAAGAAAGATTTCAGAGGAAACATTGAATGTGAATTCAAGGAGCTTTGAAGAAATCACAAAAGTTAAACAAAAAGTTTTCTAAAATGTTTCAGTAAAAAACGGAATATTGCAAAACAGCTCATCCGTAACTTAGGATTGATGGTGAGTATGATTTGCCTGCGTATGATAGAACTATCAGGTTGATCGTGTGATCTGTGATGAATGATTGGGAAGAAGTTTGACAATTCAGTATGGCTTTAGTTTCACGTGCCATGTGTAGACATCAATTCGACAAGCATTTGCTAGAAGTAGCAGGACAAGTGACCCCAGCGTGTAAAACTAGAAGGTGTTGAGTCACTATCTACTAGTACAACTTGTTGGTTTGTACTGTTTAAAAGGACCAGAATGGGTACCACATCATATTAGGTTCATGTACCATGAGACTAGCGAATTGACTGAACTCGGCCATCATGTTTGGAATTGTGTTTGGTTGTTTGGGTTATGATGAAATTTAACTGCTTAGCTTAGCTGTAAATAAAATCTCAATCGAATCTTAGCATGGTAACACTATTATGCTTATGCCATGGAGCTGCTCTATGACAGTAACACACGAGCTTTTTCCTCTCTAGGAGGTCGGTTACATGATCCTCTTTCAACAGTTCTTTTTTCTAGAACCATTCATATCTCTAGCAAGATCCAAGTGCCCAACATCTTTCCTTAAAGTGTCATTCGTTTCATCTCAGTGTGGCCACTATAGTTGATACTTACATCTGCTGCTTTGTTTTGAACACATGGTGTTCAAACCTATTATCTCAGCTTGAGTATAGTGCTTTTATTGTGCTTTCCAGGTGAGATGTCTTTTAAGATTGCTGACACGGTTTATGTAGCTCAAAGTTTTCTTCATGATGGAGATTTCATTAGGAATATGTACCTTATATGGATGACAACTACTGACAAGGACGGAATATTTAGAAACTGTTCCAAGTTGCAGACTTTGCTTGAGTTGCTTGCTATACTTTCTTTCATGAATCTAAATGATGAACCGAGAGTAAAATCATATTCTGGTTCTGTGGTAACAGTGGTATAAGCTCCACGAAAGTGTGTCAGAGTAGTCTAAAGTAATTGATCTACTAGCAGGTATCATGTGCAGCTGGTTCCATGTCTGAGGACCTAAAATGCATGCTTGCAGAGATAAGTTTGCATGCTTGTTTACACATATAATTATTCATTGCTTTGTGCGTATTCCATTTGTCTTCTGCTGTTTCCCAAAGTTTTCCGAAGGATCTACGATCATTTCTCCAATTTTCCACTCTGAGATTGTACCTCATATTAGCTGTTTCCTAGAGTGCCCGTTCATCTTCATTGTACATATAGACACTATGCAGTTCTCTCAAAGTGCATGTTGTTATATTGTGATTTCAACTAAATTATGTGGTTTCAGGTACACCTCTTTTGCGCAATTATTCCCATTGTTCGCACGGGGTACCCTGCCATTGGTGAAGGTGGAGGAGATATCTCAGACCATTGATTCGGAGAATTTCACTGTCCAGAACTCTGTCCTGTTTTCTGGCCCACTGGCTACGACTTCTTTTAGCACCAATGCCAAATTTGAAGTCCGAAGCCCCAAGCGCGTGCAGGTTCATTCTTGGTTCCTTAATGTTATTCTCTCTGTTACAACTCTAAGGGCTATTTGATTTGAGTGTTTCAATAGTTATTTGCTAAAGAAAATTAAGGAACTGAGAAAATTGCTTTCTTCAATGCCATATGAGTAAAATTAGATGCCAGATTGATGGAGTACTACTTTTGCTATATGAATGTCAGCCAAATGAGAACAAAAGACAAAACATGTGAATGAAAAATGGATAAATTCTACTTTTCGGCCCTGTATTTTGACGCCTTTACTGATAAGTCCTTGTAGTAGTAATTCACCTAATCAATTTATTCTCTTTTCGCAATTTTTCTAATCAAGTTCCTTGGCACCAAATCCAGCCGAATGCAGCTGACGTAGCCATCGGATGATGTCGTAGTGTTGTGTGGACTAAAATTTTCCAATATTGAATGTCCACTTGGTTGTCCATATTGGCTGAATTTTATCCACATGAGCATCTGCATATTTTATCTGCATCATACTGGTGATGTCCAGTGGCCATGTCGGTTGAATTTGATTAGATTCAATGTCAGAGGGACTTGATTAGAAGAAGAGTGAAAGTACAATAGCACAATGTAAAATTTTCTCTAAAAAGATAGACGGCTAATACATAAAGAGCTGGCGAAAATTCCTGGAGAATCAACATCATTAACTATCAGGAGTCGGATCTTCCTTGTTCTATATGTTTCTTACCTACCTACATGCAGAGACAGCAGTCATGCATTCTTCTCTGTTTTTTCAGATCAAGTTCGAAGAAGGCATCATTGGAACTCCGCGGCTCACCGACTCAATTGTCTTACCGGAGAATGTTGAGTTCCTAGGACAAAGTATCGACCTTGCTCCTTTCAAAGGCTTGATCAACTCTGTTCAAGACACTGCTTCCTCTGTTGCAAAGACCATCTCCAGCCAACCACCCATCAAATTCTCCCTCTCAAACAGCAATGCCGAGTCGTGGCTACTCACCACCTACCTGGATGAGGAACTCCGTATCTCGAGGGGAGATGCTGGAAGCATCTTTGTTCTTATCAAGGAAGGTAGCTCCTTGTTGTCGCCGTAATTGACTAATAAGTGAAGACTCCTTGTAGTGATCCACATACTTCGTTGAGAGGATATCTATGTTTGAGCTGTGGTGTATGTTGATGATATTATGTGTAAAATAAGTCCTCCGATCATAGTCTACAAAGGATTCATAGAGGTTTTTAGTAGTTGAGAACTGAAATTTAGCTCATCTATGAAACTCATATCGATTTTATTGATCATTTATCTTCTCGAAAGTTAAAAGGAGTTTTAGATAGTGTAGAGAAAGTTCTTTGTTTCAAAGCCTTACCTCCTCCACTTCATCAGTCACCTAATTTTCGTTATGAATTGATTTTGGATCAAACAATGGTTTTTCTCCTTTGGATCAATGACCTCAACTCTGGCAAGCCCTGACTACTCAAATTTACTCGTGAACTCAAATTATCAGTCTGCAAACCTCAGTAGATACCCATGCACAATATTCATCTCCAGGAAGATGAGGTTTCTTGATCTATCAACTGATTGAATCTGATCGAAGGTTTCTTGATCTTACTTTTGTTTCCCTGATTAAGATGAGCGCAAAGATTCCTTTCTGCAGCTGTGCAATGTTTTTACTGATAATCTTTCTATGGCATGATGGTATTAAATGAATCACTGATGTATATTTGATAGACTAGAATCGAGTTGATCCTCTCTATCAACCGAACGGCCATGCTATATCTTGTTTGATTCGAAGGCTATTTGTCAAGTAGTTAATGTCGTCGGACCTCACCATGTTTCCCACGATGAATACTTACAGATTTCATTGCATGCATCCCCTAGTTTCCTTATGAAGATCAGGTGGTTAAGTTTGTGTTTGAACCAGGATACCTCTCTTGCTTAGCAAGAGATTTCTACATGCAAATGTGATTTGAATGCAGGCTTGACGGCATGAGCCTTCCCCTTGGACAATCCAAAAATCCATCATTTTCATTTACTTCCTAACAAACAAGTTAAAGCAAACATCATGAAATGCCTCCAATATTACTCCCCTACTATCCTCACAATTCACAGAGAGGTACCAATCCAATAGTCGCCGAAGGCCTTTCGCATCCACGATTCCGGTTGATGTTATCATCTGGACCATGGAGTCTTTGAAATCTTGCGCGGGATCATATGATTCCATCTCTACAGCGACTATCAAAATGAATTCGGTCCTTCCCATTCTTCGCTTCCTTTGCTCTGCACGCCTTGCCTCTTGCCTCTCTCTTATCATTTGGTCAAGCCGCTCTTGAACCAAGGCGTGCGCCAGGCTCGAGATTGCTCCGACCCGGTCCAGACCGTCGCTCTCGTCATCCTCCTCCGACGAGGAAACGCTGAGTCTGCAGCCGCAACACAGGTACTCACACCCTCTGCTCTGAGGCCTCTGCTTCTTGGATAGCCCTGAGCTCCTCCTCATTCTTAGTCATGAAGGATGAACTACTGAGGAAAACTCTTGCAGGAACCAACCATTTATGAGCAAAATTAGCAAGTGGGTCTCATTAGGAATGATTATGTCTTGAGTTGGTAACTTGTGGTACATGTCCTTTAAAAGGAGTTGAAGCTGTGGTTGGGAGAGGAAGAGCTTTTGGAGGGGAATGGAGGGGGTGTGAATTGTTAATTGGGATTTGTGATGATGGTGTGGACAAATCTCAAAGTATCTTGATTCCCTTTGTAGATTAGGGGTTGGTGGCAATGCTTTTCTGGAAGTTGCGGTTGATTTGGAAGCAATAGGATTAGTGAAGCTCCTAGGGTTTGAGTAGTAGTCACATGGGGAGTTTTGTTGAGTAACAAAGTTGAAATAAGCCTCATTCGGATCAAATGGTGCTTAGTTAACATCCCTAGTAGTGTTGCTCTTTTTATTTGTGATTTGGTCTAGGAATTTTGCCCCCGCAAACAAGCTTGATCATCTCGGTCGTGAGCAATTTGCTTGAGGAGCAGAGGGGGAGGAAGAAAGAAATGTGAAAATTTGATGGAAGGACCCAATCCCAATTCAATTTGAGGATTCTCTTCATTTTTTACCCAACCGAATTTTGAATAATATTGCCCCGTTCTACTCGCTGAAAAATGTCTATTGGTGAGCTCAGACTTTTATTTAAGACTAATTTAGCTACTTTAGAGTTTTATTTGAAATAGAGTTCACTTTAAAAAAGAAGATGACCCTATTTTAGGTCCTCATATGAAATTTTTTTAAAAGTTAATGATTATTGATAAGAAGTGAAATTACTCTAAGGAAGATCGGTGTGAACAAAACTTTCAAGCATACACCTTCAAAGATAATAAAGGATTATTATATTAGGGCCAATCATGAAAAGACTTATTATATGTTAATCTTTTCATCGTGTCTTGAATGAGTGATAGATTGCGACACAACGAGAGCAAAGTTATATCTTTGAAAAAACATAAAAAGACTTAGGATGACATTACTGTACTTTGATGGATTTTCCATCTAGGTTACAGTAGACTTAATGCACTAAACCTTTTTCTATCCTTTACAATTGGCGCTTTCCATCCGTGGATCCACTTTTCCGGCGAAGTGCCGATGCGGCAAACATGCACAAAAAATGGCCAAAATTTGGTCTGAGTACATCAATGCAAAACATCATAACATGGTCATCCCGTCAACACCTCAACAAATTGACAGAAGTTTAGTCAAAGAACATTGCAAAAAATCACAAATTCAATTTATAGAAATTGAAATCGAAGTTCAATAATGTAATTGTAAAGTTAACTAAACGTTTAGGGACCATCCACCTTGAACAAATTTACCGGATTTCTATTTCATTAGTTGTTTCAGTCTTTAGTAATCCAACCCTTCCACCAATGGTGAAAACTCCTTGACATTTGCATCCTCGTATCCCTAATTGAATGAGAAGAATGACCCAAATGCTACACTCGTCTTCCCATTCAAGATGCTAATGGGCTAAAACAAAAGAAAAATAATTCACAAGAACTATGTGCCAAAAGCCACTGTGGCATGATATCTCAACTAAACCATCAAATTCGAATTAAATGAATTTAAATCAAGAAATTCTATGGTCTTTGTGATTTACACAAGGTAACCAACAACCAAATTACACATCCTTGTCATTGGGCTGATCCCAACAAAGGGGGAAAAACAACATCCCAACTTGAATTGGCCCACCCAAACTGACCTCAGTTATAGAATATTCCCAACATATCTCCCATCACCAATTATCACCATAAAAAGGCAGAGTATTTACAATAAGAAAGATCTGATTAATAAGCATCATCGATGTCCAATTAGGCAATTAACCCACAAGCTAACCTTCTTTTAAAGAGAAATCTTTATGGTACAATATCCCCATGGGATATTCCCTTCCTTGCTTCTCAAAGCCTCAAATCCACACCAACCCCAAAAAGTGAAGGTTAGGTAAGCACTGAACCACGCATACCAAGATCTGAACTGACCCCATGAACCATGGCAATAGAATAAGCACAGATAGATCCCATTCAACCACCCTTATTAGCAATTGAATTGATGTTGTAAACAGAGCCCTAGCACGGAGAAAATATGGACAAGCTAAATTATCCCATAACAATCTCTTAAAACCGACAAAACCCATTTTTTCCAAACAATTAGACAAATAATTCCCAGATCGAGTTCACTGTCAATGTCACGTCATACAATAATTTGCATTCGGCCTCAATCGATCCCTATACTATAACATCGACGTAATTGTGTCGAAATTCACACGAGTCTCTCATCGATTGATTAATCAAAAGTGCTAATAATTTATTTTTTTCCTTAGGATCAGCATGTGAAAATCTATGTGCTACAACAAATCCCACGAATTTGCACCCCTACCATCATCATCATCATCATCATCATCATCATCCAACGGCACGCGCACCAAACCGTCCAAACACTTCCCCCCCCGCGAAATCCCCAAACTGCCCTCGTGCCGGACGAGCGTGGGGGCAACCAACTTTCTGGGCGGAGACACCGAAGCACGAAATGACTATGTTGCCCCTCCGTGGCGGATTTAAGATTTATCGCTCGTTATCGCACACTCGCGCACTCTCACTCTCTCTCTTCTCTCTCTCGCAGTCTCTCAGCGTTGTTAGGTACAACCGGAACGCCGATGTCGCCGAGCTTCGTGTACAACGGCGATCTCGCCGCCGCCGGCTCCGGCGGGAAGCCGGCCGGCACCGGCCGCGTGGCCTCCGTGTACAGCGAGGTCCAGACGAGCCGCATCGACCACGACCTCCCCCTGCCGTCCGTGCTCAAGGGCCCCATCAAGATCGTCGACGGCCCCCCGAGCTCCGCCGCCGGCAATCCAGGTCCGCCCCTCTTTGCCACATCCGTTGGATCCGGTTAAGCGTTTTTAGCTTGGCTGTAGAGTAGAGCCTTCGCGATCGGTCGAGGAGTTGTTGATCCGCGTTGTCGGATTGCGTGCGCGTGGTTTTGTCGAGGGAAAACTGTGCGCTTCGCATTTTGAGGACTGACGATGTGTAGTTTTTGGTCGCTTGCTGGTTGCTGAGTTGAGCGCTGTTCGGAATCGAGATTCCGGTTGCGGTGGGATTTGATAGTGTGCGTCGTGGTGGTGTGTTCGCAGGGGAGATCGCGAAGCTCTTTCCGTGTGTGTTCGGGCAACCGTCGGCAATGGTGGTGCCCGGTGATTCCGCCTCCGATGGACCAAGCCAGAAGTTGAAGATAGGAGTGGTGTTGTCTGGAGGTCAGGCTCCCGGAGGACACAATGTGATTGCTGGAATCTTCGGTGAGAGTCATAATAATCTTATGATGCTCTGGTTGATTATTATGTGATTCCTCTCTCAAGCGATTGATTCAGTTATGATTGTTTCTCTAAAGATGTACCTTTAATGATAATTTTTTTAAAAAAATTTAAATTTGGTGCTAGATTACTTGCAAGATCGCGCTAAAGGCAGCACATTGTATGGGTTCCGGGGCGGTCCTGCTGGCATCATGAAGTGCAAATATGTGGAACTCACTCCTGAGTACATATACCCTTACAGAAACCAGGTGAGGCTGTTTAATTGTACAAAGGAAATGATGGCATCCATTGTGAGATATGACGTGCCAGTTATTCATTTCAATCATGGGATTTCAAGAAACCTTTGGAACAAATAGTTGGGTGGCTGCTCTGTTTTTTTTTTTTTTTTTTTTTTTTTGGTGCATGGGGAAGCTATGTGCATAAATCTAAAAATGTAGGTTGCAAAATAATCAGACTTTGACTTCATAGTAATGCATTGTCAAACTGCAGCGTGCACATGTTTGTTAAGTGAATGTTTGAGCAAGCTGGCTAAGCACTTTACATTATTTTCTTCTTGCTTCAATTAGGGTGGCTTTGACATGATCTGCAGTGGGAGAGACAAAATTGAATCTCCAGAGCAGGTGAGTCCACTTCCTTTTCGCTCTTTTGGTTGAATAGGATTACCATTTTATGCAAGAAGATGAGGCTGATAACATCTGACCTTTTTTCAGTTTAAACAAGCTGAAGAAACAGCAAAAAAACTTGACTTGGATGGCCTTGTTGTTATCGGTGGAGATGACTCAAACACAAACGCTTGCCTCCTTGCTGAAAATTTCAGGTACACTTTCCCTATGATTATGTTTGTAGTTATCACTTTATGGAATTGGATTGCCTATAATAGGGATATTCTCTGCTTGCACTCTTATCACTTTTTGTTTTGATTCTTTTGATGGCATTGGTACATCCAGGAGTAAAAACATGAAAACTCGAGTAATTGGATGCCCCAAAACCATTGATGGTGATCTCAAATGCAAAGAGGTTCCTGTGAGTTTTGGATTTGATACTGCTTGCAAGGTAAACTTTAGCTAATTATGGGATGCTGAACTCCTTGTTCTTAATTTGGTTTTATATTTGAACTGTTCTAATCATGTTATATGCTGATTGTGCTGATGTGGGATGCTTTGATAGAGATGCAACAAGAATAGATAATTGTAATTCCATCTTGGAGAGGCTTCTCATGTGGTCTATGTCTCTCATGCAGATCTACTCTGAACAGATTGGCAATGTGATGGTAGATGCTCGGTCAACTGGAAAATATTACCACTGTTAGTACCTGATTTGAGTGTTATAAATTATAATATAAGTTACTATACTACTATGTCATCAATCTTGAAATTTCTACTTTGCTCAGTCTCCTCCTTTAAACAACATCAATTTTTAGTATTTGGAAAGTTGTTAGACATTGCGAACAACATATAAGTAAGCAGGTCAGATCAATCACTTCAAGCAGATCTTACTTTCATTCTGCTTAAATGTCTAATTATTTTAAAGTTAAAACAATCCGAAAAGAGATGTCAAATTCGTATGATTACTCTAATGTTTTAGGATATTGCTGATTTCCTTGCAATTATAAGCAAAGCACCGCAAACTTTTTCAACCTCTCCCCAGACTTTCACGGACCTCCCTTTCTACCAATAATGTCAAACACTTATGGTCTTCTGTGTTGTTTTAGTTATATCCGATCTCATCTTTTAAAACATCAGCTTTCCTTCTCAGGCTGCATTGTTCAACCTAACAATCACCTCCTGGTCTGATGGCCATTATGTATCTTCTAAATCCTTTATATTTTTTTGACATTCCTAAATTGCAATTCACATTCTGAAATACTTTTGTGCTGCAGTGCTGTTCTTTTTCCTTTAGGTGTGATTGTATATGTTACTAATTATGGTCCTAGCTCAGTCTAAACAATGCAGCTTGCCTAATACTTCTACAATTCTCCATCTTTTGCATGATCAGTTTCATTGCTGATGGTGGTCCTCTCTAATCTCAAATCTATTTTTGTTTGCTTTCCCTGTCAGTTTCCTTCCCTCAAGTTCTCTGGTCTCAAAAGAAATGCGTCTGCTGTATTCATTCATTTAAGAATTAAATATGCTGTCATAGCTTGTTGGAGACATGATGCATTGCATGATCCTTTCTCATCTTCTTGTTCCTTATCCTATGCTTGCATATGCAGTTGTGAGGCTAATGGGACGTGCAGCTTCTCACATCACTCTAGAATGTGCTCTGCAAACTCATCCTAATATCACCATTATTGGAGAAGAGGTAATTTTCTTAGTCTTTCATTTTGCTTGGATATAGGAATGGCGTAGCCTAGAGGAGAGGAAAAGGAACTATGTTATGTTCTCTTGCACTTTAATTCTCTGTCTATTATATTTATATATATACTCATCTGTTGACTGATTTTGTCAATAATGATCCACCTATGGTAAAAAGTTTTAGCTTTAGACATCTCAATGTTGCTTGAAAAGAAGAGCAATATATGGCGCACCACAGTAATTGAGTGTATTAGTCTGGCGTCTGTCCTGAAACGTTTTTGGCATTTTTCTTTAGTACATTTATGTGCACTAGAAGAAGCTTTTCTGGTTTCCCCCATGCTTAGGATGCTCTTGAATTTTTGCTGATGATTCTGAGGCAACTTTTTGTATTTCTAGCTTATTGCTGGAGTAGCTTGTCCTTTTTGTCATAGACCATTTCTTGATTAATACTGACTTTAGGCTTTACCCAGTTTTCTTCCACTTGAATTTCCAACTTAATCTTGCCTAATTTAGTTGAGTGTTCACTTGTACATGGACGTCACTCGTACAACAACCAAGTAAAAGTGTTAATAACAAGCCTTTTTGTAGAAATATCATTCTCATAATTGTTGAATGGCTAGTCATATGAATTACAACTCGATGCAGGTCGCTGCCAAGAAGCTGACTCTTAAAAATGTCACTGACTACATCGTTGATGTTATCTGTAAACGTGCGGAATTTGGTTACAACTATGGAGTCATACTCATACCAGAAGGCCTTATCGATTTCATTCCAGAGGTAAACTTGTACTTCTTTTAAATGTAGTTTGCAAACCTTTTTAAAAATTAGTTCTTAGGACTGTCAAGTGACTAGTGAGGATACATCCATGGTAGACACTAATTGAACTGTACTATTTGCAGGTGCAGCACCTTATTTCAGAACTAAATGAAATTCTTGCTCATGATGTCGTGGATGAAGGTGGGCTTTGGAAGAAGAAACTCCCAACTCAGTCTTTAGAGCTCTTTGAATTTTTACCTCAAGCAATTCAAGAACAATTGATGCTTGAAAGAGATCCACATGGAAATGTACAGGTAATTGTTATCATCTTGAACTGTTTCACCTAATATTCAGTTTCTTTGGGTTCTGTCATCATTCTTATCTGTTTCTTTGTTTAGGTTGCTAAAATTGAGACAGAGAAGATGCTCATTCAAATGGTTGAAACTGAATTGGAGAAGAGGAAGCAGGAAGGTACATACAAGGGGAACTTCAAAGGACAATCCCACTTTTTCGGGTAATACTGATTTGTCTGTGAAAAATCTGACATTTCTTTTGTTGTTTTACTGGAAAGGTCTACTCAGGAAGGGTATCAAATAATTGTTCCCTTTTTCTGGTGGTTGTAAAATACTTGAAACCTGTAGTTATTCTCGGTGGATTTTCATTTGACCTTGACCATATTGCCTTTACTCTTTATTTAATGCATACTAATTGCCTTTCAGGTATGAAGGCAGATGTGGTCTGCCAACCAACTTTGACTCTACGTATTGCTATGCTTTGGGTTTTGCAGCGGGAGCTCTCCTCCAGAGTGGGAAAACTGGGTTGATATCTTCAGTATGTCTTTTTCCCCTAACAAAGTTCTCTTTGTTCTTGACGGTGGTCATCATTTCCAGTTGACTGGTCTTTATCATCTGTGGAACTGATAGAGCTCACGAGCATAATATATCTTCAGGTGGCAAACTTAGCTGCCCCACTTTCGGAGTGGACTGTTGGTGGAACCGCTTTAACATCATTGATGGACGTTGAGAGGAGACATGGTATACTAATTTATTGAGATTCTTTGTAGGATGATACTTATTCTCTTTCCTGAGACTGAATAATTAAATGGTTCTGAAGCTAGATCATCCTATTTAGTAATTGCGTGCTTCATGGAAGCAATGGGGAGAATGACCGTGGACTAGGTTTATCCCTGTTCTGTTGATAGCGTGGCTGGATCTTTAAGTGGGTTCAGTTTTGATTTATCCATCCTAATATCCTGGCAGTTCGTTTATGTCTCACAAAAATGACAGTTATTCCTGTCTGTCTTTACACATGTCCATGATTGTATGTATCTATGCCCTTAAATTTACATCTTAAGCTGAGTCCGAAATTTTTATCTTAACCCAGGTAAGTTCAAGCCTGTGATCAAGAAGGCAATGGTGGAGCTTGAAGGTAAAAACTGCTGCATGCAGTACACCCGCTAAATTTGACAGTACAAACCTGGATCTTCTAAGCAATGGATATTTTATTGATGTAGGTGCACCATTCAAGAAGTTTGCGTCGATGCGGGACGAGTGGGCCATCAAGAACAGATATATCAGTCCTGGTAGGTTCTCTCTCCTTTTTATAACTAGTGTGGCTTTTCAGAATGTTCATCACTACGTATGATCTGTTTGATGCATGTTTGCTATTTCTTTGTGGTCTGTTGTCATGCATTCCCTTCCTTCTATAATGTCTTGTTATATTCCCTCCTTGCATTTCATTGCAGGTCCTATTCAATTTATTGGCCCAGCATCAGATGCAGTCAACCACACCCTTTTGTTGGAACTTGGAGCTCAAGCTTAGATAAGTGAACAATCTCGTGGTAACGAGTTCCTGGAGAAACTCAAACTTTGCTTGGCTCAGCTCGTGATCTTTTTATGTTTGTTTTTCTCGTTGCATTGGATTTTTGTAGAACTTAGAGGTTGGTTAGAAGTATCGTCAAATGATGCTTTCCACATCAACTTGGTATCTATAGATGTTCATTTCAGATTCATGGCCTCATTCTGCTTTGTGACTACTTATTAGTTGCTCATGTTGTAGCTCTGAAACTAAATTATGATTTGAGCTAATAAATCAATCATTTGGCGATGCTGGGTAGATGATATTGAGATGCCTCATGGGCTGCCAATAAGACTTTTATTTGTGATCATCTTTTATGGTTGGTTGGTATCGGTTGTTCAAGAGTAAAATTCCGAGTCAGATTGGATAGCGTTTCTGTAGGTAGTTCACTCTTTTTAATTGTGCTGAGTAATTTTGTAGTAGTAATTTCTCGAATCACCTAAAAATTATCAATAGGTGAATAAGTAACGTTTAGAATGTTAGTGAATATGAATGGTCAGACATTGATGCCAATCGTGTAATCCTAGAAATGATGAATTGCGCAAAATGAGCTGTGGACAGGCAATGGCCGATAAAGACCATTGTCTCTTAGTAAGGCAAAAAGAAGACAGATAAATCTGTGTTTGGCCGTCTAGATGTAAAAAGGATTTTTGTACGTTATATCTATTGTTTGGTGAAATGTAGTAATAAAGTTAGATGTTTTCTTATTTTATCGTGTCCGGAAACTGCACATCGGTATAAATTTGCCCTTGTGTACTGCTTATAAAAGAGTACCCTTCGTGTAGTCATTGACTCTCAAGAAAAAGGAAAAAAAAAATTACAAATCCCACTACTCTAGAAAATTTGCATATTAATTCTGGAAAAAACGTTATCGGTCAAGATGTAAGAGGCTTTTTATTTATTGAAGAAAAATTGTAAAAAATGTATAATTTGAAAAATATTTTGTCAAAATGATTGTTTGAAATGATTAGTCAATGGCATATGCAACTATGCATTAACGACAACAAATTTATGTTTAAATATTCTTGAACAAAGAAATTATGTTTAGTTACTATATTTTTGTAAGTGGTACAAACGATCATTTTTAGAAAATTATTTTCTCAATAGTTCATTTTCTGCAAAACGAATGAATTTAGGAGCCCTCCACACATGCCGCACACTAAAGGGCTCTCGATCGGTCCGACTGGTTTGATTGCCGGATCGATTGACTGGTCAACGGTTGGGTTGGGTCACGGGTCAAGCCTCGGTTGGGTCATTGGCGGCGACATCATCGATAACGTCATCCAGTGGTTACCGATTGTTGGATGACGTCACGGTGACGTTAGCACGCGTTAGAACTACATAAGACATGATAAAATTTATCACATCTTCATTTTTATCGTGATTATCAAACACGGCCTAAAGTTTTGGACAATCACGAGAGAGGACGTGTATGTGCTAATAATCTCATTTTTAAAAGTTTCCTCTTTGTTTCAAAGGTGTATGTTCCCATGGTAAATTTAGAATAATAATGTATATAACACCCTATCAATAAAGTTTTAGATTTTGAGTGTAATGCAAGTCTATTCCATTTTGTTGTTATCAAGTCAGTTGTTCGAAAATTGGGAAAGAGTAATTCCATTGTCGTTCCACTTCTAACTTTCATTGAACTGATGATGGCTAGAGTGTATACATCACTCTCGAATCCTTTCAAGGAGATCCATGCAAGAGCCAGATCGATTCATACTTGACCTTTTTTCTGTTTATGTTAGATTCATGAGCATATTACACAATTTCCTTCAAGAACTATCTTTCAAAAACTTATATTATCTGTAAGTTCACTTTCCACGCAAGCAAATGCCTTTTCATCACAATGCCAACGATCATGGATCCCCTTGTCACCATTGAGATCCTTATGGCAATCATGTCACTTAGCCAACAAGCTGCTTCCACTACCTTCCATCTCCAACACTCAAATTCTCATCCAAGTCCGTCATCTTCATGGATACCATTGTTGCATTGCGCCACCACTGTGCAAATCCAAAGCCACCATTTGATTTTGAATTCTTGTTATTTTTAAAAAATTAAAAGAAATTTTATATTACAAAGAAAAAATTCGACTATCATTGCAAATGTATTCTTACTCTTTTTTCATTCTGATAATAGAATTTTTCTATAATTGCAAAATGCATTTAAATGGTCAAAAACTTATCTAAAAAGTAGAAAAAAAAAAAAAAAGCTATGACACTCCACCCGTAAGAAGTTATATTGATTGAGAGCCTTTCCTTCATCATCGTGGGGTCGAGAGTTCGAAACTCGCAATTACTAGCGATTTAAGTGGGGGATCTTGATGGTGAGATGATTGAAGGCCGGGCCCTTCGGTTCACGGGGGACCCGTGATGGAGTTCTTAGTTAAAAAAAAAAAAAAAAAAGCTATGACATTACCATAAATGCCGCTCACGCGAAAGGCCAAAAGGAGTGCACGTTTCACAAGAGCACTTTCGTCATCGAATCTTCCAGAATGTGTCAGGAGCCAATTAAGGGTGCAATTAGCGACTACTTTTTCTACCATACATAATACAATCTCCTCAGACAAGCCCAAATTCCATTTTCGCCCCTTGCAAAAAGTACTTTCCGGACCGACTCTGAAACTACACTCTCTCTCTCTCTCTCTTCTCCGCCGGCTGACTTTTTTTCTCCGGCGGAGACTCGGCGAGACCGAGCAACCACCATGTCGGCCCCCAGGAAGCTGCTGCTGACGTCAGCTCGCTCCTGCCGCCGCTCCGCCCTCTCCTCCAGAGCCCTAGCGCCGCCGCCGCCGCCTCCGCCTCCGCCGCGATCGCGCCGCCTCGCTCCCCCGCTCGCCCCACGTAACGCACCGCCTCCTCCTCCTCCTCTCTCGTCCACTTGTCTTTCTCCCGACGGTGCAGATTCGATCGCGCGCTTGCGTGAATTGTAGAGACCTGCGGATTAGTGCCTTTTGAGCACTCCGTGTGGTCTTCTCGGTCATTGTCCTCGTTAGCTCTCGCTGTTGAAGTTCGCTTCTGCTGAACTTACACGCGATGTTCGTGGTTATCGAGCAGAGTGTTAAAAAGTTTGAATTTTTGCGAGTCCTTTCCATTTCGCTTGTTCGAACTTTCGATGGGTCGGCAGCAAAAAATCGCCTTGGAGTTGCTTCGGTTTGGTGTTTGCGCGACGGAGTGGTGTTACTTAGTTTCTTTTGGAAAGATATGTTCTTTTCTCGGTTTAGTGTCTGCGCTTGCTCCTGGAGGACTTGCTTGAATCTGAATTAGTTTTCTTATATCGTGAGGAATGCTTGTTGCCTCAGTGGATTCGTGTCGGGGATAAATTGATGAACCAAGAGTAAATTGTCATGGTTGAT
Source organism: Eucalyptus guilfoylei (assembly GCA_016097605.1). NCBI lineage: Eukaryota > Viridiplantae > Streptophyta > Magnoliopsida > Myrtales > Myrtaceae > Eucalyptus > Eucalyptus guilfoylei. The sequence continues at coordinate 44,311,195 of CM027864.1, read as the reverse complement.
GACATGAAAAGATCTATTTGATTTGTTTTTCCGTGTCTTTGCAATCGGTGAATTGAATATCTCTGTCTGTAATGACAAATGCAGGGGCACTTGAGCGACTTGTTAATCTCGATACGGGTAAGATCCAGGAGGCTAAATTACTGCCCGATGTTCGTGGAGTACAATTTCTATTGCCGGCTGTCTTGGCTGGACTCTTTGGAGCTGGAGCTCTGGAAGTAGCATATGCAGATGCTGATAAGGTCTGATTAGGAATTTAATTGAAAGACCATGTTCTTTGATCTTCAAATGTTTTGATGGGAAGGGCAAATTTTATTTACGAATAAGTAAGCTAGGAGAGATCAATGTGTCCTGCTTATGCTGACATACAGAGTTGGTCTTGTTGCCAAGTTAATACCTATTTTATCACATTTAAGTTGCAACTTGAAATTCCAGGTTCCTGATGTAGTTGCCAAAGTTTAGTGTAAATTTTGTTACATGATTGTTTATATTGAGTTTTGTACAGAACCTAATTTTGCTTTGTGCAGCCTGTCGAGAGTCCTCCATTGCAATCAGAGTCACCATCGGTCGGTGAAAAGCTGGAGGAAATCGCCAGGACAGACCGACAGCGTGTTGAAGAGTCGCTCAAAAGTAAAGGAATGCATTATGGTTCCTACCCCAGGTTTTCCGTCGGTGTTAAAGGTCAAAAGGTTAATTCAGTAGGATGTTTTCTTCACAATAATTTTTCTTATTCATGGCGTAACAGTGATAGCTCTTTTCTATAGTGTGGTTTCAAGAATTAAATTCTGGCTGACGTGAAGGAGTGTGACAGGATTTTTATCATTGGCTATAGAACTGATTGATACTTCTGAAGAAGATTTATGGTTGACCTTGGATCAATGTTCTTAATCTTGTATAATTTGGAGAAGTTGGAGTAAGGTGTAGAATGACTTATGAAGCAATGCATGTTTATGACTGATTTATGAAGTCTTTCAGCATATTTTGACAATAGGAAACACATATTTTGTATTTTCTAGCGTGAAGAATATTATTTTGACTTATCTTTGAATACGTGGTTTTGTCCTATCTTCGAATACATGGATTTGAAGTTAAATTCAACCATGTACTATTTCATTGAAATTGAGTTGAAAATATTACTTTGAGATTTGGTTCTCTATAGCATGCATCATCATTTGAATATGTGTTTGTAAATTCAACTGCTTATCAAGAAATAAGATTATTTGTTAATTAAACAAAAATTTAGCGTCATTGGCACAACTTAGGATTTACCAAACTACATGTTCTTGCTCTGTGGGATGTGCTGCCCTCACCTCCATTGTGCTTTACATGGACCCGAATTCCATCTAAACGTAATTGCATGATTTGAAGTTCTTAAATAAAAATTTATTGTGTACTGCAGGTAACACTGAAGTTTCAGGTCCCTCCTGCATGTGAAATATCCCAACTAATTGCAAACCTTGTTTCCAACCTTGGAGTGAAGGCTGAGGAGCACAGTGGTGGTTCAGATGTGCTGTTGCGTGGTTGGGACAGGTAAGTTGATTGCCTTTAGTGGTTGACTCTCATCCTCATCACTGATGGCAGTTCATTTATTGTTTCCTTTTGATTCCTTGTATTCCTTTGGAAGTTTGATGGTTCTGCAACGAGTTCACTTAAGAATGCTTTGTGCTTGTTTTTCCAGTGCAGTTGCTTGGCAGCTAATGATCAACCCTCCAGAAAGGCAAAGAGAAGCAGAACAAGAGGATCGTGCTGAAAATATAAAGAAACAGGAGGGTGATTTATGCATTCTTATATTTCACTCTCTTATCACTGCAGATAAAGCGGTGAGTTGTCATTTCTCATTAATGGAATTTCATAGTTGCCTCAATATTTTGCATCGGAGCTGAAAAACTTGTAAAATATCTATCTCATGAACTGTTTCTTTATATTTTCAGCACGATCCTCTTGTTCTGCTTCTGAAAAACTAGTAAACTATCTATCTCATGAACTTTTGCAGGAAATTGAGTTCATGAAGCCAGGAAGCTTGACTCCGAAAGAGCTGGAAGCTTTTGTGTCTGTCTTGCAATTGGCGGGTAGAAAGTTGGGGAGTAATAAGTCTTTAGAAAGTAGACCTAGGGAAGGTACTGAAAGGAAAACAACCCTAGAAAAGACGATTACTAGTCTTCAGTCAATGGGAGTGAGAATTTACGGTATTGATGAACCTCCTGTTGATGTTGAAAGCAAGAAGTTATCATGGGACAACATTGCTGGGTATGAAAAGCAAAAACGGTATGTGAAGTATTACATTTATTAAATTTCTCATTCATATAGTTTCAGTTAGCTTATTTTGTACGTATTGGGAGGCTATTTGAAGAGCTATATTATAAAGGTATTGGATAATGCTTTGCTAATGCAACACCTTACTAATTTTAGAGATTTAGTATCATAATTGTTCTGCTTTAGCCCACAGCAACAGAATGGATGTGTGCCCTGTAAAAGATGGATTAAAATCCATGTAGTTAGCTGTTTCTACTTGCCTCTTCTCTGGAAATTTAATGAAGGCGGTGACACAGTCCTACTTTTACTTGTGTAGAAGTGGATGTGCAAAATTATCAAATGTAATAATAGAGGATAGACTTGGGAAGTCAAGAACAGCTTATCCATTCTACAGTGAACTATTATTAGCTTTTGCCGATTGTCAGCATTTTCTTTATTCATAGGTTTTGTGATCTATTGTTGTTTTTAGAGGAAAAGTTATCAAATCATTTTGTCGAAGGTAACCTAAAAGACTTCTATACTACACAGCAAGAATACTGGTTGAACTCTATTTGATCTTTGTATTATCAGAGTTTATTGTATCCTTTCCATTTACCATTTGATAGCATCACGGCTGCATGTAATACTTATGTACAGTATCTTTCACATGCATGTCGTGAAGGGAGATAGAAGACACTATATTACTGGCTTTACATAGTCCAGAGGTGTATGATGATATTGCTCGTGGAACAAGGCGCAAATTTGAGTCGAACAGGCCTCGAGCGGTGCTCTTCGAGGGTCCGCCAGGTTTGTCTGCTATTCGTTATTTAGTTAGTCAAAAGAATTTAAGTGAACTAGTGGTTATGGCCAATAATTTTACTGACCTCTTTCTAGTCGTACTTTTTTGGAGACTTACCATCTAAGGCCCTGACTTTATCTCTTTTCTTTTTTCTGGTATTTTTTTTTAACCGTATGAGCCTTGGAGAAGTAGTTATTGAACATTTTTTGGCCGTGGTTTCACTTGAAAGGATAAGAGCAGAGAGCATTTCAAGGAATAGACTTCTAATCAGATTTTGGATATTTTGGTATAATGCATGCTCTCAGTTGAGTTGAAGAGTAGATTTTGGTAGTACATGAAAAGTTGACATTGTTAAATTGACCAGCTTCTTTTTGTATGTGGGCTGGCAGCCCTTGGTCCGCATTAATGATAGTTCACTTTGAATTGATAAAAATGGGTTTGTGCGGCAATTTGTAATTATCGTGCTAGAGTGCACAATTTTTTTTTTTTGGTCGGTTGCTAGAGTGCACAATTGGCACAATGGTTATTTGCTGCCTGTTGCCATGACCATAGTATAAGCGTGGCAATTTTTTTTTTTTTTTAATTTGCTCAAGTTCCTTTTGACGACTTCTGTATGTGACAAGTGTTGAGGTTATAGTCACTTATGAATGGAAAAGCTAGAGAAGCTGCTGAATTTCCCGATCATATATTGGTGCTGCCTTAGTTTACTGACATTAAAAGACCTTTTAGATTGTATCCCTATCTCTCTCCCCCCCAGCGCCCGCCCCCCCCCCCTTTTCTTTCTCCTTTCTTCTTTTTTTTTTAAAAAAACCTGCCTAAATAAAGCATATGATGCTTGTTAATGTCAGCACTTGAGTAGCAAGTGGGTTAATTCTCCTAATAGTGCTCCATGAGTTATTAAAATACATAGAAACTCTCCTAAATTCGGTAGGAAGAGCGAAATTTATAAAGCATGTATCTTTTTTATGCCTGGGTGGCAATAAGCTTTTTCTGTGCATTTATCATAGTTATTCCAACATTCTTAGTAAAAGTCCTATAAATAGGGAAGTTATTTAATTTGAGGGTTTTTGAAAATTCACCTTGAGTTGCATCAATTTTCTTTGTGTAATATTTTAGGCTGCTTCCATTGGAACAAATTCTTGTTTCTCTGTCCTTGCTTAGTATGACAAATTAGTCTGGCAGAGCTTAACTATGGTACATGTCCAATTCCAGGTACAGGGAAGACATCATGTGCTCGTGTTATCGCCAATCAAGCGGTATGATACCACATCAGCTGATAAGGACATTCATAGCTGCTATCTTATCTATGTGACACATGGCTTTTGCTTTCTGCATCATGCTCTCAGTTAATTGGCTGTTGTGTTCAATACCGCCCTCAAGCGATAGATATATTTCTCTCCTTATGATGACTATGCTAAATAGTTAATAATATGTGCTGCATGGTTGGGTGCATTCGTTGTGGTATGCCTTATAAGAGGAGTGTTAAGCGAGAAGTTTTAATTTTATTGTGTCTAATACTGATTTCTTAAAGTTATGTTGCTGGAGTTGCTTTCGCTCTAATTCTAGCTGCTCTTTGTAGAGGCTATGGAATGTTGGGGATCGAATTTTGTTTTCCTTCTAGTGATAGTGGCGGGATCTTTGGACTGGCTTTGATTGAATTAATATAGTGATGGACTGGCTTTGATTGAATTAATATAGCGACGCATGCTTACTACATGTCTTTGCAGGGTGTTCCATTACTGTATGTACCACTGGAGATTGTCATGTCAAAGTACTATGGTGAAAGCGAAAGACTGTTGGGACAAGTGTTTTCACTTGCCAATGAGTTACCAAATGGCGCTATTATTTTCCTAGATGAGGTATGTCTGGATAATAGGCAAGCTCTTCTTGCTGAAGTAAATTTCTGTGGGAGTTCATGTTATACTTTGTAGAAAGAGACAACTAGCAAGCATGGAGAGATCATAGAGTCCAACATACGACAACTCTTCATCCATTTCTTTATCTTATACGATTGAGCTGGTTCTAATGTTTCTGTCCTATCAGTTGAATATGTTGAGCTCCTAGTTATGATAACTTTGTACCTTGAAGGTCGATTCTTTTGCTGTTGCTCGTGATAGTGAAATGCATGAAGCTACAAGAAGGATCTTATCAGTATTGCTGCGACAGGTAGGAGAGGGTGTTTCCCTAGGTTTCGTGCATCTGTGATATCTGATATTGTCTAGTGTGGAAAGACTATCACTCTTATGTGAATTTCATTTCTGAATACTACTTTTGATCAATGATGTAGATGTGACTAAACAAATCTGTGTTGGTGTTGTAATCAACCTATATTTGCAAGAACACCATTCTTGTCAGACTTGTTTAGATGAATAATCTAGACATTAATGGTAGAACATCTTGGTCCTTTGCCACTTGATCATAAGGTCAATTCTGCAAGTTAGCTTAAGCTAGTAATCCTCGAAAGTCCTTTATTCTGTCACTTTATACATTTTGCTGTGCTATTCTGTCATATGCTGTCTCAACACCTGCCTTTAGCATTCCTAGCAATTGCAGGACTCCCAGCAAATTGTTTTCCCCTCTTGTAGATCGATGGATTTGAACAAGATAAGAAGGTGGTCGTGATAGCTGCAACAAATAGGAAGCAAGACCTGGATCCTGCATTAATCAGGTAAAGCAGGTGCATGTATCTGCAAAGCACCAATTAGGAGTTGATCCAGTCACTTGGTAATTTGCGCTACTCATGTTCTTCCAGTCGGTTTGATTCAATGATCACCTTCGGCCTTCCCGACCAACGGAACCGCCAGGAAATAGCGGCTCAGTATGCAAAGCACTTGACAGAACCTGAGTTGGTTGAATTCGCTAAAGTCACTGAAGGGTTAGTCCCTTAAAGTCTATATTCCATAGCAACTTCTTGTTTTGGTGCTTTAGAGCCAGGAATCCGTTTATTCTACTGTTCTATTTTTATTTTCGCACTCTGGTCTGTACTACTGGAGATTATTACTTTCTGCCCTTTAATTCGTTCCCAAATGTTTTTCTGTGAAGCCCAACTAATCTGAATGTTCTGTTAAACCAGGATGTCTGGAAGGGACATCAGAGATGTGTGTCAACAAGCAGAGAGATCATGGGCTTCAAAGGTATTAGTCGGCATGGACAACGAGTTTTTCCTAAGCCATGGAATGGGAAACAAAACGAACTCAATCAGGGTTTCTGATTTTTTGTTACATTTGCAGATAATTCGCAGGCAAGCGAACAAGGACGAGGAGGGGATTCTCCCGCCTCTGCAAGAGTACATCGAGAGCGCCACAAGCCGACGGAATGCGTTGCTCAGCGTTGCGGAAGAGAGGGCTGGAGATCCCACGACTCGCAAGAACAAATTCCAGTTGTATCTAAGCTAAATTGAAGAGGCATCATTGCCTCCGATTGGCGGGACGCGTCCCTTACTCTTTTACTTTCTTCTCTTGTCCAAACTCACCTAATTCTGACTCTTTCCACTGTAAAAGCATCACATTTAGTTACTCATGGCCACAAGCGGATTTACAGTCATTCCTGTCCGAGGTGGCAAGGAATCTTATAAACATCAACTGATGGCGAAGATTCGCAGACATCGACATGTACGTGAAGAACTAACATCAAAGTTACATCCTTTTTGCACACTTTTGAAATGAATCTTGTAGCTTACCATAGAGACGAGAATGAAAGCAGCAACTGAAGAACACATGCGCGTCTACCCACTTCAGAAGAAGAGATTACAGTGCAGCAAGCTAAGCAAGAGAGCTCCTTCCCTGCATTTCGACAGCACCCGGAAAGGCGAAAAGAACAAAAATTCATGAATTCAGCCGGTTCAGTGAAATCGGCGCGAGCCGCCGGGAGCGGCAAACGGGTGACTAGTGCGTTACCTGGTGGAGGCCGACGGCCGGTCGTCGTCCTCGGCTCGCTTCCGCTTCCTCCCGCCACCGCCGCCGCCCCCGCCGCCGCCGCCCTGGCCCTTCCCGGCCACGGCCGCCGCGACCTGCAGCTGCGTCTGCAGCAGCATCCGGGTCATCTCGCCCTCCAGCTCTGCCCGCCTCCGCTCCGCCTCCACCCTCAGGGCCTCCCGGGCCTTGGCCATCTCCACCTCGGCGTGCTCCATCCTCAGCATCGACTCCGAGAACAGCCTGAAGCTCGTCGCCACGCCGGCAGCCGCCGCCGCCGCCGCCGCGTCGCCGGAGCTCTCCGAGTCGGAGGAGCTGCCCCAGTCGCCGCCGCCGGAGTCCTCGCTCGAGGTGTGCGCGCCGGAGAAGTGCCCGACGTCGGCAGCGTGCCCGAGGCCGCCGCCGCCGCCGGTGTCCGGTGTGGTGCGAGGGGAGGGATCGGCCATTGGAGTGGAGGTGGTGCGCGCGCTCCGTTCGACGCTGAAAAAGACGAAGCTTTTCTCCTTCCTCTGCTTTTCCTTTCCTTTCCAGAGGCGTTTCCCACTTTCGTCGGCCCCCATTGGTCCACGTGTCATCGGCGTGCCACGTCAGCGACCGACGCTTTGAATAATTTAAAATGAAAAGAAATAAAGAGAAAGCTGTGTTAAAAGAAAATCCTAAATCTTGGGAGATTATAAATCGGTTGGCAAGGTCGGAGATTAAGAAAAAAAAACGAAAGTAAAATACGGTTGCAAAATTGTGAATAAGTTTTTTACTGTAGTGGGGACCAATGTCATGTGGCTTGTACTATATATGGAAGCATGAGATGATTAGTGAAGTCAAATCATCGATTGATAAATTGGACATATACGGCATATAAAGGTACAAATAAAAAGATTCAAAAAAATTCATGAGAACTTCTAAAATAATTTCACATTAGAATTGAGTAAATGCTATGTAAGACGATCGATACTTTTGATCAAAATTGATTAGAATGATTATACTGATAAATTGTTAAAAAATTTATGATTAAGTTGGTTAAATTGAAAATTTTAGAATTAAATTGATATTCATATAATAAATTTATATTTATTAAAAATTTTATGAATATATGGGTAGCTATCAATAAATTGCTCAATCATTGATCAGTATGTTTAAACGAGCCCACGCGACAAGGAGTGTCATAGTCTCAAACTATCTCATACCCAAATAAATTTGTGGGGCATCAAATATAAGGATCCATATTGTGTCCATTATGAGTATAACGAACTTTCAGTTTCTGCACATTTAACATAAAATGAACGATAGGTGCACCTACAAACAGTTGTGTAACCGAATCTTTTTATTAATTATGGAGAAGGCCCGCTCCATCATCCCAAAATTAACTAAAATTAAAACTGAAAAATACACTGAGAGATGATTGCAAGGGCCTATGGAAAAAGCTGAGGTGGCAAAGACCGTCGGAATTCTTGGAGCATGCTGACGTGGATTATTGACTGGGATTACTTGTTTTGAGATTAGTCCACAAGCTTCTAAATACATCACATTTAATAATTATTATTATGATTGCAAGATACTGTTTTTGGGCTAAATTGAATAAAATATTTTTAAATAGATGCCGAACCAACAAGCTAACGAGAATCAGAATAATCGCCAATCTCTCTCTCTCTCTCTCTCTCTCTCTCTTCTGCGAAGCGCTGATTCGATCGGACCGAGCGGCGACCGGCGGCGACCGGCGGCGACGACGACGACGACGGCGACATGGCCTCCCGCGACAAGAAGCCGGCGAAGTCCTCCGGCAGCCGGTCCGGTGGCATCCGCACCCTCTCCGATCTGAACCGCCGGTCCGGCCCCGACTCCGATAGCGACTCCGACAACCCCCAGGAGTACTACACCGGCGGCGAGAAGAGGTCCTCTCTCTCCTCCTCCGCCGAAACCCTAATCCCCTGCTCTCTCTCTCTCTCTCGCGTTTCGATTCCGTTCGATTCCGCTCCGCCGGTTTGCCGCGATTGGATTGGATTAGATTCGTCTCGAGGCGTTCGGCCGAGGGGAAGCGATCGTTTTCGATGGGTCTTTGCTTGCTCTGACTGAGGATGGAGATTGGGATTTTTGTTGTTTCTTGAAGGCTTCTTGGGATTTTAGTTGTTTCTTGAAAGCTTCTTGTGATTTTTGTTGTTTCTTGAAAGCTTCTTGTTTTTCATCGCTATTTTCAAGACGTTCCGTGAAGTATGTTATGCATTTTGCCTGCGGTATTCTATTGAGAAAAAGTCGATTTTTGAGTGTTCCGACTTCGTTTGTGTCCACTAGGCAATGAATTAGATGCTAGTGGAAAGGGAAAAAAAAAACTGAAGTTTACAGATTGACAGGGATCCCTTGATCGATGATGGCGTGGTAATGGTGGCGATGGCGATGGGTTGGTTTATTGGGAGAAAATTTGGTTCTTGATTCGATTTCGGCATTTGGGGTTTGTATGCACCAGCATAAATGGATGTACTCATCGTAGATTTTCTACATCGGAATAAGCTATGTGCATGACGGGTCCAGGTATGTAGAGTGGAGCACTTTTAAGGGGGAGTAGCATCAAGGTAATCGGGAGTGCACGTGTAACTAGATACTGGATGGCGTCTACTTGTAGCAGGGTGATTTCTTAGGTCATTTTACATTGGTTTATGAAAAAAAGGGTGAAATTAGTCTTAACTTCATGTTTCATTGGGAACTTACATGGCAAGTCACAATTGCTGGGCTTTTATCTTTTAGTCCACACCTGTACTTGGGGGGCTAATTCTGGTTTTATATTCTCAAATGCACTGGGCTTGTAGAAAAATGTAGCTTGAAGCCTTAAAATGAGGTTGGGATTCCACAGTATCGAATAGGTATCTTTTTTATATAAATTTTAGGACAGGAACATAGGTTGTCATTGACGAGAATTTCCTTGAAGGTTTCAGTGATTGCTGCTTCTGGCTAAGGGACAAATGAAGGTTGCATGAGAACGTACAAGCTACTTTTCTCTGCAACAACCGGAAACTTAAGGGCTGATGTGTTGATCAGCTGCTTTTTTATATTGGATTTATTTATTTCTTAATTCAATATTTATGTACTGATGTTTCTGCAGTGGTATTACTCCTGCGGAAGGACATGAATTTTTTTGTTTATAAATCAGATTTTGTTTGCAGTGTGATAATTGAGCAGTTAGTTTCCATAACTGAGCAAGTGGGTTGTCTGAAGAAATCTTTGGCACTCGTGTCAGAGCACAATGTAATTGATTGTCACAGCTGAAGGCTGACACTTTATGATTTATAATTTGCAGTGGGATGCTTGTGCAAGATCCTTCAAAAGGCAATGATGTGGATTCAATCTTTAATCAGGCTAGACAAATGGGTGCTGTAGAAGGTCCTATAGACAACCTGCTTCCATCTTCAAGTTCAAGGAGCTTTACTGGAACTGGACGACTACTTTCAGGAGAAACAGTGCCGTCAGCTCCTCAGCAACCTGAGACTGTCATTCACAATATTGTTTTCTGGAGCAATGGGTTCACTGTGAATGATGGCCCTCTAAGGAGATTGGATGATCCTGAAAATGCAGCTTTCCTGGAGGTATGAGATCTGATACTTATACTTGAACTTAAAACAAAAACTGAAATTTGTTCTCTAGAGATTTCATTGCGTGAATATCTATGATGTATTTTCAGTTTAACATGTTTCGGTGGGCAATGAAACTAAATGAAATTTGGGCACTGCACCTTTTATTTTCCTCCAAGTGGAAAGAGACATGAAGGATTGATGCGGAGTACTCGGTTCTTAAGGAAGTCTTGATACATAATAGGGTGCAACGGTGTGAAAAAAATCTATAGAGCCAATTTGTTTTTCTCATTGTTGATGCTGGTGGTGGAGATCAACTATATTACTCTGTCAGGAATTTAAACCAAACTCATTGATTGTTCTTGCCTTTAGCTTTGTTCTATTTTGATGAGTATCTGATGTTCTTTTGGTCTAATTCAAAAAGCCTTGGTACGATTCTTGGGAATTTTTATTCCTGGATCTGGATAACAAATGTGTTGTTAATCTTACAGATAGTTGTCTCCTGGCTAGAACTTCATTTATTTTTCCAGTTCTTCTTTTGCTGCAGTGTTCATGTCTTATTTCTCTCCATGCAGAGCATTAGGAAGTCTGAGTGTCCAAAAGAGCTCGAGCCTGCCGACAGGAGATCCTCTGTTCATGTGAATCTCATAAGGAGGGATGAGAAGTGCCCTGTGAGTAATTTCTCTACTGCTGTTCTTGTTGCAGTGTCTCCCTTCCTTATATTATTAGAGGGGTATACTTAGCTGATACCAGAGAATACACTAAATGGTCTTTTTCATGAAATCATGTGTTTCTATCATTTCTGCTTTTGGTACACGTTAAGAAAACCCCCTTGGTACCACCACTATAAGAATATATCTAGGCCATTCAGACTCTGTAATTATCGAGTTAACATGCATCGTCTTGCAGGAACCAGAAAAGCTCCACGTTCCATTTCAGGGTGTTGGAAGAACACTAGGAAACAGCTCTACCCCTGCAATGGCAGCGCCTGAGACCGCCTCTGCTTCTGTTGACAGTGCTCCTGCCCCATCAGCGGGCCTGGTTGTGGACGAGACAATGCCATCAACTTCGATTCAGCTTAGATTGGCGGATGGAACCCGGATAATTGGACGTTTCAATCACCACCATACTATCAGGGACATCCGTGCCTTCGTTGATGCATCTAGACCTGGGGTTTCCAGGACTTACCAACTGCAGATGATGGGATTTCCTCCCAAGCTCCTGACTGAACTCGACCAGACAATAGAGCAGGCAGGCCTTATCAATTCAGTTGTCATGCAAAAGTTCTAGACCCTGCCTCTAACAAGAGTACCGAGGAGGTGAACATGCTGGGTGTCGGTTATGTCGTTGTGGCTTGCTCGTGTTGACTCAGTATACACTTTTGAGGCTGTGAGGAATTTCAGAATAACTCACTAGTATTGCCAAATTAGTTGCGTGATGTCATTTGCATATTCTGTTGGTTCTGTTCCTCGGTGTAATCGCTCTTTGCTTCCTTAAATTAACAAAAGTACGTTAAGATTAGATCCCACTTCCAAGATCGAAACTAAAAGGCTCGAGTCACAGCACCAATCAATCAACCAGGAAGTAAATTAAAACAGTCTCCGTTGGAAGTATCGAGGCTGAGAATGTCTTGATTTCTTCTCCAATTGTCCATTGAGGAATCGTCTTTTTTTCTAACGGTGTGAAAATGACTTGTTAAATGGGCACTGACCCAGTAACCAGAGCGGGGATGGAGCCACCTCGCTGTCGGAAACCTAGAAGACCCTGAACTTGGAGTATGCTTACCAAGGTAAATTTCGATAGAATGGCACTACGCGTTACTCCAATAAATAATTAAGGAAGACTTTATCGATAAATCCTGACTACCTGGGTTGGTCAGATAGAGTCCTAGTCATCTAGGAAAATCCTTGGAAGCGGTCAACCGCGGTATTGTGACCGCACATTTTAGCTCCTCCATGCTGTGTTGGTATCATATCACACTTCCTGTGTTCATTCTCGATCCTTCGTGCCGACCTCAGAGAGATGGTGGGACAGGCACCGGAAATACAGATGTTCCACCTACCGCGAACAAAGCGAGAGAGCAAGCACCCGATGAACCAAGACAGACAAAGGGAAAGCGTTTGCTGCTGCAGAATCTTCTCATCGACTCCATACGGTCGAACAAGGAGAAAATGGCATGGAGAGAGGTTGTCCTGATGCTGATGCAAGATCAGACTCCGGTGACTTGGAGGATAGAATCAACAAATGGCTGGCTAATTTTAGGAATGAAATCTGAAGAAAGGGAGTACAAACGATAATTTGGAGTCTGAACCCAGGTCATTCGTTCGTTCTTTAGACTTCCTCAGGCTTTTTGTGGGATCAACAACAAGGCCCATCCTGAGGTTGTGTCCATAGGCCCTTATCACAAGGGAGGAGACCATTTAGAGGAATTTGAAGTGTACAAACGGCCGTTCTTATGCAAATTTCTGGATCAAATGAATGGAACTTTTCATTCGCTCATCCTAGTAATGGCAGCTTCCCTCGGAGGAACCATGAATTGGTACATTCTTAATGTCTGATGCTGACTTTGGGGAAATAACGATAAAATTGATTCGCGGTTGAAATCCTGTGCCTTCTGGGCGAGCAAACCCGCCCAAGAGGTAGTTCAGGCTAATTCACTTGAATTACCCGGCCTTAACAGCTGTGGACTTGTCTTATTCAATAAGTAGGTGCCGTTCCTCCCCAGCCTTACATGAGCTGAGGCTACACTTATCTAATATATATGCACTTATTTGAGAAATCTTCTGAACAATCCATACCGTGTGAAACAGACCTTAGGTCATTAGGAATCAAGCATAAAGTCGAAAATCAGAAAGAGAAGAGTTTCGTTTGCATAAATAATAGCATGAATTGGGCAAGAGAAGTTGGTTGTTATGGGGTGAAAGAATAATGACAATGCTATCATCTCCAAAAGTGTAATGTATGAAGATCTTTCTAAGGAACTTTCTCATCAGCTGTCAATCTTCGGTTGATCTGATGACTGCTTATGGTTGTTACAAAATTCAATTGAATTAGCATGTGAAAAAGAATGTTAAAACAATAAACAACTAACAATTAACAGACCCTACTTCGATATATTATTCGGTAATGCACATACACTCATTGCAGCGTGGGTACCGGTAAATGCTCCTTGCTACTGGCCTCGTTTGAACAAGTTTAGTTTGCCTCACCGCTTTCCTCACCCTCTGTTCAAACACGCGCCATTCTATTGTGTTGTTCTTCGTAAAGATGTTTGCAAGTCTTCTCTTGTTCGGCCTTATTGTCGGCATCTTTCCTCCACCGTAATATATTCGGTAACCAGAGACCAAGGATGACAGCTGACTCCCCGAGTCCGTCATGGCAAAGGCATCTGCTGCGGTGCAGACGATAAAGTCCAAAGCAGCTAACTGCAGAAATTTGAATTATTATGCGAAAAGGCAACAGACAATCAGACTAACAATAGTTGCGATAGAGCATGGTCCATAATCATTGCATGCTTCTCAAATCGTCCCATGAAAATGCAGAAAAGAGAAACAACATTTAGAGAAGGCTAATGAAATCAAGCTAGAGGCAACTACTTCCCACAGACTATATACCTGAGACGAAAAGTTTTTAAAAGGTTCCAGTTCACTTGCTGAAAGAAGAGTCTCCTTGGTGACCAAATTAGGATACAAGCTGTTCAAAGCAACCAACCTCGACCTCCCCCCATACATATTCGCTCCAGCAACATATACGTATGTTTTTCTTTTAAAACCAAGAGCAGCTAGCATAAGCACCGCTTCTTCAGGTGTCAAAGGGCACAAGCCTTCTTCCCTCAGGGCAGCAGGAGAAGGCAACCTGTCTCAGACAAACAATTCAGGTAGTCAATGAGAAATGGCCATTCTATCAGAAGGAAAATGCTAGACTGTTTCGCTAAACAGAAAACCAGGAATGTGCCATCTAAAAAGCAGAAGAAAATAAAAATTTACTGCAGGATGCAAAATAATTCATACTTCGAGCTCTTCTTTAAAAGAGTCAATGCAGGGAAATGGACTTTGCGGAATGCCTCCAATTCCTGTCTCTCTTCTTCGCCTCCACCAAATTCACACAGGGAATGAGCCACCATGTCGATCTCGAACCTCAGGTGCAGAGCAAGGTACTTAGAAGCTTTCCCAGAATGACCTCCCTTTTCTTTCAGCATTGACTCTGCATAAGGACCTACGAGATAATGATCTAGCAATCCAGGCTGTGGACGCTGTCGTACTCTCTGAAGAAGCAAAGCCCCAGTTTCTTGTATCTTTGGGACGAAGTGGAGAGCGTGAAAATTACATCTGCAACGAAGTCTCTAGATGAAGTTTCCTCAATTAGAAAGAGCAAGCATAAAGAAGGAAACAATAAAAAATAAAGTAAGACTGACTTTAAAGAGAATGTTAAAATCCCTCACAGGGTCATGCTACAATAACTTTGTCTAAGCTTAAACCATTACCTGCAATTGAGATGGCATGGGGTCAAATGCTAGACGATTTCCAAATCCAAGGAAATGGACAACTCTATTCTGGATCAGAAGAGGAAGAATATTCTTCACATAAAAACTCGGTTTTGATTCCTTTCTGATGTCAGTATCTGTAATCTGGAAAAATGTCCACGTAATTAGCACCACCAAGGATGAAGCCTAAAATGCTAATTAGAAAGCCACCGGCATTGTTTTGAAGCGAGTGACTCACAAGACTGCCAATTGCCTCCAAGTCTAAGGATCGTAGCTCTTCAGGGAGCTCCTTCACTATCCGAATATCAGGAGTCAAGTAGTTAATAAAATTCTCCTCCTGATAGATATCGCTGAATTGACTATAATGGAATTAAAGGGTTACTTTCCAATGAGAAAGATAAAGGATAGAGAAGCAAATATCTGACCAAGAAATGTATATTGTGCAAATGTTGAGCCTAATAAACTTTCAGACTTAACAGCGTAGACGATCAACATTCACCATGGGTAATCAACACCAGAAGCATAGTATCTTGACACCCTAATAGACGACAATCTGTATAATGTGTACCCTCCACTACAGTTTCACTGCAACAGAGTTTTTTCCTAAAAGGGAAAATAACATCATATAGAAGAAACAGGTAATTTGATGAGTTCCTGTTTGAAAAATCTAAGATGACAGAAACTGAGAATGAATTGTCACCTAAATAGTAAAGGCTTTGAATTAATATCTAAACCAAACTATCAGTTTCAACTAATTGTTAACCACAATGATCACAGAGGAATGTGTAGATTGAAGGAAAGTAACTTGCAGAGAATAAATGAAAGATGTGGTAGGAAGTTACCTAACATCTTTCCAGACACTGCTGTATAAAAATCGTGGAACAACAAGAGTTGCATTGAGTAATCTTGCAATAGCAACAGCATTACAGACCTGCTTAGAATCAAGTTGAGAATTTAGTAGACAAAAGACGCAAGCTGCTATAATTTGGCCATCACTGGAATTAAAGTAGTGTTACAATTTAGCAGAGGGATTACTTACAGCTACTCTCTGCTGGTTCAACCCACCATTTGCAGTGACCATTATGTATCCATTGTTACCACCTGTTTTAGTAAAGCTATGTTTAGTAGATGGCCCAAGCATTGTTCATGGTTTTCTTTTTCATGATGATGCGCTAATTGTTTCCATGTACACAAAGAAGACGACATCATCATCATCATCCACATTTACAACCTCTCCATTTCAGTGCACACAACCAATGTATCTACACAAGCACATGCATGCACGGACATGCGTGCACATGAAGAGAGAGAGAGAGAGCTTACCACTAGGTTTCCAGTTACGTTGATCTGAACAAGGTTTCCATGCGGAAGCTGGAATATATGGTTCCTGCCATAAGTCTTGTGGCTCAGGTTTTTTATGACCCTGTTTGACATAACCCAGAGCCAACAGAGCTACCGTCAGATGATTAAGCTCTCCACTCTCCGAAGGCCAAACTGACAAAGTATAAAGATAGTGCATTTGTACCTCTGCCAAGGCATGGGCAGCCCAAGCCAGCAACCTTCCATACACACCCGTCCAAGGCTTCACTCGTTTCCGGACACTTTTCATGCCTCCCTTCTGATAAAAGTGAACAGGATCAATAGACTAAAACGTTGGTCTCTGTATATTGCCATCTAGATGCAAATCTTAGCTGCACAAGGTTCGGTACATAATATTTTACCAAACTAAGGTGAGCTCCACTTTGTTGAACAAAACAAAATATTTTCGATATAGAATAAACTCCCAGGAACTTTCGGAATATTGGCTTTCCTCCAACTACAATAACTTTTTAATTTGGTAGGATTATACTTACATATCAAGAGACCACGTTTGTAAGCCAGCTTACCAAAATGAAAAGCAAATTCTTGGACAAAAACACTGGACCTTGGCAGAATCAAATACCATAATAATATAGCGACCTACGTTCGTTGTACGACTTCCCTCAATGGATCAATAATTAATGCCAGCCCATTTACAAGGTCTAGAGAAGAATTCATCCATGGAAGATGTCAAAGCTACTCCATTGAAATCTTCCCAGCATACCCTTTTTAGTGACACGTCTAATGAAAAGCTCCACAACCACGGAATGCTTATCCATATAATCCACCAAATAAAAATTCTTCCCAGGAATTGAATCTCAACAGCTGCCGCAGGACATACCTTGACATGAAATGAAACTGCAGAAGACGAATTCCCTGAAACTCCACCTTCAATGCCAACCTTTTGATCTTGCAAGCTCAAGAGCATCCACCAATTCACCAAGAGAAAGCAACCCACCAACCCAATCACCAAAACGACCCCCCTTCTCTTGTACCACCTTCTCGCCATCCTCCTCTTCACCCTCTGCTGAGTTCTGGAGACCTCCTTATCACGGCCCCACAGGAACTCCCAAGCTTTCATCTTTACGCAAGAAAACGAGGACCCACCATCGCAAGAGAGGTCGGGGTTCGAGAACCGGCTCGGCCGAGGCCTGCCGGGCTCGGCTGGGCCGCTCCTCGGGGACCTGGGGCGGAGCGAGCCGGCCCGGAAGCCGGCCGACCCGGGCTGGTTCTCTTCGTCGGGTTGATCATTGACTTCTCCGTTCGACCTTCCCATCTCATAGTTTTGGATCTGGGATTGATCGAAGCACGTGGGTCCTTTGCTGACGCTCCAAGGATTCGACTTTTCCGATGAACCGGGTCTTCTTTTCTAGGACAAGATGGCAAGTGGATACGGGGTGGTGTCTTGAGTTACAAGGATCTGGTATCAAAACATCATCAGCATGCGCGTGTGATTTGAGGATGGCAAATTGCCAAATGAGGAATCTTTCGTTTTCAGTTTGGTTTTTGAGTGGAGGTGGAAGGATGGGGGAGTTCGTGGTCTGGTCGGGTTTCTTCCGTTCGTTGTCTGAAAATCTGCGTTCTTTATTGTCTGCTCAGGGCAACAGACACGTTGAGACAGTCTGGTCAAAGGCAACGAGATCGGAAATGACAAGGAGGGGAAGCAAGACAACGGCTTGGCCTAGTCTTTGCACAAATCTCGGGATGGTGTTTATTTAAGCGTCACAAATTTACTATTTGAGTTTCATCGTTTGCGAAAAATATTGACTCAAGTATTGTAATTTCTTAATAAAAGTCCTTATTTGACTGTTACAACTTTCAATAGATCGCTTGACACTTAAGTGAATAAATACCTAATAAATACCATGTTAACTAATGTGATGATAATGCGATGGTACTATGATGGCACATGCCGTGGATGCGATTCAATAACTAAGAATGTAAAGGCAAGCAAGCATTTTACCACCATTTGGCTGGAGGACGAGCGAAAATGGTTTGTTTTCTTATGGTTCCATGATGGGTAATGAATTTTAGAAGAATATTCAAAATCATGAAAAATTGAGACGTGAACATTGATATTTTCTTGACTCTTAAGGTTCGTTTAGTAATGTTTCTATTTCGAAAAATAATTTTTTTTAAGAAATAGTCTTTTTATATTTCTATTTTTCTGAGCAATTTCTGAATAAAAAAAAGTGTTTAGAACTATATAAAATTTCTATTCTTGGAATGGAAAAAGAATAAAAATATGATTCATGCGATCCATAAAATTTCCATTTCTTTTAATTTTTTTAAAGATTTTTTCTTTTCTTATTCTTCCTTGCTAGCCATCGACGATCTCATTCACTAGCCAACAACCGATCGCTGCAGTCAGCCGGCGGTAGATCAGCGGACGGTGGTCGGCTGTCGATCGACGAGTGACGGAGAGCGGCAATGTTGGCGGAGGGTGGCCGCGGAGGTTGGCAATGACAGTCGATCAGCAATTGGCTGACTAGCGGCGGTAGGCGATCGGGCGGCAATTGGCAAGTGGCGGTCGGTTAGCAGTGGTGGCCAGACAGTAGGGGTAGTAGCGAGGGGCGAAGGGCAGCAAAGAAGATGAAAAGAAAAAAGAAAAGAAAAGAAAAACTTAATTATAGAAATTACTCTTGAGAACAAGAAGTTAATTTTTTTTTATTTCTTGTTTTTATTCCAAATCTATTTCGCGTTCACTTTTTTATTCCGAGGAATAGGAAAAATTAGTTGATGTTATTAAACGGATTTATGTTCTTTTTCTATTCCAGGGAGCAAAAGATCAGAAAAATCAAAGAACATAAATGTTTCCAAACAACCCCTTAATCTCCAATTGAGTAAACTTTAGAAATGGTGAAGTTGGCAAGGCAATTGGATTCATTCTTCATGAATTTGAGATTAGTTTTGTCTAAAGCCATAGTACATCTTTGCATATCTGTAATTTGATGTGACGATTCACCTTTTTTTCCATATTGATTTTATCCAATCTTTTTTCACAGCTAATGAAGAGTAGATCTAATTTACAAATTAAACATTTGGGTTTAGGGAAAATAGGCAATCCACAGCAAATTCGGTAGTCGCAATATCTCTAAATAGCAATTCAAAACATGAATAGTTTAATAAACTAGTGGTCATTGCTCAAAGTGGGTATGATTCCAATATCTCCAATTAGCACTACAAATCATGAATAGTTTAATAAACCAATTGTCATTACTCAATGTGGGTATGATTCCACTAATAAACGAATATGAAAAGTCGCACTTCCCATCCGAGGGTGCGAAGTCCAACACTTCCCAAAATTCGGGAGTAAAATGCAAAAATTCCAAGAAAAGGAGAACTTCGCCACGAAGAGAGGGGGAGAGAGAGTTCCTTCACCGAACGATCCGGATGGCGGTTGTGGCAAACGACGGGTGAACAGACAGAAGCTCTGTCCGAAAAAGTCGAATTCTTTGCGCTCGTTGGAAGCATACCGTTCAAGATATGACCTTTTCCACATGTTAGTGTGGCAGCAGTGGGAATCAAGAACCGCCCAGAAAAGGCATGAACAAGAAGGGATTGGCCATTTTGATGAGAGCCAGGATGAGACCCAGCGATCCCAGCAAGATCCTTCTCTCCCCTCTCGCTGTAATCACTTCCCAAGTTCTCTTTGATGTTTCTTGGAGCGTGTCTGGGTTTCCGGTTTCAGTGTTGTTGCGTTGACCCGTGAGGATGCTGCATTTCTTGATATTTGGACATGGGACTCTCTGTTTGTGGGAAAAGTTGAATTTTTTTCTCTGCTTTTGTTTTTGTTTCCGGGTGATTGGAGAAGATGATGAGGCTGTTGTGTTTTGAATCGATTACCCAATAGGAGAAAGTGAACCGGGTGGCGCCTGATAATCAAACAAATCAATCTGGTGGAAGTGGCATGGAACCTGCTTCAGAGGGTGGAAATGAACAGACCAACTTCTCATGCCGAAATAAAAGGTTTTCTTTTGATTCTCTACTTTTAAAGAAGACAAAGAAATGGTTTTGAGTCTTACCTTTTTGGACCCCAAGGTTTAGTTTTTGGTTGTTGTTGAGTTCTTTAACCTGGGATGAAAACATATGGTGTTGTGAATTTGATGGGCAGGCCGTTTGAGCTTGTGAAGGAGTCGATGCACTCGGCAATATCGATGAACAAAACAGAGGTTTTGGATGATGTGCTCAATGATTTCACAGAGGTGGGATGAGTGGTTTGACTGATTGTTAATCAAATTTGCGAGGCAATAGACAGTTATACTTACCGGGTTCTCACAGTGTCAAATATGAAAAATGTAGGGTTATTTTAGCCTCTCTGGAGAAAGCCGTAAGGCGTTGCTGCTTTCACTTGCCAAAGAGTATGATCTTAATAGAGCACAAGTGAGGGAATTGATAAAGCAGTATCTTGGACTTGAGCTTCCAAAAGGTTAGCAATTTGGTTTGTATGTGTCTATCAGTAATCATCATTCTTGTATGTGCTCTTGTTGGAAAATTAGTGATGTTTTCGAACTTTGACATTTTAGCTGATCCAGCTGAAGAGGGTAATGTTGTCGAGGAAAGCTCGCTTTCTGCTTTCTATCGTATAGAGAGAAATTTGAGACATGCTCTTAAGCCAGCATATGAAGTTCTTTTTGAGAGATTGAACACGCATCCTGGAGGGTTGAAGTTCTTGTCCATCCTTCGAGCTGATATCTTGTCGATTCTCGTGTAAGGTTATGGTTCATATCATATAAATGATTTGGTTATGTATGGCCTGGACAGCTTCTAACTTTTTGGTGAAGTCGATTCTTTCACCTTGTTTTATGCATGTTCGTACTGCATTGAGCAGTACAATAACACTTTTTACTATTTAAATTTTCTAATTTCTGATTAATCCTGAAGTTCAGACATTTACATAAAAAGGGCAAGTGTTCCGGCCCTAATTGGGAGATCTGATTTTGATTGATATAATCTTCATAAAAACAGAGAGGAAAATATACCATCCCTGCGAGCACTGGATTCCTATTTGAAGGAGAAGCTTGGCACGTGGCTTAGTCCTGCTACTTTGGAGCTTCATCAAATCACATGGGATTATCCTGCTTCTTTGCTAGAAAAGATCGTGGCCTACGAGGTTTGTTCTCTTATTCTTCCTACCTCTGGAGTGTGACAGTTAAGAGCCTTTGCTAGTTTTTTTCCCCCTTTTCACTGCAGGCTGTGCATCCTATCAGCAATCTTCTAGATCTCAAGAGACGGTTAGGTGTGGGACGTCGTTGTTTTGGATATTTACATCCAGCAATACCTGGTTAGATCTTCAACATTCGATGCTGCCTATCAATGCTTATCCTTTTTAATGCACTTATTTGCCAGTTGTGTGTTTTTTCTCATATTCCTTGCTGTTACAGAGTTATAGCTAGCACTGAACAGTATATATGATTTCATAAGTTGGAATTTACTTTGCTAGTGCTTTTATGGTATCCCCTTGTTAAGTATGTCCAATCAGCAGTATAGAATATGAAGTTGCATTGCTGGACTACATTTCAATGTAATTACAATGCAGCTCTCTTCAAGGCATGTTTTACTGGTGTGTGTTCTAACAGTCAAAGATTGTCAATTCAACCATCAAATGATATTTTATTTATTTGGGTGGCTCGGTTTCTTAATTGGTTGGTTGCAATTCATATTTCCCTTGAGCCCCATTCTGTTCCCAAGCATTTTAGCGTCACTTACTTACATTTTGATGATCTCCAACCTTCAAATGAGATAACTTCCACAAATGCATGAAATTTGAGTTTCTGGATGTGAGGAACACTGGAGTGATCTCATTGAGAATCTGTCCTCCTCCTCCTCTCTCTCTCTCTCTCTCTCTCTCTCTCTCTCTCTCTCTCCCTCTCCCTCTCCCTCTCTCTCTCAAATTCTCTACTATATTGAAGTCATTGCTTCTGCATGTGATCTTGTGCAGGAGAACCTCTCATATTCATTGAAGTTGCACTCTTGAAAACTGTGGCTCAGACAATACAGGCATGTCTTACATCATATGAATTTTCTTATTGTTAGAGATCTCTATATTTAACTCTTTGATTGGATGACAGGAGGTTTTATGGGATGATCCTCCCATACTTGAACATGAAGCAACATGCGCATTGTTTTACTCTATATCATCAACTCAGGTTGGCTTCTTAGTTTTCGCTTATATGAAATATAGAAATCACAAAGCACGTGATTGTCAATATCCATATCTATCAACAGGATTTAGTGGATTGCTTACAAGTTTTGGATCGCATTTAGCTCAATACTGTCCTTTGTAGCATGTGATCTGGATCTATCTGGATGCCTGAATTTAGCAATTGGAACCTGCTAGGGGGATTTATGGCTTTTCAGTTAAATTGTAAACTACCATGCTTCAAGTTTGCGCTAATAAAATGATAAAAGTTTGGAAATAGATAAGTTTGATCAAAGCATTTGTATAATTGT
This sequence comes from Eucalyptus guilfoylei, assembly GCA_016097605.1. NCBI lineage: Eukaryota > Viridiplantae > Streptophyta > Magnoliopsida > Myrtales > Myrtaceae > Eucalyptus > Eucalyptus guilfoylei. The sequence goes on along the minus strand of CM027864.1, from coordinate 44,288,404 downwards.
TGGTGCTGGGGATTGGCCAAGCAGATGCGAGTCATGCATATGATGAAATACACCAATGGTGTTTCAATGACTATACTAGCATCTACTGTTTTTATGGCTGAAATCAAAAGATGCTTTTACATGACTAATAGTATGTGTACTTGGAAATGTTGCAGCCTGGTTTGGCAGGGATCAACCTTGGAAAGTTTCTTATTAAACGGGTCATCACATTGGTGAAACGAGAAATGCCTCAAATTTCTGTGAGTATTTCCAGTATCAGTTAGAACTTGGATACATGTTTTTAATGAGAGAATGTTTGCTTATTCTTCAATATGTAAGACTGAGAAGTTGAATAACTTGTTAGCTGGTTTTGTTATATGTTAAGCTAGCTTACCCATTTTCAGACTCTTTAACTTGGGTTTAACTGGTTTAAAGATGAAATGTTCACTCGATTAATTCCATGAATACTTCACCTGTAATTTTTTAAATTAGAATTGCTATCAAATTTTTTTTTTTTGGGCCCCAATACTGACAAAATGAAGAAATTGCTTGCTTTGTTTCGCCTCCATAACTCTCTGGCTTGTACAACCTTTTGTGTGAGAAGTTATTTACCAATTCATCTTAGTCTGTAATTGTGAGAAATATTTCCATGCTTAGTACTTGTCAAAAAGACCACACTAAGCGTGAGGAGGAGTGATAGAAAATTTAAACACTAAACCACACCTTCAACGGCTTAAACTCCTAGAGCAATTGGCAATAATCCCACAAAATCTCATTGTAATAGTTAGAAACTACAAAATGAAGTTAATGAAGGTGCTTCACAGATTGGATGGGAATCTCTTACTCATGATTGGTACAACAGTTTAAGAAGTGGGTATAATGCCATGAGTAGAGTTGCTTGTTAGTAGACTGAATTAGGTGAACTTGAGCCACATCTGATTTTATTTTGAGATAGCATTAGAGATCATGGCATGGGGGTTTTGATGCGCTTTGATACAAGCTTAGAAACCATCTCCATTCGATAATCTAGAGTAATTCTTTTACTTTCTAAGTTAGACAGTCAAGAGTAGCCAACGTCAGTTGTTTCTTTTCTTCAATGGACCGGCAAATAAAAAAACATTCCTGCAGAAGGCAGTTTTAAGCTAATTTCTTACAGTCCATATCAGATAAATAAATATTACATTCTCTATATTTCCTCTGAATAGTGCCACTGTTAATGAACCTCAAAATAGCAAAAAAGAAAGATCATGATTCTTAACCATTCATTTTAGAACTTTAATTTCTTGAAAGCTTTTGTCTCTCTTTGATGCTCAGTTTTATGATTTTTCCCCCAAAATGTTCTTGAACTACGTTGTGAAGCTTATCACTTTTCCCATGTAGATATTTGCTACTCTCAGCCCAATCCCAGGCTACATGCAATGGCTACTCTCTAAGTTGGCATCTCAGTTAAAGCTGGCTGAAACAGATGATGCCACACATACATCATCTGATCAATCTGGCTCATCATTCTGGGAAAATATACTTGAACCGGAAGAGGAAAGGGCGCTCTTGAACTTGTCTGAGTAAGCCTATTGCTTTATCATGTCATAAGCTTTTGGTGCACTCAATTCCCAGTTAATGAAACTTTGAGTGTAATCTTCTTGAGCTTCCTCTGATCATTTTGCATTGATGATGAAACATAACGTCTCTGTCATCATCTAGTTACCTTAAGTAGTGTTTGGAAGTGCGATGTGTGGAATTGATCCATCAATTTTTCTTGTATTATGGATCTTATGGATCAAACACATGGGTTGGTCCTCAGTATAGATTGTTAATGTTTAAAACAGCTCCGAGGAGCTTATCTCATGATTTATACAATGGTAAATTGTCCCAGAACTTGAGATTTTAGACTTGAAGATGGACCAATTGTCTATGCAGTTAAGCAGGTATTGATTGAGGATGCAACAGTAGAAAATAGGAAAATAGGAAGATTTAAACCTTGGAGTTCCTCCATGGTTAAGTGACTATCTGCCTCTTGATTGCCCATACTTAGTTAATTAGTCGACTGTAGCTCTGCGCTATTTGTAAAGGACTAATGTTTGGGAGGGTTGTATGATCTACAGAAATCTCTTTTTCTCGTGGATATAGTTGTTGCTAGTTTTGGTCTGTTCCTGATAAAAATTATTTAGTGTTTTCTTTGTTGTTTTGTGAGCATTTTAGTTGCTTATCTGAGATCTTTTTGCTGAATTATGATTGGTAATGTCCTTTTCAGAATAAATAGCCGTTCTTGGTCTGTTTCTCTTCTATGTTCATATAAATTGTTGTGCATCACAAGGTCAACTCTTTGGGTTGGGTTGCAGGGAATACAAAGCAATGACAAATGGCATGGAAGTAATGTTTAATTTGCTGACCACAAATGACTACACATGGACCAACTCACCTGAAATGCTTTCAGTATTGAAGCCTCCTCTGATGCGGCTCTGTGCCAGGTAAATTTTTTTCTCTCCAAACTTGAGTATGTGCCTGGTGTGTTAGTAAAATCAATTTTATGGTGGAAAACAAGATCACAAGTATTGCTGAACAATAGTGATTTGCAAAATGTAACAAGAAGTCAAGTTCTGGTGATGGGTGAAGTGCTATTATTTGCCATTCAATTTCATTTGCTGTGCAGATAATAGTGGCATTTGCCTACAAAATTTATGAAACTTGGTCAAATGACTGCAGGTACCTTTTGCAAGAGAAAAAGAGAGGCAAAGCATTAGACTCAGTGGCCAATTTTCACTTGCAAAATGGAGCGGTAAACTGTTCAAACTTAAATCTTTCGTAACAAAAGTTAAAACTTCTAAATGATCTAGAAATATAAACATGCAAAATTTTCTATTAACTTGCTCTTTCCTATTTTTTCCTCGATTGGGAGCAGATGGTTGAAAGAATAAATTGGATGGCAGATCGGTCGGAGAAAGGACAGCATCAGAGTGCTGGCATCATGGTAAACTATGTGTATAGGTAATTATCTCAAACCAATGTCCCTGAAAGTTTTTGTGTCATACGTGGTTCAAGGATGAGGAAGCATAGCTGAGACATTGTCTTGGCACCTGAATAATATAATGTGAGATTTTATGGGACCACTGCCAACTGTTCTAAAAGCTTAAGCTATTAGATGAAGGCGTGGTTTATTATTTAAATATTCTAATATTCTCCCTCACGCGTAGTCTAGTATTTTGCCTAGTACTAAGCGTGGAAATTTAATTGGGGAGGCAAATAGGGGCCTAGAAGATTCAAACTCAGAACCTCCTAGCTCTGATACCACGTGAGATTTTATGGGACCACTGCCAACTGTTTTAAAAGCTTAAGCTATTAGATGAAGGCGTGGTTTATTATTTAAATATTCTAACATATAACCAGGCTTCCCTCCAGATTTTGCCTATGCTAAGGGTGCAAGCAACTCAAGCTACTCGTGAGCTACTCGTGCTTGACTTTTTCACCTATTCAAGATTGGCTCCTTTCTTTTTTTTGCGAGCTCAAGTCAAGTTCGAGTAGCTCAAATAGCTTGTCGAGCCGAATTTAAGCTTAAATATACCTGACTTAATTGGATCACAAGCCTCATTGAGTATCTCATTGATTTTACTATGTAATTATTATTTCACCCGTTAATATAATTAAGCACAGATAAAAAGCGTGGGTGCTAATATTCCAAGCCAAGTTGAGTATGACTGACCTCAGGAAAATAAAGATTTTGAGTTTTATATAATTAAAATCGAGTCAAGCTGAGTCATGCTCGACTATGTTGAGATAAAGCATAAAAAAAAGTACTCAATCGAGCTCAAGTTGAGCTTTTGAGCTTCTAGATCAGGAGTCGAGTCAAGCTTTGAGCCTGCCACCGTGTTGGCTTGACTCAACTCGATTGCTCTCCTCAGTCCAGATGAAACAGGGTGAAGTGTGAAACACATCAAAAAGGGTCATGCTTGCTTATATCAACTTGTTGTCATGTATCGGGTTCAGTTCTTTTTATTTGGTCTTCATTTTGAGAAGATGATGTGAAGTTATCCACTGCAGGCTGGAGAACATTGAGGAATTTGCTCAGTCATATTTCAGTACAGGGCAAATACATTCCTCAGATGACATCCTTCAATATGTAAAGGTAGTATTCTTTTTCCTTGGACAATCATGACTCTATGCATTTATCAGCACTGAGAGCTCGAGATTGGCACTATAAGCTTTCCTCTTCCCTGTCTACTAATTTTGTGTATCTACTTTTGTCTATAGGGAGTAGAGGCATGAATAATGCAGCTGGGAAGGTTGCGTAGTAGCCCAAGTATTCTTCAATGAGAACGCAGTTGTTTTTGCGCATTCAAAAACAAAAGGAATGTCCATACATCATATTAATTGCATACGAGAAGACAATACCTTATCCAGTTAAATTGACTTCAGTGGACGAAATGACGTTCTTCGGGAGCACCGGAAAATTTCTTGAGAAAAAGTTTCCTTCTAAAAAAGGAATGTCATTATAAAGAGATTGAAAAAGATCTGGGAATATCCAACATTGGGAAGAATCTTCTTGCAAGTAGCCTTGTTACTTTTGAGAAAGCAATGTCAATTTGTCGACAGATTGTACTCTTTCATTTCTTTGGATGGTTCTTCCAAGTAGAAGCATATCCTTTTCAAATTGAGACAGGAACTTCTAGTTTCTACCGATAATAGTACATTGTAGTTCACACGTTGTCGATCCCGCTCCAACTCTAACTTCCAACTCAATGAAACGGAACATAATGCATAGGTATTCTCTCAGGAGATGAGCGATGAGCCTGAGGCTACCCTTCCTGGATTTCATATTGCTTTGTTAGGTATCAGATGTGTTGTTAGATCCAAAGAAGCTTGAGGTACTGAACAAGTACCATTTTAAAAGATGTCACAAGTGTGGGGTTTGATAAAATAGTAACCTCCAAGCCTTTCAATTTATAGTAGGACTGACCGGTTTCTTTGACGAAGACACCAATCCCTTAAACTTCAGAAACTCTTGAGGCACTAATTCAATTTACTTTCTTGGAAGCAGAAGTAGCTCACTTTCGACAAAATATGTAGAGAAATGGTTGTATCGATATCTCTTCATAATATGAGCTCTGTTGGACCTCATCATAGGAGAAAGGAAAGTTCTTTACATAGGAATCTTCATCTATTGATCTCCTTCTATGCGGTAGTTGAAAATCGCTATACAATATTGTACAATGGTGACAGAACAGATACGTGTGTATGGCCCGAAAGCACATGGTGAAATAGACCAGAAAACTGATCACTTCCCGCTCTCAGTTTCCACATGACTGGTTTCCAGCACGTACTCCCTCATGAGCGTTGTGTTAGCTTCATCCATCAACTGCAAATTGAACAATCATCACTCCCATGAATCATCGAATTCGATGAGCCTCCGAAATGGGAAAGCTGTACATAAGAAGAAAGTCGCCTTTACCTTGGAAGCTAGTCGTTTCAGGTTATCCCACTCAAAATCTTGCTTGCAATATGCCGATCGAACCTGGAACATTGTGTAAGCCAATTGCATAAGTAGATGCTGTAAACAACGAAATAGAAAAGGGAAAGGAAGGAAGAGAGAGAAGCGGATCAACTTACCTCTAAAATGCGCAAAGCTTCGCAGTTCGGAAGACAGGACCATCGTTCACCAGAACCAAAGCTCAAGTCAAGTTCAATATCATAAGCAGGACAGAACAAAACACAGGCATATATTACATTTGATGTTAGAATCATCGGTTTCCTAGAGTTTAAGTATCATCAGCGAGAAGATGAATTTCCTCAATGGATTAGTCCAGAGGGATAAGGAAGGAACTAACCTAAGATCTGGTGCCTCGGGGATTCCCTCATCAAGTCAGCGCAGAATTTGTCCCCGTCGTTCAGAGAGTGTCGGCTCAAAAACTCCGTCAGCTCGTCGTACGCTTCCCGGTTATAGCTCTGCACTGGGAAATCACCAGTAAAATATAAAACTGCCCCAAATATACATGGGCACTTCGTAAAATTGAAACAGTGCTGTGTATTGGCTATGTTCATCAGTGTCACCATATATTTTGCGTAATAAGACAGTGATGACGACGGATTTTGTTTACAGTGGACACCCTAGCACGTATACTTAACAGAGAAAACATAGAAATCAGCAGTTCCGATAGTTTTATAGCTCTTGAGAGCTCATAATTGCCTTAAAAACATCAACTTGGATAGATCCAGGCAACCTTCATCGATGCATTATCCTCACTAAGGTCAAGCAGACACAAACATGCACACACACTCGTAGCTGTTACGACCCTAGAACTGGTCAGACACCATCATTAATCCATCAAAAAATTAGGGTCGATTCGATAAACAGGCATAGTTCACTGATTAGACTATCCAGCACCAGTCAAAATTCTCATGCCTCGAGCTGGTAAAGCAAATAAAAAGCAAAGAACCTGCAGCTGTGCGCTGACGATCCGGACGGCAATATAAGTGAAGAACTTGTGCAGGTGGTTCGCAGCTTTCCTCTCCGGCGATCCTTCTCCGAACCCTGCAATGCAAATATATCAAATATCGATCGACCAAGAGAGAGATAGGGGCAGAAAGATAGAGAGAGCATGTGAAACGTCTTACCGGGGACGTACATCTTCTGGCAATGGATGCGAGTGGGCTGAGAGCTCCGGCGCTTGACGAGCAATGAAGCCGGACAGGCTTCGTCTCTGTCGTGTCTCCAAGATAACAGGGAGAGGCTCCGAGAAAACGGGAGGATTGTGCAGGACTCCATGGCTGGTCTGTAGCTCAAGAGCTTGGAGCTTTTCGTTATCTTTTAGTGTGTGATTCCTGTACTGAAGTTGCCAATGCAAATATCTGCAGTGGCCTATAAGTAAAATATCTTCGAATGCCCAGGTGGAAAGTGCACTTTTTTCCAGAGACTTTCCATGCTTATTTTCCACGTCACACGGATAAAATTGCATTTAAAAATGACAAAATTCAGTGATATTCTCAAGAAATTTAGTATGTCTAAAAATGGCAAAGGATAATGGGGATGGTGGGGAAACATGTGGTGCTTATGATTTCATCAGCAGGACACAGTGCATCAGGAGTCACGTTGGGTATATCCAAAAGTTCCGCGAAATCTATTTTACGAAGTGATTAACAGAAAACACCCATGGAGGTGCGACAATTGCGCAAATGAAATTATAATCGATGATGTTGAGTATATTAAGAAGATTTCGATTTATATCGCCGAGCTTGATTAGTTCATCAATTCATCTGCTCTCTTGTCCTTTGACAAGGCGTGGATTCAAGCGTTAATAATCAGGATAAATTTCACGAGGAGTTTTGTCAGCTCCTAGAAAAGGAAAATTCGCATTACGAGTGATGAGGGAAAGAAGTTGTTATAGTAGTCAATTTGTTAAAAAGTTGACATGGAATGAAGTTGAATTGTTATCAATAGCATGAGTTATGCATGTGAGGAAATATTTGGTGCACAAGTTGTGCCAGCACAATAAATTGAAAAGGCACTGAAGTTGCTACGCATGTCTAAAGTGAGGCCAAATGTTAGGAGAATTATTTTGAACCAAAAGAAAATTTTGAGCGGGCACTTCACTCTTCTCTCCAAATCAATTGAAAATATTGAGTGGGCACTTCTCTCTTCTCTTGTGATCAATTGAGAGAATGCTCTCTTGGGGTGTTTGGCAACCATTTTCCAATGAGCTTTTAGTTGAAAGTTGACATTGACAAGGCTGAAAACTCAATGTTAGTATGGATTAGCATTAAGTTTTTAGCATTTTTGGAATGTTGAAGAGCTCTATTAATAAAATTTCGTGGAGTTCCTTTTTTACCCTAAAAAAATCATGAGAAATCCAAATTTATCCATTCTTAAAAGAACAAAATCTAGACTTTCTCCTTGCAGCTTCTCTAGATACCAAGGTGTCGAACTCAATCGAAAATCGAATTGAACCGAATTCAAAAATTCAGTTTTTTTGGTTTGGTTTTATTTGGTTTGGTTCTCATTAAAAATCAAAATATTTTTTTATGGGTTCGGTTTTTATCGATTAACCGAACCGAACCGAAAAAAAAAAAAAAACCATTAACTAAACCGGCATACCGTATTTCTTATTCTCTCCCGTCTCCTCTCCTCTCGTCTTGGTCAGCTTGAAGGTGCGACGGCGACGGCGACGGCGACGGCGACAAGGACGGCGACGGCGCCAGATCAGTTCAGCAGAAGCTGAAGGTCCAGTGCGAGGTCGAAGGTAGGGTGAACGGCTCCGCCTTCCCCTTCGACCCCGACTCCCGCTTCCCCACGGTAGGTCTCGGCTTTATTTTCTTTTATTTCTTTCGGGCCATGTCGATTTCCCGAGGATCCTGGCTCAGAGGTGTGCGAGGCGACTGGACGTAGTCCATTCTATCGAGCTCGCCCTCATTCGCCAACCCAAGCCGGATAGGGAGCACCGCCGACCCCTTTTTCTCTGCCCTGTTTTGGCCCGTTTCGGACTCGCAGGACTGGGATTCATTGTGGTTCGGCTCACGTGAGTTCTGGTCCCGCCGGATTGTGTCCGGTCCTTTTTAGTCTTGGCTTGATGATTGTTGTGAACCCGAATGCAAATCCGAGTCTCGAATTTGTTGGCATTCACGCTTTAGTCGATGCACCCTACCTGTTTGATGAAATGCCTGAACCAGATTCATATTGTCTTCTTTGATTCTCGTTCTGTCCTTAGCGTATTTTGGTCATTAGACATGGCTTTGTGAATTTTCACGCTGTTTTGTTAGCTTCTTTGTGTGGCCCTGCTTTGTGGGTGTTCGTTTTTAGTACAGGGACATAAATCGGTCCCCTTACTTGAGGTTCAGAGCTCCGCAGGGCAATCGTGGAGACCCGCCCCTAATCCACGGCTTGGTTGTTATGGCTGAAAGAGAGAGTGAGTGGCGAGGGTTTACTGGCGGAGGAGGAGGGCAAAAACCAAAAGCTAAAAACCAAAAACCGAAAAACTGAACTGAACCGTTGATACCCCTACTTTTGGCCACTTAATTAAGTTTTCTGCGATTGGCAGATTTCTCTTTGTTTTATTTACTGCTTTTGTTGGGTGTTCCTCCGCTGAATCCTCGTATTATTTGCTGCTGTAGAGCTGATCGACCAACGAAATTGAGTTCACCTAGTATTAGTTATATTCAACAACTGTTAACTATTTGACTCCATTTATTCTCGGTGAGTTTTTTATGTTTGGGCCTTCTGGTTGCTATTGCTTTGCTCCTCTCATTCCTCACACATTGTCAGTTTTAAAAAATATTTCCAAATGCTGTAAAAGAATTTAGGACTGTCTCGTTTAAATGTCCATCGATTAGAATCCTATTCCTTTTATTCTAGCTCGTGGTCTCTTGCTCTGTTTGATGGCTATTCATGAATGTCTTTGTGCATTGCTCATCCGCCATAACAGTCAATCCTTGTTAAATGAAGATGATTAAGTTAATGCTACCTTATTCAGATTGTTAACAGTAAGCATGACACATGAGCTGTGTGTTTTCCATTGAGTTTGTCTTTTGCTGCTACAATTTAGGCCAGTGATCCTCACATTTTATATCGGCTAGTTTCATGCTCTATTTTTTTCCTGGATAAGTGGTGTGACTGTTTCTTTTTTTGTTTTCATGTCTGCACAACTTGTCAATTAAACATTTGCTTTTTCACTCAAAATGTTGACTCATAAGTTCAAGTTGACATCTTTTAAAGTTATTCATATACAAAGCAAGTGAAAATTATGATATCAACAATAACTTTGCACAATTATATACGAGGAAATGCTCTGAATGATGCACATTTTGCTAGAGTAGATTTTGATCATAATTTATATGGTAAAAGAACGCTTCAAGTGTCATAACTTTGCACAAAGGGACACTTAAGTGTCGTAATTTACGAAAGATACACTTAAGTGTCACATTTGAAGAAAAACGGATCATTTAAGTGCCACTCTGGCCAAAATTCGGCCAAAACGCCGACATGGCATTTTTCCGGCGAAGCCAGCCCAAAACGACGCCGTTTTGCACACTGACGTGGCCAAATAATGCAAAAACGGCGTCGTTTTGGGCGACGTAAAAAAAAAAAAATTAATTAAATTATATTTAAAATATTAAAAAATAATTTTAAAATTAAATTTAGTAAAAATATTAAAAAATAATTTTAAAATTAAAAAAATTTAAAATTTAAAAAAAATTTAGAAAAATTTAAAAATTTAAAAAAATTTAGAAAAATTTAGAAAAAATTTTGAAAAAAAAGGAAAGGTGGGGAGGGGGAGGCAAACGGTGAGCGATCACCCTCGCCGCCGCCGGGGCCGCGACGGCGGGGAGGGGGTCGGCCGGGGTTGCCGGGCCCCGGCCGGGCGCGGCCGGCCCGGCCGACCGGCGGTGAGGGTCATAGCCCTCGCCCAAATTCGACCAGGGTCACCGGCCCCTGCCTGGCCGGGCCAAGGCCGCCAACCCTCGCCGGATCTAGGTGAGGGCCGTGACCCTCCAAATTCGACTGCCCGGCCGGCGGCCGCGAGGGGCCGTGACCCTCGCCGATCCGTGGCTAGTGGCGAGGGCCGCGACCCGCCGACCCGTGGCTAGTGGCAAGGGCTCGCGGTCGCCGGCCCACTAGGGTCGCCGCCCGGGCTAGGGCCCGGGCGACCCGACCCTCCCCTACCGTCGCCGCCCTTCCCAATTCCCCCCCGCCTCCCCCTTTTCTTTTTTTTTATTAATTTTTTTTTAAAATTTTTAAAATTTTTAACATTTTAAAAATTTTTGTAAATTTTTTTAAAATTTTAATATTTTAACTAAATTTAATTTAATTAATTTTTATATATTTTTTTTTACCACGTCACCCAAAACGATGTCATTTTTGCATTATTTGGCCATATCGCCGTGCAAAACGGCGTCGTTTTTGCTTGGGCTTGCTTCGTCGGAAAAATGTCACGTCGACGTTTTGGCCGGACTTTAGCCAGACGCACTCAAGTGATCCATTTTACTTCCGATTTTGACACTTAAGTGTACATTTACATTTCGTTATATGACTTAAGTGTCTCCTTTCGCAAGTTATAAAGACTCTGGGGTCCGCACGTCTAATTTATATACAACGAATTCTAATGATGTAAATGGTGAGGGTAATGGTTCAAATGATGATGTAGCATCTGATATGACATGTTTACGTGATCAAATAACTATGAATTTAAGAAGTAATTGAGGATATTTGTAATTTTTAAGGAGAATGAGCTTCTTTCTTCAAAGCATATGTTATCATATTTTTATTGTAATGAAAGTATTTTTTTGAAAAAGAGAGCACGCAAATTTTTTCCATTTAATGTTTTTTAGCAAAAAAAATGGAATTTTAATTTTAATAAAATTGTCTACATAACATCTTTAACATTATTATCAAATATAAATTAAAAAAGTTGCAAACATCATTTTTTAATTTTAAACAAATTAAAACTTAAAATATTTAGATTAATCACCAAAGAAGCTTTGTAAATGTGTTTTTTACCGAACGATATTTCTCTTAAAATTACTTTTCAAAATAGAATTTACCAATCAATCTTTGTATTTCTTCCAAAGCTCGCTAAACTATTTTGCAATTTCCCAATAATGCTGAACTAAACGCACCCTTCAGTGTCTTGCCTCTTCACAGGTGAAAACTGAAAAGGGCTCTGCGCTTCCTCTTCTCTCAAGCCAGCGCCACCTCCGGCGAGAATCGGCCAGAGCTCATTTGGAGCTCGAAGAAGACGTCGAAGCCGCTCAAGAACAACGCGGCGGAGGTCGAAGAAGGCGGCGGCGGCAGCCATGGACAAGCGAAAGAGCGGCGGGTTAGGAAGCCGGAAAATCCCACCTCGCGGCAAGGTACCGGAGACCATTAAGCCCCAAGTCAACGAGGACGACGCCTCAATGCTCATCGGGAGCATCGTCGAGAAGGGCATCTCCGACGTCCCCTCGACCAAGACCCTCGCCGCCCCGACCCCTCCTCCGAGGGCCACTGTCCTCTCCTTCCCAGTCGCGCGGCACCGTTCTCACGGCCCCGTGAGTTCCTGAAACTTCTTGCGCTTCTTCTGGGTGGTGGGAATTTGAAAATTTTGTCTGCTTTCTTGGGTTTATTGAGTAACGGAAGCATTACACGGGAGTTTTGGGACAGGTCACCAATCCTGCTTCGGTGAAGCGAGGGAAATGGGTGAGTGTTAAGGTTGGCAGTTTCGTGTTTGGTTTGTAAATCTAGCCATTGGTTTAAGGGCAGGTTTGGAACGTGTTTCAGACGGGTTGGAATGTGTAGTAGTAAAGTTAGTGGTGAAGTTTTAGTTTTGAGTAGGGAGCTCAAAGAAGGTAAAATCCTGGTATGGCATTGAGTTATTGGTTGAGTTTGAGAGTCGTTTTTTATTTGTTTGGGAACTGATAGAACAAGGAACTTCCTTGGTATTTTATTTTATTTTATTTTTTTTTTGTTGATAGTGAAATGTCAATCTGCAGCATTGGGGTCCAGTTAGCACGAGATGGGACGAAGATCATGACAGTGATGATCATGAGGAGGATGCTCAGGAAGATAGGAAGCTTGCTGCTTCTGAGCGGATCGCAGCTCTTGCTAGACCAGTGCAAAGAAAGGAGAAGAGGGAATTGAACTTACAATATTGGAGGGAGCTTGTCGCAGGAAATGATTCCTCTTTTGGTAGTAAAAATACAAAACATGGATCCGCAGGGGCTGAAGTGCGAGGTAGAGAGGTGATCAAAAGTGAAGATAAGCCGAACCTTGCAGATGATACATCTTTAAGTGGTGCAGTTCCTATGGAAGTAGATGCAAAAACACAATCAAAATTTGAGCCTGTGTATGAAACATATGGGGGTATCACAGATGGTAAGACTTCTGCATTGATTGGTTTGCAAAGCTATACAGGTAAAGGTGCTCAAGTTCAGGGATGTTCCCTTGACGGTGACAAGAGTGCTGAGGCTGCTAATTTACTTGGAGATTTGGGGTCTATGCATACTAGCAGTAGAACTGGTTCAGTGAAAGTTTCAACCAATGAATCTGTAAGAATGCTGGACGAGGCAAAAGAGTTAAGTTCCTCGTTTCTCGATCATTCTAGAGAGCAGGAAAATCAATTGTCAAGCTCGCCTACAGCCTCCTTGTTTGGATCAAGTGTCGGTGATGATGGGCATAGCCATTCTTCTCTTGAGAGTCAAATTGATGTGGAGAACCGTGCCCGATTACAGAGTATGTCTCCTGATGAAATTGCCGAAGCTCGGGCTGAGATTATGAAGAAGATGGACCCTTCATTGCTCAAGTTGCTAAAAAGAAGGGGTCAAGAGAAATTCAAGAAGCAAAACTTGTCAGGCTCTCAGATAGCTATGGATGGAACACTGGGTAGTCCATTAAGTGGGGCTCAGTCTCTTCAGAATGCAGAATCACGGAATACGAGGGATGGAGTATCTAATTTGGTATCATCGGAGACTGTAAAAGATAACCAAAGTCAGCAGGATCATGCTGGTATCCAGCATGTTGGACCAAGAGATGGCAGTTTGTGGAGTGCTTGGACTCATAGGGTTGAGACTGTACGAGAATTACGATTTTCATTAGAGGGAAATGTCATTCGAAGTGAAATTGACCCAGTTGTGGGGACTGGTAAGTCAATTGCTAATATAATCACTTCGAGTTAGTGTCTCTTGTTATGCATCTCTTTTGGCGCCTTTTGAGTCGAGATGATGGTTCCTTCTCCAAAAATAAGATACCTAGTTCTTCAATGAGTTCACATCTTGTTAGTCATTACAAATGGGGTTGACATGCACTAGTAACTTAATAATGGGAGCAACTTATCTAGCTAGATCATGCGCTAGTCACACCAATGAGTCTCTATATAGTAACTAAGGCAATATAGGTTAAGGTGTCACACTAGTGCATTCCTATGTAGTGATTAGGTTCGTTTAGCTTGACCTATTCTTTTAATGAAATGTGCAAGAATGTAGCATGGGCATCTTCATCAACTGATTTGAATAGCAAAACCTAATGTTGCTGGGGACTGCAATGTCTTGAGCTGCTATGGATTTTGACCTGTATAAGAGCTTTAATTTAAAATGATGACTATAGAATTTGGGATTGGCTTTCGTTCCTTAATAAACACAAGTAGAATGAGCTTTCTTTATAAGCGCCTTTTTTTTCAATTGTAGGTCCTACCCTTATGTCAACCTATGGTTGAAAACCACATGTTCCTGTTCCCAGATTTCCACACCTGGGTGATGTCTGACTGGTGTGGCATTTCTGGTGTCACCGCACCAATTCTCACTAGACAGCTTTATTAATGAGTGATAGGGTTAATATATGCAGTTTAATCTGATTAGCTCCCCAGATTTCATTTGCTGAATTTTTTGGAAGTGTATATTCAATAACTTACCTTCTTGTCTAGCTTTCTCATCTAGTTGGATCAGAGTATGGCATGTTCTATGCTTGAGTTCTATGTGTGCATCAGAGGAATTCTTTAATGTTAATTCAAGTTATGTCTCAATTTATATATATTTTCTGTGATTATATCACTTATCGGGACTATACTTCAGGTCAGAACAGGCAGAATGCTGATAATGTTGCCGAGCGAGACTTCTTGAGGACTGAAGGTGACCCTGGTGCTGCGGGTTATACTATCAAAGAAGCTGTGGCACTTACAAGAAGTGTGGTAAGTTGCCTTTTAAATCAGTGCTTAGCTTATATAGACTCGAAGCTAATCAGATAGTTTTTGCTTTCTCATTAGTGTTTGTTCTTAAGTTCATATCCTTTACTGCTAAGTTACATAAACCTTCTTCACTACTGGCATATTTGGTAAATAATGAATTGATGCTTCAGGTTCCGGGACAACGGGCCCTTGCACTTCATCTTCTCGCTTCCGTACTTGACAAGGCAATGCACAATATTTGCCGGGATCAAGTTGATCTTGTTACTGGATATTCTAATGTTGATAAGGATTCAGTGGATTGGGAGGCTGTCTGGGCATTTGCACTCGGCCCAGAACCTGAACTTGTCTTAACATTGAGGTAATCTTTATTGCATAAGTTTTGTCATCATCCTTCCTTCATATTGTTAGTCAATAAGCCATGGACATGGCCTTGATTTTTGCATTGTTACTGGAAGTTCCATATTTTCTTTTGTTGTGCTAAGCTTATATATACAAATAATTCTAAGCCGTACCGCTGACATGGGCTCCTTGATATCCTCAAAAGAGTTTACACTAATGAGGAAATTGTGCATACTGCTTCTTTTTTTTGTTTGTAACTACCTTATTCACTGGAGCATTAGTTCTTCTGTTATAGGTACACTCCACAACATGTTGAATCAGTGATGGGACTGCTTTGCAATGCTTATAGGGATTGACTAGTGCTTGAATATCCCTTTCTATATTTTCAGATACTTTTGGGAATCTAAGTAATGAGGTCACTTGGTTATGGTCTAAGCTGCTTCTAACTAATGTTACACTGCTTTTCTGAGCATCGTTGGATGATAAATTCTACATTAAGATTATTTCTCCCAAAAGGCTTTATATTTCTAGGTTTTGATATCATATCCATCCATTTGAAAAAAGTTGAAGATTTACTTTAATGCTGTGTATTTGCAGGATGTGTCTTGATGACAACCACAATTCTGTAGTTTTAGCATGTGCGAGAGTTGTTGAGTGCATACTCAGCTCTGATTTAAACGAGAACTTCTTTGACAAATTGGAGGTAAAATTTTCTTCAGAGATGCTTATCATTGTTGTAACTCTTCATTTGGTTGAGTTTAAGTTTGATATGTTGTTCTTTCAGAGAATGAGTATGCACGGAAAGTATCTCTACACTGCCCCAGTGTTTAGGAGTAAACCAGAAATTAATGGCGGTTTGCTTCATGGTGGGTTTTGGAAGTACAGTGCTAAATCCTCTAACGTTCTTCCTATGGAAGAAACAGCTGATGATGAATCTGAAGGGAAGCGCACTATTCAGGATGATATTGTGGTTGCTGGTCAAGATTTTATTGCAGGTTTAGTCAGGATGGCAATTCTGCCAAGAATTCGTTATATCTTGGAGGTAGCTTGATCTAACTGTTGTGTCAGTTTTCGACCTGTTTACTTTGTATAGAAATCATTTTGTCTTCAAATGAATGGTTTCAGACAGATCCGACCGAAGCTCTGGAAGAACGGATGATCTCTATTCTAATTGCAATAGCAAGACATTCACCAACTGCTTCATGTGCTATCATGGACTGTCCAAGGCTCATCCAAATAGTTGTCCACAGATTTTCCATGAAAAGCAGTATGGAAATTCAGCCTTCCAAGATAAAATCTGTTACACTCTTAAGGGTGAGTTATCAGTTCGTATGCATCTTGCACTAGTCTAATCTTTCATGGGACAATTGGTCCCTTAGCCAGTGAAACTCATTTCTGTTTACTTTTTTGAAAAGGTATTGGCACAATCTAATAGGAAGTATTGCATCGAGCTTATAAGGAGCGGAACAGTGCATGCCATGATATGGCAGTTGTATCAACCTGCTTATTCGCTTGACCAATGGACTAAACTGGGAAAAGAGCGCTGTAGACTTTCCTCGTCTCTGATGATTGAACAATTGCGGCTGTGGAGGACTTGCATAGAGTATGGATATTGTGTCTCACTCTTCTCAGATATCTTTCATTCCTTGTGCTTGTGGTTGAATCCACCTTCCATGGAAAAACTGTCGGAGAATAATATCACAAGAGAACTTTTTTCAATATCCATTGAGGCTTACCTTGTTCTGGCAGCTTTAGCTTGTAGACTTCCAAAGTTTCATTCACAGAAACATACAGGCAATCAAAATACAAAGTGTGCTGGTGATGGTACTGAATCATGGTCTTGGAGTTATGTTATCCCAATGGTTGATCATGGAATAAAGTGGATAGAATGGATGAATGATTCTTGCATCTCTTGGTTCTTTGAGTCGCAAAGTGGAAAGAAAAATGACCTGAGAACTCAATCTCTGATGTCCTTATTGTGGGTTTATTCTTCGGTCATGCACATGCTGTCAGTTGTTCTTGAAAGAGTGGGGCCAGACAATGCAATAAATAGCTCTGATGATGGCAAGTCATTGCCTTGGCTTCCCGAATTTGTACCAAAAATTGGTTTAGAGATTATTCGGCAAGGATTCTTTAGCTCTTTGAATGGCAGCATAGATAATGGAACAGATTCTGCAAGAGTTGGATCGTTCATTGAAAAGCTGTCTCATTTGAGACTTAAAAGCGAAAGTGGAACCTCTTTGGCTTCTGTGTGCTGTCTCCATGGATTTGTGCAGTTGATGGTTGAAATTGATCGCTTGATTCAGTTAGCCAAGGCTGGAATGTCTAGTCCTCCAACAAAAGGACTTTCCATCTCAGCAGAAGAGAAAATTCTTGAGGATGGTATGCTCAAGGGTTCTCTTCTTGATCTACAGAAAGTGCTTGACGTCCTTTTAAATGTAATTGCTTCTGAATGGCACTCAATCCGGTCCATAGAGACGTTTGGAAGAGGAGGTCCTGCTCCAGGAGTTGGGGTCGGATGGGGTGCTTCTCGTGGAGGATATTGGTCAACATGTGTCCTTTTGGCACAAAAAGATGCAGGTCTTCTTGTGTACTTGCTTGGAACTGTTCCAGTGGTGTCGGTTGAGCATATAGCCTTCAGTGAGGGCCAAGCCATTGTTTTGCATAGAGTTAATGGTGCCTTTGGAGCTTGTTTGACTGCTGGCCCAAGGGATAGGGTTGTTGTGGAGAAGGCATTTGACTTTCTGTTTCAAGTCCCTGTTCTAAAGTGCTTGAATATATGTATTCAGCACTTTTTTTCTCTTAGCAGGAGATCTCTGACGTGGGAGTATAGTGAAAAGGACCTACATCATATTAGCAAATTATTGTCTTCCCATTTCAGAAAGAGATGGTTGTGTGCAAAGAAAAAGGCAAGTTCCATAGAAGGCAGCGAGAGTACCATACATAAAGCAAATCAAAATAGTAGTTTTTCTCTTGAAACCATTCATGAGGATATGGACATGTCAGATGAGAAAGAGGAACATCCTCCTTGTGATAATCTGACTATGGAGTGGGCTTACCAGAGACTGCCACTTCCCATGCATTGGTTCATCAGCCCAATCAGTTCATTAGGGGATGGCTTGCACAGTACAGATCAGAAAGTTTCTGGTGTCATTAATCTTGTTCAGGATCATGATGATCTATCTGAAGTTGCTAAAGCTGGAATGTTCTTTCTATTAGGCGTGGAGGCAATATCTCATTCGGGATGCACAGATATCACTTCACCTGCTCAACATGTGTCACTAGTTTGGAAATTTCACTCCTTGTCCATGATCTTACTTGTTGGGTTGTCTGTGATTGAAGAGCAGAGAAGTAGAGATGTTTATGAAGCTTTACAAGAACTCTTTGGACAGCTTCTTGATCGAGAAATTATAAGTAGAAGCACTAGACATACTCTGAAAGATGAGCCTGAAATGGGTAGCGCAAATAAATGGGGATTGTTAAAATTTGGATCAGAAATTCATGATAGTTACTCAACATTTATTGAAGCTTTTGTCGAGCAGTTTGCTGCAATATCCTATGGTGATCTGCTGTATGGTCGTCAAGTCGCGCTGTACCTCCACCGTCATGTGGAAGTTTCTGTAAGACTTGCTGCATGGAATGCACTGTCTAATGCTCGGGTTCTGGATCTTCTGCCTCCTTTAGATAAGTGCCTAGCCACTGCTGAAGGTTATCTCGAACCTCCTGAGGTATCGTTCCTGAAAATACTTGTTCTCTTCTTTTGTTGTTTGTTTGTTCAAACATCATGAACATACTTGTTCAAGCAGTGGAATTGTGGTATTGGTTTGTTTTTCTTAAAGTAAATATGTCACCCATATTACTCAAAATGGGGTCAGTGGCTCTTATATACGTATTTTCTCCTCCATTTGTCAGATTAAATTTTTGGGTTGAACTTTCTGCCTAATTTATATCCTTTATGTCTCATCTAATATTTCATTTCATGATTGGTTTTCTATTATGTCATTCCCTGTTCTTCCATCCGGGAGCAAGAAAATTATCTTCCATTCTACGTCTTTTGATATCTACTTCATCTGTAGGATGGTTGTCTTTTTGTTCTTCATTGCAGCTTGCATGTGAGGGGATTCTAAAGTATATACCATATCACTTAATTACGGAATTCTAATGGTCCATTTTATATGTAGTCTCCATTCACTTAATGCCTTCAGGGTCTTTGTTACACTTTCGAACCATTATGTTCTGAAGTGACTGCTTGCCATCACAAGTATTTCTCTTGTTCAAGAATCTTACTTTATGCAGTTGTGACATACTTTCCGTTTTTTCTTTGGCACACCAGAAAAATGTAAAATTTCTTTGACAAGTTGGATATTTTATGAACTCTAGATGTAGGGTAGATGTTATCTCTGGGTAAATGCTTTTTTCCTGATTTGGTAGTTCTCAAATTTCAGAAGCTGCTGTTCCATTCACAATACACCATTTCCAAGGAATGACTTCACTGAGGATCTTGTGTAAATGCTTAGAGACTTGTATTAAGGTTGTTAATGAGTTTCATGTCTTTTCATTTGCAGGATGATGAACACATCTTAGAAGCATATGTGAAGTCATGGGTTTCTGGAGCACTTGAAAGAGCCGCTGCTAGAGGATCACTAGCATTAACGCTTGTCCTGCACCATATCTCCTCTTTCATTTTCCTTGATCATGCAAAAGATCGTGTTTTGCTACGAAATAAGTTAGTGAAGTCCTTGTTGCGGTATTGCTCCCGGAAGCAACAACATGAGGTATGCAATTCTGTTGAGCAGTTGAATTTTAAGCAGTCTTGTAAAATGTGGATGTAACTATCGAATGCTTTGTTCAATCTACTGGTTACTCTTCTTTTCTTGTGTGAAAGGGAGTAATTTTGTGGTGGTCTCTTGCTGCTGGATGGCTATGTATGATAGTTATCATTCAGGGCCACCATTGTGGAAAGGTTGGGATTTTGTAAAAAGATCATGCACTCGCTATCTGATTTGTTCTAGATAAAATTATGAGGAAGGGGGTGTAGTGGGGTTCAGGAGATACGTTTTTTGCAACAAATGTGTATATGCAATGTAGATCATGGCTGCTATTTTTACCCGAATCCCTTTGTTTAGGAAGAGGCATGTACGTGATCGTTCTATTGAAACTTGTAGATTGAATTTGACTTGTCGTTGGGATTTGTTACCGCAGGGAATGATGATGGATCTCATCCAATACAATAAGTCATCCCCATCCAAAATGAATGCACAAGAGGAGGGTGCATTGCAAGCGAGCACTGTTCATGGAAGGCTTGAAGTACTTAAAGAGGCTTGTGAAGGAAATGCATCTCTCTTGGCTGAAGTGGAAAAGCTAAGTTCCAAGTTTCAACTACTCCAGAGGTGACTTGACCTGATTATACCCTCTGCATCACGTGCAAGCACAATCCATGGGGCTCGACGTACCCAAAGAGGCTTGTGAGGGAAATGAGTCTCTCCTGGCAGAAGTGGAAAAGCTAAGTCCCAAGTTTTGTCAACTCTGGAGAAGACTTGGCCTAATTATACTCTGTACAGTGTAGGTATATGTTTTTGCACTCCTTTTAAGTTTTCAGAGTTGGAACAGTGAGGAACAAGAAAAGCTTTTTGTGGTCCCTGTAATTTTTGGTCAGATGGGAATGTGAAAAATGCTAATTTTCATTGAAAGTCTTTTTCTTTTTCCTTTTTACCACTTTGATAAAAGTTCACTGCTTTCTTAGTTTTTGGATGTGAAAAATGCTACTGGTAAATGAAAGTTTTTTTCCTTTTCCTTTTTACCACTTCGAGAAAAGTTCACTGCTTTCTTAGTTTTTGGATTTTAACATCGGCTTGACGTGTTGGCATCATGTCAGCCAAATGTAGAGGGAGATCACTTATGGCTGAGTTTTCATCATCTTTATAATTTGACACCTTCTTGAGAAGCAACATAGAATGATGAAAGCTTGAAACATTCAACGTGATTTAGCGCATGCCTCCCAAGTCACAGCCAAACCATACACTTTGTTGCCTGGATCCTGATAAATATTACAGAACACGGCGTCTTAAGTAAGGAGATGAACAAGGCTCAGAGTACCTCTCTGCATGGAGAAAAATACTCAACCTCAGGTGCATTTTGATGCCTTATGTAGGTATTGGTAACGAAATGAAAAGTCCATCCCCCTTTTGTTTGATAATCATCAACCCTCTTGGTGTTTTGGCTGATTTATATCCTCCTAGAGATATTTATCACTCAACATTGAGTTGCTGATAATACTGTCGACAAAAAATGGAGACAGGCCTCCAGCTTGGTCAGGTGCATCAGTGGAGAAACAAGCTCCTCTATGTAGCTGCATTTTTCCTATTTGACTCTGAGAATAAGGTCACTAGCTGGTTCTTTCGATGGTGTATCGAATCAGGCTGAAGCAAAGGCTCTACTGTAATTAGGCCTCGAGAATAAGGTCACTGCATTTTTCACTCCAAGTATAGTTTAGTTCAGTAGTCATTGAAGCATTAGTTTTCTGGGTAGAATTAATAAAGATGCATTTGCCCAGTAAATGTTTACAGTCTAAGGGCTAGATCTTATCAACAAATTAGGACTCCACCAAGCATTAAAATTTGAGTGAGACATTAGCTGATTTTTGAGAGAACCTCCTTTCTGTCTCAGATTATGTCAAATTCTTCTGCTCTGAGAAAGTATTTGATCTCTGATGTCATGGTCATTCAACAATCCATATTTGATGATTACAGGTTCACGCAGCTTCACTCATTCACGATGATCTCCCCTGCATGGATGATGATCCATCACGCAGGGGCCAGCCATCAAGCCACACCGTATACGGTGTTGACATGGCAATCCTAGCTGGAGATGCGCTGTTTCCTCTCGGCTTCCGTCACATAGTCTCACAGACACCATCTGACCTTGTGCCAGAGCCTCGCCTCCTCTGAGTGATAGCGGAGATTGCCCGATCTGTGGGATCCACTGGAATGGCTGCTGGGCAGTTCCTGGATCTTGAAGGTGGTCCAAACTCGGTTGACTTTGTTCAAGAGAAGAAATTTGGAGAAATGGTGGAGTGTTCTGCAGTCTGTGGAGGGTTACTAGGAGGTGCCGAAGATGAGGATATAAGAAGATTGAGGAGATATGGAAGAGCTGTTGGAGTACTGTATCAGGTAGTAGAGGACATACTCGAAGAGCAAACAAAGAGTGGAATGAGTGACGAGGAGAAAAAGAAGAAAAAAGTGAAGAGTTATGTGCGGTTATATGGGATTGAGAAGGCTTTGGAGGTTGCTAAGGAGCTCAAGGACAAGGCTAAGAAGGAACTCGAAGCTTTTGAGAAATACGGTGACAGAGTCGCACCTCTCTATAGTTTTGTTGATTATGCTGCTGAAAGGGGATTTACTTTTGGCAGCTCCAGTTGATGTCGGATTTACCGCCAATGTTGGATGTGAGTGTTTCTCACTGAACTACATAATACTGCCTGGTGTTTGATGTTTTGACAAAGTGATGCACCACCTAGTGCTACCTTCTGATGAACTTGACCGCATGAGTGTAGGGTTGCTATGACAAGCTCCAAGAAGTGGGTTCTCCTGTCACGGGGCCATGGCTGGAGATATTCGGTTGTTTGGTGAGTTGTTACTCGAAAGGTTACAGTTTCATTTCTGCGGTTTATGTAATCTGAGAAGATAGGTATGCTATATCATGAAGCTGTAAAATTCTCTTCCAGAATTCAGTACTTCCGTGGTTAGATGATTGGTCAATGTTGATGTGTAAGTAACTTCTAGTGAGAGTGTACTTGGAACAACTCTGATTGGCCCAGTTTATGAATGGTTAAAAGCGGATTCGGCAAAGCTGTTTCTACTTCTGAAATATTGCTTGTGTTGCCTTGGCGAGACTTCAAAGGGAAAAGCCAGTGAAAATTGAAGCAATGATGGCTGATTTTTAAGAAGTAGCCAAAAGTTTACGTTAACGTGTACGTAGCTCTCTACTATGTTCGTCGGTGTAGCCATATATTTTGCGTAATAAGACAGTGATGACGACGGATTTTGTTTACAGTGCACACCCTAGCACGTATACTTAACAGAGAAAACATAGAAATCAGCAGTTCCGATAGTTTTATAGCTCTTGAAAGCTCATAATTGCCTTAAAAACATCAACTTGGATAGATCCAGGCAACCTTCATCGATTCATTATCCTCACTAAGGTCAAGCAGACACAAACATGCACACACACTCGTAGCTGTTACGACCCTAGAACTGGTCCGACACCATCATTATCCTCACCTTCATCGATGCATTATCCTCGCTGGTGGCTGGGCGAGCTCGGCCTCGCCAGATCTGGGCGAGCTCGCTTGGCCCAGGCGAGGCCGAGCCTCGCCGTGGCTCGGCGTCTCCAGGGGCCGGCGACGCCCCGGTGAGGTCACCGGCCCTCGTCTAGCCGGTCGCCGGCACCGGCCATGGCCAAGGCGGGCGACCGGCTAAAAGGAAGAAGAAGAAGAAGAAGAAGAAGAAGAAGAAGAAGAAGAAGAAGAAAAAAGAAAGAGAATGAAAAAAGAGGAGAGAAAAAAATTGCTTCTCGGAATTATTCTCGGGACAAAAAATAACTTTTTCCTATTTCTTGTTTATGTTCTAAATTTATTCTCGGGAAAAAAAGTTTTACCAAACACGTTTCTGTTTTTTTTTTTTTTTTCGAAACAAAAGAACATAAATTTTTGTTTCGGGAAACATAAACAATTTTAAACAAACAGGGCCTAAGTGTGGGAAGTTTTTAGGGGCGTGCAATGGGAACTAGCTGAATCGGAAACTACCGAACCGGCTGATTTTGAGTGGTTCCCAGAGAGGGGGTCCGATTCCCGATTTCCATTCTTGGAACCGGTGACCGGTCGGTTTGGCTCCTAGTTCCAGGGTAAGAACCCGACCAACTAGACTGGATTGATTGATTACGTATAATATATATTTTCCTCCCCCAAGTGCAAGAACAGAACACGCCCCACCCCTCTTTCCTTTCTTTCTTTCTCCCTTCCTTCTGTTTGTCGCTATGTTCCTGGCCATGAATTAAAATTCGTCATGTGCACCCCCCAAAAAACGAAGACCCGGTCTTCTTTTTGACTGTGGGGTGATGCAACTGGGGGAATGTGAAGTGGGTTCCTGCACCAGATGCAATTAAAAACCAGAATGACGTGGAGATGGACCTAGAGATGAGTGGGAAGAGGGAGTAGGGGTTGGAGAGTCAAGGATAAATTAAACACATTTAATAATGGAAAGGAAACAAGATCGGAGAGAAAAGAGGGAGAAAGGCACCACAACTGGTTGAAAAAGACAACCTTGCTCTGGGGAGGGAGGTTGCTCCTTTTGCTCTTTCTCTACTGTTCATCTTTTTGTTTGCTATGTGAATTACCAGTTCCACCGGACCGAACCAATTAGTCCTAGATGTTTTCATAGGTATTATGCTAATATATAAAGATAGAGAGTGAATGTTGCATATGGGCAGATGCCACCAGAAAAGTATTATTCTCCAACTTGTGCCTCGTTTCAAATTTCCATAATTGCCATTATTTTTTGGTTCCAACAACAACTAAAACAGATTATTCTTCATAATACATGCTAGGAAGATTATTAAAATAACATTAGATGCATCATCTTGGACATTATCAGTCATTGTAGTGTCCCACGATTCCTATTCTTGCATTCTGGGCCTGTTTGGTTTAGCTTTGGAAAATAATTTGGGAAAATACAAATTTACTTTAAGGTAAAGGGGTTTTCCCAAATGCTATACCGTTTGATAAATTGTAATTTCAAATAGCATTGAAAAGTAGTTTTAATGTAAATACCATTTAACAAAACTCACATTTGTAATGAGCTTTTACTATTTTTTAAATCTTTTTTAGTCTGAAAATCAAATTCAGCGGCCGGCTAACCATTGACCATCTGCTGGACAGCTGGTCGCCTAGGGGTGCGACCTTAGGCGACGCCGTCACCGCACCATAGATTGATTTGGCGGCATCTGCTCTAGGACAGATCGGCCTTTAGGGTGCTGGTCGCCTGGGGGTTTTTTTTCAAAAATAGTTCTTTTCTATTTCTGCGATTTCTAAATAAAAGAATTTGGTAACTACATAAAATTTCTACTTGAATAGAAAAATAATAGAAATGCGTTTAGTCAATTTCTTTTTGTATTTATTCATTTTTTATTCTTGTTTATCTGGCTGCTGGATGGATAGATCTGGCCTCCGGACCGCTAGATTTGGCGGCCTGAGGTCGCGAGGGCCAGATCTGGCGGGCGAAGCGGCTAGACCGCCAGATTGACTGGCCGCGGCAAGAAAAAAAAAAAAGAAAAAAAAAAATCAGCTTATTTCTAGAAATTGTTCCTTAACAAGAAGCAACTTTTTTTCTTTCAAAACTGCTTCCCGAACAAAAATTTAGAGAAATTGTTCCCGTGAACAAATGTTTTACCAAACAGGGTTTTTTATTCCTTTTTATTCCTAGAACAAAAGAACAAATCTGGCGGTCTGATGGCCAAATCTGGCGGTCTGAGGCCGCGCGGACCCAGGTGTTGGTCACCAATGACGCGCGACCCTTAGGTGGTGGTGGCCGCTACTGGAGAAGCCTGACTCTCAGGCGGGGAAGATGAAGATGAACTGTGGAAGAAGATGAACAGTAAACTTACATTTCCAAAATACTGAATATTCAAAGCTGGTTCGGACCTGCATAACGTGCATTGGCCTTTTGGCATTGGGAATGCTGATATCTGGCCAATAATCTTTCAAAAATCTTTGTTAAAGGCAAAATGAGACCGTCTGCCGACTCCTTGGACCTTCAATCCTCACGGGTCAACTGATCTCAAATCAGTCGACTCACCCCCACTCGAATGCTGCTGCCCCCCCGAGCTCAAAACTTCCCTCGCTCCGCGAAGATGATCGAAGCACGATCACTGGTCGATACGACGCGGACCCAGTTCGTGATACTAGCCTTCCAGCTCGTCTCGATCGTCTGTTTCAGAGCTGAGGCCAGGTGCAGGCATGGCTGCGAGCTGGCCGTCGCCTCGTACTACGTGTGGGAGGCGTCGAACCTCACTTACATTAGCACCCTCTTCAACAGGCCAGTCCCCGAGGTGCAGCGCTACAACCCCGGCGTCTCCGGCGGGGACGTTGTCGACGTCGGGACGCGGGTCAACGTGCCCTTCGCCTGCGACTGCCTGAACGGCGACTTCCTCGGCCACACCTTCACGTACGTGTTCCAGTCGGACGACACGTACGGCGAGGTCGCGAGGTTCAGGTACTCCAATCTGACGACCGTGGGGTGGATGGTCCAGGTCAACGAGTATGAACCCACCCAGATACCGGACGGTGCGACGATCAACGTGACGGTGAACTGCACGTGCGGGGACCGTCGCGTGTCCGGGAGCTACGGGGCGTTCACGACGTATCCACTCCGGCCGGGGGACAACTTGTCGGGGTTGGTGGCGGAGTCGGGCCTGCCCGCCCGGTTGCTGGAGCTGTACAACCCGGGTTCGAACTTTAGTGGAAGGACGGGGCTGGTGTTTGTGCCGGCTAAAGGTTGTACCTTTATCTGATCTTTTCAATTATGAAAGTATTCGTATTATTCATGGATATACGGTAAAATTTAATTCAATCAAGACAGTTATCGGATATCATTTCCCATAAAAACACGTGACAGTCGAGAAAAGCAACATGGTCCAAGTCTCATGAATTCCTGATAAGCATTTTCATGGTGACATGCCTTTTGGTCTGCAACATTTCCTCTTCCAAATAAGTTGACTGAAACACACGGCCATCAAAATGCATATCATATAAGCTGACTGAGAGAAGCCTTGGGACTTCTGTTTGACAATGGAAAAGCTCAGCTGTAACTCTTGAACATGGTTCTCAACAATTAGTTCTAGAAATGGTCACTGCTTTTTCCATTTCCGTTGCGTTCAGGTCACTTAACATAGAAATGGAAGACTTTTAACACTTGTAAAATGTAGCCTATGCCAAGTATATGACTCGCCAAAATGAAGATGATGTTGGGGAGTGAAGAATGTTCAATTGCTGATGCTGATTGAATTTGAAGCAAGAAAGAGCTTAGAGATTATAGGATTCTCCTCTTTATTAAGGTTTTGGTTTTGTTATCCTCAGTTACTCATTAAGTTGTACCTGACATTGCTTCGTATGGATGTTGCAGATCCAAGTGGGAACTATCTGCCATTGAAGTTAAGGTGAGTCATAGTGTCACAGAGTGTGAGAGAGTGAATTTAGAGCTTCATTGTGATGTTTCCTTAGTTTCTCATGGATAATCTGAAGCTCCTGTTCTCTGTTTTGCAGACGAGGTTGTTGGATCTTTTATGAGCATTACTTCCCTTATTGTTCCTTCATCTCTAATTGCTTGAGGTCCAATGTCGGGACAGGCCTTAATTTATCCTGCAAGTAACAATGGGTCCAATTTTGATCAGGAATCTCCAGCAAAGCCATCGCCGGTATATCAATTGCAGGGGTAGCGGCAATTGCGTTGGCTGCTTTTTGTCTCTTCACTGGTTTCTATCGAATGGAGAAGGTGATGGAGGCACTGACTCTTTTGAAAGCATCTGATGAGAGCGATTTCGAACAGGGACAAGGTACTAATTCCGGCTCCAATTTGTCGTCACTCGAAACAGCAAACAATACTTTACTAAATATATCATCTTTGTCTTGGTTTCTTATTTGTGAGCGTTGAATTTTGTATGATCATTGACTTTGCATGACATGGGCGTTCAGGTTCAGAAGAAAAAACTTCGGAATTGGAGCTTGTTGCTGGTGCTTCGCGTAAGCTCTCAGGTATCACGGTATACCGAACTGTAGAGTTCTCTCATGAGGAGCTAGCCCGGGCTACAAGTGGCTTTAGCGCAACTAATGTGATAGGGAGAGGTGGCTTTGGATCTGTCTACTATGCCGAACTGAGAGGCGAGGTTCATAGCTCGCTCCCTCATCATTATCACAAGTAGCTGAAACTTTGAAAAGCCTTTTGAAAAGCATAAAATCACAATTCAGCAAAAAATAGCAAACTGGAAATTAAAGAACAGGCAAGTTCAGAGCGGCAAGAGTCATGAGACTGATCTTTAATGATAGCTGATGATGATAGCACTGATGTTAGACGTGCGAGTAAACACGGATAGAACATTAAGTGAAACTTGTGCTTCTAACTCTACTGAAGTGCTGGATAGGTTATGCTCCTTCCTCTCTTCCTGGTTTTAGTTACGCTTCTGGTCGCATCTGCTGAAGTTCCAATTTTTTTGACACGTTTTACATCATGGTTTACGTGAATAACCTATGATACTTTACCATCACTTATTTTTTAATTCTTCTAGAGGGATTTTGAATGTGACCCTCATTGCCTGCCTTTCTTTGTCAAGAGAAAAAGGCTGATTTTGTGAAGCTGAAATGCAGAAAACTGCTATCAAGAAGATGGATATGCATGCATCAAAGGAATTCCTCGCGGAATTGAAGGTCCTGACCCGTGTTCATCACTTGAACCTGGTAGGAGGTTTTCCTTTGATTGATCATTTCATGAACATGGTGCCTTGAAATTGGTCTCACTGCCAAATGGGGGGTTTTTGCACTCACTTTCTCCTTGAGTAATTTAACGATAAAAATAGCAACTTAGTCAATTACTGTTCCATTTGAAGCGGATCTAAGGTCAATAAATGGGATTAATCTTTGAAACTCATGTACTGATTATCTGGTTGAGAGACTTCACTCTCATTGGTGTATGTTCTGTTCTAGCTGCTGGATGGGTAGACATTCAAATATAAGATCCGACATGAACTTGACATCACCATATGAACATTAAGATATTTGCTTCAAGAGTTCAATCGTCGTAGTCAGTGGATAGTAGTATAATTACTTGAGCCCGTGATAAGGAAAATACAGAAAAAGCTCCTGGTCTGGTTGATTTTGAATGATGATGTTCCACGAAGCAGAATGTTTAGCGATTTCCAATAATACGCACTCAAAACATTTCACAGGTACGCTTAATAGGGTACTGCATTGAAGGTTCCTTGTTCTTGGTCTACGAGTTCCTCGAAAATGGGAGCTTATGTCAACATTTGCGTGGCTCTGGTAAGACGATCCTCCAGACTCATTTGGATCGCACATCTTGTACTTTTCATTTTCTTCTTATAACCTCGTTCCCTTCAATAGAGAAGAAGCCATTGCCGTGGTCCGCCAGAATGAACATTGCCCTGGATTCTGCAAGAGGACTCGAGTATATCCACGAGAACACTGTCCCGGTCTACATACATAGAGACATCAAATCGGCGAACATTCTGATAGACAGGGACTTTCGGGGGAAGGTATTGATAATGCTCTGCTCCAAGTGGATTTGTAACTTGAAATTCTCTCTACCATTGAAGCATATCTATGTTTACAGGTTGCGGATTTCGGTTTATCGAAACTGACTGAGTATGGAAGCGCTTCTTCACACACTCGTCTTGTGGGTACCTTTGGATATATGTCGCCAGAGTAAGACATACTTTCAAGTTATTCATGTTCATCAGAAACATTCGCAATGCCAGATTCGCAAACTATGTTGCTGACTGGAATTTATGTGATTCTGAGGTTGAAGTGGGTTTCACCGGCAATGCTTTTGTGCAGGTATGCTCGATATGGTGACGTCTCCCCCAAAGTAGATGTATATGCTTTCGGGGTTGTGCTCTATGAACTCATATCTGCTAAACAAGCTGTTGTAAAGATGGATGGATCTACAAGTGAAGCAAAAGGACTGGTTGCTTTGGTTGGTCCTCTTTTCTTCACGCCCTCATTTCTCTCTTCTATTCTAGCAGGGGTAATGTGCTAACCATCCCAACAGCTTTTCTTGCACTGAACACGACTAATGTCTTGCAGTTTGGGGATGTTCTAAACCAGCCTAATCCGAAAGATAGCCTCTTTAAACTTGTTGACGCCAGGCTGGATGATGATTACCCACCGGAATTAGTTTATAAGGTACTTCGGTAGTGTTAGACGAACCAGTTTTTCCCAAAAGTTTAAGTTGTTAGGAAATGAGCTGTTAGCTAGTTCCTAAACAGTTCTTCAGCTGATTTTATGGAATGGAGAAAGGTATTCCATGGAATTTGACATAGGCTTAATTGGAGGACTCAACTATCTCATTAGAATGATTGTCCACATACTCAAAAAGCTTTCTCAAGTGTTTGCATTGCAGATGGCCACCCTTGCTAAGGCATGCACCCAAGAAAATCCTCGACTTCGACCGACCATGAGGTCAGTAGTGGTGGCGCTGACGACACTTTCTTCTACTGGAGATGATCGGGACATCGGTTCCTTCTGTGAAGCCCATTCTTCTATCAGCCTTATGTCAGGAAGGTAGTAGCTAGAGAGGCATCTGAGGGGGAAAAAGGCATGCTTTATGAACACGAGCCCCAACACTGTGTGCTGTTGGAATGGACTGTCCTCTGTGAACATTGTATCGAGCAGCATAGACTAAATCCCTTTTCCTGGCTTTGTCTTTGTCTCCGGATCAAATGTAGCTCAAACCAGAAGTTTGAGTTGCAACTGTAGAGAAGCATATGTTATATTACTCAGATCAGGATTATAGACTATATTAAGTAGGATGATATTGGCTTGGCCTGAAGGGACTAAAGATCAGTAGTGTTTCCCTCTGTCAATAAGTGCTTATGCAGTAGAAAGGTAGCAGAATATATGCTTGCTTTGCTTTATTCATCTTGGCATTTTAGCAGTCCCATTGTAAGCCTACTTTAATTGTCAGTCATCATGATTTACTTTGAGATACTGCAAATTTCTCTTGAAATAAGATTATTTCTTCGTGTTCTCTGTCAACATCGATGAATTTGACCAAAAATCAGTAAAAACAATATAAAACAGCCACAACTTTTGGTTCTGGCTATTCTCTGTGGACTTTGTTCCACAAGTCACCAGTATTATGGACTTCCTATTGTGAAAACAATCACATAGCTTTTTATGTCAATCTTTATATATTGGAAATTATTTTAGATATTTTTCCTTAAAAAGTCAAAATGTGAAAGTTGCAAAGTTTACAAGATGTAGAATTTGGTTAAGCTTTTGGGGAATGCAAAATGCAAATACCTTTGGGTGAAGGGGTTTTCAAATGCAAATATCGTTTGATAAAATTTGTATTGAGATATAACTTTGGCCAAAATACCGTTTACAAGATGTAGTAAAACACCTCAAACCCCTTAGACATGTAAACAGGGCTCAGAAGTATCTCACTCTTTAAACAAACAAACAAAATGAGGAAAAGAGGGGGAAAAGAAGGAAGGACAATTTGAAGAACCAGGAGAAGAAAACAGACAATTGACAGGAATTTAATGGTAAGTCAGCATAAGAGAAAAGCATATTGATTTGAGATTAGAAGGCCTCAATTCTTGACTGAGGGTAGGGCCCAAGGCCGGAAGCGCATTTGGGCGGGCCTAGGCAAGCGTATCCTTTCTCGAACCCCGCTCCATCCATTTAGACCCGACCAGGTTTGCCTCGACTCAGCTCGTCTTATTGAGAAAACATAGTATCTTCTTGTATCATGATTGGGTCTAGACAAAGGACATTTAGGCTCGGTACATGGCCCACCAATGATCATGTCCAAGGGGAGGAGGCACCTAAGGTCTTTACTCTTTTATCCAGGATAGAAGCAGTTTGTCTCTTATCATGGCAAGCACAAAACAACACAGCCCCAAAAAGAAGCTGAAGCTAGGGATGAGCATAGTTCCAGTGGACCATTTCCACCTTGGAATTGAGAATCGCCCATTAATGACCAATTCCGAAAAATTGAAATTGGGAACTGTCCGTTAGTTCCATGAATTTACCTCGAAAACTAGACCGTTGGTCAGCCCAATTTCCAGGTGAGTATGGAGCTAGTCCCATCAAATTTCACTGCAATGTTTTCCGACAAATCAAAGTAAAGCAAAAAGCAAAAAACTTTCCTATTCTTAATTACAAGATTAGTAAAAAGGTTGGACTCATATTAAAAATTAAGAGTTAATGCCATGAGTCGATGGACATTAAGCTTGAGAATCAAAGATCATGAGTGAGAGATACAAAGACCATTCATACAAGATGAGAGTGAGATAGATTGGAGATTTTTGAATTTTCATTTTTCTTAATTTTTTTGGTTGGAAGTTTTTCTTAAAATCTAAATAAATATTTATATGCTATTGGTCCGGTCCGGGTGAGTAGGCAAGCGATTTCACTCTTAGAATTAGGAACCGGATCAGTATCCACTAATTCTAATAAATTGAAATCGAGAACCATCGGTTGGTTCCGATCTGGTTCGATCCGGTTCCGAGTGGCTCCCTGGCTGAAGCTCAAGCGAGAGGCTTTAAAATGGGGAAGCAAAAGCCCAAACAGAAGATAAAAGAAAACGGCAAAGCTTTTTACCCGCCATCAACGACTGGATTGGTCTGCGTTATCTTGATTCCTTCCTCCATCCATCCCTTCGCTCCCCTCCTTCGCTTCCAACACACTCCCTCAAGAGAAAATGAATACAGGCTCTCAGTATTTGCACAACCCGCTGCTGTCACAGCCTCCTTGCCAGCCTCTTCCAATTCCCTTCTTTGCTCAGGGCCAGAGACCGTTCTTGCCCAGAAAACTGACCCCCAGAAGCACCGTCAAGAACGAATTCTTGGGTATTCACTTCGATGGTGCAAAACGTAGAGGGAATGCTTGTGGTAGAGCAAGAATCAGGAGTCGGGTAAGCGGTGAATTGGCTGAGGTTCAAGAGCAGGAGCGGAAGCAAGAGCCTTCGGTGAAAAGAGCGTACCCTTTTCATGAGATTGAGCCCAAGTGGCAAGAACACTGGGAAAAGAACAAAACTTTCAGAACCCCAGATGAGATTGACACGTCTAAGCCTAAGTTCTATGTCCTCGACATGTTCCCTTATCCCAGGTTTCTCTTTCTCTCTCTCTCTCTCTAGTTTCTTGTTGTTGTTGTCGTCAGTGAGTGATTGTGATGGGAAAGTTGCTAACTTCACTAGGCCAATGATGGGAATTGGGAAGCATAGTTCAGTTGAGTGTCTTGAGCAACTGGGTTCGTTGGTTGTGATCAGTCCAATAATTTTAGGTTTATCCATTGGGACTGAATTCATTTTTTTGTTTGGTTTTCATGTTGTGTTCTTGGAAGTTAGATTTTTTTTTTACTTTTATTAATGGATTGTTTTCGATTCAGTGGAGCGGGATTACACGTTGGGCATCCCCTGGGATATACTGCCACTGATATTCTGGCTAGATTCAAGAGAATGCAAGGCTTCAATGTTTTGCACCCAATGGGATGGGATGCGTTTGGATTGCCTGCCGAGCAGTACGCAATTGAGGTTTTCTTTTCGATTTTGGCTTGGTGGTTACATGCATTTTTGAAAAATTCTGCTGTGGTAATGTAGTGGTTTGTAACAGGACTTATTTTATGTATTTGGCAGACCGGAACCCACCCGAAAATCACAACTTTGAGGAACATTAACCGATTTCGCATTCAGGTGACCTACCTTCCTGTTTTAGTGAAGGGCATCATCATAAAGCTGCATTAGCTTGGTCTTGATGTGTTTGGGAAAGAATCTGGTGTCTAGACCTGCCATTGAAATTGTCGTTTTGACCTCTTTTCTCTCGTGAAAACACTTTGTTTTGGCTTCTTTGTGAGATGTACTAGAAAACTGCAAAGAGGGGTTTGATCATCTGAGAGGTGTGTTAGCTACTTGATTTCATAGCTTAGAAAGTGGATTGGTTATCTCTAGGGTACTATTAGCGGTAGTCACAAAAGCTACAATAGTCTTGATCAATCTGAAAGGACATCCGAGAAGGACTCAACAAAGTAAAATCTTTTTATGAGGTTCTCATGGAGGATCCAATCAATGAAAGTAAGAGCATTAGCAGACGCTTCTTCATATGTATTCTCTGTTTACTTCTGAAGCAGGGAAATTTTTGTGGCTACTACTTTATAGTTTCATCATTGACGCTGTTTAAAGCAGTTTCTAAGCTTATAGTATATTGCGGGGTATGGTCTTACATTCGAGCACTTGCACTGTAATTGCAGCTTAAATTACTAGGTTTCTCCTATGATTGGGATCGTGAAATTTCCACAGTAGAACCAGAATATTACAAGTGGACCCAATGGATTTTTCTTCAGCTTTTCAAGAGAGGATTGGCATATCAGGTACTTAAAACCACTTGCTTCTGTCTGAATACTCAGTATTTGTTTAAAATGTTCATTGTCTGGGTGTTTACTTGTTCAGGCTGAAGTGCCAGTAAATTGGTGCCCTGCTCTTGGTACTGTATTGGCTAATGAGGAGGTGATAGATGGTGTGAGCGAGCGTGGCGGCCATCCAGTTATAAGAAAGGTAAGCAATGATATACGGAGATTTAGGAAACAATAAGACCTTTTTTAGCTTGGTTACAATCTTGATTTCATCATTTTGAATGGTTTTATAATTTTACAGTGTCATTGTTTATTACAAGCAGCCAATGCGGCAATGGATGCTCAAGATTACTGAATATGCTGACCGTCTTCTTGAAGATCTAGATGACCTCGAATGGCCTGAAAGCATCAAAGAAATGCAAAGAAATTGGATAGGGAGATCAGAAGGTGCTGAGTTAAAGTTCCGTGTTGTTGATGGTGATAAAATGGAAAGAAATCTAGAGCTGACTGTTTTCACTACCAGGCCTGACACAATCTTTGGAGTAACGTAAAACTTCTTCTTCCTCATATTAGCTGTACAGGAACCCTTCCATACTGAATTTGGTTGGGTTATGGCATGCATTCATCCGTGCCTTTTTCTTGCAGGTACTTAGTTGTTGCACCTGAGCATCCCTTGTTGTCAGCATTTGTCTCTGATGCCCAACGTGGTGATGTAGGCTCATCGTCTTATTTTGAATTCATATATTTTTTTCTTTTTAACGGTAAGCAGAATTATAACTTTGTATTTTGCTGGAATAGGTGGAGGAATACAAGGACATAGCATCGAGAAAGAGTGACCTTGAGAGAACTGAGCTTCAGAAGGAAAAAACTGGTGTCTTTAGTGGTAGCTTCGCAGTAAACGCAGCTAATGGAGAAGCAATCCCTATATGGGTTGCAGATTATGTATTAGGGAGGTGTGTATCACTAGTCGATTGTTTAATTTCACCTCTTTGTAAGATTTAGAGGATGTCTCATTACCAAAGTTTAATCTTGGAAGCATTTTTCTTGAACGTGGTCTCTATGACTTTTAGTCCCTGATATTTCTTGTCAACATGTTTGCTTGTGTTTTCAACTTGGTTCTCTTTCCAGAGAGAACATCATACAGTATGTGCATCACCTATACTTTCTGCTCCTGGCAGTTATGGTACCGGAGCAATAATGGCTGTACCAGCACATGATACACGGGATCACGAGTTTGCTCTAAAGTATGACATCCCCATTCGTTGGGTTGTGACTCCTGATGGCGAAAGCAGCCCTGATTCCAAGGTGGCTTACTCAGGTGAAGGGATAATTATTAATTCCTCGGACTCCACGTCTGGGCTTGACATCAATGGCTTGCTGAGCGGCGAAGCTGCTTCCAGAGTCACTGAATGGGCTGAGAAGACTAGCAATGGGAAGAAGAAGGTGCAGTGTTATCTTTATTTAATACATTTTCCATGTGATTGGAAGGGTTGGGCTGGGGGTGGTTCAAATTGACCGTGAAAGATTGCAATACCTGTATTTGCTTAAAATTGTAATTTTGCAGGTGAACTACAAGTTGCGGGATTGGCTTTTTGCTAGGCAACGATACTGGGGGGAACCTATACCTATCATTTTCTTTGATGAAACCAGTGAGAGTGTCCCACTCAGCGAAACAGACCTGCCTCTTTTGCTTCCTGAGTTAGATGACTTTACACCCACGGGGACGGGCGAACCACCATTGTCAAAGGCAGAGGCATGGGTATGTTTTCTGTCACCAGGTTGATTTTATTTCACCTGTGAAACATTTTTTTTTCCAGCTTATACCACTAGGATACTGCTGATTTAGTTTCTCGTTAGGTTCGAACCATGGATCAATCATCTGGAAAAATTGGTAGAAGAGAAACAAGCACCATGCCGCAATGGGCTGGTTCTTGCTGGTAATTATTTTGGTGTGGTCTACGGCAACTTTTTGTCCTTGTAAAGTGGAGGTACCAAATGGTCTTGTAAAAGTTTTGGGATTTGACTTTGTGCATTTCCTTCTTCAACCAGGTATTATCTGAGATTTATGGATCCCAAAAATTCCAAAGAATTAGTCTCTAAGGAGAAAGAAATGTAAGATCAACCTCTACACTTCATATTCTTCCACCAGTCTAATATTCTTTGATTGGTCTAATGCAGAGATCATGCATCTTATATGTTTGCCTCTCCACGTTAAATTTCATGTTACCATCTTGTCTCAGGTACTGGGGCCCAGTTGATGTGTATGTTGGTGGTGCTGAACATGCTGTACTCCATTTACTTTATGCCAGGTTCTGGCACAAGGTTCGTTTGGACTTCTCTTGCCTTTGTCTCTGGCTAGGTTGTCTAATGCTAACTAACTAACTAACGAAAGAAACGATGGGTGAGAAACAGGATTATACTTAAAAACACGTGCTTATGTGGTTAAGTCCTTTAATAATCCAAATTACCTTGACCAAAGCATCATATCATAATTTTCAGTAGTTTTTTTTTTTTTGTTGGAAGTGGTTCTTAGGGCAGTCTTGGGCTTGTACAGAGCATAAGAGGGAAGTTTAGAGTAAAACTAATTATTAGCCTAGATCTACATGGGTCCGCTCTCTTGGGTAGTTACGCTGGTTAAAGTTGGTATGGAAGGGCTTTAAGGTTTTCGAACATGTGCAATGTTATTAGGCAGAATGTGGCTGCCTGTGGTGTTAAGCCGATATTATTTACTTCAGTCTCATACTTATCTGCTGGATATGTTTCAGGTTCTGTATGACATTGGTATTGTTTCCACGAAAGAGCCTTTCAAGTGTGTTATAAACCAGGGAATCATTCTTGGGGAGGTCAGTAATAACTGTTTGTCCATATTTTCTTCCATCAGTGAATGCTCTTCTAAATGGTGTGTGTGGCAGGTCCAATATACAGCATACAAAGATGCTGATGGAAATTATGTATCTGCAGAAGCTGCAGATTCATTGGGCGAATATACTCAAGAAGTAGTCCCTGAAGAAAAAGTAAGTCACTTCCATGCATCAGCTTTGGCGTTTCAGGTAGAAATCACGACATTATCTTGTGCATTAAGCAATACCACCTTCTTTGCTTAGGTCACAAAATCTGGGGAATTTTTCGTACTGAAGGACAATCCTCATGTTCGTCTAACAGCACGTGCTTACAAAATGAGTAAGAGCAGGGGAAATGTTGTCAATCCTGATGATGTTGTTTTTGAGTATGGTGCGGACTCTCTTCGCTTGTACGAGATGTTCATGGGACCATTTAGGTATACCTTCAGTTTTCTGTTTCCCCCCTAGATCACATTATCTAAACTCTTGCTATGAGGCATTCTCAAGTTTCCAATGTTTCCTTTGGCTTCCAGAGACTCAAAAACTTGGAGCACAAGTGGAATTGAGGGTGTTCATCGGTTTCTGGCGAGAACGTGGAGGCTGCTTATTGGTTCACCATCACCTAGTGGTACATTCAAGGGGGGAACGGTGGCAACAGATGTAGAACCAAGTCTAGAACAGCTTCGTTCTCTTCATAAATGTATTGCCAAGGTCTTACTTCTGTTGCATCATCTGTCATTTCTTTAGAATGCCCTGTTGGTTTCTAGTTTGTTAGCTAAGTTCTTGCCATTTTACACACGTACTTTGTTTTTGAATGACAAATGAATTACTAGAAGTGGTTAAATTTCTTTATGAGGACCTGTGGGAATTTGACCACAGCATGGACATGTAAATGATGACACAGTATGAGATTGATGGAGCTGTCAATTTAAGTTCTCTACCATTTACAGGTGACAGAGGAAATAGAAGGGACAAGGTTCAACACTGGAATTTCTGCAATGATGGAGTTCATTAATGCTGCGTATAAGGTAGCTTTTCTTCTGTTGAATGAAATGCCCCTAGTACCTTATCAATGTTGGTTTATTTTTCTTCCTTTTTCTCAGCTGTGTCTAGTACAGCATTATTTTTTGTGAGATCAGTGCTCTATCTTCTTTCCTTCTCTTTCATTCAGTGGGAAAAACTGCCAAAGTCAGTCGCAGAAGCATTTGTTTTGTTGCTTGCTCCATATGCTCCTCATATGGCAGAGGAGCTTTGGTCCCGCCTAGGGCATTCGCATTCATTGGCTTGTGAAACTTTTCCAAAGGTATGTATTATATTTATTTGCATGGTTCTTTCTTATCCCGCGTCTCTGTGATTGCTTGATGCTCCGCCCCTCTACAGAGTGAGAGCCCTCCCCTTACGAGTCACCATTCATTCCCTAGTTCTGGTTTTGAATGGCAGGCTAATCCTGATTACTTGAAGGAGTCAACTATGACGCTACCAGTTCAGATCAACGGCAAGACGAGGGGTACTATCCAGGTCAAAGAAGGGTGCTCTGAGGAGGATGCTTTCAGATTAGCTTCGAAAGATGAGAAACTTTCCAAGTATCTGGATGGAAAATCCATCAAGAAGAGGATCTTTGTCCCCGGCAAGATCCTAAATGTCATCTTGGACCGCCAAAATGTTAAGGTCGGAGCTTAATAGTCACTTTGACTGTGCATTGTGGAGTCGGTCCTTGGTTACCTCGTGCCAGTAGATGTAAATGCCAAGGTGTGTCTAGCACTTAGAATTTGGTTATTTGCCAGTGTCAGGAGAGAGTCATGTTTCCATTAAAGAGACTCCAGTTTTATCTTGTAATCTTTTGTTCTGCTGATATAAACCCACCTCAACATTCCAGATTCTTTCGTAAGACCGGACAACGAAGAAGAAGATATGGACCAGGTGAGATCTGCTAGGTCGCCGGCATATATTACCTCGCAGAGTGGTTCCTATGCCATTACTTCATCAACCAAAAAGGAGGCATTGCATTGTGTGGTGGTAGGTGTTTAACTTGGGAATGCAAACACTTTAGCCGTGAGTCTTGATTCCAACGTTTAGATCCTGAAAGTGGGGATGCACTCCTTGGAGATGAGAAGTAAGACTTTTGTGGGTTTGGTGAAGCAAAGATCGCTATCTCCTGTATCGTATCCTTCAGTCCGTGAGATGCTACCATACGGCGGTTGTGATGTATCGAGCATATATTCTACTGAGAAACAGTTTGTATAAGTTGCTTAGCTTGCTTATCCAGCAGAATTCCCTCCTTCACCAGTTTGTATAAGGTGCTGTTTCAATGTCAATGCATCATCATCTGACTCATCAGTTTTTGTGTGTAAAACGTGTTGTCTACAGGAATGCAGATTGGGGTCACTGGGAAATCAAGCTGTTGACCTTGCAAAAGGGTCTTGTCCTGAGCAATTAGGTGGTGAGAGAGAGAGAGAGAGAGAGAGAGAGAGAGAGAGAGAGAGAGAGGGGGTCAAAGATTTCATCTCCAAGAAAAGCCAAGATCAAGAAACAAGCAGAGTAGCTTTGACCCCTCACCAGACGCGCTTTGCCTTGCTGACATTGATGCCTTTCCCACCCTCTTGTTCAAAACACCCCATGTTTGGGTCTTACCTACTTGTTGGCACGTCCCTGTGCCATGCCCGGACGGTGCTGTTTAACCATTACTCTACCCTCAAACAAGCAAAAGAGAGAGGGTGACATTATGCAGAAAGTAATCTTATAAAAAATGAGCCATAAATTTATTTCTTAACAAATATCTGATGGGTTGAATTGTTATTTATGCCTGTAGCAAACGGATTTAAATAAATGGATAATAAATGAGTTATAAATGAGTTATGAATGAGTGTATAATTTACTTAGATCTGACTTAACTCTCTTTTTTATACTCTCTTGCTTTCTTGACCTCGCCCTCACTCACCTTACATTTTTACTTTAGCTTGGGTACGGCTATTTATAAATTGAGTTCAATGTATAGAGTTGGGTAGGATATAATGCACTAGATTTGCAATAGGTCAAAATAGATTAGATATGTCTATTTGGGTCAAATCATACTCGAATTGATCTCGATTCACCTATTCGACAAATCCAACAAAAAAGGAATGACAAGCTTACGTAGAGGAGCATGCCTATTCCAAACCCCTACATGATCTATTTTGTGCTACTAATTAAAAGATGTATGAACATTGCGTATACGCAACAAGTTGACAATCGGAAGATCTTGCCAAGCCGTCTCATTTCTAACTATTCGATTTCTGATGTGGCATAACGAATTCGAATTCCCCCTCCCCCCTTTCCTCTTCCTCCTTCCCTTTCTCCTTTTTTTTTTTTTCTAATTTTTATTAGGTAGAGAGAGAGAGAGTGAGAGAGACAACTTGAATATTAAAACAGAGACAGAGAATTATTTTTAAAAAAATAAAAAAATAATAAAATAGGAGGCTTGGGCTTTGGCGTCAGCTAATGAATGTGAACTGAAACGAAACCGAAACGAAACCCCCCACCATCAACGGCGTCGTTTCGGGCCCCGCGTCGTCTTCCTCCCCCCTTGAAAAAACGTCCTCTGCAGAGTCTGCACGTCGCTTTTCGCCCCGACGAAGACGACGAAGAGCCCGACCAAGCTTCAAGCTTTCTCTCTCTTCCCCTCTCTCTCTCTCTCTCTCTCTCTCTCTCTCTCTCTACGCCTGCAAGCTTCGAATCCTCCATCGTCTCTCTCCAGATGATCTCCTTCCTCCTCCACCACCTCTCTGCAATCAAATGTAAGTCTCTGTTTCTCTCTCTGTTTCTCTCTCTCTGTGTATTCTGCTCTGCTCTGTGGTGGGGGATTCATGGCGTTCGCTGCTTGTTGTTGGCAGGAAGGAGTCGGACGTCGGCGGCGGCGATGAAGAAGTCCGCGCAAGTCGTGGCGGCCCGGCACGTTCTGTGGCTCGGCTGGAAGCTGGTCATCCTCCTCTCCCTCTCCCTCTGCCTTCTCGCCCTCTTCCGCCTCCACTCCCCTCCTAACTTCTCCTCCTATTCGTCGACGTCTCCGCATCTCGACGTCCTCCGCCGCCGCGGCGCGGGATCGCGCTTCGCCGGCACCCCCAAGCTCGCCTTCCTCTTCCTCGCCCGCCGCAACCTCCCGCTCGATTTCCTCTGGGGCAGCTTCTTCGAGGTTCCGACGTGATCTCTTGAGATTTCTCGCGATCCCTTTATCCGCGCTGTGTTGGGGAACCGACCTTTTTTTTTTTTTGGGTGTGCGTTTTCTGCTGCAGAATGCGGACGCGGCGAATTTCTCGATATACATCCACTCGGAGCCGGGGTTCGTGTTCGACGCGTCGACGACGAGGTCGCGCTTCTTCTATGGTCGCCAGTTGAGGAATAGCATTCAGGTGATTCCTGGAATTCAGAGGAAATGCGTGATTTTTCAGTCTTTTTTTTTTTTTCTTTTTTGGGTTCTCTTCGTTTTTCGGTTTTTCTCTCGGACATGACGATTTTCGGCTCGAAGTTGGTCTTCCCTGAGTTTGAATCTGTAGTTCGGTTGATGGGTTTTTCGTTGTCTCCCAAAAGTTGTTATTTTTAGCTGTCCATGTAGTTGCTGGAGACGAGAAGAATGGAACAAAATACAATGGGTTGTCTGCAGCTTCAATGAAATTATCTTCACTAGACTTGACGTTTCTGTGTATTCTTTTGTTTCGATATTTTGGTCAAAATTAGTTAAGTTGAGTGATGCCTTTTCTTTTGATGGTTTTGGCTGCTAGGTGGATCTACAATAGGTCTATCATTGAACTCTAACATGCCTTTTTCCTCCTTTGTTGCTGGTGGTGACTCATCAAGTTGAATCTATTTGAACGTCGTGTGATTTAACAGGTGGGGTGGGGAGAGTCGAGTATGATTGAAGCGGAGAGATTGTTGTTTGCTGCAGCACTTGAGGATCCAGCAAATCAAAGATTTGTTCTCCTTTCCGATAGGTTGGTGTCCTTTGTACTCGAATAAATAAATTTTTATGTCATGCGTATTGCAAGCTAAGAGTTTCTTCTGCATTAAGGACGAGTAACTCTGATTTTGATCCTCCTCCTTTTGGGTGAGCAAACAATCATTTTCTTAAACCAGCAGCATTTAGCAGTATGGTGTCTCTGCTACAAGCAACACAGTTATTAAATAATTACTTATTCGATGAAGAGCTCAAATTATTTCCATCGTGCCATTTTCTTCTGACAATAAGTAACTCCTTCTATGTTTCTAATAAGCATCTAATTTTAAACGAGTTGATTTTCCAGAAGGCATCCTTCTATATAAATTTCCACATACCATAAATGAGTTTCAATCCAAACCATTCTAGCTGCTGCTTATTTATGGTTTGCTTCTTTGATGTAATTTTGAATTTGATCCGTTTCAATATGATCAGAGAGTTTTAACTTTCAGTTTGTTATCCATTTGCACTAAAATGTGGGCGTAAGATTGTCATTGCTACATATCAATTGGTCTCTCTCTTTTCCATATAGAAAGACATATGCTTAGTGTTGATCTATACAAGTGCATTTCCTGGCTTGAACTAGTTCTTCAAAGTTGTTATGAAGTCACATAAGATTTTTTTTGTCCATTTTTCGCAAGACTTGATTTTATATGAAGTTTCTCTTTTCCTGGTGCTGCAGTTGTGTTCCTTTGTACAACTTCAGCTACATATACAGCTATCTAATGGCTTCTTCGAGGAGTTTTGTGGACAGGTAGATGGAG
Source organism: Eucalyptus guilfoylei (assembly GCA_016097605.1). Taxonomy (NCBI): domain Eukaryota; kingdom Viridiplantae; phylum Streptophyta; class Magnoliopsida; order Myrtales; family Myrtaceae; genus Eucalyptus; species Eucalyptus guilfoylei. The sequence continues at coordinate 44,245,742 of CM027864.1, read as the reverse complement.
GCCTTTGGTAGTTGAGGTGCTTAGCATTGTTTCTGCGTATAGTGATTTCATGCTTCGATTGATACATTGCATCCGTAAATTGATGCATTTCCTTACAATTTGTAGCTTTCTTGATGCAAAGGAAGGCCGGTACAACCCTCAAATGTTTCCAGTTATTCCAAAAGAGAGATGGCGAAAAGGGTCACAGGTTTTTTGTTTTATTCTTTTGTCTTCCATCCTCAAAAGATGTATCAACTGATATTTCAATGAGCGTTTGTTGTAGCTATTGCATGCCCCAGATAAATTAGACTCGCCTCTGTTCACATCTATTGTGAAAGTTTTTGTTATCTGTAATATGGAAACATAGATAAGTAAATGTGGCTTCCATCTACATGCTAGAGCTTTTATTGGTGTATGGTTTTTCTTTGAAACCTACATGATGGAGCTCTTGTTGTATTGATGTTTCCTTTAGATTTATCAAGTTATACAGAGCGATCATTATATTTCGTATTTCCGGGCCACCTGGTTCACCCTTTCTTTGCTCTGTGAATTGCACCTCAATTTCCCATGTTCCATTTCTGTCCTCTTTTTTTTTTTTTTTTTTTTGTGTGGATTTTGATAATGATGCATCTATTGAGCTGATATTTAGTGCTGATGGAGACCAGCATTTTTCCGTGGCCTTTGTTGTATTGATGTTCTTATTGGTACCACATTTGCAGTGGATCGCCTTAGTTCGTAAGCATGCAGAAGTGGTTGTAGATGATGAGGTTGTTTATCCAGCATTCAAGAAGTTTTGTAAGGTAGATGATGCCATATGTTATTTGTTTACACTCATTTTTTTAAAGTTTTCTGCTTCTCACTCAATTTACTGCTGCTTGCCTACCAGCGACGACCACCTGTAGATGCCAGTAAAGGAAAGCTGAACACTGTGAGTGACTTTTGACCCCTCATAGAGATATATCAATATCTGTACTTTCTGACATGTTATGATGTTATGTTAAATTTTTCAATCTTTTGATTGCTTGGTTTGTTATTGAGATCACTCCCTGCTTCCAACCCTTGCCATGTTGACTAAATTTTTCCCAGCTGTCGCGCTGACTAAATGCTAAAGGTTTGCATGATCAACCAACTGCAGTGGTGTTCTGATAATCATCAGTATTCTTTAAAACACAGTAGTGTTGCTGCTTTCATAGTGTGGAGGCTTAACTTCTCTCTGCATGTTTTCTATTGCCCTTGAAACTGGGACTTTTGCTCTGTGGGCTTAACTCTTCTCAAGTTCCACTTTTTTGAGAATTCCAAGTATGGGAATTATGAATACATCTGATATATGTTTGAAGCCTAGAGTTCTGAAGCTGTGCCCCCTGGTAGTTGTCTGGATTGCTTTCTTTGTGCATAGCACAGTTTCAATTTAACCTTAGGGTCATACTCTAAATGCCAAATTACGTATCATAGGAGATGATGAAATGTTTCAAATTATCAATCTACAAACCAGTGTGAGCTCTTAAAGGAACTAGCAATTCTCATGCAACAAATTCCGCAGGTTGCTATCGATTGGATACTTCATATTGCACGCTGTCTAATAGCATATAGCTGGAGATGTTCGAAAATTTTCAATGTTTGAAGGATCTAAGTATGGCTAATTAAGTGATTTCGATGTTTCATGGGACTGAATGACGTCGATGCATGATGTTCACAATTGCTTCTAAAAGGGATCTGCTAGTTATTTTAATATGAGATCTATTGCCAACTGCAGAAACTTCAGAAGCAGCACAATTGTATTCCAGATGAGCATTTTGTCCAGACGTTGCTTTCTGTAAGAAAAATATTCTTCATTACTCACCCGCCTTCTTTCATCATGTTTACATCCCATAATGCTACATTGGGCATTTTAAGCATCTTATACCTGGCTGACCTCTACTTCAATCATTGCTAGTAGATGCCACTTGATTTTTTAAAGCTCACATTGCAAGCACCTTTTTCCTGGACTCTGATATCACGTGGCTTCTAAGTCTTTTACCGTGTATGTTCTGCTAGTTGAATGAGCTTGACACTGAACTTGAACGAAGAACAATAACGTATACCTCATGGAACCAGTCGGCTACAAAGATGGATACTAAAGGTTGGCATCCTGTTACATTTGATTATGCAAATGCCAGTCCGCGACAAATCCAGGGAATAAAGGTCAGTCCTGAGCATGTTTCCCTTTAATTTTTCATCCTCTGAAAATGAAGGCGCTTTCTCTAAGATTAAGTTGATGACAGGCTGAGAAAATTATGTCTCTCTTTGTTCTATAGCAAATCTGGCTTAGTGCTTTAGTTGCCAATCTTTGATGCTTAAACTTTTTGTTTATTTCCTTGATCAACTTCCCTGCAGCAGAAGTGGTAGTTTTTCGCTAAGTGAATAAAAAAGTGATAAATTTGTTATCTTCATAGGCTTCTGCTTAATTTGATTGCTACATAGGTATTTGGGTAAGTAATTCTAAAGAATAAAGACAACCTTCCTTGAACTGACCAATCTCTTTGTCTAACTTCTCAACCCTATTAGTCCTTGCAATTAAAACTGCTTATGGTACTTATTCACACTCTTCCACTTAATTTATTTATATCCCATTTTCTAATCCATTGCTTTTATGATCAATTTTGCAGAAAATCAATCATGTGTATTATGAGACAGAGTTTCGGACAGAGTGGTGCCGCGCAAATTTGTCATCTGTTCCCTGCTTTTTGTTTGCGAGGAAGTTCTCACGAGGAGCGGCCATGCGCCTTTTGAGTGAGGGGGTGGTCGGTCGCTTTGATGCTTCCTCATTGTTAGATTCGACTCCTTGATTGGCTACACTACTAGTTATTTCTGAAGGCTCTGGGTGACCTAACAAGTAACAACTGACCAGCTTCAAGACAATTTGGAGGGGAAGTGGAGCACCCTGCTAAAAGTTATGCAGATAAGCCTATAGGTAATATAGTCAGACGATAGCATTACATTATTAACCACCAAAATTTTGTAACAGCAGCTTCGAGAAAACGACTTGAGAATTACGAAATTTGAGTTCACACGCCCGCGCGCACCTTTCTTATTGTTATATTTTCCCCCCTGACAAATCATTATACGAGTTTTCAACCTCTTCTCTTGGTTCTGCAAGGGATCTCAATTATGTACTATACTTTCTCAGGGGTGGTACTTGTACAATTTAGGCTATCATTGAATTTTATGAAAAGTATGGCCTACAGTATTCTGACCTTTCTATGAATGCAGTCTATGATAATTTCCATTTTATATAGTGGAATAGTGTTATTAATTTCTTTCAATCAAGCTATGTGCTTCCACACAGGTTCAAATTACATCATGACTAGGTGGTTTTGGCAGTTGCAGTTGCAGACAAGAATGTCTAATTTCACAGCACGAGTAATAGCTGAGGCAGCCGACTACTAAATGAGGTAGGCACATTGCAAGCGGGGCCCTCGGTGGCCTTAGTTGTGAGGAGCAATCGCATGTGACTTCATTTATAGCCTCTTGATTTTATTCCGTCACACCAATAATATTTAAGAAACACCCTCCAGTATTCACACATATGATCAATCTGTGATGAATATGCTTCATTGACTGTGATAAGGCAAAGGGAAATGCTTAAATTTTGCGTGCACTTAGTTCACCCTATTGCATTGCTTCCGCACTTCGCCCTTCGTCTTGCTGAGGGTGTTGGCTGAAGAGAGCTTGACGAATGCTGAAGAGAATGCGCGAAAGAAGTAGTCCCCATCAATGGCGAATTGCTTGACGATGTCAGAAGTGCGAGGATCTGTTGAGATGCTTGAGTCGATGAAAAACAAGCCCTTGCCCAACAATATGTCCCTGTAGTACTGGTTATCGAATATTGTTGGGGTTATGTCGTTGGGTATGGCTGTGAGATTCGTTAGGGGATTTGGAGTTGGGCATTGTAGTCTGAGCTGAGCTTCGAACACTGGGTTCATTAGATCGTCGGGTTTTGGGTTGTACAATCTGTCGATGATGTTCAGGCAGTGTCCGATGCCTAGTGTATGTGCACCTGCAAAGAGCGGTTCACATGGCAGTGTCCATACTTGTTAGTACGGATCGGCACTAGTCTTGCGGGATTCATTCTAAATGGTTATAGCAGCTCAAATTCATGTTACAAAACAAAAAGGGTCGGTCGATCTTCAATGTGCAAAATACAAAATATTATCTATATACAATCGCTATGCGAGTTTCACTTCTATGAACAAGTACGTCGCAAAACAGGTACGTTGATATCACATTAGCTGATGCAAAAACCGTACTCTGATACTGGACTAGCCGTGATCGCCAGAATCTCCTTTTGAAGAGTCTATCAGGCTTAGTTTATTCACATATAGATTCATTAATGCCACTGATTAGGACAAGTTCTGCCGATGTGTTTAGTTGATCAATATCGAGATTAATGATACGTGATTCTTACCCAAGATCGCGACTGATTCCTCGAGATTCAGCCCTTTAGCCATGAAGATATGAAGGAATGCATCGACAGAAATACTTGGAGAAGGGAGATGAGCATCGGCTTGCTGGTAATTACTAGATCTCGAGTCTTTCCTTCCAAGAGGAATGGCAATGTGTGGTCCTCCACTCAGAGCCACCGATTCTCTTGCAGCTAGTGCAATTATGTCTGCACAAGATACCTGGCCTGGGCATTCGGCCTCCAATGCCGACTTGACATGATTGATCGCATCGAGTTTCCTGATGCCAAAGTTCCTCGACGATTTTATCTCCGACTTCAAGCCAATCGGGTTGAGAAGTATCGAAGCATCGCATCCCTCAAAAAATGAGAAGTATTGTTATCGTGTAGTTATGGAAGAAAGCAACAAGCTCGAGATATTATCAACTAAACAAAGGTAATGCACTCTCAGTATCTCCCTAAAGAGAGAAAAAAGAAGAACTCTCAATGCAACACCAACTCGAAAAACATGTATTCAAAGGCGTTCTACAATAATGTTTAACATTCCAGGAAATGGGAGTTGTAAAAAAGGGATGTATTCAATTGAGAAGCCGAATGCTAGAACTGTGGAATATGTTAGTTATGGTAAGGAAATCTCTTTGTATGTTCTGAGATCAATGTAGGTAGGGAGTGCAGTCTAACTTTCATGCATTTATGTACATCTCTCTCTCTCTCTCTCTCTCTCTCTCAGAGGATGCACAGACACAACATGACTCCATGCATGATTGAGAAAATGATGGAGCGGTTGTGTATGAAGTGATGATTACCTGAACTTGGCAGTCGTGGAACATGAGCCTGAGAAAGGCAGCGGGTGCAGTTGCATCCAAGAAAGCAAAGCTCAGCATCTCCCTCCTGACAATGTCCTCAGCATTTGGACATGTTGTCTTGTAGTAATTATAAGCCAGCTGACCATCACTCACTCCAACCCACACAGCCATCAATAATGCTGCCATTCCTATGCACTGAGCCCTCCCCATCTCTCTCTCTCTCTCTCTCTCTCTCTCTCTGTGCAACCTAAGAGTTATATAGGGAAATGAGGGTCAATTACGGTTGCTAGAAATAAGTGAAGATGAAGATTTATAAGGAGAGTGGGATCACGTGAATGGGCTTGACAAAGGACAAGTGAGAGGGAAAGAGTTGGCAGTGGAGCAAGAAATCTTATTGCCTGGTCCCATGCTGTCACCCCAACTAGAGAGGTGGAAAGACCACATTATCATAAAAATTCAGCTTCATCAAGGAAGCAACCGTGTCTGTTTTGTGCCAACTTCCCTGGCTCTAAGCAGCCAGATAGCAACGGGTTGATAGAAGAAAACCCATGCTCGATGTGAGTCGCGTTTCTTGATCGCCATCATCATAATCTTCCGTTGCATTAGCCTCTTCCTCGGTGGAATTCACGGTTTAGGACAGTTTTTGTGGTTGAGAGCATGTGGGGTCCGAAGGAGTAAATGCATTCCCATGGTGTTCGTTTACCATTACCAGGCACGCGGCACAATAATTTCGGTACCGATCGCCATATCGTTCAACTACAATGGGCAGAAGTTGCCATTGTCTCGCTGTGATCTCTACCCTGCGCACCTGCTTTAGCTACCGAGCATGCTTCATATCCTCCCCATCAATGCTTCTATCACACTCGAAACTTTTGTTTTACTTCAAATTGGATTCATACTTTCGTGTTCGAATATCTCGATGCCCCATATTTGCCTCCTCAATCATTAATTTTCACACTTCAATCTTAGATCTTATCTCTTCCTATGGTGAGGGCGACTATTAGAGAGATCAAATGTGTCTGCAACAAACAATTTTTAGAACTATTGTCAATGGTCTCGTAAAATTTCGCAGAAAGTTAGGAAGAAACATGGTTTTACCAAGTGGCGGTGCATGTCAGTAGCTAAGTCATGCACCACATAGACTGCTTACTACTCTAATTCATTTAGAATCATCTTGCTAGAATTGTTCCTTGTAAAACGGAAAATTCTTACTAGACTTGTGTTTTTCTTGTTCAAGTTGCTTTTGCATTTGTTGGCACATGATACTTATATCGCAAGTTAAGCCTATTGAGACTATGCACAAATTCACGTCTAGCTAGTAATCTTCAACTCTTGCCTAAAGTCAATATTTTAATGCGCTCGACCTGCCCACGATTCCCATAAGCAGTGTGACCTAAAAAACAAGTTGCATGATAGGGAAATTGGGCCTAACACCATGCCATTGGTTGGTACAAATGGTGCTCTGAATCACCATGTTGAGTACTAAAAGCACTTTAGAAAGGTTTAATGCTTATTTCCTCACTGAGGACCTTTCGTGATCATCTAAGCTAAACCCGAGTAAGTAAAAGCTCGTTTGCCCTACGTCTGGGAAATTCAGCGTCTCCGACTTTAATTTTTTCTAAATGTTTAGCACGTCAATTATTCAAAATGCACACGAAATTGATATATAAGTATGTTCAAGGGTGTGAGCTGGATTGTTCTATGTGGGTTCGGGAGCGTACTTGGAATGGCCGTTGGGGTCAGAACATTATGAAGTCCTTCCAAGATCGATGATGATGTGCGTCACGCTTGTGCAATCGTCTTTTCGCTCTCTCTACTTAATGATACCGGTTAGGATTCGGTAGATTGGTGGCAATTTAATTGGTCATGAATGCTTAGAATGTACCGGATATGGTTGTTCCAGCAAAAAGAAGAAAAACCCATGTGGTTATAAGACTTTTCCACACTTGCCACATATACAAGTGATTGAATGACGAACCACCGGTCCCTTAACACTTTGCAAACCGAAGTTGTGGAATATACTGCAGCGGTCCGACACCGTCAATTGGACCGACTGAAGGGTTTTAATTAAACACCGAGTTAAAAGAATAGACTTTAGGTAAAAATACGGGGCAGCAAATAAAGGAAAAGCTCACTGTTAACGCTGTCTTGAGCACAGCAACAGCAAGTTCATCAAGAGGTCTGTTATGGCATGATTCTTCATCTCAAGATCTAATAATGACAATGATAGATCAAACTCTGGCTGAGTTAGCATTTATCTGCATTTCACATAAACTAAAACAGGTTCAAGTCTCACTTCCTTTTATAATCAGCGTTCTTTAAATTTATGCGCTGAAAAGAACTATGGACACAGAGACATCTTATGCAGCAAAACGAACTTTCTATTTTCCTGGTTTCGGAGATTGCTGCTGGACAAGCCAATGTTTATGAGGATGCTTCAAGAACATCTTCCATTCCCAATGGAAGGGAACGATGAATTGATCCGAAAGAACTCTTTCTCATCATTGGATCTCTAGTTATGATCATCCATGCTGAAGAAGTGACACTTTTCAAGGCTTTTGAATACGTACAAGTGATCACAATCATCACGATGCTGGGAAGATGCTAATCTGATGATTTCTTAGGATACTCCCTTGGGCCAAATATGATGGATCCAATCCTTACGTTTGTACTTCCCATTTCGATCTGCATAGATTCGCAAACAAAAAGTAAAACTAAGCATTACCATTTGCTAGACAGGATTCACTAGATAAGGCCTCAGAAGAAGTTCAAGCACACAGTGCAACTGACGTTGACAAATCTCTTAGATGCACATGTTATGTTTGCTCAACATGCCAAGTAGTGGTAGCAAGAAAATCCGGAATTGCAAGGTTCCTTACAGCTTGTTCGAAATCACTGGACATTCCCATGGACAGCTCGCATTTTTCTTCTGGTATTCCAAGTGCCTTGCACACCTCGCTTCTGCAGCTAGCTAATGTCTAGAATTACCAAGAAAAATGTTACTGTTAAGGGGCAGTGAACAACCAGCTTCTCAATAGCAAATCATCAAAAAGCAAGTCAGAGATTGCGTCTAATCACCTTAAAGTTCTCTGGCGTTGATGTGTAATCCAGGTTCCCAATCGTCATTAGACCACAGAACTCTAGGTTCGAGCAGTTCTGGCTCACATGTTTTGCAAGCTCCACACAACTGGAGGGTTCGACACCAGATTTTGCTGCAAAATTGTCTATGATTAAGATCTACATGCACAACATTGAGAAAAAAGAACAAGTCTGTCACTTCTTTAAAAATTTTCAAAAATTTAAGCCAACACAAAAGAAAGTCTAATAGAAAAACCCACTAAATGGTGCCATTCAATCATGACTCAGAACTTTTTAACTGAATTACTTCTCAAACTTTCTCCCAAATAAAAATATAATTTTAACCCTAGAGATGAATTTCACATTTCTAATCCATTATGCAGTAAGATTTTACCAATATACAAAGGGAAACCCAAACCTTATATTTTCAATTTTGAAGGAAAATATATTAAGCATGCACAGTAATAACTGTTCTAATTAAGTGAGATTTGATCATTTTTAGAGGAGAGAGAAAATCACCAAAAGAGAGAGTTTGGGTGAAGAGAAAGTGCAACCTAATATAGAGAGAAAAGTATTGACATAGTGAATTAATTAAGCTAAATTATGCCTCGTTTATAAGAAAAATATCTCAAAGGTATTCTGCAGTGTTTCCATACATTATAAAGACAATCTTGTAAAGACTTGGCAACTTATTCTTACAGTTGATTGACGAAAATAATTAGAGGACTTAAAGTAAAATGTCTCGAACAGGTTCAAGGATGTTAAGTGTTATATTTGAAATTAGGGATGTAAAGTGAGACTACCCCAATAGAGAATGCTAAATGTAATTATCCCTAATATCTTAACATGTTTTTTGGCCACAACATATCTAAACATGTTCAAATGCTATTTTTTCCCCCACGGCATGCTTCATTCTTCATTTCTACTCCCAATTAAATCTGATAGCCGATAAACTTCCTAGTTGAAGAAAGAATGGCTGAATACATTCTTTGCACACTTGTACTCTTAACTATAGACACTAAAAAGACAGGATACAGTCCAGAAATGACTTCTACACGAGCTCTAGCATTTCCGAGTGCTTTGCCTCTAGGAATTAGAAATAGAAGATACAATGCAAAATATCCAAAACACAGATGTTCGGCATAGATATATACAAATTAAAAATGAAGCAGCTTGGATCTATGGTCCAAACTCTCAAAAGGAAATGGCTATAAGTGGATTGATAATGATATCTGAACAGTTCTCGTGAGAAAATCATTACAAAGGGCAAAGCAGTTACTCATGAAGAATTGCTGACAAAACATCAGAAACTGCAGTTTTCATTATGATGAAAACAGTTAAAGAGAATAATATTTGTAATATCCATTACCAAAAATAAGGAGATGTCTTCTATCCTAATCCATAAGTAGTCATGAAGATATCATCCTAGCATGAGGGACAAAAATTTTACAGCCTATCAATTCAATAATAATCAAGAAAATTGAATAGCTTACATTCTTCTCCACTGGTATTCACTTGGATAAACACTTTCAAAGGATTTCTTCCAGCACTTGCCACAAAACTATCGAGTCGATTGGCAATCTGAAAGTTCCAGAGTAGTAGGCAAATGGTAACTATGTTAGAGCCTTCCAGATACAGATGTGGATTCACAAACTTCTGATACCTCAAAGAAATAACAAAGGAGTGAATTTAAGAACCTTCTCATCATCTACGCTCTCTAAAACCGCAAGATTAGGAACACCAGCTGCAAAGATCGAGACATTTTCCATAGAAATTACAATCAAGATGAAAGAGGGAGCAGGGACGACATTATGAAAAACTGAAAGAGAACTAAAATTTCACAATAATATCAGCACAATCTTAAAAACATAGTTTTTAACCATAGATAAAAGGATCCATACATGATAAAATATCTGATTGCCATATGAGGAATCAGCTTTCTTAATCAAAGAAAATTGCGTTTAGTTATTACAACTATATATGACAACCTGATCCATCCAAATTAAAAACAAAAAGTAAAACCTACTAAAATCCTAGGGCAAGCATGTCAATATCATTTCTTACCCTTAGAAATGAACTCAAATGTCTTGCCATAGGATCAGTAAAATTCACAAGATTCAATTACTATTAAAGCTTTATAATGTAGAGCCTAAAGAATATTGACTTCAATCCTAGCAAAAACATTCCATCTGAACATCACGATGGCAGGTTGCCAGAATAAAAAAGAATCAGGGTGGCGGATAGACAGACAGAAATCACTAACCTTTCTATGAACAATTTCCACACACAAAAGAAAAAAAAAAATTGGATTATGAAGCTAGGCTGCATTTGATGGGTGGGATACAGTGCGGACCTAGATAGGATATAAGTTATCTGATATGGCATTTGGGCTAGTCGTTGGAATGGGATACATCTAACCAAACCCAGATATAGCCCAACATTCACTTAGGATGTAACATCCAAGCCAGACAGGAATAGGATATGAAATTAAAGAAAAACAAAAGCAGAAAGTGAAAACTATAGGACTAGGGCTAAAGCTGGAGATTAAGGAGAGACAGGAGCACTGCTGCCATGGATGTCGCCCATTGCCTCCATTGATCACTACCCACAACCTTGCAATCTCAAACCAAAAGGCAACTCAACAATTTGGTTTCTCAGATCAATTCACCACGTAGATTTTATTTTTGGGGTGCGTAAGGATGGTGACCACCATGCCGTGGTCACAGTGGATCAACTATTGTCCCACCTTTTTTTTTCCCCTTTCTCTTAGTCCGGTCACTTTGTTCTAAACATAGTTTTATAACAATCTTCTTATCTGCAGTCCGGTCTAATCTTATGAATGAAAACCACTTAATCAGACATCATATGGTTATATCCAGTGTTGCATCCTGTCACTCACCAAACAAGATATAGGAAACCTGAGGGACTTCATATCCTATCCCATAGTATGCAGCCTAGACATCCAGATTCAAGAGTACAAAATGCAGTGTCTATTGAGTAGTCTAAGAGATTTAATCGAAACATACTGAGAAGAGGCTTCACTTTATTACTCTGCAAGTTCCCAATGAAATGCCATTCGACATCGTCCGGAAGCTGCACTTGCAAAATCAATAATTGGAATCAAACAATTGGAAAAGAACATAACTTTCCCCAAGAACTTGATACAATTTTGCATATCCCCAAAGCACATAGAAGCCAATCCTCGAAAAACAGTAACTTCAATCATCTTTAGCTTCTAAATGAAACCGAACTCAGATTCTTCATTTTTCCCCTCAATCACCGCGATCATCCAAATCCCTCCCACGCACTCGGAATTTCGACAATCAACCGCGATTTCAGCCAAAAAAAAGAAAAAATGAACTTCGAGCAGCTAAGAGTTCGCGGCACCTGAGGAGCCTTGTCGACGATCTCCTGGACGTAGTTCTCGCCGAAGCAGCGGTGGCCGGCGTCGTAGAGCTGGCGGATGAGGGCGACGGGCTTCGTCTTGCTCACCGCCACCACCCGCACGCGGTCGGCGCCGCGGCCGCACCGCTCCGCCGCCTGGCCGACCCGGTGGAGCACCGCCCGGAGCGCCTCCGTGACGGCGGCCGGCGATGACGTGGCCATCTCCGATCGGTTCTCGGCTCGATTCGCGCTCCGCTCCGTCGCCGCCGTCGGAGAGCAATGTGGCGTCTGGAGTCGTGATCGCGTTAATGGTCGCGTATTTACTCGGCTAATTTTTTTAATTCCTTTTTTTATATATATAATTACTCAGCTAATGATCACTTAATAATATGTTCCAAGGATATAGGAAAATTAACTTTAAAAGGTAGGTATTTTCACTTGTAATTTCTTGTGTTGATTTTTGAAGTTAATTCCTATTGGTATGTGGAATGATTTTTACTTTTAAATTTCAATTTTGTATGTTTTGCTGTGCTTGCACTTTGATTTTTAGTTGATGTAAATTGTTCGATACCTTATAGGATATTTTAAATATTGATAATTATCTTATAAAATTCATAAATATATCATGTACTCTTGAAGTGTACGGAAATTGTATGATTTTTTCCTCTCAAATTCTTGTCTTGGTATCAGAATTATACGATCCTAAAAAACTTTTTAGAAATTTTTGAGTGCATAGGATGCATGCTAAGGTACACTTTGCATGTTGTATCATTCACTTCTTCAATTACCACTAGTACTACTGCCTCGATGTGGATCCTCAACATTATTCGACAGTCAAGATGTCCTACCATGATGTCATGGTGTTGTGTAGTCTACATGCGTTAGACTTGTATGTGCCACATCAATCCGCCATCATGTGACTTGTACATGCAAATGCGAATCTATCATATCAACCTATTGTTGAGTAGGCTACACACATCAAATTTTGTCACATCAACTTATTATTGCGTATCATGCATACATAAAAAATAATTGCATATCTACCATGTTAGAATGATATTGTGGTTCGCTTAGCCTATTGGATTGGCTTTCTACCATCACTCGATCAAATTATTGCCTTAGCCACCCGCACCTTCTTGTTTTTTAAATCTTTTCTCCAAACACCAATTCTTTTACGTTGCCTTCAATTTGGGTACGTGTTAAGACATATATCTATGAGATTCTTCATATCTCCCTTAACTCTCCATATCTTGTACATATCCCTTATTAGTATGTGTTAAATTAAAAAATCATATTGCAAAGACTAGATAGAATTTATAGTACATGAGCTATTTATAGACTTTAGAAAATAGTTGTTTAGGATAATAAGATATTTACAATATTAATTTTAATCAATTTGAGATACGCACTATCAAGGCGATATATAATCATAAGAAATATGGAAAATTAAAAGAGATATGAAGAATCTTGTAGAGATATTACTAACATTCTTTCTCAAGCTCAAGTGATGTAGAAGAAGTGGAAGTTCGGAGAAAAGATGAAAATGAAACAAAAAGTCTAGGTGGAGTACTTAGTAAAGACATCAATAGTCTAATCAACCTATGATAAAGAACTAGTCTCACAGACCACGTGAACTAGTTCTCTCTACTATGGGTCTGACATGTGTAGGTTACGTGACAACAGACAGACGTGCCTACTAACATGATAGATATGCGTTTGAATCTAACATTTGTCGATGTGCTTGAATCTAACATTTGCATGCTATGCGACAACAGACTGACATAGCACATACACAGTTGAGTCTTGTGTACGTTAGGTGCACTCAAATTTCCTCAATATCACCCAGCCGCCAATATAAGAATATGCGAAAGAGAGAATTGTATAATTTATGTATCTTTCATAATGAAGAGCACGTGAGATACTTATAAGTTCTACAAAATGAATATTTGAGTTGACTAGATACTACAACATCAATTATAATCAATTAGGATGTGCACAATTAAGGGAGATATGTTCTCAAATATGAAAAATCAAGGGAAAAATGCGGAATCTTTCACAAATATTTCTAGCAATTATTATTTTGTGAGAGGTATAATGCCAAATTCAAAAGTAGAGGGCATAAAATTTACGGGGAATCATGCTTAACTCAACCAATTACTACTACTTGTAAGATCACTAGTTTTGGTCTAACAACTTGGTTGAATTGTGCTGCTGAGTACTTAAAAAAGAAAGTCTCAACATTAAGCAACGAGGCATCTTTCTATCTAAATTCATAAGCCGGATCTAGCGAGACTCAAGCTCGCCGGCGTCGGGTGAGGCCTCGGCCTTACCAGATTGGCGAGATCAAGCCCCGCCCGACGCTGGTGAGCTCGATCTTGCCATGTGGCCGGTCGTTATTAAAAATTATATTTAAAAAATAAAAATTATAAAAATTATATTTAAAAAATTAAAAATTCAATTTTTTTTAAAATATTTTAAAAAGTTATAAAAATTTTCCATTAATTTGTATTGCATAAAAATTGTTAAAAAATTTGTATTGCATAAAATGTTTTAACAATACTTTTTTTTTTTTAAAAAAAAAAAATCATAAAAATGAGCTTTTTTAGGTTTAGTTAAAAAATTTTCATGTTACGTTTTTACTTATTCAATGGTATGTTCACTTCAAATAAAAGAAACATGTGCATAGTCTAATTTTTTATTTATAAATATTTCAATTTATAGGTTTTTTAACTTTTTTTTTTTTTATTTACTATTTTTAATTTAATTTGAAGTTTTAATCCAATTAGCATATAATAAAATTGGGTTTTCCTAGAATATTAATAGGTTTTAGCAATACGGATTGGGTCGGATATGGGTCCAGTACAGGTCGAGTCAGATATGGGTCACTATATTTACACTACAAGAATATAAGTCAAAACGAGTTAAATGATCAAATATGGGTCGACCCATTTTTGACCTGACGCATCCCCGACCCGACCCACCCATTTGCCACCCCTACCCACATCTAAATTTAATCTCAAACCCAAAATATTCGTCTTTGGTCCGCGTACATAGAGCTTTGCGCGTTTCTATTCAAGGCTTCGCGTGACTTCAAAAACTTACAGCTTCTCTCAAGCGGCGTGGACATGCGGCTTTTCGTAGGGTTTCGACAGCGCCGCCGAAGAAAGAAAACGTGCGTGTTCTGTTTTATATGTGTACCCAAAGGTCAAAAGTTTGACATGGGCCCACCACCTTTGGCTTTACGTGCGAGGCTTCTTTCCTTTCTTTTCCTCGGCTAAAACAAACCTACACCTGGAATATTGTGTGCCCAAAGTCAAATATTTGACTTTATCCTTGAGAAAAAACATCAGGTATCAATTCTCTCTGAAAGGGACTTGAATCTTTCTTTAGTAAAAAGTGTGAGAAGAAACATATATTTATAAGTGCTATTCCAGGCATCTTCCCTATGCGCCTCTGATGGCTTCCTCCATCATCTTCTTCTCTTTCTTCATCGGCCTCTCTCTCCGCGTACCTGCCAAAAACCCCGACCATACATGTCCAGTAAGCTTTTGCAGTCCTGGCGGACCTAAGATCCGCTTCCCTTTCCAAGCAAGCGACTCCCACCCCAAGCGATGTGGCTATCCAGGCTTCAATCTCTCGTGCAACATCCAAGGCCAAGCGATCCTCCAATTGCCTAACTCGCAAGACTTCATTGTTGACCTCATTAACTATAGGAAACAATATATTGTGCTAAAGGACCCGGGCAACTGCCTAGCGAAGCGGCTTCAGAACTTGACGCTGTCAAGCTCGGTTTTCTCAGCGCAAGAGTATGGGAGCTTCACGTTTGCGGATTGCTTGTCTGGCTTGTCGGATTTGGGATTCGAACGGGTGGACTGCCTCAGCGATGGACAGCACACGGCAGTGGTTGCTCCTCCCGGTTCATACACTGGGCACTTCAACCTGTTACGATGCCGTACTTGGACGGTGTCGGTTCCGGTGGTCCGGCAATATCCCACGGATATAACTGAGAGTGTCGTCCTGAAGTGGGATGCGCCGGATTGTAGATCGTGCGAGAAAAGCAGTGGGAGGTGCGGGTTCTTGGGCTCCGCGGGCTCCGATGTTGGATGCTTCAGTAAACGCGGTAAACGCGGTAAGTACTTAGATTCGCTGGTTTCTACCTGAGAATGATAACTTGTCTCTGTTATTTAGTTATTTGAATCAGCGCTTTTAGAACATTCATTGGTGAAATCGTTTTCGTTGATTTCCATTGAATCTCTGCGCTTGTCATTTTAATGGTATTTATGTTTTCCAACTCCAACCCCACAAATGATGGGTTAATCATGCAGGGCTTTCAAAGGGGACCATAGTCGGCATCCTGTTGCCCCTGCTTCTTTTATTGTCCGGACTCGCGTTCTGCCTAAGCTCGCGCCCAAGAGTCTCCGAGCAACGTGATCCTCGCGATCAACCTCCTAACGGCAACGACGGCGAAAGCAACGTCGCAAACATCACATCTCCTTCAATCCCCTCGAGAGAAACTCGACAGGTTTCTAATGGCGTCGCGGGCATCGATCTAGTCACGATAGAATCTTATCCGAAGATTCAAGTCGATGATAGTGGACAGGTACCTAGGCCGAACGACAATATTTGTGCAATTTGCTTGTCGGAGTACCGGCCCAAGGAGACGCTTCGGACCATCCCCAAGTGTGGACACTACTTTCATGCACAGTGCATCGATCAGTGGTTCAAGCGGAACGCCTCTTGCCCGCTGTGCCGCAATCACAAGGGGTACGTGTAAATCTTTTTCTATAGTTAACGTCGCCAAAATGGAAAATAAACTTAAAGAACAGGATGAACAGTCCCCAGGTATCTTGAGTTTATTAATAGAAGTTAGCTTTCTTCTCAGTAATTTGGCAATAGTTCAAACACGACAAAATAATAACAATCTCTGTGGGTAATGCAGGTCTTCCGAATCGATGACAGCAAGCAATTAAAGTAAATTACTATGAAGATCGTAGAGCAACATGGTGGCGCACAACTCATGGCAGTTTCTCTTTGGAAGTTCACCGCCTCACGCAGTGTGAGCATATGCACATGCAATGTATAAACTCACTACTGGAGTGTGATTCAACAATTTAATTGATTCATACCATCATACCTTTGCTCTTCAGTTTATTCTGCCAACAACATTTAGCGCATTTAAGTACTTAATCCATGCATCACATCCTTATGGACAGGCCATGAATTTTTGTTTGAGATATGTTTTAGTAAACGTATGCTGGGTTTCATTCAGAAGAAAAAAAATGAAGCAATGTGCGGTTAAAAAATTACCGAAAGCAAAATGCGCATCCGCCCCTTTTTCATGACGAGCTATTTCGAGCTAGTGGCGTCGCATGGTAATTTCATCCCGAAATTCCATTAAATCAAGGTGGATTTTTGTGTGTACTACATATATGTTGCTTCTATGCACTCGTAGCACGATGTGTGCTGCTTAGGTGAGGTCGAGTTCTCGTTATGGTTGGTCCATTGGACAAATTGATTATTAGCATTCTTCACAAGTCGTTACTAAATGCTAGAAAATTAAGTTATATGAGAAAGTGCGTAAGCCTAGCTTTAAACATTTTAAAAGGACATTTACTGCGAGGAAGTCCATAGGGGTATGAAACTTTGGTATCGTGCTTTACTACCGTATTGTAATCCGATATAATACTAATAATCTGCCAGGGTTATGTATGTCTTCCGATTCTATGTCCGCAAGCAACCGAAAGAAAATTGCCATGTAAAGGAGCATGGTAATCCGCAACTTTTGGCAGTTCTCTTTGGAAGTCCATCTCCTCACGCAGTGCTGGTATATGAACAAGCACAAGAGCATCTCATCAGTCAAAGTGGAGAAGAAGGAAAATCATGTTTGTTTGGTGGCGCATCAGGAGTGTGATTGAACAATTTGATTGATTCGTATTTACCTTTTTGTATTAGCAGCCGTTTGACACAAGTTTAGAATTCAACTCTTCCAAAGTACCCCTCTCCTCCACCTACAAGGTATTAGCAGCCGTTTGACACAAGTTTAGAATTCAACTCTTCCAAATTACCCCTCGGAAGGAGGCTTATGGCCAATGGACTAGTCAAATGAACTAATATTCATGTGCACAAAAAGTCTGAAAAAAGATTAAACATGTGAAAAATGCAATTTTTAAGACTTGAATAATTTCAAAAATTGAATTTGATTGTTGAAGTTGTAGATATAAGATTTGCGGGGTTTTACTTAATTTAAAACTTCAAATTTACGAAAGTTTAATCATAGATTACTTCAAGTATCCTGCATATGTAAACTATGTTTTTTTTTTTTTTTCCGTTAATTAGGCTGAAATCGTGTTGATGCATATCGATGCATATCAATGCATACGGAGTTGGGTTCTATCAATTTTAGGAATACGTGTTTGGATCATAATCCATGCCTTTCTGAACTAGGTGTAATCACAATCCCTTCATTTTATAAATCCATATGAGATTCAAATGATCATGACTATAATTGACCTACTCAACATCGATTGGGAGGAGGGGACAAATGGATTGGGGTCCCAGGTAACGGTCAATATGTGCTTGTCCTCATGGAACAAATCAACACAATGCGATTGTTTAAATTATATTTGCAAGGACATGACGTTTCGCCTTTTCCCTTTGATTTTTCAACATATGCCTTTCTAAAGAGTCCACATATCCCCATCCTTTTGGGGTCGGCCGAATTAACTAAGGGCCTGATTATGTTCGTGTCCTTGAGAAGGTACGTAAAAGATATAATATTCTCCCTTTCGAAAGGAAATAAATCTATCGTTAGGAGGAAGAGAGAGAACCTTACATCCCTAATTACAATCCTAGCTACTCTTTGTTATGTGCATCTCATGGCTTCCTCTGCCGTCTTCTTCTCCTTCTTCCTTGGCCTCTCTCTCTTCATGTATTCGCTAATAATCGTGACGATATATGCCCGGTGAGAGTTTGTCATCCTGGTGGGCCTGATTTTGCAACCTACCCCATGGGAGAAGGAATAGATTTAGAGGTATCGCTTAAAAGATAGGCCCACGGCCCATGATTTAGATGCAGGCTCTCTTAAGTTCATACCTTTCTTAACCCGACCCCAAACCTGGATCCGACCCAATCAGATAAAAAAAAAAAAAAACGAAGTTTTTTCTATTTTTATATTTTTAGGGTTAATACCTTGAAAAACTCCAAACTGGTAAAGTTGTAACAAATTTACTTAAAATTAATTTTTTGACAGCCAAAAATCTTAAAACGGTATACCTTTAACAAATTTACCCTCTGTTAATTTCCGTTAAATTTTACGGTCAAATTATTAAATTAAATGACACGTGACGGTTGACTGGTTTATCAATTTAATATTTTACACACACTTTACAATTTTTGTGATTTTTTGTGGTATTAATCCAATTTAACATGGGGTATATTTATTACAAATGTACCAGTTTGGGATTTTTGGCAGTCGAATAAATTAGTTTGAGGTAAATTTGTCACAAATATACTAGTTTAGAATTTTTTATGATTAGTCAGGGTAAATTTGTCACAAGTGTACCGGTTTGAGATTTTTTATGATCATAAAAATAATTTGGGGTAAATTTGTTACACGTGTATTAATTTAAAGCTTCTCATGATATTAACCCCATTTTTTAAATATTCTCTCTTTATTTTCCTCTTTTTGTCTTCTTCTTTGTTTTGTCTTTTTCCCTGCACTATCTTCTCGTTCACACCTTCTCAACCGAACTTCTCCCTCCAATGTCTTTTCCTCCCTTTTGTCTATTTTTTTTTATATTTCTTTTCATTACCCCTTTCATTCCTTTTTCTTTGTTTCTCCTTTTATTTTTCTCTTCCCCTTTTCTGGTCTTCTTCTCCTCATGCTTCCTTCTCCGCCCGAAGCCTCCTCCTTCTGCACCATACATCAACGCCAGCCTGAGCAACCGGCGTGGGCCGCCGGACCACCAATGCCCACCGGTCATCCCCCTCGACCGGCACCGGCCACCGCCGGCTACCTATTCCGGCGACCACTAACCCATTTTCCAACCCAACGAGAAGTTTCATCGATTCGAATATACGCAAATATCTCACGCAAACCGCACGAAAACACAATGAATACAGGCAAGGCAACAAGGATTCAACCCAGCGTTAAAACGCAAGCTACTCTTCAGTGTTCTTTAAGGCATTTTGTCGAACACACTAACGAAACGAGAAGGTTTTGCCTTGATCGAAACTCAACTCAAGCTTAGGCTTCTACATGAGCATACCAGCACGCACAGAAACATCAATGGAGGCTCAACAGGACCGAAGCTCGCATGAACTGGCCAGTCGCGAGTTCTGGTCCGACGCCCTACAAAAATGGAGCATACATGAGCAGCAGAGAAGACCTACCTGATTCAACGGGAAGGGCTGCGACAGACAGCAAACTCACGAAATACTTGCATTTAACTCAACTAGTTTAAGTATATAGAACTCAACCGATATTTCCGGCTTGATTTAACTCAACTCGTCTCGAAATACTTGCATTTTAAACACAATCGGCAAATGGGTTCGTAGATCCATTTTAGCACCTCCACCTACCTCAGAGGAAACTAGAGCCACTGATATATAGACGCTTTGACACTTCGAGTCAATTAAACTCAGTTTCGATAATAATATTCGAACGGTCGAAATGATAGTCTTATTCCGTGATCACAAGTAATTAAAAGCATATTATTCCGGACAATGGAAGATGGTAAAAATATGAAGTTATAATGGAAGTCTCTCGTATTGCAACTCTCTTTCAAGACACAACCACATGCGCACTTGTTTATATCAATCGAAGTGGAATAGTAAAAATGTAACAAATATATATGTGGCTACCGTTTGTGGCTCTGCATAAATGAGAACGAAAATATTAGATAACCTTGGACAAAATTATCCAACCTAGAGTGCAAAAAGCCCGAATTGCATTTATTTCCTTTATATCCTACAGTAAGAAAAGAAAATTGAAAGATAACTGAGAAAATAAAGAGTCGGTTCTAGTCAAACGGGAATAGCGGCGCCCTGCCATTGTCCCTACGATAGAGCTTCTTGCTAGGTGATTAGCTTGAATGGACCAGAAT
Organism: Eucalyptus guilfoylei; assembly: GCA_016097605.1. Lineage (NCBI taxonomy): Eukaryota > Viridiplantae > Streptophyta > Magnoliopsida > Myrtales > Myrtaceae > Eucalyptus > Eucalyptus guilfoylei. The sequence continues at coordinate 44,224,953 of CM027864.1, read as the reverse complement.
GACACATTTAACAAGTACAGGATTAGCAAAAGACAGCACTCATATGCCTACGCACAAAAAATCCGGAAAAAGATCAAGTATGCGAAAAATGAAATTTAGAAGATCTGAATTGTTTCAGAAAATGAATTTGATTGTTGAAATTACAGATATAAAACTAGGGAAATTTGTTTAATTTCAAATTTAGCACATACATGAGAATTTTTCAGATTCTGATTCCATGAAAATAGATTTAAATATTACTTACATATGTAAAATATGTTGTTGGGCATCAGGCCAAAATTGCCTTGTTGCACATTAATGCGTACGGAGTCCAATTGTCTCGATTTGAGATTAAATGCCTCGATTAGGGTCCATGCCTTTTGAAATAGAAATAGTTGCAGCCTCTCGATTTTATAAATTCACATGAGATTTAAATTATCAATGATTGTGATCGACATAGACTGAGCAAATGGGTTGTGATCGTTTGTTCACATATACATGTTTCCAATTTCCTCATGTAATTGTCTCCATGAAAATGTCCTCATGGAACCAAACAACATGATGCAGTTCTATGTTACCTTTGTATAAGGACGTGATAATTCGCCTCGTTCCCATTCATTGTTTTAACATATGCCTTTGTCAAGACCCATTTGGCCGGCTACATTGACTAAGGCACATTTTATGTCTGTCCTTTAGAAGGTACGTAGTATTTTAATTCTCTCTCTTTCAAACGGAAATACATCTTTCTTTAGAAAAAGAGGGAGAGAGGAACCTTAGATCCCTAGGATCAATCCTAGCTGCTCTTCGGTACGTGCCTCTCATGGCTTCCTCTGCCGTCTTCTTCTTCGCTTTCTTCCTCGGCCTCTCTCTCCTTGCATTCGCCGATAACCTTAACGACATATGTCCGGTAAGGTCTTGTCATCCTGGCGGACCTGAGATTCGCTTTCCTTTCCAGATAAGAGACATCCAACCCAAGCGATGCGGCTATCTGGGCTTCAATCTCTCATGCAACGACCTAAGCCAAGCGATCCTCCAATTCCGACTGCCCCAGTAAATTTTTGCCGGATTTCGGACTCAGACCCGTGAGCTGCCTCAGCAATGAACAACACACAGTGCTGCTTGCCGGTGCCGACAGTCCCAGCCGGTGGTACCTCGGGAGATTCGGTTGTCGTACTTGGAAAAAGGCTATTGAATTAACCGAACAGGCAGATACAAAAGGAATTCAAGTACAAATTGCAGGTGACCGTGTAGGTTCCAGTGGCCCTGCAATATCCGACGGATATAACCGAGAGCGTTACCCTGGAGTGGTATCAGCCGGATTGTAGATCGTGCGAGGGAAGTGGTGGGAGGTGCGGGCTCAATGGTTCCACGAGCTCTCAATTTGCATGCTTCCGTAAACCCGGTACGTACCTAGATAACAAGAGTCGCCTATGAAATATTAGATCTCGCTTTCCCCAACAGATGGTTCATCTCTCCATTCAGAGATCACTCTTGAATCAGTTCATTATTCATCATAATCAATTATTGACATTGTGGGGCTTTGAAAAGGTGCGGCCAAGTTAGTGATAATCCCCGCGGTCATGGTGCCCTCGCTCCTTTGCATGTCCGGAATCGCGTATTACCTAAGCTCACGCACTCGAGTCTCTAGGCATCGCGGTCGTCTCGGACAACTTCCTAACAACAACAACAGCGAAAACAACTTTGCGGATATGTCGTCTCCTCCGAGCCTCCCGAGAGAAACTCAACTCACCTCCAATGACGCCGTGGGCCTCGATTCCCTCACAATAGAATCTTATCCGAAGACTCAAGTTGGTGATGATGGACAGGTACCTAGGCTTCAACAATGTTTGCGTAATTTGCTTGTCGGAGTACCAGCCCAAGTTGACGCTCCGGACCATCCCCACGTGTGGACATTACTTCCATGTGCAGTGCATCGACCACTAGCTCGGACAGAACGCTTCTTGCCCGATGTGTCGCAATTAAAGGGGGTATGTATAACATTTCTTGCGTATAGGGTCGTGTCAATTACTGTATGCTGTAATATGGTTCCTCGAGAGTTCAGATATTCACAAGCTTATTTCTTCTATCAAAACGGGTCCAGGCGAATTTTGCAAAATTGTGGTGCTTGCCCTTCTTTTGGGAAAGTCTCGGGGACCTTTGGGGATTAGAGTTGCAAGAAAATGTGACTCTACACCGGCCGCTCCGCAGTTTATAGAATACCATGTTTGCATTTCAGGATAGATTATGGTTATAACTATAGATGAAAATGTTGTCGATAAAAAGAAAAATGCGCTTCAACTTCTAGGGATGAAATTTAAATTTCATGGTGCAAAGGTTGAATATCTTCAGGGGTTAATACTATGAAAAAAATTTAATTGGTACATTTGTAATAAATTTACTCCAAATTAAATTTTTTACCATAAAAAACCTTAAACTATTACATATGTGACAAATTTATCATAGACTAATTTTTTGATCATCAAAAGCTCCAAACTAGTATATTTGTGACAAATTCACCTTCTATTAGTTCCGTCAAATTAAATTAATACCACAAAAAGCCACAAAACGATGCACATGCGACATATAGAGGGTGAAACTTAAAACTGGTATACTTGTTAATTACCACGTATCATTTAATTTGACAATTTGACAGTACAATTTAACAGAAACTAATAAAATGATAAATTTATGACAGATGCACCATTTAGAGGTTTGGTGGTTAAAAAAGTAGTTTGAGATAAATTTATTACATGTGTAACAGCTTAAGGTTTTTAGTGATATTAACCTTATTTTCAATATTTTTCTTTAGCTACCTATTACATCCCACGGTTTCGTCACCACTAAATAGCTATGTCAAGCTAAGAATTCTAGGTTCCGCATTGCCTCCAATCTTGGGCCATCAATGGCCAGTAACCGTCTCTTCTTGCAAGTGATTCTTGAGAGTTATACAAATGAAATTTAAGCATTCAAAATCCATTTACCACATAACCGTTGGATAAGATTTGCCTCGCCTAAATCTAATGTAAAATAGGGCTATGTCTTGCCAAAAAACTTTCTACGACGCTATTGTTTGGGCTGCGAACATGAATAACCATATATTTATATTTAGTTCAGTTGCATGCTAGTGAGGTCCATAACTTGTAGCCCTCCAAATTAAGACCTATGGTTGGAAGAAAATTCTCCCAACGAGAAACGGAGGAAAATATCGACGTAGGTCTTTATTCTCGCGCAATACTCCTTTCCAAGTCTCAACAAATCTCAATCAGGCAAAGAACACCCCATGTGTCACGACTTGATGTGAGATGACATATACGTGCCAAAATTTTTGAAAAGTACATTTAAGTGCCACTTTTAAAAAAAAAAAAATTGGACACTTAAGTACCAACTTCAGTGAAGTTTGCTAGAAATCCGACGAAGTGTTATTGTTTTAATAGAGCCGGTTTACGTGGCTTGTCGAAATGTCCATTCAACAATTATTGTCTAAAATGATATTGTCTTCCATGTTCCCCTAAATTAAAAATGCTAAATCGACCAAAATCCCCAATTGAAAGCCCTTGAGCCCTAATTTCTATTTGCCCCCAAATTACACTGCTGAATCTTGGAAATGAAGAGCAAAACCTTTAACAGCAATTCAAATTCTCTTAACGAAGCGAAGGAGAAGGCAAGTGTTTGTGTTATTGTGGGTAATTGAGTCCAAGAAAAACATCATGGACTCGATTGAATCCCGATAGAATATTCTATAGATGTGCCAGATATAGAGAAGGCTTGAAGTACAAATACTTCAAATGGATCGACATGAAATTCTCTGGCCGAGCTACAAATGTGAGATTAGACCTACTTGATGAACATCATCAATCTTTAACTAAGTTTGTGGACAACTTGGATAATGTTGACTCAATATAAGCCGAAATTAAGGTTTTAGCATCTTCAGCCAACCATTTGAAATATGAAGTTTCAAGAATGAAAATTGAAAGAAAGTGTTATCGAGCGTTCATTGTAGTGTTGTTTTATTGTGTAGCCTACTTAATGATGAAATTTAAAGTGCTTGAAAAGAGAAGAAAGTTCTCAGTTTGCCATAGTTGAAAAATCAGTGGAAAATATAATTGTAATGGGTCAAATATAACCTATTTTATTTGTGTTGTCCACAGGATGGTTGTGGCTTTCTTCTTGTTTGTGCTGTCCTTTATATTCTGGCTTGCTTCTTGTGCTTCTGGGGAAGTCAAGAAAAAGGAATGAGTGAATGAGTTGCTTCTTGTATTATATATTGTTTTATATTTTTGTTTGTTCTTCAACATAAACCAGCAATGATGTGTACTGGATCAATGTATCATGATGGCTTATTTGCTTGAACTGAATCTAAACTAGTAGTCAAAATGAATTAAATGAGCTGTTTATCTAGTTTGCTACAAACCAACATATATAAAGAATATTCATGAGTGATTACGTGCCATAAGTTGTATTTAGTGATCACCAAAGTGCTAGTCGTGGTTAAAAAATGATTATTTAAGTGTCAAGTTATGGTGTGAGTAAGCACTTAAGTGCCACTTATGGTTGAATATTTGCAAAATGAATCTCTCGTATTTTTTTTTGTCCTAGAGAACAAAATAATGGAATTGGGTGCTATTTGGCATGTTACCAAACAGGTCCTAGCAGTCCAAAGAGAATTGAAGGTTTTTTTTTTTTTCATTCATCCAGGATAAGCAACCAGGTCGATTTGATATAGTAAGTAAACCGAACCAGCCCTAATCGATTGGTTGATTCTCAGTTCCAGTTAAGTCCGTCTCCGTTCTCGATTTAGAAATTTCGGAGCTGCCTTGTAACTGATTTGGTTTTGGGTTCTTATGTTAAGACTACCCATTCTAGGGCGAATAAGGTTCTTGGTTCCAGAACTTTGCAACTGCCCTTTAACAAGACTTCATTTGTACTATGCCATGAAAGATAATTTGTAGGATCAATTATCTGTTTTTTCAAAAGAAATCTCGCTCTCGTATAAAAACAAGAACTGGCCGATTCCATTCCAGATTGCAGATAAACTGGAAGTTGAATTGTTTTAGGCCTCAATGATTCATTAGAGGACACAAAATTACAAATAATTTAGTAGCAAGATGAATGGAGTACTGATGGAGAAAGATTCGAACAACATTTCTTTTCATTTAATGCATTGTTTAATTAACTTTTACCCTTTTCTTTTCTTAAAATGTCGAACAACTCTAAGGGCCTGTCAGGTAATGTTTCTGTTCTTCAATTTTTTAGTTCTTTTGTTCCCTGAAACAGAAAAATAACAGAAATCTATTTGGTAGCAACATTTAATTTTTCTATTCATCGAAATAGATTTGAATAAAATCAAGAAGTAAAAAAAGACTTACTTGCTTGTTCCCGAAAACAAATTCTGAAACAAGTCTTTTTCTTTTTTTTTTCTTTTCTTCATCTTCTTTCTCCTCTAGCTAGTCGTCAGACCTTGGCAAGGTCGAACTCACCTTGGCACATGAGGTTAGCTTCGCTCGACCATGGTGAGGCCGACCTCATTGTGGCTGGTGAGGTTCGCCAAATTTGGGCAAGACCAATCTCGACTAGTCACAACGAGATTGCCAGCTCTCGTCTTTGGTTGGTAACTAGCCATTACCAAGGCTCAACCACTAGTTAGAGGGGGAAAAAGAAAAAATTCAGAAAAAATAGAAAAATCTTAGAAAATTAAACTAAAAGAAGTTCTATGTCACAAAAAAAAAAATTTGAAGTGTCATACCAAACGCACTAGAGACAAGAGCTGGCAACTAGTTAGAGGAGGGAGAAGAAGGGAGGAAAAAAGAAGAGAGAAAAAAGAAAAAATTCTGAAAATTTAGAAAAATCTTATAAAATTATTAAAAAAATTTGAAGGTCATACTAAATGTATTCATGTTCATTTTTCTATTCCATGAGTAGAAATTTTGTGAAATTATCAAATGCGTTCGAATACTCAGAAACTCGTTTAGGGAATAGAAATGAAAAAAATTATTTCTTAACAAAAGTTATTTCCGGGAGCAAATATGTTACCAAGCACACAATAAGGTTAAAAAACATATTAATATTAAAATTCATAATAATTTTAAATCACGTCAAAAACTTTTATAGTTTAGTATTGCGATCGAAATCTCTATTTTGATGAGAAAATAAAAGGTGTTCGGTTTTCGTTTCCGTTTACCAAGCACAACCTTAGGAGTTCGGTGCATGAACATAGTTACTAAAGATTTTCTTCCGGATATCGTACACGCACATAGATTTTTCAAGCAATGAAAACAAGAAGAAACAATATCTTCTTCTTTTTTTGTCTCTTTAATATTAATCGTAGAGGGACGAAAAGGAAAAATTATTTGATGTCAAAGTGAGTGAGATTGATACCCGACCCAACAGGCGATAGCATTGACCCGGTCGACCAGATTTTCAAGTTCATGTGTATTCACATAGTTTTTGACCAAAAAAACCGCAAATCCACGGTCAAGGTGGGCTAATTGAGACGTGTACCATATATCCATAGAAATTCAATCGACTTCGAAAGATAGTGCAAGTATAACCGATACCGAATCCGATATTCGAAGAAGACCCGTTTCTTGCATCGTCAATTGACAACGTGCGATTTGGGCTGATCAGTTTGGTCATGTAATGACAAAAAAGGCTCTTGTACGTGATCAATTAGTGACAAGATCATGGTCATTAGATCATCACACCATGATTAGCACTAGTAAACATAGACCGGATGATTGTGTTCACGCAGATTAGATGCCAATAATGAGAAACTTGTTGCTTCAAAGTCCAAGGTCGCATCTCTATTCGGTGTGTACTCATAGGGGTGATCGGTTCTAAAGTGGGTGGGAACCCACACTGAAATTGGGAACTATACCAGAATGGTCAATTTCTAGTTTGTGAAACTAGGAACCGGCCCATCTAGTCCTGGAACTAGATCGGATTGGACCGGCTGGTTCGATTCCATTCCCAGATGGGTCCAAGAACCAGCGATGATATCTATCTTTTCTTTTCTTTTCTTTTCTATTCCCTACAAGACTACAAGTGTTGTTGCATAGTCTAAACTCTCAATCTTTAGTGTTTTGGATCTCTAATTAATGAAAATCTCATATGAAAGATGCTAAATGTGTGACAAAATATGATCAAGTATCATTAAGTTTCTAATGAAAAAGTATCGATCCAGTATAGGCGGTCCAAATGGTTCGGTCCACATTTTGAACCGGGAATTGGATTGATAATCACCAATTCCAAATTGTAGGAATCAGGAACCACCTCGAGCCGACAAGTTCGGTCTGGTTAAAATGCTATTTTCCAGGACCCAAGATTAGGTTTTAGTCCAAGCTACGAAGATGGAATCGCTATGCACTTAATCTCACCAAGAATCTCTCTTCCACTCCTTAATCTAGATCACGAGTTCATAATTTCTAGTTTAACACTGCATGAAGATCCTTAAGATAAGTTATCTAGTTACTACGCCCCTGCCTCGAGATTATCACTAAAAATCAATGAAAGAAATCAAGTGGAAATTTCGTCGTGGTGTTGCATCGCTTGCATAAGTCAACCAAAGCACATGAGCACATGCGCAATTCTCTCGGTTCATCTCCTTTCTCAAACTTCATATTGTTCTCTTTGTTTGAAATTCTTGGCATTGGTTGGAATCCCAACTTCCATTTACTAGAAATTTGCAAAGAGAGATTGATAAAGACATCCTCGTTACCGATATATGGCATTTGCTTCCCTCCTTCGATTTGCTATAAATAGGCACCTCATTCTCATTGATTTTGCATGATTATCAACCTCCTCTAACCACCAGAGTTCTCTTTATCCGCCAAAACGATGAAGTTATCAAACTCATTTTGTATAATGTTAGTTCTACTTTGCCTTACGCTTGTTAATTCTGGGATACCAGGTATTACAAGTCCAAGCATCATCTCCTCAAGCCATGAGGACGAATCCAGCGTCGAGGCTCCATTTCCCCTCCATTTGGGAAACCGTTTCCTTGCCGAGGGCGTTCGTGCAACCATGACATGCGACAAGTACCCTAGGGTTTGTCGTGCGACGGGTAGTCCCGGCCCGGACTGCTGCAATAAGCAGTGCGTTGACGTGGCAACAGACCGGCTAAATTGCGGGGCTTGCAGGAAGAGGTGCAAATATGGTGAGATGTGTTGCCAGGGGAACTGCGTGAATCCATCGGTGGATGAGAAGCATTGCGGGCGATGCGGTAACAAGTGCTCGAAAGGAAGTTCATGTGTGCATAGTTTGTGTAACTATGCTTAAAGATGAGGGTTTCATTGATTTATTCACAAGTGAAAATCGGTTGTTGCATGTTACTAAATAATAAAAATAAGATTGCTGTTACAGAACAGTTAGCAGCTAGCTACATACGCATGATGCTTAGATATATGAGTGTGTGTGAACGCAATAAGCAGGCAATGTAATTGCAATATGGCATAGGGGCTAATATGGCCCATGCAAATTAATATTTAATGAATGCATGCAGTCTTAATATTGTCATTATTTACATTACAAAACATATGTACACTCTTTCCCTCCATCAAGATTTGGTCAGTGTCGATGACAATTCATGTGATTTTAACATGCTTTAGAACTTATTTGGTATGATTGTAGCAGAAGTGTGGCAGTTCAAAACGTATTACGTTGTAACTATGCTGTGAAGTGTTCTGACTTTATATATGATAATACATTTTTTAAAGTTACAGCACCTCAAAGTTGAGTGAAGTAACTCCTTTAAAACAGCCATGAGCTACTGTAGTTATTGAGGTGTTGCAGTTGTGAGATATTTGCCAAACATCTTCTAAATGTTGTAAATGGCTGCACCACCTCTTTTAATAACTGAAACTACTAAAGAGAAGTTGTACCAAACGACCCCTCCAAGTACCGAGGCCGCTAGCCTATCTAGAATAAGCATGCAAAAGATTTAATTTGTGCCCATTAAAAAAAAGTTAGGAAACTCAGGGCCTTTTTTAAAACCAACAATCTATTGAGGCATTACACCTATCTATTTATTCGCGGAAAGCGTAATTTTAAGCCAACAAAATAATGACTTGTTCATTCAATAATTCTAGCCTAACTCTAGCATTATAACGATTTTAATGGGGCTTTAGATTACTTACTTCTCACCGTGAGATTTTCTTCAATTAGCATCCTATTGGGATCTTCGAAATCTTCAAGCATGAATCTCATCGGAATTCCCTTAAAAAAATAATATCAATATGATTAGCACTGAGAATTTGAGAGAATGTAATTGAAAGAAAATTCTGGAACGAGTTACCTCGTTGAAAATGAAAAATTAGGACTATACCTACTTGCATAGCTATATATATACATACTAACAGGACAGAAGACTTCACATTAGGGGATTCACGCAAATGAAGAGGATTCTTGAGCAAGGTTGGGCCGGCCCTTCAAAAGGGCATAAAATCCCTTCGAGAGGGTAAGTCCGGCCCTTCGAAGAAGCAACAACTCCCTTCGATTAGCCCTTTGACGGGCCAAAAATTTCCCCTTGCAAGGTCCACCGGTCCAACCTTGCGATTGTCACATGGCAGTCACGGGCAGTCGCGGGTTTGTCAACTGCCAATTTTTTTCCTCAAAATAGTATTTTTGTAGTTGTTATTTGTTTTTATTCAAATTTGATGGAACTTCGCTTGGATATAATTCTTTCGTCCGATGTCCGACTGACTCGATATTTGCACCCATGGAAAAAGATCGCGACCAGAACTTTCCAAAAATGAGATTTGAGGTCAAAAGTTACAATATTTTTCCCTTAAAAATCTAATCACCGTGATTTTTGGGGTTCTGGAAAGCTTATAAGTTGATTTTTAGGATGTAATTAATTAATTGGGCCAATTATACAATTCCTTGACACTTCCCAATTGGGTGTTTGTGATTAAAAGATATGATATCTTTAAGTCCAGTGTCCCATTCCGACTAATTAGGTGTCTTTGGAAAACTCTTGATGAGTGCGATCCAATTTCACTCTTCAATCGAATTTTAAATAAAGTAATATTTGTTGGAGATTTGTTTGTAAAAACAAATTGTGTGTTTTTTTTTCCTTATCCCACGTAAGTAAAGTGGGAGGAAGTGGGCAGCTTAAAAGTGTAGGATTTCCTTTGTGTAATTAAAGGAATGATTGGGTGGGGCTAGACCCCATTATACCCGCGTGTGGGTGCACGATTATTTGGCGCACTTAGCACGCCTGTGCGCCCGCAGTTTAATTAGCACTAATCCCTTTTGTTATTTTACTTTATTTTTTGGTTATGTTATTAATTTTAATCAATTCAAAGGTTGTCTTTTGTTTTTGAGAATTTTCGAAAATAAAATATAAAAATGAAAATTCGAAATGTTATTTATTTAAAAAAATTATTATTATTATTCCAAATTTTGTTTGTGTCTTTTCAAGACAACTTTTGGAAAAATTGCTTATTCAGTTTGCAACCACATGTTAGACGCAAATAGCACAACCCCAAGATCTCCATAACCAGAACAAGAACATGCATAGTTGAGTAGAAAGATTAACGCACTTGTTTTGGGATCCATCGAACATAAAGCGGAAGCAAAAAAATGGATTACCCACATATCAAGGGGATCCCCGCATCAAGTCATTTTCCTCTATTGCCCTCCGTATCACTGGCTCAACGAGGCAGCCCCCCCTCACGTTTAGCGTTAGGTAAACGCCCCTTAGGTGAGGATATATGTGAGAATTATGGTTAGAGGAGAGACTTGAGCACTTTCCAGCTAGTCCCCCTCATTACGGGCCAGGCTCAACTCGGCCCACACTAGCCAGCCCGTATTAGACTAATTAAGAAACCTTCTATCTCACCTTAGACAAACCCTGTTTTATGGTAACCGTAAAAACAATAAATTACAATATCGTTTCCCGAAGGGTTGCAATTGTTTGGTTTTTCAACTTCTTCTTAAGGGACGCATTTGTTTATCCAAACAACTTTCGAAAAGACACGATTGTTCATATTTTGCAATTTTCACGAAGAGTTGCATGTGTTTTAAGACTGTTTTATATATATACTTGTCAATTTTCGGAAGAAAATGTGTGAGATCATCTTCATCTTTTCGAGATTTCTTTTTAAAAAAAACTACGGCCATTCTTTCAATTGTTTTCTAGAGAGACCCTGGAAGAATACTAGAATTGCTATCTAGTATTCTCATTTGAGACTTTGTTGTATCCTGGAGGATTTTTGCTGGTGACCATTAGCAACGTTGTGGGGCAAATAAATCCTTAAAGAAAATGATATCACGCCTCAAAGTCCGATTCGAGTACTCTAAATATCCTTCTTTATTGTTCTACCAAATTCGTAGCCATATATTTCACAACTATATTTTCGATCATTCTTGATCAAACCTTAAGCAGAAAATTTGACATCTAGAGCTACCCCTCTTAATAGTTATGCTCAAAGACAGTTTCACTAGAAAGATAAAGGGGTTTCCTAATTTTTGGCTTAATATCATGAGAGTTTCGATGTTATGGCCTTGCATCTCATTCTTATATATCAACTCATTGCAAGACCACTTTACATATATAGCGTCACTGTCTAAAGATTAGGTTGTTGCGTGAAAACCTCTTTAACATTCGAAACATTTCACATATCACCCACTTCATTCATCAAATCATGTGAGCTGAATTCACATAAATCAAGTACATACAATACCTAATCCACATGAATCAATTGATATCACGTAAGTCATTGGGTTGAGCTGGTATGCATTACAAATCATGAGAAAATCTGAACCGCAAGACCGAGTTTGTGGCCGTGAGTCTAGGCATCAAGCTCAAACGTGCGTTTGTTCCTCTCATTCATTTTTCAAAAGCGAAAGTCAATCGGTTTTGATGATTGACTTAATGCAACTACGAACACCATGTTCCCGGGCCAGGATGCGCTTGCGTACAGATCTCGAGTCCTATTGAATAGAGAAAAACCCTAAAGAAACAACTCGTGAATATGTGGTCAACAAGGCAGCGCGAACATGTCCTGTAGCTTCCTGGTTGACTTATCGCATGCCATAAGCGGAGAATATCAACAGTACTCTAGGGTTGCTGTGATCTCTCTGACCTGTCAATGTATCGATTAGTCAACACAAACCCTAAAAATTATTCCTTACGTTGTTTATCTATGAGAAGTCAAAAACCAAGACAAGAAAAAACTCAACGCACGAGTTCTTGTTCAAACCTCGATGTGCTTCTGTACCGGTTTTATGAATATTTATTATTATTTTTGAAGAACCTTCCTCATTATTTTCATGTTTGATTTTCTCTATGGAAATCAGAAACTGCATTGAATATGCAATCGGTGGCTCAATGGAGAATAGTTGTTATTCTCCAATAGATCCACAATTTACGCAGCTTGTCGAAATTTGTTTCAAATCGAAATTGATTTGCATGGCCAAAGAGTCTTACTTTGACTAATTACATCTATTATTATTTTTCAATTTTGGGAGCTTATTCCAGAGGATCAATATAAGTTTTGACTCGGACCTAATCAAGTCCTTAAACTGATTTGACAACCAGGAAAAGTCTGGGTAGAGCCTGGGTGAGGGCTCGAAAAACATCCTCTCCCATTGGAGACCCCGTCCACATCCCCTTCGGGGGGGCAAGGGCTCCACGCTGAAGCCCGCGATGCCGATCCCCGGAACCAACCGGGGCAAGTACAAGCTATGAAGGTGCCCGACCAGTACCGTCAAAGAGAGTACTTAGGATACAAGAATATTTTTATTTTTTAATCTTTTTCGCCAGACTTTTTTTTTTTTTTTTAAAGTTAGGCAGTTTTCTTGGGTTAATTTTTTGCGCACCCCACTAATAATAGCTTGATTATTTAGGCTTGAAGCTCTCTAAGAAGTGCTTTTGGCATTTCCAGAGGATCAATACAAGTTTTGACTGAGATCGTCAAAGAAAGTACCTAGGATGCAAGAATATTTTATTTTATTATCTTTTTTGCCAGACTTTTTTTTTTTTTTTAAAGTTAGGTAGTTTTCTTGGGTTAATTTTTGCGCACCCCACTAATCATAGCTTGATTATTTAGGCTTGAAGCTCTCTAAGAAGTGCTTTTGGCATTTCCTTGAAAAATGGAAATTACTATTTATATTTGCATATGCTTGTACAATATTTGGGGTGTTTAGTATTGCATAAGCTGCATATTGTAGTACTAAAATATAAATCTAAAAGTTAAAGCCTAAACCAATCGTAACATACTTGGAGAATGATGGTTGTGCAAGGAATTGCTTTCATGTGGCTTAATTCAAGAGACTGCACCGATTCTGAAACATAATCTGGAGATGCACGCTCCTTGAGATAAAAAGTCCTTGCAATAACCTCACGGTGATAAATTTTGGGTCAGTTTGATAACCCAATTAAGTGCTGAAGCGAAAAAATTCAGCCCTCGATGAGATTTAAGTTTTTTTTTAGATAACATTCAGGTAAAAGATTCAATTAAGTCCAATAATCGTTTTATAAAGTAAGAAAGGAAGACTATTATATTCTTTGTAGCGGGGAAAAAAAAGAAAATCATGAACTAGAAAAAGTAATTGATGTCGATTAGCAGGGGAAGTTACCGAAAAAATCTTAAACCTACTGCAATTGAACTAATTCAATTGTAAACATTTCAATTTGGTCAATTTAGTTTTAAACATTTTGGCAATTTACTAATTTAGTCCATCCTATCAATTCTGACTGAAAATTAATGACATGAACGCTTATCATCTTGTATGGCATGGGCGGCACTAATATGGATTTTAAAAAAAAAAAATTATAGTCTTTTCTTTTTTCCTTTTCTTTTCTTTTTTACAGATTAGGGTGGGCAGGTGGTTGCCAGCCATCAACCAAGGCTGGGCAACTCTCATTGGCTCAACCGACGATGCCTTGTAGCCCTCACCCAATTGTGAGAAGGGCCATGAGCGCAGTGAGGATCGTGACCCTCGCCGACCTGTGGCTGGCGAGGGCGCACTAGCCCTCATCCGGTGGCTGGCAATGGTCAGGGGCCTTGGCTAGTGGGCAGCAACCCCTTGCCAGCCCAAATCAATTAAAAAAAAGAAAGAAAATAAAAGAAAATAAAATAATAAATAAATAAATAATTCAAAAATTTTTGAAAATTAAAATTAAAAAATTTCCATATCAGCGCTGCCTATTCCACATAGGATAGACGGTGTCTATGTCATCAATGTCTGTTGAAAATCGGCTGAATAAACTAAATTCGCAAATTGTCAAAAGGTTTAAGATTAAATTAGCCAAATTGAAATGTGTATGGCTGAATTGGTACAATCGTAATAAATTTATGATTTTTTTGATAATTTTCCCCAATTAAAATTATGTTGCTAAAGCCTTCCAATAATAATAAAAATTCCACACATGTTAAGAAACTAATAATATTTGGTGATCGTCTTGCCTCACGGATGAGGAGTGCCAGGATGTGTTAGTTTGATCCCACCTCTTAGCGTCGAGTTTTAAGAAAAGGGGCAAAGCCCGATTATTACCTTATTCAAGCGTCGCGAGTTTGAATCCTCTCGCACGTACTTAGTTCGGACCTCGCTAGAGGTATATATATGTATGTGTGTACAGTATACGTATACACAACCAAGGCTAATGTGATAATGCAATAGCATTAGCAAGGAATGTGTTTTCTTAAAATCAATTTATTGGAAATGATATCTCGCTCCTTTGGTGAACTTCATCGCCACCTCCACTTCGCAGATATCATGTTCAACTTGATTTACACATCGCACCGAAAGTCAAGGTTGACCTAATCGTCGTACAAAGGGGCGTGTCGTTTTGTAGGTACAGCTATCGTATCAGATCGTTCTTCGTTCAAACCCGTGAGTTCGGTTTTCTCGTTCAGTTTATCAAAAGCCTAACTCCGCTTACTTTTGAAAAATTAGACAACATTCCACTCCATGTATCGGACGAGCCATGCACTGTCCTCATTCAGCATGAATGATCTCTCTTGTATATATATCCCCATTGCGTTTCATTCCTCTCCATCAATACCATCTCTCTCTCTCTCTCTCTCTCTCTCTCTCAAGCTCACAAAAGATGAAGTACCCAAGGAAATCATTCCTCATGGTATTGCTCATTGCAGTAGCGGCATTCAATGCTGCATCTGCAATACCATCATCTTCGCAAGGAGGAGGCTCGTACCTTGCTTATGGGGAAGAAGACGATGTTCCGGGTGAGACCCGCGATTCGTCCTCCCTCGAAACCCTGGAGCCACCCACTTCTCTCCGAGGCACGGGCCGGTTCCTTGCGGAGGCCACCAGCTTGAGGACCGCATTGACCTGCAACAAGTACCCGAGGATCTGCCGGGCCAAGGGAAGCCCCGGGCCAGACTGTTGCAACAAGAAGTGCGTGAACGTGAGCACCGACAGGCTGAACTGCGGGATGTGCGGGCACAAGTGCAGGTACTCGGAGATATGCTGCAAAGGTCAGTGTGTGAACGCCATGTTTGACAAGAAGCATTGCGGGGGTTGCAACAACAAGTGCAAGAGGAAGAATTCTGCTTGTGTCTATGGGATGTGCAGCTATGCATGAATGTGAAGCGGCGTGAAGATTTGGAGTCGAAGGGTCTGAAGCAAATTGTGCAGTTATCATCGTATTAAGTGAATTTGTTGGTAACTTGGTACATTTTGTATATGAGGTACTATGTAGAAAGTCTTGATTTGTTTTTATGTTACTGAAGGTAATAAAGGCAAGGCCAACATCATCGTGGTTAATTGGACTTTTTGCCCCCAAAATTGTCATCGTTAAAGCCAGTTTAAACGTAATAAGAGTGGTTTTGTTATTTTTTAGTGATCGGGATTGAGGTAGGGCACAAGATCGATTTCCAGTTTCAGTGTTTTGAGAGAATTATTGTCAATCTCGTGAACATGTTTCGTAAATACTGCCATCTCCGAAAGGAGAAGATATTATGCGAGTATCGTATATCATTTTACCCTGAATAGAGTACTTATATCTAAACGCTATGTACTTTATCTCAGTATGGCCTATTGGTGATCACAAGACTCGGTATAACCCGCATGAGTCGACCACAGACTCATGTCCTGGACATTGAGTCTCGATACCTCCTACATGTAGAATGATAGTGAATGGCGGCAACACCTCCCTAGACACAGTGAATCTCGTCACCGACATCTAGAAAAGAATTGTCTAGATCTCAATAGCGAGATCTCATAGCACAGAGAGAGGGACAGGGACAGGGACAGGGAGAGGACGAGGACGACGGTAGTAGATATGACTGCAACAGCATGTTGGCTGAATGACGAGATAGTGATGGAGAGTGATCGGCAACATGGTGCGACGAGGTGACTGGTAACGTAAAGAGAGAATGAGAGATGGTGAGTTAGGATTTGATACTTAATTCATTTGGCATGTGTTGACTTTTAATGGAGGATCCATACAAAATTGGATATATCTAAACCTAACGAATTTTGTCTCGACTTACCTAATTTCTCCAATGCATGATCATTCCGAGACTACAAATTGTGTCAATGCTCATCTCTAAATCGAAGAGACTGCAACTACACTTAAAAAAACTTGGGCTGGAGATCATATTTGCTCACGTATCACAAAAATTCAGTATTATATACAGAATTTGGTATATCCTTTTTAAGTCCCTCTTGTCAAATTTGACAGCACTCATTGTTTTGGCCTGATTAGGGTTTTTCTTCTTTCATTTTCGGCCTGAAATGGTCAACACCCTTGAGTGTCGGTGCTTGTTCTCCTGAAAAGCTTGGATCAACGAAGAAGTTGACTGAAGAAGAGCACTTTATTTGGATCTTTGCTAAAAGGCTCTTCTATAATTCGGGCTGAACAAGCATATTAATCTGAAGTAAACACCAGCCATACACAAAATGAACCCACAGCCCCAACCTGATAATCACCTCTTCACTCGTCGTTTTCGTTTGACCATCTATGATGATTCATTTGGTTATCTAAATTAGCATAACCATTGGATTTGGGAGATGCTTGAACTAGCAGTGTTAACTACTGTGGTTGAGTGAATTTCAATAATTGATACAGTGACTCTGACATGGGGTTTATATCACTTGACGGCTGTGATTATGTGATCTCCGATGAATCGGATTTATTTAAGAAGTTTCTCACATCGAGTGACACACCAAGTGCAAAAAGCAAGCATGGCTCGGTCTGACGACAGCGTTATATTGTGTATTGCAAATAAATAGAATCAGAGAGGACTCGGGAATGAGAATAAGCAGAATATATATATCTAGGATCAAGAAAAGCAAGCAAGAGGAGATGTCTGTCTTTACTTTGCTTTAGTGTATTAAAAGAGCCTGTTGTCATTGGTTTGGACTCCACATGTGACCGGTGCTTTTGCCCTCACTTTCTTCCAGAACCAAATCGCAGCACCAATTCCTATGGCTCCTGCTCCTGAAACTGCAGTCACACTCCCTGTGCAAAGCCCAAAATCGAAACCCAAAAAGAGAAGTTTGGAATTCAGCTTATCATGAGTTCATAATCTGAACCTCAAATTTCACTGTCAAATGCTATCTGAAGAGGTTCAGTATCAAGAATTTGGAACCAATATGTCTTCGGTTTCTGTTACCTGCAATTACCGCAGTCTTGCTGTGCCCCGAAATGCTGCGATCTGCAAAACGGCACTCAATTGAGCCCACAAACTCATACCGTGGAATTTGGTAAAGAAATTAATCAAGATCGGAATGTATAAATAATGATCTATCCCTAGCATCAGGTTTTGCACCATGTAACATCAAATGTTCACCAGAATATTAGCAGGGATAGGCTCAGAACGCTGAAACATACCTTTACAAGAAGCGGTACCATTCCTACCCTCACAAATACACAAGAAGCTCTCAGTTTGCGTATCAAATCCGCAAGTCCCGCCACTCTTCAGATTGTCCTGGCATGTCAAGCACCGAGTGGTCACGGGAATGTCGAAATCGACCCTAATACCATACTCTGCGACCTGATCATATGGACCTGCGCCGATGTTCCTCCAATACACACTAGTGTAGCTAGCACAGTATCTGAGCATGAGCCTAAGTGACTCAGTGGCTTTCGGATAATACGAGCAACAAGAACTCGATCCCAATGCCGAGGGGCACTGCGGTAAGTGACGGCACAGGTAGCTCGAGCTGTCACATGATGAGTCGCACCGGTCAGGGTACCGCTCGCAGAACATCGGCTTTGGCTCAATGATGACATCCTCCTCACTGCAATTGAAGAACAAGTAATCATTCTGAGGGGAGAGAGATAGATGCGTGCTCGTGTCAAGGCTAAACGCACGCGTGGGGCGGAAGTTGTGGCGGTCCAGGCAGTTCCACATGAATGGGTCGATCAGCAAGATGTGCGGATCGGTGTAGCTTATGTTGCGAACAGGGTATCGGCCGGAGGGGGTCCGGAGCTCCAAATTGCCGGTGTCAGAGCAAACGAGGAGGTGACGGTAATACGGGCTGCCACATCCGTCGTCGATGCCGAACGGGTAGTGTATCGGAATGGCTCCACATGAGGTTCTACAGTGGCTAATCGATTGAGCTGGTGCTAGGATGATAAAGAAGACCAAAAGATGAGTTATCTGGAAATGGAGTGATGGTGATTTGATGGTGAGGAGGGAAGCCATTGGAGGCACTACTAAAGTAGAGAGAGTAGAGATTTGCAGCATAAAAATGATTTGAAGCAATTGAATAGAGAAAGTTAAAGGCTTGAATGGGGTTGATGTTGTCTCTCATCTGCACAAGGAAAAGCTAAAGCGTTATATGAAGAAGACCAAGGAACATTTCTGTGGGGTTCACACTCTTCAGCTTTTATGCTTTTTGTTCTCTTTTTCGCTACTTTAGTATCATTTTCATTTAAGGTACACTGTGCTTTTGCTTCCTCGCAAGTAATGAGAAGATCCCCAGCTGAAATAAATAAATAAATTAGAGATTTTTGAAGTTCAAGAGAGAGTGGGTTGAAATCAGAAACTTTACTTCTTTTCATGATACAGGCATGTAGCCTTTCTTTCTGCATAAATTATAATATAAATGGTGTATTAAAGAAATTATCATTCCTTTTGATGTAGATCTAACTAGCTACTGATAATAAGGAGTGAGCACCAAGTTCGATTCAACTTGAGAATCAGACCGAACTGACTGGTTCAAGGCCTATTCTAGGGAGAACTATTTAGTTTCTGATTCCACGAACCTAGAACCGGCCTAGGATAGGTTCTGTTCTTGATTTCAAGATCCAAATCGCCCGTTCGCAATTCCTCAGTCGAATTGATTTTGAATCTTCTTTTAGAAAAAGAAAATTCTTCTGTAGTCATTCTCTTCAATATGAAAGGAGATAACAACTTAATCAATATGTGTTTTTTTTTTGGTAAGAAGTAATAATATATAGAGCTTTGAACCAACATTTACACAAGATCCGGCACCACAAAACTTGCACTCATCAAGACAAAAGTCTATGTGAGTGGAAGGGAGCCGGATGTAAAAGAACCCGCAAGAGCAGCCAAAGAACACAAAAGCCTATACAATAGGCAGAAGGACAGTCGGGAAAAGAAGGCCGTGCAGGGCCAAGAGGAAGCCACAAGGAGACCAACCTCACAAATACAACCAGCTACAAAACAAGACAGAAAGCAACCAGGAGGAGTCACCGCCGTAGAAGAATAGCAACCATACCAACAAGGCAAGCAGAGGCGGAGCCAAAGGGATAAGGTGTATGCTATCAAGCATCAAGAGCCTGAGGAGACTAAGGCCGCAACCCAGTTGCAAGCTGTCCCTGAATCAATATGTGTTTATATAGTGAAATAGTGCAATTTTTTATATCTTATTATAAAAAAAAATGATTTTTCTATACAAAATAAAAAAGTGGGTCGATTCGTTGATAAAATTGAAAATTGAACCGGATCCAACCGATGTAGTTCCAAATTTTTGGAATCAAGAGACACAAGACCGGTACTTGATTCTAGGTTTCTAACCAAGAAGCAATCTTCTTTGCGGACAACATCACTGCGAACGCCATTGTAATCAACCAAACTGATCATCATTGAGAAAAATCGATACTGATGCAAAACTCCATTAAAAAAAAAAAAATTGTATTTTCAAACATAGGACTTAATCTGTACATTACCCATTGATGACAAAAATTATGGATACTTCAACAGTAGACAAAACCTTTTATAAATTAAGGTGGTGCTGATCAAGTGATCGTCACAACCTTAATAGATGAGTCCATGGGGTTGTGATTTGTTTAGTAGAATGGATCAAATATGTGGTGGGCCTAGTCCGGCCTGGCCTAAGCTTCTCCATTCCTAGTCGGGCCGGGTAGCCCCTCTTTTCGGGCTAGTATTTTCTGAGCCCATTCCTACAATCCCATCGAACCGTTTCTTGACATGACACGGGAATAAGATTCCGACAGGATCAGAGAATAGATCAAAACAAGAGAAACTCGCTTTGAAATCATATCGAAATATGACTGAATGAAATAATCATTGTGCCCATGGGCCTACATCGCTTAAACAAGGGATCCTATGATGGAAATTTGAACCACCGAAGAAAGAGGACGTGATACTCCTAACTAATAATTTGTAATTATTTAGATAAGACTACTAATTGGCTTGATATCTAAGTTGTATGGATTGTACCCTCCACAGTGTTCTGGCTCTCATAATAGTCTAGGATTTAAATTGCCTCTTGTCCCACATCAAACTTTCAACAAGAAAAAACAAAGGACTTGATAACACCTCTAATGCATTTTGACAATGACATGAATTAGATGACATGACACAAATTGTCAATCCTCTAATTTTTGACTGGTCATATGTGAGGGTAATCAATCCTAGAATTGGTAAATTAAAGATGAAAAAAAAAATTAGAATCTACTTTGTCAGAATTAGTTTTCAATTTTGGAAATCAACATTAGCTGCTCTAGAATTGAATCAAATTTGATTGCAAAGTCGACTCAGGAACTGGCTTACATTTGTTTCTTGTTTAATTTTTTCTTCATCAAGAATATTTATTTCGCAATTGTAATTAGAAATCTTCTATAAAAAATTAACATAAAATATTATAAAATACTTTAGCATAAGAAAGTAGAAAGTGTTTAAATGTAAGAGATCTATGGTTGGCTTTGAACAAGTTAAAAATCGATTCTAATCAAAAACCTTCCAGTTAGCTGAACCAATCAACGGGTTCCTGAATTTTTAAATCCAGAAATTAATTCGGTGCCGGAATGAACTGTATGATACCATATGAATAAGGCTAATTTTGTAAGTCTCCCGAGTTGAACCGGTCCTATTTCTCACCCCCAATTATACAAGATGGAATTCCTCTTACTATCATTTAGAGCTTCACGCAGTAAGAATTTCATTTGATATTCCCATTGCTTTAAAATACCCTAATATTTAAGTAAGTCATAATTCTTCACCGAACAGTTCACCCGGGCCGACTCAACCCCTCACTCATGGATACAATAAGCGAAAAGGTCAATGGAGGCCAAATTGAATAAGCCCTTGGGAGATGTGAACTTGTTCTTAATTAGTGGAAAAATCTTTACTTATACTATATTATATTACATATATATATATATATATATATATATATATATATATATATATATATATATATATATATATATAAATAGAGAGAGAGAGAGAGAGAGAGAGAGAGAGAGAGAGTCAAAACAGATCATGACTACTTACTAGAGTAGTAGGGTTTCTGAATAATGACGAAAACGATTTAACATGAAAGCAATGGCAATGATAAATAAACTTTGATGTGGACCTTAATAGCTGAGTCACATTAGCTGATCTTAGTGGCATATTGGGTCACGGTGTCACGGGGTAGACTTTCTATTCGACCAAACTTGTTTGAACTAGAGAAAATACTATTTGACAATAATTTTGGGATTATTCACGATAATGCCCTATTGAAAAAATAATATCATAAGTTATTGGTTTCAAGGTAAACCGATATTGAGACAGGAACTTGATACCTACTCAACATGACTTGTTATGAAAAATCGGAATTGGGAACCGAGACACTTATACTGTGGGTTTGATACCAAATCGAAGAGACGCATGCTAAGTAACAACTCTAACCTCTTCAAAATCACCCCATCAATTCAATGCAACTCGTGTTGGTGTTTCTTTTCCAGAGAAGGTGTTTATAAAAGTCAATGGATCTTTTTCCTTTGCACGTACGTAGCATTGGTGAGAAACACTTTGGTCAAAGAAAAAGTATAAAAAAAAAGTTCTAAATTTATTGTACTGATATCAATATAGTCATAAGTATTTCAATTTGATAAATTGAGTTCATCTAGCCAATGAAAATTGCTGACATGAATACCAGTTGTCTTACATAGTACAGTTAGTGCTCACACGGATACTTTTCTTTTTATTTTGAATGAATTCTTTTATCAAATGTTCACTTTTTTACTTTTTTCCCCTTTCTCTTTCCTTTGGCTTGTGGACGGTATTCGACCATGGTCGACAATTGGCCACAAGTGAAGGCCAACGAGGACGTCGGGACTCTTGCTAGATCCAGTGAGGGCTTGACCCTCGTTGCTAGGGTAAGGGCGGCCCTTGCCAAGCCTAAGTGAGAGCGGGAGCGGCCCTTACCAGATCCAACGAGGGCGACCCTTGCCTATGGCTGACGAGGGCCCCAATGCCCTCACCAGCCATGGCTGAGTACCTACCACAAGCCAAAGAGAAGGAAAAGGAAAAAAAGAAGAAAAAAAGGAAAAGAAAAAGTTAATAAAACTTAAAATTCCCAAAAAAAGGTTTTTAAAAGTATTAAAAATATTTAAAATTATCCACGTTATTAATTTTCAACCTAAATTAGCCAAATGAACTAAATTCGTATCAATATAAAAATGTGTAAGACTAAATTAGTCCAATTGAAATATTTTTGACTAAATTGGTAACAATATATTAAGTGAAAGACATTTTTTGTAATTTTCCCCTCTGGTCAACTGTCGACATGATCTCACCGGTGGAACCCCTCTCCACATAAATCAATGTCGTACTAATGAATAGAATCATTAAAACCATATAACCAATAACATGCCTCAAGCATGTGTTTGTGTGTACGAAGCAAATGGCACCACATGTGCACGAATGCATATACGTGTATAGCCGTAAAATTCTCTCCTTCATAAGCAGTAAATCTTTTAGAACATATGATAAATCTGCGATTCGTGTCAGCCCTTTCCCACTTTGTCGGCAGTTGCCATCAAAACGGGAAGAACGTGGGAATGCGATTCTTGGTACAGCAGTCGTGGGGACAACTATCTTGGCAGATCGAAACTTCTAACCTCTTTTTAGGTCTCAAAGCGTCTCGACAGGTTCTAAAAGAAAAAGGTCGGATGCAATGACTACCCGGTCTGAGGCTTCTCGTGAATCACGGTTGATTATGATGAGTACAGAGAACGGAGTACATAGAGGCTGAAGCGGTTGTCAGCCGTGACGACAACGGCATGCGAAGAGTGATGAAGAGACGGCAAAGTGCCGGCGATAACTCGGTCTAAGATGCAGACATTATTGACGGCAAGAGTTGTTTGCCAGGAAACTCGGAACAATGCTTTCCTTCCTCAGGAACAGATTTGCATTAGGAATGAAAAGCAAGCAACGCCATAAGCACTTGACGTTCCCAGTAAGAACCTGACAAGATCGATGCTTTCCGAGACTCCCAACTTCAAAGGTTGTCTAGGAGACTCAAGGTGAGGATGGTGAACATACTGATGAAATAGGGATTCACGAAATGAAGCTTTCGAATCCCAGCTCGAAAAGTTAGATGATTCTAATTCGGTGTCTCTAATGATAAAGGGAAGAAAGATATTGGAATTTCCCGTGAATGTTTATAATCAAATTGGTAAAAATGAATAATTTAGGACTGAATTGATATTTGTACAACAAGTTTAAAATTAAATTGGTATGATTAAAAATTTTAAGATTGACTTAGCATATTTGCAATAAGATAGGATTGATTGGGTAATTTTCCCGAGATTTCCTAGTTCAAAGGAGAATTTTCAAAGGTTTAGCATGTGTGGCATGCATGGTTGGAATGTTACACCGCAAGAGATGAGATTTTCTTGGTGGGAGAAAATGGCACGCAACCTGATAAGCTTCGAGACTACGATTTCATATATTGGCAATTATATTTTTTTTATTAGTTATTTGATTAGATTCTAAATAGTATTTTGAAAGATTTTCTTTATGCTTTTCAATAATATTCTGTTTTGCTCTATTAGGATATCCTTTGGATTTTAATCTATATATATTCGAGTTATTCTCTTTTCGTATGCAACTCTCTCTCTCTCTCTCTCTCTAAACATAAATAAAACTGAGAGTTCCCTCTTTGCACGCCTCGTGCTGTGTCCTGAGTTGCAACTTGGGGTCTACCCATTTCCATTGTGTCACGAACTCGGCAACCACCTCCAAACTCATTCAATGCTACTACCACTACATCACATCACCGGAGTTCCACCACCATTACTAGCACAACCAATACGCTCGGTATACCAAACATCCCAAAAACGACATTATCGATGCCAAATGAGGCGGAAAAGCTTAGAGACTATTCATGTCATTCTCACTAAATAAACCGAAGCACCCAATCCATCACCCATGACGAACGTGTTCAACCCATCATCGTTTGATCCATAATCCAGTTCTAGGATTCTTGCCAAATTCCGGCTGGAACAGTGCAAAACTCATACGGACATTTCCCTTGTCGGCCCTGTTTGAGTTCACATCGAGTGATCGACTTGTTTTTGATCCCTTCCCTCACCCTAAAATTTCTCTCATCCAATTGCGAGCGTTCACATGATGTTGAAGGGTCGGTAGGTCAAAAAGATGGATGAATGGATGCGACTAATATCGATTTGATTCGTCGGTCTTTCGAGGGTTTGAAATGAAGAGAAAGGCGTTTGAAACTTCGGATCTAAACCAAGGGAACAAAATTCTAGATGGAGACAAACCTTCGTATTCGCAAGAAAGCCAATCAACGATGACTTTTCCTAATAAAGAAAACACCAAATCTTGTCTGCTAGCAAACCCTAATCAACCTCTTCGTTTTCTTTTCTCCCTCATGTTGCTTATTTGCAAAAACTTAAATGAACAGAAATTGTTGCACGAGGAAAAAAAAGCTAAAAAAACTTGTTTATTCACACAATAGCAAATGCGTACGTCAGAAATAAATATTTATCGCAAGTTCGATCTGCCAAATTTTACGAGACTACCGTCAACTACTGCTCTCGCTTTTGCACATATTAGACTTTGCCCTTAAACTAAAACATGAAAACACATAATAAGGGAGGTAAATAAGAAGTCCAAAAATGATGTAAAATTAGGATCGAAAAAGCTTAAACCAACAGATGAATATATAATTTTTAAGGACAATATTATTTACGAAAAATTTCCTTCATGTGACAATAGTTTTGCAAGCTCGTGGTGGTTAGTACTAAATCATATCATAGACCCCATATCAAACAAACCCATTTAGTAAATTTTTCCTCACTAGATGTACATAGGATGTCATAGTCTAATCTTATGAAAAGGACAAATTGGAATTAGAAGACGGATCGTTGACACAAGGGGGAAAGCAAATTTGACCAACACTTTATCTTTTTAGCTAGCCTCTTTCTCCCCAATCTTTTATACTATTCTCATTTTATAATGTGAAAGGCATCCTCGCGTTTCTTGCGGCTCTACGCCATCAGCATAAGCTGTCACCATAAACGTTTCACAAAAATAAAATAAAATAAAATAATTGCCCCGTTTTTTCTACCTTGTCTCTTTCTCCATTTCAATATCATTATTGCACATTATTAATGTAGTTTTAATTGGCAAGCTGTCCGACCTAACCATGGACCGATTTTTCCACGTCATGGCAGAAAGCCACGTGGGTGTGTATCCGATAGTCAACGGAAATCTCAGTCAACCCTGTCTTTTTCTTCCTTTGCTGTATTTTTTATAATTATTAGTTAATAAAATATTATATTTTTTAATTATTTTGTGGCTTCTTGTCTGTGATCTTGCTCAGGCTATGACGCTAGGAAATGCCTTTCGGATGCGTTTGCCCAGACGGATTATTTAAGCTTGGTCATTGAAAATATTGGACCCGGAGTGACGCCTCTATTTTTAGATTCTTCTTTAGGAGTCGTTGAATCAAGGACAAATTAGGTATTATAAATTTTTTAGCATTATTTCTCGTGGTGGTCCGTTCATCACCAAACGTCCTCCACGGCACACCGCCGCAACAATAATTTGCGGTGAAAATTAGCTAGAAAAATGATATTAGAATTCGACGTAGATGTCCAGAACTAAATTGATAAAATTGAAGAATTTAAGACTAAATTGATATTTGTAAAATAGTTTAGGACTAATTGGACAATTTCCCCCTTTTCGATGCTTTTCCTCAAACGATTTATTTAAGTTGATTCATTGAAATATTGGACCCCAAGTGAGAACTCTATTTTTAAATTGTTTTTAGGAGTAATTGAGACAAAGGAAAAATTAGTTATAATGAATTTTGAAGTAGTACTTCTCACAGCGATCCGATCATCATCGGTTGTTTTACGTAGCATATTGCAGCGTTGATGGTTTCTCGTAAAGATCCGCCGGAGAGCTATATTGAAATTTGATATAGAGATCTAGGACTAAATTGATAAAATCAAAAAAATTCAAGATTAAATCAATGTTTAAACAATAGGTCTAGGACTGATTGGACGATTTCTCCCCTTTTGTATCCTTACCCTAATGGATTATTCAAACTTGGTCATGGAAACAATTGGACCCTCCTGAGTGACAACTCTCTCTCTCTCTCTCTCTCTCTCTCTCTCTCTCTCTCTCCTTGTACTCTAGTTAAGACAAATTGAAATAAGGACAAATTAGCACACCTTACGGCTACCAAATCTACATGTAGCGACGGAACGAGATAGGTTAGCCGATGACAATGAAAGCACTCGTTCAAACTTGATCCGGTTCCATTTTATATGTTTGGTCATCGATTTCGATAACTTGAACCTTAGTTTCAGATGGCTAGGTGATCAGATCTTGGGGACGATGTTTCAAACATTGGAAAACTGTGGAGAAAATTTGCAGCTATCAATTAAAGTTTCGTGGAAATTTTGCCGTCGGCTCGGACATGTACAGAGATAATTGGATATACCCTCTCCGCCGTTTAGGCACGTTCAAGAATGTTAAGAACTTTTTAGAGCATTCGAACGAGCACAGATTCAAAAGGGCGGCTTGGGAAAAAATTGACCGCCGTACTTGTTGAACTGAACATGACTTTTAATCCGAGAGGCATTATGAGTCATAGAGAACGGTGATCGAAGAGGGGAACTTATTTGAGGTCGTTTTTAAGCCTCGAATCCATCTTTTTTGTCGGTTTCAAAACTCGTTTCTATACATTAGACTATTTTGTTTCGTACTTTAGGCCCTTGTGCTTTCAAATCAAGACCGTTCTAGGTTTGTGCGGAAATCTTTCCGATCGCATCATGGGTTTACCTTAAGAAACACTAGTGCATTTGTTTGGTTGAGCAATCACATCTATGGACCGCTCATCAGGGTTTTGACTCGCGTCCTCACTAGTCGACGAGATTGCCGAGGTATTCCGCAAGTTCAAGACGTACCTAATGAGGATGGCTAATTTACTATAAAATAGCAAACATAACAACGTGCATGGAAACCGGAAGAAATGAGACTTTGGAGGGTTTACATGTACAGTTGCAATCGGAGACCAGGGAAAGTTTTATGTGGTCCTGCCTTGATGGACGGTCTGCAAAGTTATATGTTACCTGCATCCGCTGACTACCATTATCTTAATTTGGACTACTACTTACATAATGTCACGCTTCGATCGTTGACCATATTATACAACATTTTACCATACCCATTTTTCATTACCTTCCCCCACTTCAATAAATGCCGTAAAATCAATCGGAAATCGAATATTATCCGAGCAATCGTTTGCCTTTTCTTATCCCTTTGGCGCGCGAAATCTCAATATTCTATTGAGACAACGTTTTCGGCCTGCTTACTTAACCTTTACCAAACAAAACTCTACTTTATCCGCGAGTCGCACGAGGCAGGAAGGAGACCCTTTGAATGGAATCGAAAGTAGGAGCAATTTCACTCCAACACTCCACAGCTTCCTTCCTCTTTCCCTTTGTTCCGGCGCCGTTTGCTTTTGGACTTTGAAATTGAAAATCCGCCATCAAAGCTCTCCCTCCCTCTGCCCTTTTTCTCCTTCTTGTCCACAAATTTCTCAAAGAGACAAATCGGCCCCACGAGAAGAATCCACTTTTTCCACGTCCGAACCTTTGAAAAAGAAGGGAACCGAACACATCCCCACGTTGTAGCTGGTCCTGTCGTACAAGTAAACAGTGACGACCGGCCCCTTTTCGATCAAACATGAACATCTCCAACTCTGGTCAAGTTTTAGACTCGTGGGGGCGCTTTCTCATTTGCGTGCGTACCTTGCTAGGGTTCTGATGTCGAAAGTTTCTGCCCCGATATCGGTCCACGTGGAACCTCCCTTGAATATTGCGCAACACGCCGCTAATTTGACATTTAACCCTCTTAGGATTGGTTGAGTCGTTAACGCTTACGAGCCAATAGATCTAAGATTTAGATCACGGTATTTCTAGTTCAATTCACCACCTTGTGGGTATAGCTAATTACATGTACATGGGTGAGGTGATATACATACAATCTTTTTGGATTGATTGAGCGGGAAAGATAGAATACTCTATATCAGAGGCATCGTTAGGAATTCTTACCTGGAGTATTGTGGTAGTGGGTCCTGCAATTGCTCTCTTAGGGTTTGTTCGCCGGCTGTTGGCTTACGGGTTTTCCTGGGTTACCAAAAAAGAAGAAGATAGGATACTCTGTATTATTGAAAGAATTTTACCGACAGTAGTGATTGGATAAGACCGAAGTTTAATCCTGGGTCAATGACCCTGATGTGATATCGCCAGTATTCGATGCATGGAAAGCTCAAACCGGTGTCTTATGTTTATTTATATTATTGCACGAAAAGTCCGTTTCCTTAACCACTAAGCCAAACCTAGCCCGTTCGTGTGGAATTGATGTTGAAATCTCCCTTTCGAAGGTAATATGAATACAAAGTCATGGGATTCTATCCAGGCCATTACTTTCTTGTCTTGTGTTACACACCCCACCTAACCATCATCTTTCAAAAGCCAGCACCTGTTGGAATTAGAGGCTGCAAAAGCAGGAAAAAAGAGTCCCTTTGGAGTTGAATACTCGTGTACCCATGTGGGCGGGAAAGATCAAGGGAGAAGATAATAATAGAAAGGGAAATTGAACTGATGTTGCTGTTGTCCATTTTCGTCATTTCAAAGCTCATGGTCTCTTTCCTTTTTTTTCTGTGGGCATGCAGAAAAAGTCTTTGTCTTGGATGCATGGAAATTTCCACTGTTTGAAATGTACATAGGTTATGGAAAAAATGAAGCCTCTCAGGAGTTATTATATGAGCAAATTAGGTCATGGAAATTTGACTATTGGCTAGATATGGTATGTCCATGTTCATGCATTTCAATGTAAAAATATGTCCTACATTGCATGGTCCAAAAATTGGACTTTATATATAGTTAGGTCGGTCTTACTCTATTCCTAGGTTTGTCAAGATAACATGTCTATCCAATTCTAGGATATCCCATTGAAAAGGTGAATTGCCCCTTTTTTTGTCCAAACCGGTAATAGCTTGTGCGACATTCAATCTTATCGTAATTTCTTAAATTGCCCTACCCATACTGCCGATAACCACAAATGTTATTTTCTTCGAATCATTCAATATAGATAAAAGGAAAAAAATAAATGTATATGTTGGGATATTTGTTCGAAAATGACGTACATGAAAGGATTTAGAAGATTCAATTATTGGGTTGAAAAATTTAAACCTATATTACCAATATCTGGAATATATTACACAATTCCATTTTGTACTTGTGGATTTTCCAACCAATATTAATCATCTTAAATCCTAAACTTCACTTATTGTGATATCAATACCTTAAATTTTTTTTTTCTTTTGTCTCCAAAAGCTTTGAATTGAGCTAATAATGACACTAATACCCCAATTTTTTTTTTTCTGTTGTATCTCCAAAAAAACCCCCTTAAATACCTTAAATATGACCACCATAACACCAGTGCTCCAAACTTCTTTTTGCGTCATTAAAAATCCCTAAACCTGTACCAATGTGATAAAAATACCTTCAAATCTTTTGTCTGACGTCAGATCCGCATCAACCCCATTTGGCTACTGTCATCCACGCAGTCGCCAAGCCAAATTTGTAACGGCCGTCTTGGACGGAACTGTGACCGAAGGTTTTCATTAGATAATCAACAAGTTTGGGGTATTAACTCCACACCAAAAAAAAAAAAAAAAAAAAAAAAATTAACATCAGTGTCACAATGAGCAAAGTTTAAAGTTTTTTTTTTTTTTAGTTATAGACATATGGTATTTTTATTTCATGTGTACTCATTTGCTGTATTGTTGACATGAAAAGAAAAAATTATTCAAGGAACTGGTGTCATACTAGATAAACATTAGGGATTCTGTATGTAGATGGATAGTATTTTGTCACGACAGTACAATTTTGGGTATTAGTGACACAAAAAAAAAAAAAAGAGTCGAAGTACTGGTGTCACAGTGGGAAGAATTAAGAGGGTTTTTTTTTTTTCCTTTTTTTGTAGTGGTCATTAGACCACATGTGCACAAATTTGTGGTACCGATGACACGAAAAAAAAATTTAGTACTTTTGTCACGATGGTACAATTTTAAGGTATTAGTGACACGAAAAAAAAAAAGATTTGGAGTACCGGTGTCACAGTGAGCAAAATTAAAAATTTCTCATTTTTATTTTTTGGTAGGGGAATTCCATCGCCTTAATTACACACATGCATATCGTGTGGAAAAGGCTATTCCCATATTTTTCCTCCTCTTCTTTCTCCAATTTCTCCAATAATTCCCCCTCTTCTTTCCCCACGTCCACGACACCACCAGCTGTTCAGAAAAACGCTGCGTACGGTTGGTTAAGCGGATCCCGATTGGTGGCTGCGAGTGAAAAGTCAAAGCCGGTAACTCGGTCCAGCCGGTGACCAGTCAACACGACGAGGGCGGGCAACGTGGTCTCCCCCCACCCTAAAGGCCGGTCGCGGGGCCCACCTGGAGACCCGGCCGCTGGGCCAGCCGGTCGCCGGTCGCACAGAGAGAGCCGGGCCGTCAATTCCGTTGACTGTTGACCGTGGCGCCCCACCCCCACGCCTTTTTCCTCTCCCCTCCCTTTTTTTAATTATTTTTTTGGGGGGGTTTTCCTCACGTGGAACGCGCCGCACCGGACGGGGCGGTGGCTCCGCATCTGATGAGTTCAATTTTTTCTTCCCTGCGGAGATTTGCGAACGAGTCAACCTCCTTTCTTGACGAAACCTCTTCCGAAATTTCCCTCTCTCTCTCTCTCTCTATCTCTAACCGTGTCGAAAGTCCCTTGTCTTCTTCTCCTCTCCACCGGATCCATCTCGCAAAATCAAATCCAAGGGCCACGCTCGCCCGGTGATAATTTCCTCCTTCCTTCCCCCTTTTTTTTTTATAATATATATAATTGGGATATTTTTTTATTGAAATTTTCGGAATTCCAAAATTCGATTTTATGCATCGCCCGCCCCACCCTCTATTGATTGGGCGATAGTTTTTTATCTGCCATAGGAATAAGGGTCGGACTACAAAAAACCAAATACCAAATAATTATAAATTGTTGTAGAGTCTAATCCACAACTATAAATCTATGAATTTTGAAAACGCTAGTGAAGAAAAATCAAATAAACGAGTGGTCGAAATCTCAATCTCCTAGAAAACACGTGACATTTAATAGAGGAAAAGAACCTCGAAACTTCGTAACGTAACTTTCCGTGGGTTGTTGCTTGAAATTTTGAAGGAAAATATAGATGGGGACCAATGCATTTTCCGTAATTTCTTTCGATTCCCAAATTGAAATGTGATTAAATTTATTTTCTCTGGGGGAATAAAAATCGAACGGAAAAAGCTGAAAAATGTGACGTGTAAAACTTTTTCATTTTCGGCAGGAGATAAATACACTTGTCGCGCTGACGCACCATCTGACGTATCGTGCCTCGCTCGCCCCAGATCCCGAAAATCCCTTCTTTCTCTCCCCACGCAAATCTTCATCAAATTAATAAATAAATAATTTTTTTTATTTTTTTCAATTTTATATTTTCCTTTCAGTCGTGCAATGTATTCCGGTCTTCGTTCCAAACCCTTTTTATAGGCGCTCCAGTTGCTTCGGCCAAAGACTTCACACACTTCTCAACAACACACCACCCCCACCTCCTCCTTTCTCTCTCTTCTTTCTCTCTCCTCCTTCCTCCTCCTTCATCCGCCATCGTCACCTCCCTCATCATCATCATCATCATAAGCATCGTCTTCCTCGAGCTCTTGCGCATCTCTCTCTTCTTCCTTTATTTATGGACAAGGCTGGATGGGGGCTAACCCTCGACTCCTCCTCCTCCTCCCACTCTGAATCCTTCTTCGCCAAGAAGCCCTCCGGGTTCCTCAAGCTCAAGCGCGACCTCCCCGCCGACCCCCCCACCGGCGCCGCCGCCGCAGCCGCCAGGATGTTCCCCGGCATCGACTTCTCGGCCAGCCTCGGCCGCCGGGACGACCACCGCCACGCCTCGAACCTAAATTCGTCCTCGCCTGCGGCGGACGAGGCCCGGGTCGTCGTCGGCGAGGTCGACTTCTTCTCCGATAGCAAGAACAGGTCGTCTCTTCCTACCGCCGCCGCGGGCGGCGAGGAGCGTAGAGCCGCCACCGTGAGCGTCAAGAGGGAGAGCTCCGTCGCGTCCGGCCCTGCGAGGTCGGAGATGAACGTGAATGTAAGAACTCGAGCTGAATTATTCTCTTCCTTTTGTCATTTCTTTCTTTTTTCGTAGAAACCAGGAGATAAGTTAAAATCTCGGCGATGATTCTGCTTTTCTAATCTTGAATTCTGTGTGTCGACAGACTGGTTTGCGCCTCCTGACTGCTAACACCGGGAGCGACCAGTCGACGGTGGACGACGGGTTCTCCTCCGATATCGAGGAGAAAAGAGCCAAGAACGAGGTAAGAAAACATGGTCACGGTCAGAACCGCACGCGGCTGTCGAATTTTTAGGATCTTGGTCTGTTTAGTTAACGGCGATTCTTGATTTTCTTTTACAGCAGCTGATGCACCTGCACGTGGAGCTGCAGAGAATGAATTCGGAGAACCAGAGGTTGAAGGAGATGCTCAGCCAGGTGTCGAGCAACTACACCACATTGCAGTTGCACCTCGCTTCACTCCTCCAGCAGCAGCAGCACCAGAGCAATGGCGCTGAGCCCGCGCAAGATCACGAGGTAAGTTTCAGTTCTTGCGAGAGAAGTTCATTGCGAAACGAGAAGAAGAAAGTGTTTCTGGGTCTGAATCGTTCTGATGCCTCGCGTCCGGAATTACAGAATGCGATGAAGAAGAACCAGACGGTGGTGCCGAGGCAGTTTCTTGATCTCGGCCCGGTGTCAGCCGCTGCCGCCGAGACCGACGAGATCTCGAACTCTTCATCGGAGGAGAGGACGAGGGATGGCTCAAGGTCGCCGTTGGCCAATAAGGCGGAACAAGATAGCTCCGGCGGTAGAGATGGTGACAAGAGAGGTGTTAGGAACGAGAGTCCCGACGACTCGGAAACTCAAGGTTGGGCGCCGAACAAGGCGGCCAAACTGGAGGCGGCGAGGACGAGCATCGAGCAATCCGCAGAGGCCACGATGAGGAAGGCCCGCGTCTCCGTCCGAGCTCGATCCGAGGCTCCCATGGTAATTCAGCTCACCTTTTTAGATCAGGATCTTGGTCGTTTCTTCGTCGTGCGATGCTAATTTCGTTTGCTACGCGATCGTGTAGATTACCGACGGATGCCAATGGAGGAAATACGGACAGAAGATGGCCAAGGGGAACCCGTGCCCCCGAGCTTATTATCGTTGCACCATGGCGATCGGCTGCCCCGTTCGCAAGCAAGTAAGTTCTAACGTTCTTTCCATCATCAATTCATGAGTCGAAAGTAAAATTTCGCTGTATAGATCTTAGACATGACTAGAATTGAGGTTCGGAAATTTCGAATGTCGAAAGGAAATGCTAGAGTTACCAAGACTGATAATCGAAATTGAGGTTTTCATGTAAGAATGCGGTGGCGCAAGGGACTAA
Organism: Eucalyptus guilfoylei; assembly: GCA_016097605.1. Lineage (NCBI taxonomy): Eukaryota > Viridiplantae > Streptophyta > Magnoliopsida > Myrtales > Myrtaceae > Eucalyptus > Eucalyptus guilfoylei. The sequence continues at coordinate 44,190,744 of CM027864.1, read as the reverse complement.
TCCAGAATCTTGGGTAATGGTTACAGGTTCAGCGCTGTGCCGAAGACCGAGGGATTCTGATAACGACCTATGAGGGCAACCACAACCACCCGCTCCCGCCGGCAGCCATGGCCATGGCCTCGACCACCACGGCTGCGGTCAGCATGCTGCTCTCGGGGTCGATGTCGAGTGCGGACGGCATCATGAACCCGAACCTGTTGGCGAGGGCGATCCTGCCTTGCTCGTCGAGCATGGCCACGATCTCGGCCTCAGCCCCGTTCCCTACGGTCACGCTGGACCTCACCCACTCCCCGAACCCATTGCAAATCCAAAGACCCCAGCCCCAATTCCAAGTCCCCTTCCCTGGCCAGCCCCAGAACTTTGGCTCATTGCCTTCACAGTCTCTTCCTCCAGCTTTTGGGCAAGCACTCTACAATCAATCCAAGTTCTCTGGACTCCAATTGTCTCAAGATTTGGCCAATCCTTCCCAATTAGGTCAACAAGTTGCCTCGCTACCACAACACTTGCAACAAGCACAGCAGCAGCAGCAGCAGCAACAGCAACAACAACAACAATCGGCTTCTTTGGCTGACACGCTCAGCGCGGCCACAGCCGCCATCACCGCCGACCCCAACTTCACCGCAGCCCTTGCTGCTGCCATCTCCTCCATAATCGGCGGTGCACAACCCAATAACAGCACCGCCACCACCACAACCGGCACTGCTGCCGCCGCCACAACCACCGGCAACAACAACAACACCACTAACATCAGCACAAGCAACAGCAAGATGAGCAGCTTCCCAGGAAATTAGAGCTGGGGGTCCATTTCCATTTTCGACTTACAATTCCTTTGTTTTTAGCTCATGTCAATGTCTCTTTCCTTTTTTTTACCAACTTTTTTTCCTTTTTCCTTTCTTGGGCGGATAAGTATGAGATTTACTTGTTCATAGGGTCTTTGGTTTCTTACCATGTGGGGAGGAATTAGAACACAACATCATTCTTTCTATTGTTTTTATGAGAAATAATCTTGTGATTTCAAACTTGGGTTTCAATTTACCAACTGTGGATCCCAATCCCTACGCAATGTAGACGAGAACCCCAGGAAGAGAGTTGATTCTATTTGACTTGGTAGAGAAGGCAAAGCTCCTTCAAGAATCAACGCGAAGAAGAAATCTCGGCCTGGGGGAAGATGACAAAAGAAGGGTCCTCGGTTGCGATTCCGTGTGAGATTGTCATCGCCGCGGCGGTCAACGAAGTCGGCCACCATTGTTGACACGTCAAGTTAGATTGATGCCCAGGCCGAACGCCGGACCTGAAAGCAGTCTGACTTTTTGGAGACTTCGAGGCAACTACGTGCGCGTGCGACCGTCTTCAATGCACGAACTATTTAGAATACTCGCGCACATGAATATCGACCCTTCATATAATTTAATCGAGACGATAAAATAAAAAACGATGGCGTGTAAAATAATTGGGTTGCAGGTCAAATTTATTCAATGAAGAAAGGTGGCGGAGGGAAGGGGGAAGCGGGGGCAGTCTCAACGATGGCGTGAAAAATAATGGGGTTTGCAGGTCAAATTCATTTAATGAAGAAAGGTAGCGGGGGGGAGAGGGGGAAGGGGGGGCAGTCTCGCTTGTTGTTACGAGGTGGATACGGCTGTCTGTCGTCCTGTGATTGGACGACTGCGATACCTCGTTGACTTTGCATGCAGAAAAGAAAATCGATCGACGTCACGCAAGGGAACGAGATCTTTTTCTTGTCGACAAGAACGTGGAGCGAACGTGGGGTCGCACCGTACGTTATCCGCCGTACGAGATCTGTCTCTTCGCTTCTACGCTCTGATTTCCTTCTTCTGCTTCTGCCTGTTCTCATTGGAGGAGGAGACGGGGAAGGTGGCCGGGGTCCGACGATGGCGACGGCGTCGATGGGGTCTCCAATGGGTGGCGACTTGCACATGGTCGCGTGCGAGTTGAACGGAGAAGATGCGCGATCAACTCCCGTCAGTTCAGTCCAGCTAAATGGATGCATTCAACAAGGAAGACTTGGACATGTCGACCGTCGAGAATTACGAGGTTGTATTCTTCGGTTCAAGTCCATGCTCGCGAGGATAAATAATTTCGTGTTCGGATCACCGAGCATTTTCTGACTGGGTTTCAACTGGTCCCCGAGATTGAGTCTTAGTTATTTCGCGCGTTTACAGAGGATTTACTCGGTTGAGATGAGTTTGCCCGTCGTCGAAATTGAGTGAGTCGCAAGATACTAAAGTCAACTTCCAAGCCAACTAGAAAACGTTATCGGTATTGATATGTAATTACTAATTTATATGTGAAATGGGTTTCTTCAGTAATTATACAAGTCCATTAAGTGAGCAACACGTGCTGCTCTTAGACGGACCTGTCAGAAATTGGCAAATCTCTTCCCCCTCTCTTCATGGTCTCTCTCCCTCCCAGCTTACACGCTTTGGTCTCTCTCTATACCAACTCACGACGAAAACTTGAAGGAGAGATGAGCAGTAATTCGGAAATCTGAACCGGAGGCGACGACAGAGGCAACAGACGAGGCGGAGCTGGCGGCGGGATTCGTTGACGAGGGTCACGGGATCTCACCAGCCATTGGGCATGGCCAACCTTTCTTTGGATGTCTTGATTGAGCCAACACTAAGGTTGCGTTTGAGAATTGCTTTCCCAAGGATCTTTGGGGGGGGCTAAAGTCTTTTGGGCCAAATATTTAATGTTTGGCAAATTTTTTTTATTTTATTTGTCTTTGCCAAAGGCAAGCCTTCCCAAGGCTGAAAGCCCAAGGCAGGTCGGGGGCTGCCTTGGGCTTTTTCGGCATGCTGGCATTGAGGTTAATAAAATTTTTCTTCCGAAATTGTCGTCGTTAATTTTTCGTTTTTCCTGCTTTACCCCGACGACTATTCATCATCTTCATCTTCTTCCCTTCTCTCTGCTGAACACGACCAGCATCTATGTGCGGGCGCCAGCGAAGTGTAGGTGGTCCGGAGAAGGACAGGCAGTGCGACAAAGGACAAGTGGTCCGGCTAGGGTCCCACGACCCTCCGAGGACGGTCGCCGTGCGGAGGACGCCGGCAACCCAGATCACGCGCAAATCTAGTTGTGCAAATTTGGGTCGCGTCGACTAGATTGCGGGCGCCAGCGACCTCCGTGACATAGTGGGTCGCGCGACGGCACGACGAGGGTCACGGCAACCCAGATCTTGCGATCTGGTCGCGATCTAGGTCGCTGCGACCCTCGCCGCATCGTGTTCTCCGCACGGTGACCCTAGCCGAACGTTGCCCTTTGCCGCACCGCCTCCCCCCTCGCCGGACCGCCTACCTTTCGCCAGGGGTAACCGGCAAAGCCCTTGGCCAGCCAACTCTCCTTTTTTCCCTTTTTTTTTTTTTAAATAACAAAAGCCTTTTGCAAATTTAATTTACCTAAATACTATTTTGCCCAAAGATACTTTACAATGGACTTTCACAAATACAATTTACCAAACACACTTTACATTTTGCAAAATCCTTTAATTTAAGGGCATCTACGTAAACGCACCCTAAGCCACGGCCAAGCCTGTTTCAGATCTTGGCAAAAAGCCATGGTCGAGCAACTCCTCCTCTAGATCTCGGTCTAGCCATGGCCAAGCCTTCAAAAATGATGCAACTAGGACCGCAAAACCCTCACCCACATATGGGCCAGGCACAGGCAAACATGAGCGGCTGTGGGCAAGGCAAGCCTTGCCATGGCCTAGCTAGCAGTAGGCGTAGGCGGCCATGGCCTTACTAGCCATGGGCGAGGCCGCCTTTGCCCGCAACCTTAGTCAAAATGTCAAAACCTTATTACTCCATACTCATATAACTCTTTCATATTTGATTAATGCCTTTGTGATACTGTTTACACCATTAATCGGCATCCCACTCCTATCCTCCTAATATTTCTCCTTTCCACTGTTTATTCGCATTCCAATTTGATTACTCATTCTTCGGGTTTTTGGATGTGTTTGTTGTCCTTTTCTTCCATCTCGTGTCTCGCATAAGTTGGCACCTTAGAATGTGCCATGAGTATTTCTTAGGTATGTGTTATATCACAAAGGCTATCATTGTCTCAATTAAACAAGTGGTCATACTTATGTTTGGCCTAATGAGGAGAATTTTCCCTTCTGATAATATCCTTCAACTATTAGCCTCGGAATCCTTCTTTCTGAATAAGCCTCTCTCACTTTTTTTTCCTCCAATTCCTCTAGGCCTCTCTCCTCCTATCTGGCTCAAAATACTCATCCGCTACTCTTCTCTCCTCAAGCCTAACATCCTAATGTAACAATATCTTTATCATCTATCTTGCTCTCAATCTCATGTTTCGTACTCACACCAAACACATTGAGTTGGGTTGCTTCGGCGATCTATGTGTTCACTACATGCCTACAGCGAATCTGGTAAACATCTTGACCAAAGGGCTACCTAGTCCATGTCATGTGCTATTGAGATCCAAACTCTCAATTGTTACACTTCGGATTGATAGGGGTATTCATATGTAATTTATATGTATCATGGGGTCTTTTTGTAAGGATGTCTCTAACTATATCTTGATTGTAATTAATCACTCTTATAAATACATATCATGCAACCCTAATTAGAGTTAAGCCACCGTAAATATTTTCTTTGTCAATTTCTCTCCGACTCTAAACATCAACAATTAGTAGTAGGTGGTTGTTCATTTGAGCTCAATGGAGCATTAATGTTTCTTATCGGGCAAGAATTAATGTTAAGTCATCCAACCTATTCGCAAGCAAACTCTATTCTTGATTGAAATATTATTTTGATCCACATGCATGGAGTGAAAGGTAACCTTATACAAGTACATCCTTAACTTCCCCCTTCCCCTTCCAAATTTCTCAAATCACTTGACGTTCCAAGTTTTGAAAAGTATTAGTAGGAACTGCTTAATGAAAACTTTCTAATTCAAAAGCTAAATCTTGCAGTGATAAGCTTATAATCATAAAAAAAAAAATTGAGATAATTAAGCGACTGATTGTTTCCAACCTGAGAAATAACATATGTTGTGCTTATGGAAATATTGTAGTTACCATTGGATGCAACTTCGGTAATGTTAAGCACCCATTGAAGTTTGCATGTATTGTCTCTTATAAGAGATTCAAGGAAAGAATTCTACTGTTAAGAACAGAATTACATTGTGAGTCCTATGATTATAATAATAAAAAAAGTCAAGATTTATTGCAATACCTGTAGAATAATAAGCTAGTTAGAAATCTTTGATAAAATGATTACAAATATCTTTTAGTATTCATTTTATAAATAAGAATTATTTATATCAGAGAGAGAGAGAGAGAGAGAGAGAGAGAGAAAATACATCTTTGTTACACGAATTAGATTTTAATCATAAAAATGAAAAAAAAAAATATAAAGCTTGTTATTTTCTTAATAAGCTATACAGCTAAGCTCATTAATTTTTTAGGAGAAATACATCTTTGTTACACGAATTAGATTTTAATCATAAAAATGAAAAAAAATATATAAAGCTTGTTATTTTCTTAATAAGCTATACAGCTAAGCTCATTAATTTTCAACTTCTAAAGCATTATTACACATGTTAGTGTCTTGAGATCTTCTGCACTGCAAGTACTTTTCTTAATAATTTGGTCATTCATTAATGTCCAAGCTCTGTTAAAGTCCTTAACAAAGTGCCCCATTTGGCAATATGGGTTTGAAGTCACACATGACGTGCGCGAACTCTCTCTCTCTCTCTCTCTCTCTCTCTCTCTCTCGCTAAGAAAAAAGGACCACGGACAAGGTTTTGGGCACAAAAGGTTTTGTCATCGTCGCACCAATCGAGGAGGTGTACACAGAGCGTGTCGCATGGCGAGATTGCTTCATTCTCACTTCAGTGTTGTCCAGCGGCCTGGAAAAGATGAAGCAGGCTCGGTGCGAATCGACACAAAAGCAGCTCATCTCATCTTGGTGGTCCTCTAAAGGAGTCGAATTGCTTTCAGCTCTCCAAGAAAAAATCCCCTACATCCCTCGCCACAGATGGAGCTAATGAACCGATTGGATTCAATTGATCTCGGATCTTTTGAATGCCCCTAGATTTCCTGGATTTATAGCCTATTAGTCGTAATCATTTTACACCCGCATGTATTATGTAACACGGATAAGACTCCCTTCATCTAATCAAATTTTGAATGAGGAAAGCAGGGATGTTACTACATAAAACCAAATATATAGTTGTTTATAACATTTGAGTAACAGAATATGACAACGGAGTTTTTATCTCTATGAATTTATCCATGCTCGCCCAAAATTTACACCATAATAATCAAGTAGGATCGATGTCGACATATCTGAAAATGGACTATATCTATTTAGTTCATCACAATAGAGGAAGAAAAGACGATTTCGACTCACATTGTTTCAGCACTAGCTAAGGTTACATCGATATATAGTATATATTCATCTTTCGGCACACTATAACTACATGCACGGTCGGATCTTAACTCCGTATGGGAAAAACAATACTTTTCAACGGCGGTCGACAATATCAAAAATCCAATTATGTCATATCAATAATACCCACAAAAAGTTTCGAATATTAAAAGGAGATTTCGAAAGTTGTGATCTCATGGCCCTCGAGCAACTATAGATCCATAGTCTTCAACTTGGTTCAGTCTCCACTGGTCCAAATAGTTGACCAAACCATTCAAAGCCCGACTTAAATTAAGGTGACTAATTCCAACCTGGGCTAACCCCTGGATGTCATCAAGATGCTAACTAAGCCTAAAAGCCCAACAAGACCTAGGCTTAGAAGCTCTGAGAGAGAGAGAGAGAGAGAGAGAGAGAGAGAGAGATTGTAAGTTGGGCCGCTTCAAATCTTAGTCGGACAGGCATGCTTTGGGCCAAAACTTGACGTCCAATGGCCTCAATTTCGATTCATGCAAGGCAAGTTAGGTGACATATGCACTTCACTTCATAGTGCCATAACCTTTGATAAATTTTCCCTTTTTGCGCCCTATGTTAAGTATAATGAAAAGTTAAAGGATCAACTTCGCTACATGCGATGCTAATTACCATGTCGCTGGATATATGAGTTACACATGTGCAGAGGGTCTACTTGTGCCTCATTCTTCTCGTATCTTCCATTACTATCGTGATACGTTCCTGATATGTCTAATGAATTAGATTATAAATAAAAACATCTTTAAATTGTAGACATAAAAGAAAAAAATCCTAAGTTTACCGGTATGCCTAAGTAGTACTGATGCCATCATGTGACACGCGACACGATACGACATAATCATTAACATGTTATTTCTCAAAAAATAGAAAATTTTGACACATTGTATATTAAATATATATTTTATATATACATAATAAATTATCATTTTTATTATTATCTCAATCAAATTAAAATACAAAAAAAAAAGCCTAGAATAAATTTACACAAAAAAAATCGTGAATTCGAGAAGTAAGAGTCAAAAGAGAAGAGACAACTAGGTTTTTAATTTTTTTCCCAATTTATTATTTTTATCTTTTTTTTCATATTTACATTTTGACTCATCATTTATTGAAAATTTCTAAGATTGACCATATGTGTGTTAGAACTGCGTGTCGAAATTTTAGACTCGCGTGTCGAAAGAGATAACTATATGTCAGATCTTCCGACACCAATTGATAACATATCGGAAAGTATAGAAGTGTCAGACGTGACACAATAGCTTCCAGAGAAAACCGATGCTTCCTAGCCGTCTTCCAGCTACCGTTTCTATCCACCACTACTTTGTTCCTAGCCCTTTCTCAAACAGCATCAATCCCTTTCTCTCAGCTTGCCATTTCCAAAAATGCCTCTCCCTCGCCACCAACTCCGCCATTGCCAATCCTCTACCCCCTCCGCCATCGTGCTGTTGATCATCTGGGTCGGTCCTCAACGACCCTCGGTCGAGTTTGGTCGGAGACATCCGAGGCTCCGTCGAGTCTCAACCCTCGGACTTGAGGCTCGAGCTATCACGGGTTCGTTCGAACCGGGCGGCTTATTGACACATGATATCAATCCAGCAGCAGCACAGACAATCACATGAACAAGATAATTAGGTGATCTACCCTACGCTTTTTACTCGACGGATGAAATGACGACACGTCATCACCAATAGCACATGCCCGGGAGCAAAATTGCGGCGGGCGTGACAAGAGGAATCAAATTTCTTTACCTTTATCCCAAAGGGACGACGACACATGGTATCGGATTCCAAAGGGCGGTAACACACGCAAAGCGATCTCGGCCGTACAGAATTCTCAAACATGCCACAACAGCAAGTCAAGGCACAAGTCTCCTAGATCAGATCCAACCAAGCTTTCCTTAACCAACTAAGAAGGTGGGCGTTGCCTTTTTCCCCCCTTCTCTTTTTTTGGCTTAATTTACTCAAAAAGAGAACTTCAAATTTTGGTCTAATCAATAGATACTTTGATCCCGAATCCGCCCATGTTAACCCTCTATCTGAAAATCACCTCCAGCTTCTTCAAATTTATCACATTGTTGTGATTCAATAAGAATGTGAGGATATTGTTAAAGACGTGAGTTATGATAACAGACGTTTAAACAGCCTTGATTTTGATGATTTTGAAGAAATCCATGGTATTTGTTTTATAATAGATTAATGGGGAGTAGATGTGAGACTAGAGAGAAAATTTGTGATTTACTTTAACACGGGAAAAGGGTCGGGACAAAATTGGTAATTGGACCGAAAGTTAGGGTCTTTATTTTTTTTAAGGAATTATACTCTTTTTTTGTCCAATCTGATTATTATTAATCTTAACGAACTTGGGCTGCCCAAAAAGGTGAGAAGAAGAGTTGGTGGGTGGGTGGGTCGGTGTTGGAGCGTGGAGTTGGAGTGGCGGCGGTGGTAGCTTTGGTGCTCTGTGGTTGGTTAGTGGTTACTAAGGTGGCCTCTATTCTTTTCTTAAAGTTTCAGCTGTCTGCTTCTGAGCCATCTCCTTTTGCCAGCTATTTTTCTTTTATCATGATCCCTTTCTTTATTCTTTATTCTTTATTCTTTATTCTTTTTCTTTTTTTTCCGTTTTGTTTTATTAGTATCTTTTTACATTTATGAAAAAAATGTTCAAATCCCATCCCCCCCCCCCCCCCGGGACCCCACAATTCAAAGACAAAAGAGAAAAAAAGAGGAGATTCCAACGTTTGGTGGGTGCTCTTGAGATACCGTTTTCGAAAAAACCTAATTTTGTTGCATTCAAGTTCAATTCTTTGGACCCAAAGATTGCACCATAACGGTTCACGTTGTGAACTTTTTACAAAGTGGAAACTTATGCTTTTTATGCATTACTAGTTTGCAAAGATCTTTATGGGGGTTAATTTCAATTTTTAACTTACGAGTTGCCGCGAATCTTATCATTCTTTTCGATTTGACTTTCATTTAATTCAAAGTAGCTTTAATCCGACACATAATTATGGGGAAAATTACCCGATGAATCAAAAACTTATTTATGAATACCAACTCAATTATAAACTTATTGGTTGTGGCAATTCGGTTCTAAATATTTGCATAAAATTTCAATATAGTTTTATCAATTGATTTTCGCAAAAAAGAAAAAAGGCCGATATCTAGTTGTCGCCCGACAATCTACATGGCATGTTTTTATTTTGGTGATTTCTAATGAAAATTGATTCAAAAGATTACATTGGAATTTCACGAAAAAGGTTGAGGACTAAATTGACAAAATTCAAAAATTTATGACCGAATTGATATTCATATAATATGTTTAACATCAATTCGATAATTTCCTCTATAATTATATATAAGTTTTTTATTATTTGGAAATCTATTCTTGTCGTTTAGAACTTTGGAGAGAAAGTTAATGTTGGAAGTAATCTAATAGCTTTTTTTTGTCATTTACAAACAAGTTCTAGACAATATAAATGATTTAACCAATGTCCTTTATCGAATATGCTTCTTGGAGAAAGTGTGAGCAGTCGCAAGAATCTACTCTGTACTTTGGTGGTATATAATTATCTCATTAATCTCTCATGGAATATCTAGTGCATGTGCATTTGCTCCACCGAATCGTCATATCTATTGTTTTGAAACTCGTAATCTTGGACTGTTGAGCACGTGCTAGCTGCACACATTGAATAAAACATTTCCACAGATCGACCTTCATCAAATCATCATTGATGACCAGAAGTGATTGTTCAATTCAAGCAAGCGGGCATATACTTGTTCATTGCATTGTCAAAACAACCGTACGCATATTCTCGTTACTAAATCAGGGTTTTCCTTGCTCCGTCATGACAACTTGAAAAGTGGCATTATTCACCTACATAGAGCAAGTCGAAGAAGACAAATCTCTAGAACACTCAATAAAACCCATAAAGGAAAAAAATAACCCAAAAAAAAAAAAATTCTTGTCCTAACGCTCAAACTATGCACAGCTAAGCGAACTCGAATATCCCACAACCTCATCAACAAGATCCAACCATGCCGATCTAGAACATCAAATGCCCCAAACCCCAACCGCACTCCACCGCACGTGCTCACGTGCCGCCACGTGGACCCCTCCGTTTTCCCATTCAAGGAACCCCCCCATAAGAAAAAACCAAAAAAACAAATCAAATCAATAGATAGCAAAACCGTCGTCGTCGTCGTTCTGGGCGGCCGAAGCCGTCGGCCCCCCTCCCTCGCCACGTGTCGCCATCAAGACGGGGAGATAGAGGGGGCACTGGGCCCCACGGAGCGCTGAAAAAAAAAGGCAGCCGTCCATTCCCCACAAAGCGCCAAACAAAGAAAAAGAAAAAGAAAAAAAACGAAGCAACCGAAGCGCGGGCTTCTTGCATTGTTGTGTATATAAGCACCGACGCCGCCGGCGAGAGTAAGCTTCAAATCCCCTCCCCTCCGCCTCCGCCTCCGCCTCCCCGATGAGCTGGACCAGGGGCCCCACCGTCGGCCGCGGCTCCTCCGCCGCCGTCTCCGTCGCGGCGGCCCCCGGCTCCGGCGACGTCTTCGCCGTCAAGTCGGCCGAGGCCTCCCGCTCCGAGTCCCTCCGGCGGGAGCGGGCGATCCTCGCCGAGCTGGACTGCCCCCACGTCGTGGCGTACCGGGGCTGGGACGTCACCCGCGAGGCGGGGGGGCGGCGGGTGTGCAACCTGCTCATGGAGTACGCCCCGCGCGGCACGCTGGCCGACGCCGCCGCAGCCGCCGGGGCGCGCGGCGGCCGCCTCGGGGAGCCGGCGGTCCGGTGGTGCGCGCGGGGGATCCTCCGCGGGCTCGAGTACGTCCACGGCAGGGGGGTCGCGCATTGCGACATCAAGGGCCAGAACATCCTGGTCACCGGCGAGGGGCCCAAGATCGCCGACTTCGGCCTGGCTCGCCGAGTCGGCGGCGACGGGGCGGCGGCGGCGGCGGAGGGGCCGGTCGGCGGGACGCCGCTCTTCATGGCGCCGGAAGTGGCGCGCGGAGAATGGCCGGGGTTCGCGGCCGACGTGTGGTCCCTCGGGTGCACGGTCATCGAAATCGGCACCGGGCGGCCGCCGTGGGCGGACGTCTCCGACCCTATATCGGCGATCCACCGAATCGGGTTCTCCGGCGAGTCGCCGGAGGTACCGAGCTTCCTGTCCGAGCAATGCAGGGACTTTCTGAGCAAGTGCCTGAGGAGAGACCCGTCGGAGCGGTGGTCGGCCAGCGAGCTCCTCCGCCACCCTTTTGTCGAAGAAGAAGTAGGAGAAGAAGAAGCTCCCGAATTCCTCTCGGAGGAAGCCCAGACCAAAATCCCAGACACCGAATCTCCGACCAGCGTGCTGGAGCAAGCGGCGATCTGGTCATCCCTCGAAAATTCAGAGCCCTGTCATCCCCTGCTTCGGAGGAGTCCTCCGAATCGCCCTCCAGGCGAGAGAATTCAGCAGTTGATCGGCGAATGGAGCGCGAATTCGATTCCTCCTCCTCAAATGCCGAATTGGGAGCAGGACGAGAGTTGGGTCACGGTCAGGAGCAGCGAAGAGAGCAGAGAAGCACCGGAAACCGGTTCCACAGCAAATGCAAACGCAAACGCAAACGAAGAAGAAGAAGAAGATCAAGAAGAAGTTCAAGAAGAAGTTCAAGAAGATCAAGAAGAAGATCAAGAAGGGTTGGTGGTGGGTTCTTGTACATGTGGACATCTTGAGAGTAGCTCTGATCGGGAGCGAGAGGGAGACGACGATTCGACTCTCTGGGGATGTAATGTTCTTGGTTCATGTGGAATTGTCAAATTTGTGAAGATTGAGTTAGAAAAATGCCAGATTTTTTCCCTTGCATTCCTTCGCATCTTCATCTATCTATGTCTGTATATCAGGGCTTTCTTTTTCCTTCTTTCGTGTTCGTTTCTTGCCAAGACGCCATCTTGGGAACCGGTTGCATTTGCCGTCTTTCTTCACTTGACATGCTTTAGCTTCTTCCTTTCTTTTGTTCTTTTTGTCCTTTTGATGTTAATTTACAAGAATGTTCATTCTTTGGGGCCCAAATACAAAATTTGCACAAGAAAAAGAAAATCACCTTGATACATTTAACACCATCTTTCAAATTTACCTAAAAAAAATGAACGACGAAATGTCCATATTATGAGGTAAAAACAAACAGCACCCGTTAGTGTTCTGTCCATAACCAAAAGGTCTAGACCTTTAACCAAAGGACCCATTAGGGGGCAAAAAAAAAAAAAAATTCTAGTGCCTGTTCCAGGCAGAGAAAGAATTTCTTAAACACTTAGGATAGTAGTAGTTTCAGCGTTGAGAAGAGACGGTGAAATCGACATCAAAATGAAAGCGGAGGGTATTTTAGGATTGGGAACGTGCTGGGACTGGTCATTACTAGCAATAGAGAAAGAGAGAGAAAGAGAGAGGGGGTTCAGGTGAGTTGGAATGTGGCCAAGATAACGACGAGAGCGTACGGAACGTTAGATGATACTATTTTTGTTCTACCGATAAAGAAGGGTTTGCGAGTATTTTAGGTACGATTCAATGGCTGGGCTCGTTGATGTGAAACACGTTACTCATTATGGATTTGGGGGAGGGCCAACAGGACATGAACAGACCAATAGTACAAATAGGGCTTGCCCTTGTAACAAAGCTCAATCCCATTTTAATAAGAGGTTAATCGGAAAATTAAATAAAAACATTTGCTCCAATCATTAGCATTTTTTTTTTTTTGTCTATTCTACTCTAGTTCTCAACTTATTCTCAATTTTTTGTCTTATTTTTTTACAGGGCATGAAAGTTAAAACCCACTCCTGAATCTAAATATCCCCACCCTAACTCTCTAGAAGATGTGAATTTGAACCTTATTTGGGAAGGGTGACCATTGGGATAAACCTCAATGGTTCTAGTCATCAACATTCACTCACTCAATATCAACTTTTTTGTACCCCATTGGCTTAATTCCAATTGGGAAAAAAAAAAAAAACCAACTTCAGGTTTAAACCAATTCTACTTCGAGATTTATTTAGTCTTAAAAAATTACAAGCTTTCACTATAGTTCCAAATTTACTCGTGTCCAAAAATCATCTCTAATTTCTTCAAAATTCTCAATATTATGGCTAGTTAAATATTCATCATCAAAACTAGCATTTTCACCAACATGCTTACCTTTGCATGAAATAGGATATTTATAATTTTGAAAAAAAATCAATGGCAATTTTTGAACGAGTGGACAAATTGGGAACAAGAGTGAAAGATGGGAATTTTTTTGAGATAAAAAAAGTTCGAAGCATAATTGGAATTAGACTAAAAATTGGGAATTTTTCAATGAACCCATTTAAGAAGAGGTCAATCTAACAACAAAACAATAATAATTACTCTAATAGCTAACATTCACTTTCTCAGCTATCAACCTTTTTTTGTCCCCCTTACCTTCATCTATCCAAATGATGGGTCGTAGTTCAGGAGGAAGAACTAGTAGTAGACATAAAACCATCCACTTTGGTTCTATATGTGTTCAAATATCTTCCCACCCCCTCGCCCTCTACCTCCATCTATCTAAATGACGAGTTGCAATTTGGAAGGAAGAATTGGTAGTAGACATAAAACTAAGATAAAGTATATCAGGAGTGCTAAAACGTGACACAAGTGGACACTTTAGTGCCAAAAGTTTCAAAAGGTATACTTAAGTGTCACTTTTTCTTCTTTTTTTTTTGGAGAAAATTGGGACACTTCAATGCCAAGTTCAGCCAAAATGGTCGGAAATTCAACGTGACTCGTTTTAATAACAAAGTGGTCTATGTGGTTCGTCGAAATACTTACTAATACCAATGAGGGGGTCTGTTTAGAACCAGGGAAAATTGAGTAAGTTGTTGTAAGTATGTCTTCCCATAATGGACGAACCTCTTGTTCAAGCCGTTTAGGAACAGCCTTTTAGTAGCAAAATACCTATAGATTTAGTTCAAAGTATATCAAGGGTAACGTTTCTAACTAGCTGAACTACATTTCTTACAAGATTCTTAGAGAGACATTGAGAGATTTTACATAAGCACACACTTTACTTCAAGAGATTATGCCAAACACGTTACATCCTCTTTGCCTTTTATAGGCATTAAGAGGTCACATAAAATGAAGGCCATGCTCATGAATCTTGAAACAAATAGAGGCTCTAGAAAATCCGGTCAGGAAAACGACGTTGTTTTGCCCATAAATTCATTAATTAAATTTTAATTAAAAATAATTTTATAAACTAAAATATTAATTTTTTTTAAAAGGTGCATAGCAAGTTTGGCGAGGGCCACGATGGCCCCGGTTGGGAAAACGAAGTCGTTTTGCCCATAAATTCATTAATTAAAAATAAAATTTATAAACTAAAATATTAATTTTTTTTCTTAAAAAAAAAAAAAGGTGCATAGCAAGTTCAGTGAGGGCTGCGTCGACGAGAGCCGTCATAACTCTTGCCATTGTCGCCCCACCATCTTCGGAACTTGGGCAGTGGCTAGCCCCTCGCCTAGATCTAGGGTGAGGGTCACGACCTTTCCCTAGATCTAGCAAGGGTTGCTGGCCCTCACCCAGATGAGCCAAGGGCCGACGGCCTTCCTTGGATTTGGGCGAGAGCCTATAGGTGATCATTGGTAGTTGGCCAGGGTCGTCGACCCTTAGGTAGTGGCCCTTGGGCAGTGGCCCTTAGGCAGGGGCCAACAACCCCGATTGACCCTCGCTGAACCTACTGTTCCACTTCTTGTTCTTATTCTTCTTCTTTTAAAATAATTTAATGCTTAATTTATTTTTAATTAATATGTATATTAAAAATTAATTTTAGGGGCTTTTTACTAACGTGGACAGTTTTTTTTTTTTTTTTAAATTGCCACTTCAATAGTAAAAATGTCAGAAAATGCGCCACATAAGTTGTTTAACTGGAATTTCTTGCCATTGACACATAGGTGTTCCATTCTTCTTCGATTTTGACACTTAAGTGTACCTTTTGATTTTTTTGGTATTTAAGTATCCATTTGGGCCAAGTTTTGCCACTTGCGGTGTATGCACCTCCACAAAACCATCCATTCCGATTCTATATTTGTTCGAAGAAAATGGTTAACCAATTCCATGCATCTAACCAAAAAGTCCTCTCTTCTTCCAATTTTGTGATCTTCCCATTCATTACCTGTAGGTTTTTCTTCTGATAGATAACTCATTCATTTTCACATCAAGGTTCGTCAAAGGATTGGTTTGTTATATTTGATGTAAAACCTCATTCCTTTTATCTTTTATTTTTTATTTATATAAAATAAAAGGGGAGAATTACTGAGAGAAGTCTTAAACCTATTACAATTACGTCAATTTAGTTTCAAACTTTTTTTTTTGCCAATTCAATCTCAAATCTTTCACAATTATGCCAATTCAATCCATCTGGCCATTTTTGGCCGGCTGAAGCGACGTGGATAATTTTATAATAATATTTTATTTTTTTGAATTTTTTTATTAATTTTTCTTTATAATTATTTTTCTTCATTCTTTACTTTTTTTTTTCCCATCGCTGACCATTAGCCAAGGCCAGCCTTGCCATGGCCTTCCTGGCCGCGTAAAGGCGGCTTCACCCATAGTTGGCGAGGTTGTCTTCACCCGTGGCCCCAAACTCATGGCGAGCCTAGTTTTGCCCAACTATTGTAACGACCTACTTATGTCACGTGCTACACGTTTCTTTTCCATTTATACTCATAATTATAATTAAGCATGCGGAAGCAATACAAAATACATCACCATACATTGTACAAGAAAGTCATACGAGTTTAATATGTATTGCTTCTTCTTTACACAATATTAGTACTTATTATAACCACAATTGGTCTTAGGACTTGTGGGTTATGGGCCCACTAGTACTACTAATCCCATACTATTCCAGAATCAAGCCACCATCCAACTTAAGGGTTGGTGGTCTCAGGCATCACCTCATCCCTTCTGCCGTTATTTACAAAGAGACCCTCTTACACAATGAAAAAAAAAGGGACGAGCCGAAATTTAGTAAATGAAATCCCTAGGTCTAAAGTAGGAGATTGTCTTAATCTTCAACCTGGTATTAATCAAACAATATGAGTTCAAGGCAATACAAAATAACTATGCGTAAACAAGCTCCTTTTCTTTTCTACCATGATATGCCAATAAGATCCATTAACAACATTACATGTTCATTCACCCAAAAGCAAATGGATAGCATATTGTAAGATGCACTAGTATCTGTACACATAAATATACATAGACAAGTGTATACTTGTCATGTATCTCACTACCACACACACATACAAGTGAAATCATACTTGTCATGCATCTCACCGCCACACATACAAGTGAATTTATACATGTCATGCATTTCACCGCTACTATACATATATTCCATATTTGTCATGAATCTTACCAACATTCATAAGTGAGTTCATACTAATCATGAAACTCATACATAGATGAGTTCATATGGGTCATGAAACTCATCAACACTTACACATATGACTCCATACTTGTTACTGGGCATGATCTAATTAACCTCACGAGGCATCATGAACACTCTTGAGGCATACCCAACGTGCTCTCCCCTTTTTCCGGTGGGTAGTTTGGTTTATTCTTGCCTTCTTCACCATCCTAGAAGCTTGCTAAGAGCCACTCTTTGTCCCAACCCTCTTGCCTCGGCGATCACTCCCCGCCCTTATCGGACCGAGTTGTTACAGACCTACCAGCTTCCGCCTGCTTCATCCCAAAACCACACACCTTCCAAAGGGGGTCCCGCTCGGGCATCCCTAGATTATCTCATTTAACTAGTAATGTGATATCAACAACTTATAGAATCGACATCATGAACATCGATAACTCAAATAATCGATAATGTGAATATTGACAATGCAAAGAATTGATCACATGATTAATCAATAATACATAATTAGTAATTTGGTAATCTAGTCAAATTACAAAAATATCACTTTCGGGTTCACACTTAAAAAATTGTCATGACATCATAGAGAAGCAATCAAATGCCCATAAGAAATCTATCAAACACCTCCTAGGCACGGAATGAGGTTAACAACCCAAATCAAATGAACACAAGATTTCACGTACCATCATTAAGACTTACCTACACATTACAACAAAAGCCGAAACAAATTAATAACCAACAAACAACCAAGTCAAAAGCACTAAGTGGATCAACCCAACTTAGTGCCAAGGGTTTTTGCTTAACTTGAACAAAAACTTAGACAACTCAAAATCTTAATCACATTTAAAGCAAAATAAACAAGAGCAAACATTAACAACTCTCAATTTTTAAGAAAACAACAAAATTAGCTTGATAAGAAGAAAAATGAAGTCAATCAACTTTTACCTAGACATACTTGAAAGATGAGATTTAAAGCTCAAACAACTCAAATTGAATGAACTTTGGAACTTAATTGAAATTTAGGGGGAGCTTCACTTGTTTTGAAAGGGAAAAGATAATTTGCACTTGAAAACAAGAAGATGAAGTTGCTTTACCAAAGAGGAGAAGAGAAAATGAATTTTTCTTCCTTCTTTACTTATTTTAAAGAATAGCTTCAACTCGCGTTAATTAACTAGTGTTATAAGTGTGACATAAAGTAACTAGAATTAGAAAATTATGTCATTCATGATATCATGCATGATGTAATTTGATAGGCTAAGTTCAATGTCACCATTTTAGAGCATGTGAGTTATTACTTAAGTGACAAATGGCAAGATTTTGTATAGAAAGATGAAGATATTTGATTACACAGAGAAAGAGAGAGCATCATTAGCCAAGTAAAATACATAAATGAGGAAAAATTATTTGAGTTGTAATCATTTCAATTATTAATGAGAGATGGAGAAGACCTTGACTTGTCTTTCTCATGAGTTAAAATTTATAGATATTAGTTAACTAAAGTTAAGAGAGGAGAGAGCCCAAATAGATGCATGAATAAGAATCACTATTTGATTTGTAATTATTGAAGCAAAAGAGTGAGATCATGCATGATGTAAATCTATAGGTTAAAGTTATGGTTGAAAATAAAAGAGATGTGGAGAATGAACGAGGACTCTTGGCTTGAAAGCGTAAAGAGCATTAATGGATGATGTAAATCTATAGGTTAAAGTTATGGTTGAAAATAAAAGAGATGTGGAGAATGAACGAGGACTCTTGGCTTGAAAGCGTAAAGAGCATTAATGGGCTAGAGTTACAAGAAGTGACGTAAGAAAAGATGTAATTTGCAAGTAAGAATTTAGGTGAGAAACTAAGGAATTTAAAAATTAAATTAGTGAAAAGTGGCTAATAAATTATGGTTATCAAAGATAGAGAGAATCATGTGACAACTATTAATGCCTGTATGGAGAAACATGAATCTTATTTCTCTATAGCATGATATACATAATAAATACAATGAAGATTTAGGATGTTATAGATCTAGGCGAAGCTGTCTTGCCTAGTGGCTAGCAAGCCTCGCCGAAGGCTCGTTGGCCACTATGCAGAAAAGAAGTAAAGAAGGCAAAAAAAAAAAAGGAAAATAAAAGGAAAAGAGAAAAATATAATACAAAATTCGAAAAAAATGAAATATTATTAAAAATTCTTTGCATCAACATCACGTGGACGGTTGGTGTGGGCCGGTGTCCATGTCAGTGATAACTGACCAAAATTGGTCGGATGAATAGAATGACACAATTATAAAATGTTTAAAACTGAATTAACTAAAAAAAAAAATTAGGATTGAAATGGTCAGATTCAAGCTTAAACCTCAGTACCAGTATAAGCTTGGAAACTAGAATGGACAAATGGCTGGTGGAATTTTTCGAAGCAAAGCTACACTCACCGGACGCAAGGTTAGTTGCGGAGGTTCTATGGCAGATTTGGAAACACCGAAACAACCAGATCTTCCGTGACAAAAAGCCACAACCAGAGGCCATCATCGTGACCGCCCTAGCACAAAATCGAAGCTTCAAAAGATGGAATCAGAGCAAGAGAGACGAAAAGGCAACAATGTCGAACTCACCTACGAGATGGACAGCGCCGCAAGGCCGAGATTTGAAGTTGAATGTCAACTGTTCGTGGGTGGAAGGAGTATCACCCAGCTTGATTGCTGGTATTTTAAGATTCCAGTGGCATAATCGTTGAGGGCTTCGTCAAAGACATCCATGCTTTATCACCCTTGCCGGCGGAAACCCTAGCTATGCTCCATGGATTGCGTCTGCTGAAACAGAAGGAAGATACTCACGTGGGGAAAGTACACGAACCGAAGAAGAGTTTAGTTTGTGAAAGTGACTGCCGCACGGTTGTGGAAGCTATTTTGGGCCAGACAGAATAGTCATGGGCTGTGAAAGACCTGATCCAGGAATGTAAACAGGTTTTGGCTCAACTGCCTCATGTAAGTGTAGTCTTTTGTTCGAGAGGTGCAAATCACGCCGCAGATTGGGTAGCAAAAACTTTTCGCCTAAAAACCCTCCCCTCAACATGGAAGCGCGAACCTCTGCAACCCCTTTGGAATATTTTATGCTCCGATTTCAACTTGTCCTATTCATGTAATTCTTGTTTTAAAGAATGAAATGAAAGCACTACTTTCGACAAAAAAAAAAAAAAAATTGATGTAATGGTAATAAATTTAAGATTTTTTTTTTCTAAATAAAGGTAGCTTTAATCTGGCCAGTAGATTGTCGAGTTTAAATGGAGCAAGCAAAGGTTTAAGGTCAAATCAAGTGGGGGATGTTGAAGCCGCACAAGTTGCAGGTAAAAAGGAGCTTTTTGGGTAAGAACTGGCCAAGAGTGGCGGACGCAGTATATACCGCAGCAAAACAAGACAAAGGCGCACTAGCGACAGCAGCAACCCTCCACTTCTATCAGCAGCAGCAAGCCTCCAACATCAAGAACACGTCAACTTATATCAGCAAAACCCTCTTCAGAATCACACCAATCAGCAACATGACTCGCCCATCAAGATACACCAACTAGCCCTCCCCCCGGACAGGTGAAGCGGCCGCCTCCATTATTTTACTCGCCGTTTAAGCATTTGAATGGTAAACCACGCGCTTATTTAATAATTTGAGATTTTTAGAATCGGCACATCACGCCAGCATCGTGCCTAAGTCGGCATTGAAGATGATTTATTATATTGAGATCATCGTAATAGGGCATAGCACGGATTGTTTCTTCCGGCAATACGGAAGATAATATTATATATAATTTAAGTCACATCCATCAATTCATAGTTAGGTAGCAGGTCGATTGCTATCATAGGCAGTTGTAGTGCGATGGAGCTAAAAAGTAGCAGGTATTTTAAAATGAATAAAAGAAAGACACGCATGTATGTTTATAAAATATGTGTTGACCAGATAAACGGACAAAAATATTGATAACAAAGAAGAGTTGTAATCAACACAATCGCGAACTAAGGAACCGAAGAATTTCCTTTTTTGCATCCGTAATTTCGAAGGATGGTCTGTTGCAAGAGATTTCATATATTTCGATTATTCTCTCATTGATTAATCTTAGAGGAGTAGGAAATGTTTTCTTCTTATGTAAGTTGGAGAATTAAAGGTCATGACTTGGCAAGTTGGGGTTTTTATTTAAGATTTAGTTGGCCATTTGAGACTTTATTGAAAATGAGATTCACTCTATGTCATCTTTTAAAAAAATAATTCTATTTGAGATAATTCTTGGAAAATTTCCCAAAAATCTGCAGTAATCAAGCCGAAAACTATATGAGTGACTTAATTTCGGAAAATACCTTGTTATTTGCATGAAATAATGATGATTTCGTGGTGTTTTGTAGATTGATTATGCTAAACTAAACTCTCAGGACCAAGAAAAGAAAAAAAAATCAATAAGTCCATGAAGAGACAAGCGCATGTCCCTAAAAGTATGTGCCGAATAATATGAAGTTAGGAAAAGCAAGGCATGTACGTATGACTGCTGTACGAATGACATAAACCGACACCAGACAACCAAGGAAACTTAGCAGTTAGGAAAAGCACGCCAAGAAATTGGAACCTCTAGTCAGCGCCATCATAAATTCGTGGAAGATATGATTGTGCTGACTAGAGCTTCCAATAACGCAAATCGGTCATGTCCACGTCCCAAATAAGTATGTGTTCGTGTCAATTTTGTCTCGAGCTTGAGCCCGATTAAATTGGCCATGAATTTCAATCGGGAGAAGCCCAATTACGTTGGAGGACAAAGGCGGAGATTTATGGACTTTGCGTAGATACTGCGATCCACCTCGAATCATGAGCATACCGTTTTTATATGTGTGCTTAATCAGGTAGAGTTAAGGAATGGCTTGCAATCCTCCTTGGTGCAGAGTGTGCCCGCCGATGTTTACCGATTTTTTTTTTCCGCGCCTTGTTGAAGCAAAGCTTAATCGAGTGAGTGCGGAGTTCGTGTGCGATGCCTAAGATATGGTTCACCGTGAATTACACATATAGGTTTCAACGTAGTGTTTAAAATTCTCTCTATAATTTTTTTCTAGTGAATATGCTATAAGAGATTGTGAGTTAACACAATTGGGGGTCTCCTGGGTATAATTTAGGGCTAGGAAACCCAAATTGGATTGATCAATTGTAATTCTGTAACTCTATGATTGACAGTCGATTCTTTGCGGCTGGTTCTCTCCGTGAAGTAGGTATGTTACTCAGGGACTGAACCATATAAATTTGTAGTGTTATTTATAGTTCCTCATTTATTTATGATAATTTATTCTTCTTGCATCATATTTGAATAGTAAGATCCTTTAACTTTCTTATTATTTCATAATAACTAGTATAACGTTAGAACTAGGGTTTTCTAGAGTTGATTTTGAGCTTTTACTTGTCTAATCACTTTCAGGATGTTCTATTGTTGCAATTATGTTTGGAGAAAAAGTAGAAATAAATAGATTCAACAAGAGAAACAATTTTGAGTTGTGGAGAGATAAAATGCATGCGTTATTAACAATTCAAAGTTTGGCCAAGGTGTTTGATGATAGATAAATTGTTGAAAATAATTAAAGAGGCTGATAAGGTTGGATTGATGGAGAAGGCAAAGAGATACTCTTGTTGATCTTGTCGGATGATATGTTAATAGAAGTGATCGAAAAGTATGCTATGGCGTTGTGGGCCAAATGTTAGGCCCTTTACATAATGATGGGGTTAAATAATCGACTATACATGTTGAAAAGAATGTTTCGGTTTTGATTTGTTGAAGATACTTTCATTAGAGCTCACTTCCATGAGTTTAACAAGCGCATGATAGATTTGAAAAACAACGATGAGGCCCAAACTGATGAAAGACAATGCACGATATTATTAGCATTACTACCAGAATCATGAGACAACTTTACTCATTCACTACAATATGGCTGTACTAGAATCATCTCAGGAGAAATAATGTCCGTCTCGTTTTTTTTTTTTTTGTGTCGGAGGAACCGCTTTGGCCGACAGCTGCCACGTAAACCCCCAAGTGACGCTAGCCCAGGACCCACCACCAGGGCGCCACGCGTAATACACCTAATGGTCTGCCAGCCTCCTTGCAACTTGCGTTGTAGAGGCTTCGAACACCTGACCTTTCCCTTCAAAGGCAGGGGCCTACCCAGCAGAGCCACCACGGCTGGTGGTAATGTTCGTCTTGTTCTTCAACGAGTGGTAAAGAAAATTGTAAGATGATGGCCTGGTGCAGGATGTAGCGTGCAAACTATAATTCAGGGTAGAGATGAACAACGGGGTCTAGGAACGGAGGTAAGAGGAGGTTGAAATGACCCCATAGAAGTCCAAAGGTCGCATCAAGTCTAGGGGCAAGGACAACAAATTAAATACATTCAACTTTTGCGTGACATTTATGCCCAATTAAATACGTTGGCTTGGTGTTTAGACTTCTTTTGAATTCGGAATTGAGGTATTAAACTTTTACTAATTGTCTCCGCATGAGCTTTAATACGAGAGCTAACATCCTTTGCTTCCTACAACCAGATATCATAAGAAACCGATTTAAGAGACGAAGATCCTCTACCCCACGCCAAATCTATTTTGGTGTCCCCACGAATCTTGTCATTGAAAAATTAAGTAATAAGTTTCGTGACTACTGTCTTTTTTTTTTTTTTTGTCAGTGACTACTACTGTCTTTCACATGTATCAATAATTGAGATACTTGAGGCACCTCATCACAAGAGCACAAATGGAAATAGAGAATCTCCATCCAACATAAAATTTCACTAGGATAAATGATAGAATTAATTCCTAAATTTTGATCAAATTTCTAATATCGTCCCTGAATTTTTTATTTGTACCATGTGGTTTCTGAACTTCGATCCAATATACTTTTATCCCTTTTCACTATTATCCTTATGTTAATTTCTTGGGGACAAAAATGGAAACAAGATAAAATCAACAGATTGGCTATGAGACGAAATTTTCTGTAGTCCTAGGGGCAGGGAACTATATGTGGCAATCTGGCCAGGAAGTAGACACAAACTTTTAACTAGGGATAAGCATGGTTCTAGGATAGAATGTAGAACCGGATAAATGGACTAGTGGGAACCTATTCAGTTCCAAATTTTAATGTATGCAGGGTAGGTTTTAGGTTCTAAAAATTAGAGAACTTGTTTTGATAGGTAAGTTCCAAGTTCTAAGTTGATGGAACCTCGAACCTACACCTAGAACTTGGAACAAGTTTTTATATTTTTCTTGGTTTATATCTTCGAGCGATTTTACAGTATTTTATAGTGTCCAATGATAAGTGTATAATTTGAAACCATTAGTCTGAGCTTCCATTTTATGATTAAAACTTTTGTTTTGTTAATGCTTCATATTTTTCATGTGTCTAAATACAAGTTGTGATAAATGGATTAGTAGTAAGTGGTGATTATTAAAGGTGATGATTAACTGCAATCGTTTGATTAGTAATATAGGTAGAACTTAGGTAAATTTTGGAACTTGTGACAAGGTGGGTTCCAAGTTTCAAGGTATATAGGGTAGGTTCTAGGTTTCAAAAAATGATGAATCTATTCCAACATATAAATTCTAGGTTCTAGGTGAAACTTGTATGAAATTAGAGGTGTCACAATGGGTCTTAAACCCATATATGACCGATTTAATGGGTCACTTACATTTTGAAGGGACTAGTTAAATGTGTTCAAAATGAAAACTTAAAATAAATGGGTCTTAAATAAGAACCCATTTCCAATCCAACCCTCACACTCTCTCTATCACTCTTTAAATTTATAAAAATATTTTTTTTATAAAAATAGAAATTATAATTATTTTTTATATTTCTTTTTCCTTTTCTTTACTTTTTCTTTCTTCTTCCTTCTTCCTTCTTCCTTAATCAGTGGCTGGCATGGTGACGGTCTATGATTAGCCAGGCGAGGCTCGAGCTCACCGACGACTAGTGAGGCTTGAGCCTTATTGACATCTAGTGAGACTCGAGCTCACGGGCATTGGGTGAGCTCGATCTTGCTAATGAGCTCGCCTTTGGCCAGCTGAAAATGTAGAAAAAGAAAAAAAAATTAAAATTATATATATTTTTAAGATAAAAAAGTAAAAAAAAATTAAAAATTTATTTTTTAAATAATTAAATAATTAAAATTTTGATTTTTAAAAAAATTAAAAATTAAAAATTAAAAGGAGTCAAGGAGGAAAATTTAGTCATATATTTCATACCAAACAAAAAAATATTTTTCTAATTTATTTTCAAATTTTAGGCAAAAACAAAAAAAAAACATTGTAATTTTCCTAAAAATACTTCTTGGAAAATATTTAAGAAACAAATGAAGGCTTATTTTTTTAAAAAAATTATAAAGATTGTTCATTAAATTTGTATTGTATGAAAGCGTTTTAGTAAATATCATTTTTTTAATAAAAAAAATCATAATAAATGAGCTTTCTTAGGTTTAGTTAAATGGATCGGGTATGAGTTGCAAATGAATCGGGTCGGGTATGGGTAAAAAATTTTGTACTACAATAAATAGGTTATAAATGATTAAATGGGTCGATTTGGGTTGGATTATTTATGACTCGATCCAAACCCAATCCAATCCATCCGTTTGACAGATTTATATGAAACTTGGAATTGCTCACTCTTACTTATAACTCAATGACAGACTTCCTTAAAGAGATAAGTCATCCCTTCACAGGTCATTGCTAGTAGATTTTAAAGAACATACCAAGGTCACAAAAAGGATCGTTTTCTTGCTGTGAAATCTTGAGCGTAGTCTTTCTAAGACATTAGCTCGGCCTATACGATAAAATGAAGACTATAATGCTAACATATGGCCTCATCCCAACTTCTCGCTCGCTCTTTTCACAGGTAAAACAAACAAAACAACACAACAACTTCCTCTCAATATTCATAAGTTCAGCAACTTGACCAAAGAGTCAACGAAGAAATTATATGTGATGTGACAGGAAACAGAATACTGTCTAGATAAGGCAATATAAACATGGCGTTGCTTTCTGGAAGCTGAGCGATCATTTTCCATTTGCCATCCTATAAGTCGATGTGCCTTGGGTGACTTGATAGGCTATTATTGATATGCCTTGAAAGGTTTCTCTCTTGTTAATTTGTTTTTTTTTTTTGGAAAATTGTTTAGTAAAGAGTAAAAGGCAAGAAATAAAAGTCCAGAGTTCAAAACCAAAACCTTAATCTCCTGGCTTAGACCCCGATGTAGCCGCATGTGTCTTGCACATCCTCAAGTCATGGCATAAAAATTGGGGATATGGTCTTGATCTAGTACATGAAAGTTGATTTGAAATACCACCTAACTGAAAAAATGAATAAAAACTATAGTTGGACGTATTTAATTTAAATGAGACATTTACATCGCACAATGCATCTATGCTTGCCCTGTACCGCCCTCTGTGAGAATGATTCTCCTTTGTATCATGGATAATGTTTTAAAACAATTTTTTGGAAAGTAAGGCAGCTTTTTAGTTCAGCATTTGATCTGCCTTTAAGGTGTGTCCCCTAATGCATGTCTTATCATCAAATCCTCAATGACAACCAGGAAACCTCTTTCTTCCTTTCTTTCTTTTTTATTTCTCAACTCTCCACTTATCATCACTCTTATATAAGCAAAGCACCTACGAGGTGCAATTCATCTCCAGCATAAGCCATCATCTTATAAACCCAAACCCCACTCAAAAATCAGTCTCAATTATGGAAGACAAAAACCAAGAATTATTCCACGAACCCTCAATTCAACCTGTAATGGAAACTTCCTTATATACAATCCAAGAAGAAGTCACCACCTCCAAGTCTCTAAGGCCCTTGTCTTTAATCTTAACCAGAGTCCATGCAGGCTACTTTCGCATAACCCTCTCCATTTCATCCCAAGCTATCTTGTGGAAGATCCTAAGCAACCAAGCGAATAGCTCACAAGGCCTCCATCACATATTCCACAAGCTTCCTACACTATCTTTCCATCTCCTTTGGTGCTTAGCCTTCTCAACACAAGTCTTCCTCTCTCTTCTCTACGCACTCAAGTGCTTCCTTCACTTCAACATGGTCAAGCAAGAGTTCAAGCACCATGTTGGAGTAAACTACCTATATGCCCCTTGGGTCTCTTGGCTTCTCTTGCTCCAATCATCTCCATGGGTTTCACCAAATAGTACGCTGTATACGTTGCTCTGGTGGGCCTTTGCGGCTCCTTTGATAGCTCTTGATGTGAAGATTTATGGGCAATGGTTCACCACGGAGAAGCGGTTCTTATCGACGTTCGTGAGCACATCGAGCTATATGACCGTCTTGGGGAACCTTGTGGGCGCGAGGGCAGCAGCGCTGATGGGGTGGAAAGAGAGTGCTCTATGCATGTTTTCACTGGGGATAATTCACTATTTGGTGATCTTCGTGACCCTCTACCAGAGATTATCCGGTGAAGACAATTGCCCGCTGAACCTCCGGCCAACTCTCTTCTTGTTCTTTGCCGTGCCGAGCATGGCAAGTTCCGCCTGGAACTCCATCTCAGGAAGTTTTGACACACCCTCCAAGATGCTGTTCTACTTGTCTCTCTTCATATTCGCATCTCTGGTAATTTCCTTGAAGCCATTTCGCGTTAGTTTTATATTGCTTGCTTTCCCTCATAAATTTAACAACCTAGTCAAGCTGGCTAATAGACATTCCACTACATTAACGTTAAGAGTTCGGTAAGTTATATACTTTAATCCAAACCATTTTTACTGGACAAAAAAGAGTATAAAAGGATTGTAAACTTCGGATTATTATTTCACTTTGGGAGAGAGCTGGCCGACCCACCCATATGATGGTCTTATGTCCGAATACCGAATATGAATATTGATCTGATATAACGTAAGGCAACGCATATCCTCAACTCTCCATCATTGGTTGATGAATCAAGACCTAACTAGCGACTTTATTACTACGTAGATATGATGCACTAGCTTAGCTAATCTTCTACGGCAGCAATCATATTGGATGGACGAATCATGCAAAACCATTGTTTTTCTTGTTGTTGGATGAGCAAGTCCATATTTCATTAATGTCCCTTGATCTAAACGCTTCCTTGAAACTCCAACTGACTCTTTCTTGGATTTGATTTCTCGCGAACTCCAAAATCTCGACAAGGCCTGCCGACCTTTGCTGTTCGAGAAATGCATGAAGCGATTCAACGTTGCATGGTGGGCCTACTCTTACTCTCTCACCTTCCTCGCTGTGTCTTCCGCTGAATATGCCCACGACATGAAGGGTATCGGAAGAAAAGGAGTCATGCTTGCGTTATCGGCCTTGTCGGTCGTGGTTTTCCTCTGTCTATTGGTCTTCACTGCGGTCAAACTCGACCAGCTTCTGTGGGATGAAGAACAAGATGATGAACCCTCTCTAGGGTTTTTCTAGCGACTCCGAGAGTTCTTGATGAAAAAGTGATTTATCTAAGGGATGGTTAATGTGAATTTGTAGATCCAGAAACCTGGGTAGATTCGTATAATCTGCGATGATGTGTCTGTCATTGTTGTATGTCCCAGGCCAAAGCTTGGTAATAGTGGGTAAATTTTAAATTTGATCATGCAAAAGCGAACTTATATTTTTTTTCGAATTGTGTCCTTTCGAACCCTTTTAGTTTCGTAAATGAAAGTAGAGGAGGTGGACACATTTGGAAGTGGACTTATCATTTTATTATGTGTTTGAGGAAATGGAGATCGTAATCAAGAGATTAAATTGTATATTTGTGGCGTGCGATCTTTTCCTTTCCCCCCCTTTTCACGTCACTAGTTCTTATATAAAAACTGATTGGTTCAAGTGAATATTGGTCATTAGCAAGTACTCAAAAGAAAAAAAAGTTAAAAAGCAGTGGATTTGTTTTTAAATGAGCAAACGATAATACATTTAACCTATATTGTGATTGGTGATCTCATCACCTTTGTTTGCGTTGCTGGTCGGTCAACATATACATACTAGTATATATACGCTATCATGATTCTAGCTGAAAGCTTATGGCAGATTTAGGTTAGCTCTTTTTGCTTAAGCATTTATGTTGTCCATTCATAGCTTTATCTGGGTATTAGATGTAAATAGTTAAATTATGGCAAAAGAATTGGTGAGATAAAAAAACCAAAATTTCGGAGTATCACAAGATTTGCGAACGTAATATGTTTGTAATTGTGTATCTAAGTTATCATCCTCCATTCATAGTAGATTTATGAACCAGATATCGAATTGACCATTTCCATTAACTGAAAGTTTGGTGCTGTGGTGGGTACCAACTGCAGGGATGTGCTAGTTATTGATAAAGGGGTTGAAACTTGGGGTTCTGCTCTTGTTGGCTAAGAAGTCTTTGGGAGGAAGAAATGTGGTGTGATTTCTTCCACGGCTGACATGCTTCGGGGGAGAGACAGCGGAGTTGAGTGCAGTGAGATTGAGAATGGACTGTCCTGTTCAAACTCTCCACAGCTACAACTTGTCAGTGTGCCATTGAGAATGATCCTTGGAATAATGTCCATTTTCCTGAGTCCAAGAGTCTAGATACTTATACTTCTGGTACTCCTATCTGGGTCAAGTTACTCTTAAATTCCTCTAGTTCTTATGTGTTTGGGGGGACTCAGTTATTTTTCACATGTTAGAAATTTTGCAGAAAACCATAACATTCTCCCACTTGATCCCAATATTTTATTGAACGAAGTATTTAACCAAATCCACAAAACTTCGTGCTGAAAATAAAACACATGAATCATGGTGATAAGTTCTCTTAGAACGAGTACTATCTTCCATGTATCACAATGTGTCCCACCAGCCCATATATGATAACATAACATAATGAATAAGCCTTATGTTTTTTTTAGGTCAAAACTAAATGTATAATGTATACAACTTTATTAAGAAAAACATTGCAAATGAATGAAAGTTTCACAAATTCTTTCAAATAAAGAAAAATTTATATGGTTGAACTAACACCTATTTTGACTACATCATCCTTATAACTCATTGGTAGCATGCCTTTAGTTAAAGGATTGGCTATCATCAATTCAGTATTTACGTATTCTATGACCACTTTATTCTCTTTAACACGTTCCCTGATGGTTAAATACTTGATGTCGATATACTTACTTTGATTACCACTTTCGTGGTTCTTAGTCATGAAAACTGCAGCTGAATTATCACAAAACATTCTCAATGGTCTAGCAATGGAATCCATAACTCTGAGCCTCAATATGAAAATTTTCAACCACATACCATGTGAGGTGGCCTCAAAACAAGAAATGAACTTAGCCTCCATGGTAGAAGTGGCAACCAAGGTTTGATTCGCACTCCTCTAGGACACAGCTCTGCCAGCAAACGTAAAAATGTATCCCAATGTAGATTTACGGGAATTAAGCTAGCGAAATTTGAACTCGAGTGACTAACTACTTCTAGGCTATCGGTCCGCTTATACATAAGCATGTATCTCTTTGTACCTTGAGGGTACCTTATCATCTTTTTTGCAGCTCTCTAGTGGACCATACCTAGATTACTCCAGTATCTTCCTAATATTCCCACAGCAAAAACAATGTCAGGTTGAGTGCAAACTTGAACATAGATCAAGCTTTCGACAATAGAAGCATATGTGATGTTTTTCATTTGTTACTTTTCAAAATTGTTCTTCAAGCACTAGTTCAAATTAAACTTGTCATTCTTCACAATGGGTGCTATACTTGGTAAACAATCTTTCATCTGAAATCTCTCTAAGACCTTATTAATATAGGTTTCTTAAGATAGTTCTAATATATCTCGAGGTCTATCCTTATGGACTTTCGTGATAATGACATAAGATGCATCACCCATATCCTTCACGTCAAAACACTTAGAGATGAATTGTTTCCCCACATGTAGCAACCCCTTATCATTGGTTGCAAGTAAAATGTCATCCACATATAGGACAATTTAACAAATCTTGCTCCCACTGACCTTCTGTTATATACATTGACCCATGACATTCTCTATAAAACCAAAAGAAGAGATGACCCCAAGGAATCTCAAGTACTATTAGTGGGATGCTTGTTTCAAGCCATACAAAGACCTCTTAAGCTTGCATATCAAATGCTCACTAGCATTAGAGGAGAATCCTTATGATTGTTTTATGTAAATCATTTCTTTAGTTTTCCATTGATGAGCCATTTTCACATCCATTTGATGTAATTCCATATCAAAATGAGCAACTAATGCTAAAATAATACGAAAAGAATTTTTTTTAGATATAGGAGAAAATGTCTCAGTGTAATCGATTTCCTCATTTTAAGTAAATCTCTTGGCAATAAGTCTGGTTTTGTGTCTCTCAATGTTGCCCAATGAATCTTTCTTAATTTTGAAGACCCATTTATAACTAATGGTCTTTGCCCCATTGGGCAACTTTACTAAATCCCAGACTTTATTCGATGTCATAGCACTCATCTCTTCCTTCACAGCATTGTAGCACAAATTGGATTTATCATAACACATGACTTGTGAAAACGTTTCTAGATTATTTTCAACTCCAACATTGTAATCAGATTCTTGCAGATACACAACATAATCATTATGAATTGCTGATTTCTTTATTTTAGTGGATCTTCTTAATGTTGCATCAACATTCTTCTGAGGAGTTTGTTGTTCAATTGGATGCTCAACAATTTCTGGTAATTACTGAATAGCTGGGTCTACTGGATCAATATCAGCAGGTTGTGGAATTTCAACGATTGGTTGAATTGAAGGGGCATTGTAAACAACAACCAATTCAGTATCTGAAGTGGAAAGTTGAGTATCTGAATGATCTTCTTTAGAAACAATATTCCTAAATTGATCTCTCCCACTAATCAGGTTATTCTCAAGAAACTTAGCGTTTCTTGATTCCACAAGCCTAGTGGGGCGACATGGATAATAAAACTTACATCCCTTGAACTTTTTAGCATATCCAACGAAATACTCACTTATAGTCTTTGGGTCTAACTTCTTTTCCTGTGGATTGTAGACTTTTATTTTAAATGGGCATCCCCATATGCGTACATGTTGCAAATTCAATTTCCAACTTTTGAATAACTCAAAAGGTGTTTTGGGGACGTCCTTGGGTGGAACTCAGTTTAATATGTACACTGCCATTTTAAGAGCCTCAGTCCACAAAGACTTAAGAAGTTAGGAGCTGCTAAGCGTACTCCACACTATGTCCAATAAAGTTTGGTTTCTTCTTTTTACTACACCATTCTGGTCCAGAGAACTAGGTATAATGTATTGGGCAATAATCCCATGCTCTTCAAGAAACTTCGCAAATGAACCAAGTGCTTGTCCATCTTTAGCGTATCTACCATACTCACAATCTTAATTTGCTTACCGTCTCATTTCTCTTCTTCAATTTTAAATACCTTAAAGGCATTTAGCGCTTCGTGCTGATTGTGAAGTAAGTAGAGACACATGAATCATGAATAATCGTCTATGAAAGAGATGAAGTATCTCTGACCATTTGAGTCCATATTTGGACTACAAATATCTGTATGTATGATTTCTAATATTTGCATACTCCTCGTGGCACATTTCCTTGACTTGTTGGTCTGTTTTCCCTTTATGCGGTCCACACAAGTATCATAATTAGTAAAATCTAGAGTATTAAGTGCTCCACCATTTACTAATCGCTTAATTCTATCTATGGAGATATGTTTCAATCTCCGATGCCACAACATAGAAGAATCATCATTCACAACACATCCTTTATGTTAGCATTATCATGAAGATGCATCACACTATAAATGACATTGTCTTGTAAATTAATTCGAAAGAGTTCGCCAGACAAAATACCACTCCTAACGATTTTAGATTTATACGATAAACTAAACGTTGAACCTAAAAATTCAAAGAAGTATCCCAATGGTACAAGTCTTGAAACTGAAATTAAATTCCTACATAAACTAGGAATATAACAGGTTTTTTCTAAATTCAAAACAAAATCAATATTGAGAACTAATCTATATGTCCCAATAGTTTTCACACGCGAACGCATCTTATCTTTTGAATAGATGCTTTGTTCATTTTCCACTGGTTTCCGCTGGTTTTGACTTTCCATTGGTTTCCGCTAGTTCTGAAAACCTTGCAAGGAATTTGAAATGTGGATTGTGGAACCAGAATCAATCTACCAAGTGTTGTGACCTACATCAACCATATTAGATTCATAACAAACACATGAAAGTTGGTTATCTTTCTTTTTGAACCAAACTTTAAATTTTGCATAATCCTTCTTTATATGTCCATTCTTTTTACAGAAGCACTTTGATTTCTTCTTAATACCGGCTTGGGGAGGTATTTTATATTTTCCCTTTTGCATGCCTTGCCCTTTATACTTATCATGTATTGCCATATGAACACTTTCTCCCCTTTCCATGAGTAGCCTCCCTTCTTTTTGAATACACATGGTCATAAGTTCATCGATTGACTATTTAGTATTATGTGTGTTGTAAGAGATCTTAAAAGGGGCATACTCTTTTGGGAGAGTGTTCAGAATATAGTATATAAGAAAAAAATTCAAATATCCCAACCTCAAGATTTTTCAGTTGAGCTACAATGTCCCTCATCTTCATAATATGCTCATGTACACCTTTTATACTAGTAAGCTTCAATGATGATAACTTCATAATCAGGGTCATGTCATGCGCTTTCTCTGAAGATTCAAATTGCACATCAATAGCTCCGAGTAATTCTTTGGCATTGTTATGCTGAATGACTTAACCCCGAATGCTAGTAGAAAGTTGTCTTTATGAACGTCAACACTAAGGCGGTTGGACCGCTTCCATTGTCCACAAAGAGTAATTTCAGCCTGAGTGCTAGCCTCAGTAGGAGTAAGTGATTCGTCTAACCATATAGCATAATCAATATCCATGTACCCTAATTGGAGAAGAATTAATTCATTTCATTCTCTATAGTTATCACCGTTCAGCTCATGAATAATTATGCCAGAACTAATCGTAGGTGGTAAAATGGCATTATAGTCAAAGGAAACTTATGTATCGTATATTTGAGGCAAATAAACTTAAATCATATTTTATCAATGTAAAACATGTTATAAAATGTGAATCACATAATATTAAAAACTATCCGTGGGCTAAGTTTCAATTTGAATATATTCATAATTACTTCATGATGAAACTATCAAATTATATTCCATTTCTTAATCCATGTGGGTAAATTAAGAAAAATAAAATAATATTCATTCTAATTAATCACATTAATATATTGAAAATTCTAGTGGGATAAAATTCATAATATTACTATGATTAATCACAATTAATGTCTTTGACTATATGTGATCCAAAAACTCTTAATGTATATAATTTAGTATAATCAAAGATGCTGTGGCTAATCTTTAATTATATATATATATATATATATATATATCTTAGACATTTAATTACATGCATACAACATTCACTAAATTGCATGTAAGGACAAAATAGGGCAAAACAGTAAATTAAGATGACCAATGGCAACACCGTAAATAAATTAGTCAATGGCAAAATCGTAATTTTAGCGGCCAAAAGGGCAAAACAGTAAATAAAAGTGCAGAAAGGAGCTTCGTCGTGCCCTCTTTACCACGCAGGCGCATAGCGCACACGTGCCTACGGTTCGCCATGCGTGGGGGGCACGTGGCGTGCAGAATCCACGTGCCTGTAACGGTAGCACACACGTGGATCCACACGCCTTCTTCCTCGTACGAACGGATGCCGTTTTTCGCTGTTTTGCAGCGCCTTCCACCGCCTAGTTCTCCTCTGGTGACCCACCCAGACCAAAATAAGTGATGTGTTTTGGAGACCGGGCCGGCATGACCACACAAGTCCAAGATTCGGCAAAAATGGCCAAAAATTGCTTGAAATCAAACAAAATTCCCCAAAACATAAACCCTAACTGCCACGACTCCCCCGCCTTAATTTTACCATAATCATCGGTTCAATTTTTTTTTTTTTAATTCAATCAAAAGGCCCCACAAAAATAATCAAGGTAGAGATATAAACATGCTCTAATACTAACTGTTCGAAAATTTGCGAAAAACCATGATCCTGATAATCAGGATCAATTGCGGAAACGTGTAAATTTTTTGCTAACCTCCAACCATTGATGATATCAAGAACATATACTCGGAGCTTGAACAATCATGAATAGGCGCTTCTAGCCCATTGTCCTCTCGATGTTGATGGTGTGTTCTTCGATTATCAGATAACTAGAATAATGATAATCACGAGAGGGTTTGGCTTAGATGACTTATTTATATGCCCATATAGATTCTGAAAGATATAGTCTCCCATCAGGACTAATCTTAGTAGATATGGACAATCTCCATAGTTATCAGCAACTAGATTTAGATAATAAATCCTCAATGAAATCTAATGTAGGTAATTTAACTAAATGTGGGATCATATTAAATAAAAAAAATAAGATGAGATGCCACTAAGTTACTTCTTTATAGGGACGAAAACTGGCTTCTTTACATCTGCAAGTTGTTTTTTTTTTTTTTTGACCCGGGAACCCCGCACGGCTGGCAGCCGAAGGTAAACCACTAGGGGCGACACGTGTGCCCATACAGATTTTGAAAGATATAGTCTCCCATCAGGACTAATCTTAGTAGATATGGACAATCTCCATAGTTATCAGCAACTAGATTTAGATAATAAATCCTCAATGAAATCTAATGTAGGTAATTTAACTAAATGTGGGATCATATTAAATAAAAAAAATAAGATGAGATGCCACTAAGTTACTTCTTTATAGGGACGAAAACTGGCTTCTTTACATCTGCAAGTTGTTTTTTTTTTTTTGATGACCCGGGGAACCCCGCACGGCCGGCAGCCGGAGGTAAACCACTGGGGGTGACACGTGCTAGTCACCACACACGTGCCACCGGGTAAGTCACCAAGAGACTCAAAGCTAGCCTTCCTGCAACGCAAGTTGCAGGAGCTTCGAACACTAGACCTCCTCGATGGAAGTCTAGCGCCTACCCAACTGAGCCATCGCGGCGGGTGGTTACATCTGCAAGTTGTTTGAACAAGATCAGAGTGAAAAAGCAGAAGGTTAATCGGCATAAGTTGGCGTCGTTCCATCCCAGCGTGCCAAGGTTTGGTTTCGTGATTTTGATGAGTATGCTTGATGAGCTGCAGACATTGGACAGGATAAGAATGAGGAAATCTGTCGATGATCTCCGTGGTTTTGTGTGGTTTAGCTGCTGAATCGAGACAATTATAGAACCTAGAACATATTTTTACATGATATTGACGATTATCTGTCATACATGGTAGTGAAATAATCATAAGTAGTGATAAAAGTATAGATTATTGGATTGACATGCAATAGGAAAAATATTTCATTCCCAATCTTATAATAAGGTCTCCTATGTTGGTGGAAGTGCCTTGTCTCATATAAAATAGCTAAGAGTGTGTAGGCCAATTGAAGTCTTCTGTTCGTACAAATGAAAATGATGGGCTTAGTGGGCTAGACCCTAATAGACCGGCTTGCGAGTACATGAGAACCAAATATAGCACTATTCAACAATTATTATTTTTAATTTATTAAATTCGAATTTATAATTATAAAATAACATTTGTATCTTATCGAAATAGCGTGGACTGTTCCGGATAGAGTTACCGTTATTTTTTTTTATTTAATTTGAATTTTATTTTTTCTATCTATTAGTTATTAGGCGCTCTTACAACTTTTGAAATGTTGTACTTGTTCAAACGTTAGTTTTTAGAAGTTATCAAATTCGGAAAAAAATTATTAAATTAGGAAAAAAATTAATTATTCTTGTTTTTAATAATTTTCACTATATTTTTTTAGAAAGTATCTATTTACAATGCAACCTTTCCTGGAGGGTTGCATTTATTCTTAAAGACTGAAATAAATTCGTCATTTTCTGTTTCCTATTTTTTTCCTTGCTGATTTTTTGTTCTAAAAGTGCAACTTTTGTTTTTAATTGTTTCATTTTGAGAATTCTTGAAAAAATACTAGAATTATTATCTGGTATTCTTATTGAGACTTTATTGCATCTTAAAGGATTTTTGCCATTAACTATTAACAACATTGTGGGGTCTCAAAGTGTAATTTCGTCATCCCCAATTGAATTTGTACAAACATTCTACTTATTAAAATTAGAGGGCCCTTAATGGACCCATATATGAGCTGGCCCAACTTCTGCTAAACCCAAAGTTCTTGGTAGGCTAGACAAATCCCTAGGCCTACCTTGGGCCGGCGTCTTTTAACTAATCTTTGTCTCATTATCTATATATATATATAGGTCAATAGAAGAAATTCACATATGCTCACTCGAATCCTTGTATTCAATCGTCGATTTGCAGGGGAGAACGTTACTGAGACGAAAACAAAGAAAAATGTGATATAATCATATCATGTTGAATGGTAGACAATGGCCATGACATGAACAAAGCTTTCCATGAGTAATTTTAAGTGATTTATTAAGCATATTGTGAAATTGGTTTATGAAATGTAACGACGATCACGTGTCATGATAATAACCTGAAAACGATAGTTTGAAAGTGTAGATATCTTTTTCCCCTCTACATTTGCGATCACGACATGCATGCAATTTAATAGTGTAGCCAATAGAAAAAGTGTTAAATTATATTTCGAATATAAGTTCGTAAAGAAAAAAATCCTAAGATAATTACGGCGTCAAGCCTGAGATCTCCAAGGCTCCCACTTGATCTCGGCTCGGGCTCATCCTGATTGGTGGCCTCCGTCAGCCCCCGGCAATTGGGCGGGTAGCGAAGTGGAGGTGGTGGGAGAGAGAGAGGCGGGGGAGAGCGGCTGCTGTGTACTGCGGTCGAGCTCGAAGGGCAAACGTCGGATCGCCTGCGACATACCCTCGGGCTTGGTGTACCTCAAATGCGTATGATCTCGACACTTAAAATCAAGATAACTTTGATCGTAAAAACATAAAAAGAAGGAAAAAAAAAAAGCAAAAGCAAGCAATTGTCTTGTCATCATGATTCGACAGAAATGGATGGGGCGGCAGTAAGACTCAACGAAGGGCGGGGAGAGTCTCCTCGTCACGTTTTTGCTCTTTGTGCGAAACGTCCATTTCCATTCGCCCTGCCCCCGGCATATATTCTTGAAAATCCATTAAACTGAGGCCAAGTTGCTTGACTAAACTTCACCGAAAAATCCAAATAAAAGGACAAATCCAAAAGAAAAACTATAAAACTCGTTCCGTGCTCGACTTGATTTTCTACATAAACCTTCCATACACATCTCAACATATATCGTCAAGACCTCGTTACCCAAAGCGTCCAAACGTACCTTAGAGGAGACAACGCCTTTCGCCACCGCAACCTCCGGCGTCGTCGAATGGCATCAGAGATCGAATACGAGCCGCCCCTCCAGCCGGTGATCGACCCTTCCCGCGCGAGAACCCCCGAGCACCACCTCGTCCCCGTCGCCAAGCCGTTCAAGTCGTCCATCCTGACCCGGCTCCACGCCGGCTACTTCCGCATCAGCCTCTCCCTCGCCTGCCAGGCCTTGCTGTGGAAGATCCTCCGCCGCCCGTCGCCGACGCCCGACGACTCGCTGCCCCTCGAGCATCTCTCTCATTTGATCCCTCACATGACGTTCATGATCTTCTGGGGCTTCGCTCTGCTGGTCCAGATCTCCCTCTCCTTCCTCTATATTCTCCGGTGTTTCTTTCACTTTGGCCTGGTGAGGGCGGAGTTCCAGCACCACGTCGGAGTGAACTACCTGTTCGCGCCGTGGATAGCGTGGTTCGTGCTGCTCCAGGCGGCCGACTTCACGTCGGACCTGCCGAAGACGACGTTGTACCTGGTCCTCTGGTGGGCCTTCGCGGTCCCCGTGATCCTGCTCGACGTAAAGGTCTACGGGCAGTGGTTCACGACCGAGAGGCGGTTCCTCTCGATGGTGGCCAACCCGACGAGCCAGCTCTCGGTGGTGGGGAACCTGGTGGGCGCGCGGGCCGCGGCCGAGATGGGGTGGCGCGAGACCGCGGTCTGCATGTTCTCGCTGGGGATGGCGCATTACCTGGTGCTGTTCGTCACGTTGTACCAGCGGTTGTCCGGCGGGGACAAGCTGCCGGCGATGCTGAGGCCGGTCTTCTTCCTGTTCTTCGCCGCGCCGAGCAAGGCGAGCGTCGCCTGGAAGTCCATCACCGGCGAGTTCGACATCGGGTCGAAGATGCTCTTCTTCCTCTTCCTCTTCCTCTTTCTGTTCACCTCTCTGGTAATCAGCACTTACCTTCCCTTCGTCTCTCTAGTTGATATGCAAATCTTTCATGCTGCAGCAACAGGCTCATTTGCAACCAATCAAAGTACAGAAAAATCTGTGCAGGGTTGCTGATCTCTCGAGTTTCGATGTGGTAGGTGTCGGGGTACGTCTAGGTTAAATTCATTATTTATATGGAGTTTCATAAGATACTATCTTCAATCGACTAGTATCATGACTAAGCTTTGAAGAGGTGATCTGGCGAAAGTTCTCCCAAACCATTTCTCCAAAATACTTATAACTTGATAGATTATAATAATAGATTGTATCATATGACAACTAACTTTTCTAATCTATCCAATTTTTAATAGACAAACGGACGGACATAAGTAAAAAACTAAAGCGAGCTGTCCTTTAGAACGAGATATGAGAATTTGGTATCGATCCACGGACCGAAATCGTGTCGACCCATCATTAGATAAAGTCTAAATATTTACTCAAAATCTTCCAGGTTGTAGTAGAAGATGCTTATGCAAGCAAATTTTTCCCGAAGATTGAAGTGGCACGCATATGATGTCGAAGTGGACAAACTTAGTTATCGAGCTCAACCAATCTCTCCTTTCTTTGGACAAGGAAATTTCATAACTTGGAGTGACTAGGAAAACACGTGGTACATGTTTTTTTATGATGTTTCTTTAGCAACCTTTTCTTTCCACTCTCTCTTGTCCCCTTCATCAGATTCGTCCGTGGAAATTGTCTACCGGGAAATTGGCTCTCTCTGTTGTAGGATCGTACCATAGTTTAAGGGTCTAAAATGTCAAGCCCACTCAAGAAAAACATTCAATAAAGTAAAATTTCCCCCTCGATTAAGGCAACTCGGTTACGCAACTTTCTTGCGTGACTTTTGGACCCAATTACAAAATACCCATCCTTTATTAATTTATACATCCAAAAATCTTTAAAATATACAGCTTCCGCCAGCTGCTTATGAAAGAGGTGACGCAATATCGGGTATGACCAATAAATTAGGATTTCAGTTGACATGCGTTCTTTAATCTTGGGTAAATTATTATAAATTATCGAACTAGGGTTTGTCTTGTGGTGGTGTCGAAACAGGCATGCAGACCGGCGCTCTTCAAGAAATCGATGAGGAAATTCAACGTCGCGTGGTGGGCGTACTCGTTCCCTCTGACCTTCCTCGCCTTGGCGTCCTCGGAGTACGCGCAGGAGGTGAAGGGCCCGATTGCTTCGGGGCTCATGCTCGTGCTGTCGGCACTCTTGTTCCTGGTCCTCCTCGGCCTAATCCTGCTCACCATGCTCAACACCGAGCGGCTCTTCCGCGAGGACGACCCAATTTTGCGCTTCGACAAAGGGAAGAGAGCAAGGAACTAGTCACTCAGATGGTTTCCCGGTCTGTAACTTATAATTAAGGATGGGTTAAGGAAGAGATACGCGTATGTTGCCATGGTTTTGTATCTTTAGCTCATCCACGGAGCAACTGCGGTGTTTAGTGCATGTGCTCTTCATATCCAGGGATATATCAGTAGTGTGTGTGATTTAGTGAGATCAGTGCCAACTGATCTAAAAGATTTATGATTTAAATATTCTAACTCTGTTTACTCAACCATTGGGGTTTGCTCCACTTTTCCAATATGGAAGGGAAATGTGGAGAGTTCGAATTTCCACCTTATCAGGGGGTTTTGGGTGGGGGCGATTTAATTTTAAGTGTGGGTGGGGACGATTTAATTTCAAATGTGGGTTTTAACTCCTACGCCCTGTAAGGAGATATGACAAAAGTCTGAGAGTGAGAGTTAGAGTAGGAGTAGAGTAGGAAAAAAGAAAAACCTGTTTACTCTCTCTCTGTGCGCACAAGTGTGTATAGTATGAGATGATATGAGGGTACAATCCGAACTTGGGCTAAGGAAACTCGTTTCTTCCACCTTTAGCATCTTTAATTTCTTGGTTCAAATCTTTGATAGATAGGAGAGATTCAAACGTATCGGTTGATCCATGAAAAGATTACCTAAAAGGAAAGTAGCCAAATTCTAGGGGATGCAATTCCAGCTTCTTCCCTTAAAATTAAAGCAACATCGTTTTGATTGTTAATAGATTGTTGATCACTCAAAAACTCCGTAAAGCTGAGTCTTTGTTTAATGTGGCCTTCAAGAATTTGAAATGTCATTCATTCATGATGTTAAGGAACCCCACATCATCGCTTGTTTATGGAGATCGTGTGCTCCTAGATACATTTGGCTTGCCTCACCTCACGAGCTTATGCTTTCGGTTGGACATTCTAACGTGGTATAACAGCCAAGTTCCGCCTTAGTTTATTTCGCATGCGCCACCCCCTATTTGTCACATCCTCTCCTACTTTGGCTCCTACATGACAGAGGCGTTAAAGTATCCCACATTACTTA
Source organism: Eucalyptus guilfoylei (assembly GCA_016097605.1). NCBI lineage: Eukaryota > Viridiplantae > Streptophyta > Magnoliopsida > Myrtales > Myrtaceae > Eucalyptus > Eucalyptus guilfoylei. The sequence goes on along the minus strand of CM027864.1, from coordinate 44,149,239 downwards.
TCTATAAGGCTTATATTTTTTTATACACATGTGGTCTTCTTCCACCTTTTTTTGATTGGACATTCTAATAGAGACTGAATTTTGATAAGTATCTATCACATGATATGACAAAATGAGTTCAGACAACATCTTTCGTCATCATGGAAGGGACATTGGCTATACAGATGCCATCAGTAATATGTAATAAATTAAGCTAATAACTTTGTGTTTAGGTCAAGCTCCTAATCAATACTCGGCGTGTAACCTAACTACAAATGAATAGGTTCTTGTCTCTCTCTAATGCATAGTTCATAACTACAAATGGCAAAATTCAAGCAATCTTCAATCAGTCTTTAATTAAATACGGCGCATACTAAAATATCATAGCCTACGTGTGAAAAATCTTTTTGTAGAAGGAAACACTCAGGCCATTAACCTAACACAGCCAAGCCTTTTATTCTTTACTAATAACTTCAGTTTTCAACTTCGTTTGTCAGAGAAAACTATATACGTTGTCCGAGAGCATGATCGCGAAACACTTAGAGATTAAATACTCATAATATAATAAACCTTGAAAGTTTGGTTTTTAAAAAAAAAAAATACCCTCAAAATTGTGGTCGTTACATGCAAAATGACGGCAAGGGAAAAGCAAAACTGAGGGAACGAGGGTGACGCGATGGAGAGGAAATGGATAAACAAGCAAGAGTCAGCAACAAATAAAACTGGAGTGAATAATACATTAGAAGATCGACGTGGTCCTGGGGAAAGTAGACTTTGATAATACGGTGTCTTTGAATGGAGCTAAAGCTGATGTCCTTTCCCTTGTCTTTAATCATGCTTGAGAAGATAGCATGCATGAAATGGTTTCCGCTCATCTTGACTATTGCAACCGGCGTCAACAAGCTAACAGATAAAGAATACTGTGGAAGAGAGAATTGTGAAAATTCTGTATATCTCAATGTGTCTCTATGTGCCATAATGAAGAGTCCATGTGCCTATTTACAAACTTTATTAATTATAAATTAATCAGAGATATGCACAGTCAATTGAGATATATGCATAATTTTGAGAGATATAAAGAATCAAAGGATATATCTCAATAATTTATAATATCCTCCCGCTCTTCATCTGTCTTTAATGACTATTCCTTCAAGAGGTTGGAGTGACTTCTCTAAGGCGTTCTTTTGGGTTTTGTAGAACGAACTCTAATCTATCCAACACCTTCTCAAATGCACTTTTCTTGAGACAACTTTTAAATCCTTCTAATCTATCTCACATGATCCTCATGCCAGGAATCTGACTTGCCAAGTTGCTGCTCTCAAGTCCTTCATTTCAAACTCCTTTGACAATTGATGCTTCAATTTATTGATCTACCCGTGCTAGATCTTGCAGTGATCATATCATTCACATACAACAATAAAATAATATAGTAACCATTAGATTTCTTGAAGTAACATCAATAGTCTATTTCACATCTAGTGAACTCGTTATCGCACATAAATGTGTCGAATTTCTTATAGCACCATCTACAAGCTTGTTTTAAATCATACAAACTTTCATTCAACTTGCAAACATAGTTCTATTTACCAAGGATTTGAAAACCTTCTGATTATACCATATATATACCCTCCTCTAAGTCACCAAGGAGGAGTGCAATCTTCACATCGAACTGTTTTACAAATTTGGAGAAAACCTTTTACTAAAAATTTCCCCTTGTTCCTCTTGCTGCCATCAGTTTCTTCTTTGATCTCATACAACCACTTGTTCTACAATGCCTTCTTTCCAAGTGTTATTTGGGACAACACCCAAGTTATATTCTTCACGGGTGAATCCAACTCATCATACATTGTTATCTATACAAAATGCACAAACAAACAAGGGGAAGTAACCTTGGCTAATAGCTTGTGTTTAGGTCACCTCCACATCAATACTTGGCGGGGAAATGTCTATCTAGTCTCTCTAATCCATGGTTCTTAACTACAAATGACACTGCCTCCCTTGCAACATTCTAGCAATGTCTAATCAGTCTTTGAATTAAATGCGGCATACACTAAAAGGTCATGTCTTGTGTATATAAAAATCTTTTTTAGAAGGATACACTAAAAAATTTAACCTATCACAAGCAAGCCTTTTATACTTTACTAGTAAGTTTAGTTTACTACTTCATTCGTCAATGATTACTGTAAATATAGTCAAAGAGTATGATCGCGAAACGTCTGCACATTTAATATTCGTATTATAATAAACCCTTGGAAGTTTGGTCTCATAAAAATATTCCATAAAATGGATGTCGTTGCGTGCAAAATGACGATGAGGAAGAAAGAAACACTAACTTAAGGGAACAAGGGTGACGTCATGGAGAAGGAATGCACAAACTAACTAGAGTTAATAATAAACTAATAGCAATAAATAAATATAGGCTTATGTCGCGACCTCTTCTTTTGGCGCCCCTCGATCGGGGCGGGCGCCCTCGGAAGCTAATGGTTTGGTTAGGTTTATCAAGCGTAGCCCGAACTCTCCCAAGTCCACCAATTCACGACTTAATAGTCTAAGTTTTTAACCTGTAAATTAATTTTAAAACGGAGTCGCCACTAATCAAATTGGGGTGAGTCGATTAGAAACCCAAGCAAAGTATCGAGAGAAATACTCGCTCCTGCACAACTAGAGAAATTAGGATTGGGGACTTGATTACACTAGTTAATCACTAATGCCCTTTCGGTACCTAAACTTGTTTAAACCCCAAGACTTTTGGATTTTTGAGGGATTTTCCATGCATTTGCGGAGGAAAAACATTTTTTGGACGAAAAAGCATTTTTTTGGATTTTTGATCTTAATCTGAAGATAAAATCATTTTTTGGCTTTTTTGAGGAAATATGAGTTATTTTTGATTTTTTTTTTTATTTTCTGGAAAATAAATTATTATTATATTATTTATCAAAATATTATTTTATATTATAATAATATTAAAATAACGACCAGTCGGATCTTAGGGGTAGGTCTGACCCAGTTCATTAAAACCCGAGATCCAGGTCCGGACCGGATCGGGTTCGGACCGAATCGGGTCTGACGACCCAAGCTGGCACGACCCGAGCTCGGACCAGTGAGCCCCAGCCTGGCTGGGCCTGATGTGCAGGCCCAGTTTGGTCTCTCTTTTTAAATCAAGTGCCCAGTAGCTTGTCGTTTGAAAATGACCCGGTCTGACTCGACGACCCGGTCTTGGAGAAACCCTACCCGACCTGACAAGCTGGCTTTGCGGGAACCCTAGAGCTCGATGATTCGCGGCGCCGAGAGGGGGGAAGCTGCGACGTCACCCGACGGTGACTCGGCGGTGGCGGCACGGACGGACGGTGGCTAGGGTTTCGACGGTGATGGCGTGAGTGAGACCCGTCGTTACCTGTATGTAGAGAAGGTGCGGCGCGGTGGTGAACGATGGCGGGACGGCGTCAGCTACTACAACAGCGACGGACAGCAGATATTCGTCTTAGGGACGGCGTCGTTGGCGGTGGAGGTGACTACTTAGAGCAGCAGACACGACAAGGTAGCGACAGTCGCGACGGCGGGTCCTCGGCTTCTCAGATCTGGTCCTCCAAAACTTCCTCTCTCTGGCTCCTCTCCTCTGGCTCCGATCTCTTCCCTCTCCCTCAGATCTGGGCTTGCGAGCGCTCGGGCCTCCCCTGAAGTCTCTCGAGGGAAGCTTGCGACGCTCGCCAGCTTTCGATCTCTCTCCATTTTTATGTATTTGGCCTTCATCGGGAGGGGCCTATTTATAGGCGAAGGGGTGCCGGTCGACAGGGGTTCGGCTGTCGGTTGGCGCACACCGATCGGCCCTAGGGGCGCCGAACCGGCGTCCACTCCAAGCTACCCACTTGCGTGTCCCGTCACTGCAAGTCTACTTCTCCCATCTTCGTCATAGGCATCCTCGAGCGCATCACCATTGCTGCGCATGACCTACAGAGGCGGAGGAGGAAGGAGCAAAGAAAAAGAAGGAAGAAGGAAGAAGAAGGAAGAAAAGGAAGAAAGAGGGGGAAAGGGGGCCGGGTCGCGTGGGCCGGACCATTGGGGCCCACGCGAATAAAGAAGGGGGGCTCGTAGGCCTAGCCCCAGTGGGCCGCCGCTTCTGTTTTTTCCTTTTATTAATTTTTTGTTGTTTTTATTATTTGTTTTTTTAATCCAAAAAAAGAGGAAAAAATACATAACTAAAGAAAATAAGGCCTAATTAAAAACCTAATTAAAATTTAGATGTCAACAACTGCCCCTCTTTGAAAGTAATTTCATAGAGGTTGTATTCAAAGAAAAATTAATACCTAAATTTTTCCTATACATATGTAGTAGATTATATCTTATTTGGGATCTAGTGTCCTATGCAGAAAAAAAAAAGAAAAAAAACAATATAACATTACACATACTAAGACAGATAAGAAGATACCTGTAGTTACTTATTGGGAGTGAGTGAGATAGGGTGTGAACCTCGAGTTGGCAAGTATCAATGTGTCATCTTACCTAGTGACATGGGGAGGTTGCTTCTCCAAGACCCGAACCATTCTCCGGTCACCTATTAGAGCAATAAGTGGTTTGTTTAGGACCCGAACCTTTCTTCGATCGCCTTGATGGGGAATTGCCTTTCCAGGACTCGAACCTTTCTTCGGTCGCCTATTAGAGCAATAAGTGGTTTGTTTAGGACCTGAATCTTTCTTCGGTCGCCTTGACGGGGAATCGCTTTTCCAAGACCCGAACCTTTCTTCGATCGCCTGTTAGAGCAATAAGTGGTTTGTCTAGGATCCGAACCTTTCTTCGGTCGCCTATTAGAGCAATAAGTGGTTTATCCAGGACTCGAACCTTTCTTCGGTCGCCTGTTCGAGCAATAAGTGGTTTGTCCAGGACTCGAACCTTTCGTTGGTTGCCTGTTAGAGCAATAAATGGTTTGTCTATGACTTGAACCTTTCTTCGGTCGCCTTGACGGGGAATCGCTTTTCCGAGACTCGAACCTTTCTTCGGTCGCTTGTTAGAGCAATAAGTAGTTTGTCTAGGACCCGAACCTTTCTTTGATCGCCTTGATAAGGAATTGCTTTTCCAGGACCCGAACCTTTCTTCGGTCGCTTTGACGGGGAATCGCTTTTCCAGGACTCGAACTTTTCTTCGGTCGCCTATTAGAGCAATAAATGGTTTACCCCGACCTTTCTCGGGGGGATGCGCCAACCTTTCTCAAAGCATCTGTTTGTTGGTATCTAATCATTTACAGGCATTTGAAAGAGTACCTGGATATTCGCAAGTACTAACATGGATGATATTTGGGCCTTTGCAAGTGTGGGGGTATTTGGATGATCACAAGTGTGAATTCTAAAGGGTGCCTGGACATTCCCAGGCATTGAAGGGGTACCTGGATGATCACAAGTACTAGATGCTGGAAAATACCTAATTGATTGCAAGTATCGAAAGAGTACTTGGATAATCACAAGTACGAACTTTGAAGGGTGCCTGGACGTTCGCAAGCATCGAAGGGGTACTTAAATGATCTTAAGTACAAACTCTTGGAGGATACCTGGACATTCGTAGGTATCGAATGGGTACTTGAGATATTTGTGAAGGTCTCTCACCTCTTGGTATGTGGAATATCGAGGACGTACCTTGGATATTTGTGAATGTCTCTCACCTCCCAGTAGTTGGAATATCGAGGACGCACCTTGGATATTCATGAAGGTCTCTCACCTCTTGGTAATTGGGAATATCGAGAACGTGCCTCGCATACTCATGAAGGTCTCTCACCTCCTAGTAATTGGGAATATCGAGGACGTGCCTCGCATATTCATGAAGGTCTCTCACCTCCTGGTAATGGGAATATCGAGGACGTGCCTTGGATATTTATGAAGGTCTCTCACCTCCTGGTAATTGGGAATATCGAGGACGTGCCTTAGATATTCATGAAGGTCTCTCACCTCTTAGTAATTAGGAATATCGAGAACGTGCCTTGTATATTCATAAAGGTCTCTCACCTCTTGATAATGGGAATATCGAGGACATCCCTTGGATATTCATGAAGGTCTCTCACCTTCTGGTAATTGGGAATATCAAGGACGTGCCTTGGATATTCATGAAGGTCTCTCACCTCCTGGTAATTGGGAATATCGAGGACGTGCGACCTCGGATGTTCATGAAGGTCTCTCACCTCCTGGTAATGGGAATATCGAGGACGTGCGACCTCGGATGTTCATGAAGGTCTCTCACCTCTTGGTAATGGGAATATCGAGGACGTACCTTGGACGTTCATGAAGGTCTCTCACCTCCTAGTAATTGGGAATATCGAGGATGTGACTTGTATATTCATGAAGGTCTCTCATCTCCTAGTAATGGGAATATCGAGGACGTACCTTGGATATTCATGAAGGTCTCTCACCTCCTGGTAATTGGGAATATTGAGAGCGTGCCTCGCATATTCATAAAGGTCTCTCACCTCCTGGTAGTTGGGAATATCGAGAATGTGCCTCGCATATTCATGAAGGTCTCTCACCTCCTGGTAATAGGAATATTGAGGACGTACCTTGGATATTCATGAAGGTCTCTCACCTCCTGGTAATGGGAATATCGAGGACATACCTTAGATATCCATGAAGGTCTCTCACCTCCTGGTAGTTGGGAATATCGAGAACGTGCCTCGCATATTCATGAAGGTCTCTCACCTCCTGGTAATGGGAATATCGAGGACATACCTTAGATATTCATGAAGGTCTCTCACCTTCTGGTAATTGGGAATATCGAGGACATGCCTCGCATATTGATGAAGATCTCTCACCTCCTGGTAATTGGGAATATTGAGGACGTGCCTGAGATATTCATGAAGGTCTGATGACATCTCTGCTCTCTGAAAGTATGTCTGCTATTTGGACAGTATGCACACATGATTATATATGCTGTAAATTCATGAATTTAAATGTGATTCATGCATGACAATCTTGTTAGTTTTGCATCATCCGAATTCCACTGGGGAAGATTTTGAAAGACAACCTTCATTTAGAATGTAGATGTCTTGAGCATGCTAGATGAGGGATTTCCAGTCTGAAAGGACTTTCCACTCACTCTCAGGGGAAAATGCTATCTTGACCATTGATGCAGGATTTATAAGGACCACACTATCTTACTGTCATCATGTCAACAGGGGTCCGAGTATTCTCACAAGTGGTACGACTTTACCAATGTGAGAGGTCTTTGTTGAAATTGTGATGAAGACTTGGTCAATGGCTCATCAAATGAGACCGTTGAGGTCAAGGCTCATGAACGAAGTGCCGCACGATCATCTCCGGGTTGGCAAGTCAAGAATCCTGCAAAAAGAGATAGAATAGTCTTGCTCGTACTTCTTCGAGCGATGCTTATAGACATATGAAATCCTATGTTAATTGAAGTGCCCTAGTTTGAATAGACTTTTACAATGAGACGCAATATAGGCTTGACTCATGTGTAACAGGGTGAGAGTTGGTGATTGCCTTGTCATTTGTTACTGGTCTTTTTTCTCACTATTAGATGGAGATTTTATGAACCTCAATAGCAACTTTTCTTGGGAATAGAAATGACTATATTTTTGTTTGGGGGCATCGGCCTTGCTTTTATCAGGCATACTGCTTTTTCATGCCTCTAGTTTTCATTCCAATTTTTCATCTATTGGCATTGACTTTGCTTTTACCAGGTACGCTGCTTTTTCATGCCCCTAGTTTTTCATTCTTGTTGCTTGAGGAACTGATCTAGGCTAGCTCAAGCAAAACACTGCTATTAGACTCTTGAGTCTCCATCTTCAACCGATGCTCTAAGCTATACTGTTTGAATGGCAGTAACTTCTTCTTTACCTCCATGTGAGGGTGAAAGTACAGACTCAATTGGGTTGTACAGTGAATACAAGTGCATAGAGAAAGAATTGCTTTTTGTCATTCTAGGGCATTTAAATTATCGTGAGTGTTCATATGTAATAAACACACCCGAAGATTGATGCAAGTGCGAGCAAGAAAATTTCTATGCCTCTTCTCACCTTGCAATGCCGCCTCATCTTCAATCTGCCCCAGTGTGGGGTGGTTTTTGATAGGGGTATGAGAGAAGCTTCACTAGTGTATGGGGCTCAAGAAGGGAGTGAGCAATGAAATGCCTCTCACTATTTTGGTTATTGTACCATTCGCGAGAGAACTCTTTACCCTGCAGTCATGGGATCCTCTGCACTTATCTCACAAGTGTATAGATGGGGGACTGTATATAGGATATGGCTTGCCTTTCATTATTCTGACGTGCCTCATCCAACATGCTCAATCAATCTTGTATTCTTCATTCAGCTGTCTATTTTGATAATCCTCAGTGGAATTAGTGATCTGGATAGACAAAATCATCATGCAAAAATCCATTTGGAAAAGGCATGCATCATTTTAAATATGACGGAGTTTGAAATCTCAAAACAAGTGAATGGTTTTGACTAAAAAAGAAGACCCTATTGATAGCTTTAGGGGTTAACAGAATGATGTTTTCAAATATGTTAAATCTTTGAATATCAAAAGGGTTATTCACAAAGGGGTGTCAATGGATCGTCCCTATTAAGTAGGGAAATGACATAAGAAGGATCAGTCGGGGTTGGGGATCTGATTATTGATTTGACGAGTGCTTCTGCTTTTGCCCTTTGGCGATACTTGAGATGTCATTTTGCTTGGAAGAGCTTATCAGGGTCTGACATGCCTCTCATTGATTTGTAATCCGCATCTTTGACGGTCAGGTGATCCTGCAACAGACAAGAGGGAATGTGTTAGTCATGAACTCTTTCAAGAGTCGAATAACTAGAAGCAATGCAACTTTACCCTTCACTGGTTTGCAAATGATTGGGTAGACCTGAAGTGAGAGAGGGACACGAAGTCCTACGTCCCTTGCTTCGTTAGGTCAATTATTCTCTGAATTGGCTCCTAGATGACACGTCATTTTACACGAAGTCAGGTGAATTCAATGCGGGTCATTTCCATGTACTAGCTTGGCCAATATTGATTTGCCAATCCTAACCATCGAGTTTGGTTCTTGAGTCACGATGCTTCCTGTCAATAGGGGAAGACATGTCAAAAGCGAATTTGGAAAGAAGTAGTATTGGGACTGATACCGAATTACCATTTCCCTAAGTTTGTATTTGATAGCTCCTAGGGATATTTGACTGTTGATGACAGCCTCTTCGTCTCAACACCATTTGACATCTCTTTCAATTAGCCTTTCTCATTCGTGGCCATGTATGTATGATTGGTGGTTGTTGATTTATCTTCAATGCCTTCCTTCTGTGGAATTTTCTTCTGTCTTTGACCATATGAACATTAGCAGCATTTGGCAAAGTCATGTACCTCAAGCTTCCATGGAATCTAAGATGGACAATCAAAACCTCGAATTCTCTGATGGCAGTCATTTCTTGGGGAGAGCATGTGTCTGGAGCAAGAAGTGAGGTTTTCAAGCCCTAACGTCATCATCACAAATAGGGGGCTAGAGACCCGCTTCAATTGTCTGGATTTTTACTATTGACAGTAGCCAATTCAAAGGGATTGAAGAAATTTATTCCTTGTGCTTCTTGGCTCGTTGAAGAAAGTGTAAAGGCTGAAGGTAGCATGGAAGAGGCTATCTTGCCTTGAGCTACCATGGTGTGCATGCGTCGAATTTAATCGTATGCCTATGCCTATTACGTCCTATCTTTTGTCTCCTGTAAATAAAAGAGAGAGGACGTCATTTCTAAAATTATGCTTAGGGAATGAAACTTACCTTTTTCTGAAGCGGGATGATCCCTTTTGTTTGCCCCCGCCCTCTTAGAAGGTATTTTTGAATTTGGCAAGTTCATATGAGGTGTTGGCTTCAAATGCCCTCTGTCATGCTAAGTCGAAGGCGGATGATATTCTGAGATACGAAATGGATGAGTCAGAAAAATAACAGGATTGTTTTGACAAAAGCTTTTGATAACGAATATTTTTTGTTTTTAAAAGTATATATCTTTGAGAGGGAGAAAGCATGAGGAAGCCCAGCCCTCAGGATTCTCCTTGAATGGTATTTTCTTTTTATGGTTGGATAGCATCATTGGGCTGGTTTGGGATACCGCCTCATGCTTTCAAAACGAAATATTAGAACTGTACATTAGATTATTAGAATGGAAAATGCAACAGTATCACACTAGATAGGACAAAAAACATAAAATTATAAAAACAAGCAAAACTCATGAAAACTCTTATGAAAATGAGCACTTTGATAGTGCTAGTTCTGAAATCAAGTGCCTTTGAGTTCCTTGCCTCTAGTAGACTCGAAGTATTCGCATGAGAGAACCACTTCATTGAAACTATAGAAGTGCAACCCATGCAACCAACAATGATGCTTGCGAGGTAAAGCTCCTATGAACAGCTTTATCATTTCTTCTTCGGCCAGTTGAGGGTAGGTTTGCATCATTAAATTCCTCCCCCTCTTTACATATGCTGGGAAATCCTCCATTGGTCTTCTTCTGAAGTAAACCAAGTTCTCGCAAGGCAGTTCAGTTCCAATTTGGTTTTGATACTGATGCAGGAATGCGGAAGACAACTCATTCCAATCCCTTATGAGGTAGATATTGGTCGTGACAAACCATTGCAATGCAAATCCTGTAAGACTTTCTTGGAAGGCCTGAGTTGTGAATGACATCAGGCTATAGTACTTACTCATTTCAACGTGGAGATATTGCAAATGGGCCACGGGGTAAGTCGTGCCATTATACTTGTGGAGATTAGGTATCCATATTTCTCCGGGGGTCATGATTCTATGAGGGCAAGACGGGCTTGGTGTGTCTTGGTTAGGCCACTGGTTTTCCCATTGCATATTAATTGCGGTGGTAAACTTTGCTACTTCAGGAAAGCTAGATTCTCCCGAATTCATCTTATTGCTTTCTACCAGGTTAAAATCACCAAATGAGGATAAGACGTTTACGTCATCCTCATGGTTAGGTGACAAGCTTAGCAGTTGATTGAGGGACAAAGACGAATGTTCCCTCTTCTAACGGGCTTTGGATCCTCAGGGGATGCTCGAAGTGCGGGTGTGGCAACTCATTGATTGTCAGGTTTTGCCTACGTTCAGTGGTAGGTGTTGACTCGAGCTGCTTAGGCTTTCTTTTCTTGACTCCTGGCCTAGACCTTTTGAGTAAAGCTCTTCGTTTCGCTAGCTTGACTTTGTCAAAGGAAGTGGGAGATGGTGGAGCTTCGCTCCCTAGGTTGATAGGGGTCGGCATTCTTTGGACTCTAACTCTTGCGATAAGCCTGAGAAGCCCTCCCATCATGCTTCTGTTCTGAGTAGTGTTGACTTCATCTGCGGGCTCCTTGCCTTTCCTAGTGGGAAGCTTCTCAACGATAGGATATTGCTTAGTCGCCCATTTATCGTGCAAGGCTTCATTGACATCTTCTTCTCTTGTCTTTGCAACTATCGACTTCTCGTGCTCCGCGATCATCGGTTCTTTGTAGGGCAGGGCAATGTTGGCGCTAATGTCAACATTACATTCTTGACGGAAAGCATCAATTAGTTCCCCCCAGGTTTTAAAGAGATTACTCTTCCTTACAATGTACCATCGCAAGGCGGGGCCAATCAAGTTTGATTAGTACGATTGAATCATCCTTTGGACCAGGTAGGCCTGCAAGTAAGTCTCTAGGCAAGAGGTATCAGCATACCTTTCGCATTCAGGTGCTTTGAGCTCTTCAGGGATCTTAATGCCGGCGTAATTAGACAAGTCCATGGAATCTTGCTCTTGCAGCTGGCTCAGCTTCTTCATGATCTTTACGAGCCATCTATTTGGTTAGCTATCCTTTGGCGAATTCGCGGGTGTCATGAGGGTGTTTAAAGCAATTACGGAGTTGGACTTGGCTTGAGTAGATTCCATTTGCTTTGAGAGTTGTTGAAGGACAATGAACATCTGTCCTATGCCGTCTTCAATGTTGGCGAGGCGATTTTGTACATCATTCTCATCGGGCCCTATCACGTGAGGCCATTCACGGGTGGCTGATAGTCGATGATTCATAATTACCTGTCGTCGCAAAAACCATGAATGAGCATGAAAGCAAACAGAGATTGACCCATGTCAATGGTCTAACTGCTTTTTATTTATCAAAAGAGGATTTTATAGACCGCAGACTTTTGACATCTAAAACTTGAATTTAAAATGATAGAACGGAATACTAGGTATTAAACAAAAGTCCCTAAATAATGAGACAAAACTTTCACGATATTAACGCTAGGAGGCACATGATTGCTATTTTATATGCGACATGGAGCCTTGTTCTTGCGCAGATGCTTGCTTCCTTGGACTGGCTCTGAGACATGTATCCAACCTATTCCAAAATCCCTTTGCATAGGCTCTGCTTGCTCGTGTTGGCTGATCTCGCTGAATGGGTGAGGAACCGATGGCTTCCATTTTGTTGGGATATGATGGTTGTAGATGTAGGACTCAAAGGCGCGATGGGCCTTTTCTTGTCCCTCAAGCCCTTCAGGTACCACAATACTTTTGCGATGGCACTTGTTCCATGCTTCCTCAATGATAGAAATTTCAATTGCATAGTCACGGCTTTGGTTGAGAAGGAGTAGAGGGACTCTCCTCTCGAAAGACGGTGGGATCTCTTAAAAGGCTCCATACTGTTGTGCCACCCGATATGGGAAATAGGAAATGGCACTGGTGAGGCCAAGTAATGGAATTGGATAGCAGCGTTTGAAAGCAAAGCGAGCTCTCTTTTCATGGAACCAACTAGCACACCATTGGAATGCCTCAGGAGCCGAGTCTTTTAGGAAGTTTATCCAATTTAAACAGCTTTGGTTAGGAATGTATGGTCCTAAAACCATAAATTTATGTAATGGATTTTCGAAATTATTTGTTTCAGACGATCGCACGAAGTATCGAAATTCGCTTAGGTGAGAAAAGAACCAAACTTGTAAAATTTCCGGGGAGACCCGCATGATTTTTTCCGTGTTTTTTTTTTAAACAATTAAGGGATAAGAATGTTTTGGTTAAAATCACGTTGACATAATTTTGCCCCCTTGAGATCTGATCAACTATTCATGCCATTCTGGGACTTATGACGTTTCTTTGATGGAGGAAAATGATGAACCCGAAAAAGGCCAGGAGGAAAATCCCACTTTTTTGGGTTATGGGTTGATTTTCAAAACAGTTAGTCAAAAATGCTAGTGGGCAGGTATTATGGTTGTTTTCAAGAATTTCCCTCATAACATGGACTTTAGTTCTTAAAAGTCACGCTAACCCACGCAACGGGATAATGCCTGTTGATGGCCTAACAAGCTTATTCTCGAGAGGCATTCAAGTGATAATACTGTATTCTTCCAGAGTTGGGGTTAATTCGAACCCACCAAACATAAAAGTAATCGTCTTCGGGCACCAAAAACCTGTATGACTTCGGGATGAACAGGGATTTGGATTAACGATAGAAGATGACCGACTTTGGCTTTCACGCTCTCTTGGGCATACTAGTCCAATTAACCCCACCATCTGAAGAGCTCTATTTTGGGAGCGGAAATAAACTAGATATCATCTTCTCCCATCGCATATAAACTAGTACTTGAAAAACCTACCCTAAATTGCCATGGGCCAATAAAAAAGACTAAGTAAAAAGTAAAGAAATTAATTTTCTTTTAAAGAAAATGGCAAGCATAGAGACATGTGCATGGGACTTGCGGCTCGATTTCTAACTGAGAAGGTTTATTGAAATTAAAAAAGGTATCTGCCCGTCGTAGTCTCGCGTTGGCAACGTACCCTCTTAACCTCGGCTCTACCTAAAGAAATTCGGGGAAAAGAAAGGCAACCTCTACAACGCAGTCTCGCGTTCGAAGCCGTATCTTTCTTAACACCATCCTAAATATCCTATGGCGGCCCAGGTCCGGCGGCCAGGTTGTGTGTACCATTTGTAGTGTTAAAATAGTAAAACATGCACAACAGTTTATAATCACACTATATTCTATTTTAACGGAGTAACAAAAGCTATTAACTTGCACAGAAAGAAAACCCAGTTAGCAAAGCATTTAAACAAGATAAAAAAGGCCTAAGTCTTTAAGTCCCCAGCGGAATTGCCAAGCTGTCACGACCTCTTCTTTTGGCACTCCTCGATCAGGGCGGGTGCTCTCGGAGGCTAATGGTTTGGCTAGGTTTATCAAGCATAGCCCGAACTCTCCCAACTCCACCAATTCACGACTTAATAGTCCAAGTTTTTAACTTGTAAATTAATTTTAAAACGGAGTCGCCACTAATCAAATTGGGGTGAATTGATTAGAAACCCAAGCGAAGTATTGGGAGAAATACTCGCTCCTGCGCAACTAGAAAAATTAGGATCAGGGACTTGATTACAGTAATTAATCACTAATGCCCTTTCGGTACCTAAACTTGATTAAACCCTAAGGCTTTTGGATTTTTGAGGAATTTTACATGCATTTGCGGAGAAAAAACATTTTTTGTGTCTTTTTCTATTTTTTTTGGATGAAAAAACATTTTTTGGATTGTTGATCTTAATCTAAAGATAAAATCATTTTTTGGCTTTTTCTGATTTTTTTGGCTTTTTTGAGGAAATATGAGTTATTTTTTATTTTTTATTTGGAAAATAAATTATTTTTTATTTTATTTATTAAAATATTATTTTATATTATAATAATATTAAAATAACGACCGGGTCGGATCTCAGGGTTAGGTCCGACCCGGTTCATTAAAACTCGGGATCCGGGTCCGGACCGGTGAGCCCCAGCCGGGCTGGGCCTGATGTGCAGGCCCAGTCCGGTCTCTCTTTTTAAATTAAGGGCCCAGTAGCCCGTCATTTGAAAATGACCTAGCCCAACCCGATGACCTGGTCCTAGCAAAACCCTACCCGACTCGATGACTTGGCTTCGCAGGAACCCTAGAGCTCGACGATTCGCGGCGCCAAGAGGGGGGAAGCTGCGACGTCACCCGGCGGTCACTCGGCGGTCACTCGGCGGCGGCGGCACGGACGGACGGTGGCTAGGGTTTCGACGGTGACAGCGTGTGCGAGGCCCGTCGTTACCTGTTTGCAAAGAAGGCGCGGCGCGGCGGCGAACAGTGGCGGGACGGCGTCAGCTGCTACGACGGCGACAGACAGTAGATATTCGTCTTAGGGACGGCGTCGTTGGCAATGGAGGCGACTGCCCAGAGCAACGGACGCAACGGGGCAGCGACGGTCACGACGAGGCAACGGCGGCTGGTCCTCGGCTTCTCAGATCTGGTCCTCCAAAACCTCCTCTCTTCGGCTCCTCTCCTCCGGCTCCAATCTCTTCCCTCTCCCTCAGATCTGGGCTTGTGAGCGCTCGGGCCTCCCCTGAAGTCTCTCGGGGGAAGCTTGCGATGCTCGCCAGCTTTCAATCTCTCTCCGTTTTTGTGTACTTGGCCTTCATCAGGAGGGGCCTAGTTATAGACGGAGGGGTGCCGACCGACAGGGGTTCGGCCGCCGGTCGGCGCACGTCGATCGGCCCTGGGTGCAGCCGAACCGACGTCCACTCCAAGCTACCCACTTGTGTGTCCCGTCACTGCAAGTCTACTTCTCCCATCTTCGTCGTAGGCATCCTCGAGCGCGTTGCCGTTGCTGTGCGTGACCTACAGAGGCGGAGGAGGAAGGAGCAAAGAAAAAGAAGGAAGAAGGAAAAAGAAGGAAGAAAAGGAAGAAAGAGGGGGAAAGGGGGCCTGGTCGCGTGGGCCGGGCCATTGGGGCCCGCGCGAAAAAGGAAGGGGCTGGGCTCGTAGGCCCAGCCCCAGTGGCTGCTGCTTCTGTTTTTTCCTTTTATTAATTTTTTGTTGTTTTTATTATTTGTCTTTTTTATCCAAAAAAAAGAGGAAAAATACACACCTAAAGAAACTAAGGCCTAATTAAAAACCTAATCAAAATTTAGGGGTCAATAGCTTAATAGAAAATTAAAAGAGCAATGTAAGCCTAATATAAGTAGACTTTGTTCATATTGTCTTACTATGGAGCCAAAGCTGATGTCCTTTTCATTTTTTTTTCAAAGATATGCTTGTGCGTCTTAACTGTTTTCCGTTCATCTTTAACATTACAACTGGCATCAACAAGCTAACAAAAAATTGTCATGTATTGTCACCCAATTAATAAGGAACAACTTCGGCACATTTTTTGCATCTAGGATTTACATATATAATAAATGAATCAACCGTAGGTCCAATGATTTACTTCATGGGCGAGATTAGAGGGCGACATGAATGTTTTATCATGTTCAACCAACACAAGGTTTAAGAAAGTGTACAATTTTAGTTTTATAAAATCTAAATGAAATGCATGGCAAAAAAATTGTGTAATTAACATTTAACACTATTCAGAGATTGCGGTGAAGGATCTCGACACTCATCTTTCGTCATGCACTAGTCGTAATTGTCCATGAGAGGGATCTCTCTCTCTCTCTCTCAGTATTAAGAGACACGGAGAGGGTTGTTTGACTAAACTTCACCGACAAATCCAAAAGAAAAACTATAAACTCGTTCCGTACTCGACTTGATTTTCTACATAAACCGTCCATACGCATCTCAATTTATATCATCCAGACCTCGCAACCCAAAGCGTCCAAACATACCTTAGAGAAGACAACGCCTTTCGCCACCGCATACCTCCGGCGTCGTCAAATGGCATCGGAACTCGGATACGAGCCGCTGCTCCAACGGGTGATCGACCCTTCCCGCGCGAGGGAAATAAAAAAGTAGTATCATGATGACCCACTTTGGCAACTCCATCAAATTTTTAATAGACAAACGGAGGGAAATTAAAAATAAATAAAAAAACAAAAGGGAGCAGTCGTTTAGAACAAGACATAAGAATCTAGTATCGGTCCAGGGATTAAAATCGTGCTAACCCATCATTAGGTAAAATTTTTTCATAATTTCTATGCTTATATGTAAGCCAATTTGTCTAGCACGGACGTCCTCGGCCACTACGACCTATCTCTTCTTTCGGAACCTTCTCAACTTACTTGACTTGGTGAGTCAAAGTCAAAAGCACGTGGTTCGCCAATGCCACCCAAGTGTCGACGAATCACTACTGTCGGATCGACCGGGGGTTTTCAGATTCCCATTCCATCCAACGGTCGAAACCCATGAACATCATTTCAGTACAGACCACAGCGGTCGCCTACGGACTTCCATAAATACCGTCTATCTCTCCGTCGCAAATCTTACCGGAAGACCCTCTCTCCGATCGGCAGATTTTCTCTTTTTCCTCAAGCAATCCTCTCAAAAACCATCGATTCCTTAATGGCGGCTTTACAAGCATACTCTCTACTAGTTTCTTATTCTTCTTCTTCCCCTTCCTCTTCGAGTTGTTCTTCGAAGCGAACGATCAACGCTTCGATCCAACCCCTGATGCCCTCGAAACTCAGGCTCACTGATCATCCAGGCGCTCCGATCACAAAGAATCTCTATGCGATCTTGGAGGATATCGAAGATAGAGTGGAGATGCACGAAAACATCGGCGAGCAGCGAGACAACTGGAACAAGCTCCTGTTGAACTCGGTCAATACGATGACTCTCACTGCCACCACCATGGCGGCGATGGCTGGGATGGCTGCGGATCTGCCGGCTCCATCACTGAGAGCATGCTCCGCTCTCTTGTTTACAGCGTCCACTGGGATGTCACTTGTAATGAGCAAAATCCAGCCCTCACAACTGGCTGAAGAGCAACGCAATGCCTCAAGGTTGTTCAAGCAGCTCCAGAGCGAGATCAAGTCGATGCTCGCCCTCCAATCCCCGACTGAATCAGACGTGAAGGAGACGATGGAGAAGGTGCTGGCCCTCGATAGGGCTTATCCACTGCCTCTGCTCGGAGCGATGCTCGAGAAGTTCCCCACGAAATTTGGGCCCGCTGCATGGTGGCCTAGGGTTTTCAACAACCGCGGCCAATCCCAAGGGCGCAAAACTGTCACAAACGCAGAGCGAAACGGATGGAGCGAGGAGCTGGAAGAGGAGATGAGAGTCATCGTCCAAGTCCTCAAGAGCAAAGACAAGCAAGAATACTTGAGACTCGGGAATTTGGCCCTAAAATTGAATAAGATGATGGCGGTTTCTGCTCCTTTGCTGGCCGGCATGGCTGCGGCCGGATCAGCCTTTGGTGGCTCGATGGCCATGACGGCGGTGGCCATTGCCGGTGCAATGGCAGCTATCATCAACGTCTTCGAGCATGGAGGTCAAGTCGGTATGGTCGTGGAGATGTACAGAAACTGTGCAGGGTTCTTCGATCTCATGGAAGAGACGATCGAAGCGACGCTAGAAGAGAGCGACTACAGCAAGAGAGAGAACGGAGAGATGTTCGAGATGAAGGTGGCGATGAAGCTGGGGCGGAGCTTGTTAGAGCTCCGAGATTTAGCAGGAAAATCAATGGCTTCTTGTAAAGAAGGGAATGAGGTGGATGACTTTGGAAGCAAGCTTTTCTGAACTCTGAACAAAGATATACAGCGTATATACTATACATGTACAATGAGGCTCATTAACAAGATTCTTTCTTTATCTCTTGGTGCATAATTGTATCAATTAATTCCACAAAATAATCAATTAAAAGCATTAATTGATATGCGGGTCTGATTTTCACAACCCCAAATCATTTCCTTAATTATTTAGCCTGTTGATTTTATTGATTCCTTTTTGCCTGTGTAAATAAATGTCGAACAGACAATGCTTCTATTTTATATTATTGTAACACAATTTGGTACTAGAGGCTTGTCTAAGACAAAATGTATCCATCACCATTGCACGTAAAATGTGAAAAATCAAGTGTTTTACTTCTCAAAGTATCAACTAAATGACAAAGATGCCTGTAATGAAACAATTGTTTGGTCTTAGCATATTAACATGAGGTATATACCGATAGAGTCATATGATTTTATGTGCACAAATTGTCAAATCATAATTAAATACTCACGTAAATTTATGCTCCTGACCTGGTTTTGACCCATATGAACATTCCACTTCTTGCCTGATTCCACTTCTTAAATAGAAAATAATTTTTTCTATTTTCTTAGGAAACGATTAAGCATTTTCATATGGCCATAGTTTCAATTACCATAAAGGCTAGATTTATAAAGAAAAACGAAGGGCAATCCGTCATACCTTTTTCAAGATGTGAACAGAATCAAATGGTTGAATTCTTAAACGGCTCCTACTGCACAAACGGTCCCATGCGACAGCGGCTTTGAATTTTCTGAAAGAGTTGACACTATTGACACATTCAGTTTCAATGCCCAAATTTAAGGTTTAAATTAATAAGTGGAGGAAAATCATGTGTCTATCAAAAATATACAAATCCAAGGATACAATAGAAATATTAAAAAATTTGTAAAAATTATCCACCTTAATGCACAGCAGGAGGGTAAGCGTCCACATCATGGACTGTTCGGTTTGCTTGATTTATTTTTGGGGCCATAAATTTGCTTAATCGAGTGGTGGGAGTGCTAAATGAGCCAAAAAAAAAAAAAAAAAAAAAAAAAAAAACAAACAAACAAACAAAAAGAGCCTTGGTGCACTTTAATTAACAACTGCATAAATTAAAAATTCGAACTCCTGTGCTTCTTTTTTCTTCTTAATCACATTGCTCCGGTATATATAATTGATATCGACCTACCAATTTATGAATTTCGATATAGCTCTCAAATAAACCAGCAGCCAACGTTTGGAGCTCCCATAAAACTCGAGACATTCAGCAACAAGAAAACCTTGAAACATCGTATTTACTGAAAATTCGAAAAGAAAAAAAAAGGGGACGAATGCATTTTCCCTAAAGAATTTTCTTTTCTGGGACTTGTAATAAAATAAGAATCGAAAAAGAACCCCTGCAAAGAGCCCTCAAGAAAGAAGGCTGAAAAATATTAATTGTGAAAAATTGGAGACACCCCATTGTACGAAGGCCCCATCCCGAAAGTCGCTTCCTTTTGTGCCCACAAAAATCTTCTATAAATAGATAAATAATGTCACACCTCAAAGCCATAAAAAATGAAGATGATACGGCCGTCACCAAAATCCAACACTCAAAAAGTGCCCCCATTGATATCGCTCTCGTACTTATCGTTAGCTAAAAAATTGAAAAAGATTGAAAAGTAGAGAGATGAGTAACCACAACTCAGTGAATAGTATATCTCTTTTAAATATATCAAACATTTATTATGTAACTTTACAAATACGATATCACCATTTATCACTCCCAAAGCTAGAGTACTATATATGCAAAATATAAAAAACGGATAATATCTTTCCAACAAACCTTTTTACGTATAAATCAATGATAATATCAATTCATATTAACAAATAAATTATCAATAATATATTCCATTAATTAATCTCATTTAACCACACGTTGATGGTCTATTCCATCGATTAATTTCAAATCGCGTGTCAATGGTCCACCTCATTAACCAAATTTATATTTAAATATTTAGTCATGGTCACGCATAACACCCATATGAAAATTCCCCTTGGTTAGGTCTTCACTTATTATTGACTGGCTCGGCCCATAAGGATATTCCAAATTAATATGCGCATACCCACAAGCTCCTCAATGGGCTCACAACAATATTGAGCACCGCCACAAACTCACAACAACGTCCTCCACAATTCACAAGCTAATTCGGAATCAATATCATGAAACGATTTCACAAACCAAACATATAATCTTTCTCAATACATCTCATCTGCTCGAAATACTTTTTCTTAAAGCATTTTTCAAATAATTTTCGAACTCATTTCATAAACCAGTTCGCAAAGCCATATATATATTTACAATACCTTTCATAATACGTTTTTTAAACCATTCTTAAATAACCGAAATGTAATAGATGTCCGATTCAAATTTTATACAATAAATGTGCTTATTCATAACTCACAATATATTAAATCTTTATGATTTATAAGACATGAGTTTACAAATTCTTAGAAAAGATAGTACCACTCACTTGAGAACATTTACGTTCAACCGACAAAGATTACTCGAATCATCAAACTTGCAATCCTATCAAGTAAGCGATAAAGAACATTGAAATCAAATAAAACATTACCTCAACTGCGGTTTGACTAAACTACACTTATTCATCGATAAAGTCGTCTGTAACGTAGAACTTGAGCATGGAATTTGAGTGCAAAACTTTGTCATGCCAAAACTATTTTCACGAAATCCCGTTTCAGACTTACTTATAGTAAAAAGAAATCCCTTTCAACATACTACAAGAATCCTAACTTTACCATTCTAAAATCGAGCCAAAAACCAAAAAAGTATAGCCTCGAAGTTGCTAAGTGTGCATTGTTTATCATACGCGAGAAACTTCAAAGTTTTCTTTTGGGTAAACCATAATCTCAAATTGAGATCGGTAAAATGCTATAATTTCATAACAAAACTACTATTTTTATATATACACACAACTCAACAACTTAATAATCGGATTTCGTGGCTCACATCTTACATAATTCCAAATTTTAACCCTAAATCCAAAACTACTTTGATTGAATGAACGAGGGACACGAATACTTATTGAGCATTGTACTACGGTGTTGAGTCGGCTTTGAGGTCCGCCTGGGAGTACCCTTTTTTTTTTCTTCTTCCTTCTTCTTCTTTCCATCTCCCACCCTTTTCTTCTCCCTGTTCTGCCCGAACTCTCCCTCTTTAAAAAAAGAAGCTGAGCGTCCCCGTGTTGACTGGGTCAAATCTTCCTTTTATTTTCTCCTTTTGACTTTTCAAACCCATATATCACAGATAAATGAAATGAAAATTCCTAGATCATTTTGACTCAAGAATTTCTTGAATCAACCGCCAAACCAAGATTCTCTTACTTCCCCCTTGACCTTCTTGATCCTCAACACCTCTTCAAAATGGAGAGCAAGCGCCATATCATCGATATCCACGATAAGCCAGCGTTCGAGAGGCAAAAAGGTCAAGCAGAAAGCTCTCTGGTCAAAATGTTCTTCCTCTGAATAGAAACTAATATAATCCCTACGTACCTCAATCATGAGCAATGTATTCAAAAACCTTAAACAACTCGAGCGGCGGCGATGTTTTTTCCCTCTTTTGAAATTCGACGTGAAATCCGGTTCATTAAATTTAGCTTTATCTTCTCTCCACTTCATCCACTAAGATATTGGTTCTTTCCTTTTCCACATGGAGGTGTGGAAAAGGATAAAAAATTAACGACGACTTTGATGGCGATACAAAGTGCGCCCAATGGACTTTTTGGACCATTTGCAAGACCCAAACAAAAACGACCGATCCCCTAAGCCCTTTTCATCGATGGTGAAGGGAGGATTAGGGACAGGGTGGGGTCACGGTGCACCGACCGAAGACCCGAGGGACATAAAAACTGAGCTAGCAAAGGGAGTCAGGGGAAGAGAAGGGGTTGTCATGGCGGTCGAATTGGACAAAGACTTAATAAACCCTATTGCACTGTAATTGGGTAAAAGAATCCGCATCAAGAGGAAGCACTTGGAGGAGCTCCACAAGAGGAGAGTACATGACGCGGGCGCGGCGCACGCTTTGGTAAAGCAAAAGGCAGAGGACGGACGTGTTCTCGCTGTGGTCGAAGTATGAAGAGACTAATCGGGTAAGCGCATTGTCCTTGGCCTGCCTGAGCGCCTCCCCCACGCACTCCCTATTCGGTTGCAGAACGTGATGCAGCATTCGCTCCTGGGTCCACTCGCTACCATCCCGCCCTTGAAAATGCAGCTCCTGCTCGCCCGGACTGCACTCGAGGACGTAAATCGTGGAGCGAACCTCGTTATAGGAATTGGTCCGGAGAGCGAGCGTGTACTCCCGGCTGAGATTGACCGTGGGCGAGACCGCCTCGCTCGATCTCGAAGTGCCGCCCGGGGAAGTCCCTGCAGCCCCAAGCCCGTTGAGGCAATCTCGCAAACCCATGGACGGCAAAGCGAACTCGCCCTTCAGAAAGGGAGCGGACGAGGCTTACCCAGTGAAGGCGGTGGATGGAAATGGAGGTCCGGATGCGAATTGGGTAGTGAAGATGGCGAGCGTCTGACGGAGACACACGGCAACATAGCCAAGCGCATGGAGGAGCCACGCCGGGGCTAAAGTATCGCCTTCCCAAATGCGCTAGTCCGGCGTTCTATTATTATCTCTCGATCACCGAGAACTGTAAAAAGGTCTCGGCGGCAATCACTGTCGACGATTTTCCTGTGTCGCGTCGGACGCTTGAGGGTTACTTTTGCTGCTTTGACTAGCGAGTCGGACCGACATAGGCGGTCAGCGAGATTCCTCAGTTCAAGTTTCGGTCTTGGTAACTTCGACAGGACGGTAGGCGATACGTGACGGAGACATGGCCCAGCGGACAACGGAATTGGAATCGGACCGGGCCGTGAGACCCAATTTTAAAGGTTTATCCGCGGCCCAATAATTTTTGTTTTTTTTTTGCGTGTGGATAAAATAGGAAGACAGTGGAGTTCGGGAAAAGAAAAATGTTTTTTCGTGGAAGGCATACGCTTTACAAACATACTAGGCATATTTAGTAATAGATTAAACTTTTGGCACAAACAGTTTATTAACAGTAATTACTCAGCAATAGGGGTGAGCAGCGGTCTAGGGTCGACCCTAGACCGACCCTGGACCGGCCCAACCCTACCGGTCCTAGTCCGGTTCCCAAGGGGACTGGGTCGGTCCTTGGTCTTGAAATTCCAGGACCAACACTGTGCGGGTTGGTTCTCGGTCCTAAGAGTTTTGGGTCGGTCCAACCCTAGACCAACCATGTATATTATATTATATTATATTATATATAATTATTTTATATATTCAAACCTAAGTAAAATGTCTGTTATATTATATTATATTATATTATATTATATTGAGATATTCTATCAATAGCACTAATAGTAATTTCAATTTAAAACTTTTGTTGAGTATTAATTAAGTGTCGTTTGTTTTGTTTTCGGTGTTTAGAAGTTCAAGTGAATTAACAAGATGTGAAGTTATATATTCATGGTTTATATTAAGTATTTTGAACTTTTTATGGTTTAATTGTATTTTACTAATGAATTTCAGCTGTACTTTGCTTTTCAATTTGTGTCGAATGGTAGAAGTTTTTGAAGAGTAGAGTAGTACTGCAGTTGCTACGGTGATTTACTAGTCAAGTGGTGTGAAGCTCATTTTTTGGTTTAGTGGACTCAACATGATCAAATGCAGGAAAACGCTTAAATATTAAAGATAGATGATTACAAGAACTTTTCATCTTGTCCCATATCTCGATGAGCGGTTAGCAGGTACAAAATTCTATTATTGTGTTATCTTAAATTTGCTAAATATGTATTGGTATTTATAGTTTAGTTGCACAATGCCGCATTGTCGATGGATGTGTAATTTGAATTTGTAGGTTTGCTTTTTTAGGGAGTATAAAAAATAAGACAAAAAAAATTATTGATCGGTCCCGGGTTGACCCTGGAACCGGACCGAACCCATTGGGTCGGTTCGGTCTTTGGTCCCAGGCTCAATAGGGTCAGTCTTCGGTCCTAAAAATTGAGGACCGACACTGTACGGGTTGGTCCTAGGGTTAGGAGGTGGCCCGGACCAACCTGGACCATGCTCACCCCTACTCAACAACTCTGGAGAAGAGACGGGTTAGAGCATCTTACGCAGCAAAAACCAAAGAGAATCAACCAACATGTCTATGGTATACATGAAAAAGTTATATGTGAAACTTGGTTTAGAAGCATAACCAGGAGATCGCAAGAGCAGCGTTGCCATAACACTACTTGACATGCTTTCGAACGATGTGGTTAGCTAATGGTCGTCTGGCATTCTACTGATATAATGCTCAATAATACAAGAGCATGATTCGTGAAGAAAAAGATATGATTCCATACTAAAACAGAACATGGCTGCCATGAAAATCTAGTTCAGGAGAACATCAGTAAGCAGACTTCATGCTCTAAGTGGCAAGTCAAGAATCAACTCTAACTTGAAAACGTAGCAAATAAAGTTAGAAGACAACACATACAAATTCATGCAGTTTTTTTTACGTACCTCAGCCGGATAAGCTTTAAATAGAGGCAGGAACCGTTTCTGGCAATACTGATTGAACAGAAGGGTGAGCACTGGGAGAGGAACCATTAAACCTGATGCTAAGGGAAGATTCTTAAGCCCAAAGATACCAATAGCAATAATATGGATCAAGACCAAGGATAAAATTGTTGAATTGTGTACTATGGGCTAAAACCTTCCGCTGGTCTCATACTTAGTGACATAAACATTCAGTAACTGTAAATGGAGAGAGTAACAAATAGTCAATCTCAACAAAATTTAGGTACAGCCGTTCCCCAGGTCAGGTTCATGGTTTTCCTTTAGAGAAGACATCAAATTTTCAGCACACAATATACATATAGTACTTCAAAGACTCTGTGCTCAACAACAATATCATATGCTGAGTAGCATCCTTGGAGCTTCAATGGTTCCCGAAGCTGGCGCGCCCCGAAGCTGGTGTGCCCTGTGATGGTCATACGCAGGTCTCTGCGCAAACGACGTCCCCTTCACAAACGGCTGGTGATGGCTAAACGATTTCACCCACTGCTGATATGCTTCAGAGGAGAGACGGCGAAGTCGAGTGTGTTGAGAAACTGACAATGGACTGTTCCTTTTCAAACCATCCACAGCTACAACTTGTGAGTGGGCTATTGAGAATGGTCCTTGGCAATTCGTCCATCTTCCTGAGTCAAAGAGTCTAGATACTGATACTTCTGGTACCCCTATCAAGTTATTCTAAGTTCTTCTAGTTCTTATGTCTTTGGAGGGACTCAGTTATACTTCACATGCCATTAAGTACTCCTCTGCAGGCATGAAAACTAGCTCCTTTTTCATCTGCAATTTCTTGGAACATGATTAGAGTGAGAAAGCAGAAGGTTGATTGGCATAAGTTGGCGTCGTACCAACCCATTTTCCTGAGCCAAGTATCTTGATACTGATACTTCTCGTACTCCTATCTGGGTCAAGCTACTTTAATTTCCTCTAGTTCTTAATGTCTTTGGAGGGACTCGGTTATTAGAGTGAGAAAGCAGAAGGTTAGATTTTCATTTTTAGTTTTTAATCTAATTTTTAAATATTTTGAATAAAAAATATTTAAAAAAACCATTTGAAAAATAAAAAATTCATTTCAAATATGACGTCAGCGCCACGTCAGCAAATTCCGTTAGTAAATCTGACGGTGTTAATTTTAGGACTTAATTGAACAAACTTAACAAGTTTTAGGACTTGATTGCACTTTTTGTAAGTTTTAGAACTCAATTGCACTTTCTTGACAAGTTTTAGGACTTCTGCTGAACATATCCTTATAAAATAAATAGGAGTGTGTAGGCCAATTGAAGTCTTCAATTCTTACAAATGAAAATGATGGGCTTAGTGGGCTGGACCCTAATAGACCCACTTGCGAGTGCACGAACACCAAATTTGGCATTACTCAACATCATTATTTAACCACTGGGGGTTTGCCCCAGTGGCCATCCTTCCAACTTGGAAGGGGGAGGTAGGGGGTTCAAATCCCCACCTTCTCAGGGGGGATTGTGGTGGGGACGATTTCATTTCAAGAGTGGGTTTCGACTCCCACGCCTTGCAAGAAGGCATGGCAAAAGTCTGAGAGTGAGTGTTAGATTAGGATTAGAGTAGGACCGACAAAAAAAAAACATCATTATTTTTTATTTATTAAATTTGAATTTATAATTATTAAATAACATTTGTGTCATTTTAAAACAACAGGTGACTGTTCTCGATAGAATTACCGTTATTTTTTTGTTATTTTATTTTGAATTTTATTTTTTCTATCCATTAGTTATCAGGTGCTCTTACAACTTTGGAAATGTTGTATTTGTTCAAACGTTAGTTTTTAAAAAGTTATAAAATTCGGAAGAAAAATTGTTATTTATTATTTTTTAATTCGAAATTTCACTTTGTCTTTTGAGAAAGCATCTATTTACAATGCAATCTTTCTCGCAGGATTGCATCTATTCTTAAAGACTGATATAAATTTGTCATTTTCCATCTCACCTTTTTTTTCTTGTCAATTTTTCTTTATAAAAGTACAGCTTTTATTTGAATTTTTGGAGAAATGCCAGAATTATCATCTAGTATTCTTATTAAGATTTTATTATATCTTGGAGGATTTTTTCCATTAACCTTTAATAACATTGTGGAGCTGATAATTCTTTTAACACAATGTCTTTTCACATCTTAAAGTCTGATTTCGTTATTCCCCAATCGAAATTTTACCAACATTCTAATTATTATAACCAGAGGGCCCTTAATGGACCCATATATGAGCTGGCCCAATTTCTGCTGATCCTAAAGTGTTTGGTAGGCTAGACACGTCCGTAGGCCTGCCTTGGGCCGGTGTCCTTTGACTAATCTTTGTCCCATTATCTAAGTGTTTATTTTATTGTCAATAGAAGAAATTCAAAAATGCTCACTCGAATCCTTGAATTCAATTGTCGATTTGCAGGGGAGAAAGTTACTGAGACGAAAGCAATGAAAAGTGACATAATCATATCATGTTGAATGGTAGACGATGGCCATGACATGGACGAAGCCTTCCGTGAGCAATGTTAAGCAATTTATTAAACATATCATAAAACCGATTCATGAAATGTAATGACAATTACATATATCATGATCATGACATGACAATGATAGTTTGAAAGTGCAAATTTCTTTCCCCCTTCATGTTTGCGATCATGACATGCGAACAATTTAATAATTCTGACAATAAAAGAAAATGTTAAATTATATTTCGAATATGAGTTTATAAAGAAAAAACCCTAGGAAAATTGCGTGCGCCGTTGAGCCTGAGATCTCCAAAGCTCACCAGCTCGGGCTTATCATGATCAGCGGTTGGGTAACGGTGTGGAGGTGGTGGAAGAAATGGGGGAGAGCGGCAGCTGAGCAATGCGGTCGAGCTCGAACGGCAGGTGTCAGATTGCCGGCAGCATATCTTGGAACTCGGTGTATCTCACATGCATATGATCTCAACATTTAAAATCAAGATAACTTGGATCATCAAAGAAAAGAAAGAAGGAGCAAAAACAAAAGCAAGCAATTGTCTTGTCATCATGATTCGACATGAAATGAAAGGGGCGGTAACACTCAACGAAGGGCGGGAGGATCTCCTCCCGTGCGAAACGTCCATTTCCATTCGCCCTGCCCTCGGCATATATTCTTGAAAATCTATTAAACTGAGATCAAGTTGCATGACTAAACTTCACCGAAAAATCCAAATAAAAGGACAAATCCAAAAGAAAAACTATAAACTCGTTCCGTGCTCGACTTGATTTTCTACATAAACCTTGCATACACATCTCAACATATATCGTCAAGACCTCGTAACCCAAAGCGTCCAAACGTACCTTAGAGGAGACAACGCCTTTCGCCACCGCCACCGCAACCTCCGGCGTCATTGAATGGCATCAGAGATCGAATACGAGCCGCCGCTCCAGCCGGTGATCGACCCTTCCTGCGCGAGAACCCCCGAGCACCACCTCGTCCCCGTCGCCAAGACGTTGAAGTCGTCCATCCTGACCCGGCTCCACGCCGGCTACTTCCGCATCAGCCTCTCCCTCGCATGCCAGGCCTTACTGTGGAAGATCCTCCGCCGCCCGTCGCCGACGCCTGACGACTCGCTGCCCCTCGAGCGTCTCTCTCATTTGATCCCTCACATGACGTTCATGATCTTCTGGGGCTTCGCTCTGCTGGTCCAGATCTCCCTCTCCTTCCTCTATATTCTCCGGTGTTTCTTTCACTTTGGCCTGGTGAGGGCGGAGTTCCAGCACCACGTCGGAGTGAACTACCTGTTCGCGCCGTGGATAGCGTGGTTCGTGCTGCTCCAGGCGGCCGACTTCACGTCGGACCTGCCGAAGACGACGTTGTACCTGGTCCTCTGGTGGGCCTTCGCGGTCCCCGTGATCCTGCTCGACGTAAAGGTCTACGGGCAGTGGTTCACGACCGAGAGGCGGTTCCTCTCGATGGTGGCCAACCCGACGAGCCAGCTCTCGGTGGTGGGGAACCTGGTGGGCGCGCGGGCCGCGGCCGAGATGGGGTGGCGCGAGACCGCGGTCTGCATGTTCTCGCTGGGGATGGCGCATTACCTGGTGCTGTTCGTCACGTTGTACCAGCGGTTGTCCGGCGGGGACAAGCTGCCGGCGATGCTGAGGCCGGTCTTCTTCCTGTTCTTCGCCGCGCCGAGCAAGGCGAGCGTCGCCTGGAAGTCCATCACCGGCGAGTTCGACATCGGGTCGAAGATGCTGTTCTTCCTCTCCCTCTTTCTGTTCACCTCTCTGGTAATCAGCACTTACCTTCCCTTCGTCTCTCTAGTTGATATGCAAATCTTTCATGCTGCAGCAACAGGCTCATTCGCAACCAATCAAAGTACAGAAATATCTGTGCAGGTTGCTGATCTCTCGAGTTTCGATGTGTTGGTGTCGGGGTACGTCTAGGTTAAATTCATTATTTATATGGAGTTTCATGAGATAATATCTTCAATCGACTAGTATCATGACTAAGCTTTGAAGAGGTGATCTGGCGAAAGTTCTCCCAAACCATTTCTCCAAAATACTTATAACTTGGTAGATTACAATAATAGATTGTATCATGACGACTAACTTTTCTAATGCATCAAATTTTTAATAGACATACGGAAAGACATAAGTAAAAAAACGAAAGGGAGCTGTCTTTTAGAATGAGACATAGAATCTGGTATCAATTCAGGGATCGAAATCGTGCCGACCCATCATTAGAAAAGTCTAAATATTTACCCAAAATCTTTTAAGTTGTAGTAGAAGATGCTTATGCAAGCAAATTTTTCCCGAAAATTGAAGTGGTGTGTGTTTGATGTCAAAGTGGATAGACTTAGTCATCGAGCTCAACCAATCTCTCCTTTCTTTGGACGAGGAAATTTCATAACTTTGAGTGACTAGGAAAAACCCACGTGGTACATATTTTTGTATGATGTTTCTTTAGCAACCTTTTCTTTCCACTCTCTCTTGTCCCCTTCATAAGATTCGTCCGTGGAAATTGTCTACCGGGAAATTGGCTCTCTCTGTTGTATGGATCGTACCATAGTTTAAGGGTCTAAAATGTCAAGCCCGCTCAAGAAAAACTTCCAATAAACTAAAATATCCCCCTCGATTAAGGCAACTCGGTTACGCAACTTTCTTGCGTGACTTTTGACCCCGATTACAAAATACTCATCCTTTATTAATTTATACCTCCAAAAATCTTTAATATATACAGCTTCCGCCAGCTGCTTTTGAAAAGAGATGACGCAATATCGGGTATGACCAATAAATTAGGGTTTCAGTTGACATGCGTTCTTTAATCTTGGGTAAATTTTTATAAATAATTGAACTAGGGTTTGTCTTGTGGTGGTGTCGAAACAGGCATGCAGACCGGCGCTCTTCAAGAAGTCGATGAGGAAATTCAACGTCGCGTGGTGGGCGTACTCGTTCCCGCTGACCTTCCTCGCCATGGCGTCATCGGAGTATGCGCAGGAGGTGAAGGGTCCGATCGCCTCGGGGCTCATGCTCGTGCTGTCGGTGCTCTCGTTCCTGGTCCTCCTCGGCTTGATCCTGCTCACCATGCTCAACACTGAGCGGCTCTTCCGCGAGGACGACCCGATCCTGCGTTTTGACAAGGGGAAGAGAGCGAGGAACTAGTCGCAGATGGTTTTTCCAGTCTGTAACTTATGACTAAGGGGGGGTTAAGGAAGAGTATACATGTATGTCGCGACGGGTTCGTCTCTTTAGATCATTCACGGAGAAACCGCTGTGCCTAGTGCACATGCTCTTCATACCCAGGGATATTTTATTAGTGTATTTGTGCGATTTTGGGGATCACTGTCAATTGATCTAAAAGCTTAAACTTTAAAATGACAGTGTGATTTATAATTTAAATATGCTAACCCTGTTTACTCTCTCTCTCTCTCTCTCTCTCTCCGTGTGCACGAGTGTGTGTAGTATGAGATGATCTGAGCGTACACTTCGAACTTGGGCTAAGGAAACTCGCTTCTTCTACCTTCAGCATCTTTAATTTCTTGATACAAATCTTTGATAGATAGGAGAGATTCAAACGTATCGGTTGATCCACGAAAAGATTACCTAAAAGGAAAGTAGCCAAATTCTAAGGGATGCAATTCCAGCTTCTTCCCTTAAAATTAAAGCAACATCGTTTTGATTGTTAATAGATTGTTGATCACTCAAAAACTCCGTAAAGCTGAGTCTTTGTTTAATGTGGCCTTCAAGAATTTTAAAAGTCATTCATTCATGATGTTAAAGTACCCACATCATCGCTTGTTTATGGAGATCGTGTGCTCGTAGATACATTTGGCTCGCCTCACTTATGCTTTGGGTTGGACATTCTAACGTGGTATAACAACCAAGTTCCGCCTTAGTTTGTTTCGCATGCGCCACCCCCTGTTTGTCAAATCCTCACCTACTTTGGCTCCTACATGAGAGAGGCGTTAAAGTATCCCACATCACTTATCTATAAGGTTTATATATATATTATACATGTGGTCTTCTTCCATCTTTTTTTGATTGGACATTCTAATAGAGACTAAATTTTGATAACTATCTATCACACGATATGACAAAATGAGTTCAAAGAACATCTTTCGTCATCATGGAAGTGACATTGGCTATATAGATGCCATCGGTAATATGTAATAAATTGAGCTAATAACTTCGTGTTTAGGTCAAGATTTGGCATGTAACCTAACTACAAATGAATAGGTTCATGTCTCTCTCTAATGCATAGTTTTTTTTTTTTTGTGACTGAGGATTTGCTGGCCCACTTTTGCTTATGCTATTAGGGGTCCCATGGTCCTACAGTGCCTGGATGGCACTTGGACCGGACGACTACACCTCAGGAGAGATTAGCACAGGAAACCACCACCATGGCCCCCCACTTACAAATTAGTAATTGCAGGTTTCGAACCCTCGACTTCAGCGATGAAGGAGAGACTCTTAACCAACACAACTGCCTAGATAACTACAAATGTCAATAATCAAGCAATCTTCAATCAGTCTTTAATTAAATACGGCACATACTAAAATATCACAGCCTACGTGTGAAAAATCTTTTTGTAGAAGGAAACACTCAAGCCATTAACCTAGCACAGCCAAGCCTCTTATTCTTTACTAATAACTTCAGTTTTCAACTTCGTTTGTCAAAGAAAACTATATACGTTGTCCGAGAGCATGATCGCGAAACAACCAGAGATTAAATACTCATAACATAATAAACCTTGAAAGTTTGGTTTTTTTTTTAAAAAAAAAACCCTCAAAATTGTGGTCGTTACATGCAAAATGACGGCAAGGGAAAAACAAAACTGAGGGAGCGAGGGTGACGGAATGGAGAGGAAATGGATAAACAAGCAAGAGTTAGCAACACATAAAACTATGAGTGAATAATACATTAGAAGATCGACGTGGTCCTGGGGAAAGTAGACTTTGATAATACGGTGTCTTTGAATGGAGCTAAAGCCGATGTCCTTTCCCTTGTCTTTAATCATGCATGAGAAGATAGCATGCATGAAATGGTTTCCGCTCATCTTGAATATTGCAACCGGCGTCAACAAGCTAACAGATAATGAATACTGTGGAAGAGAGAATTGTGAAATTTCTGTATATCTCAGTGTGTCTTTATGTGCCATAATGAAGAGTCCATGTGCCTATTTACAAATTTTATTAATTATAAATTAATCAGAGATATACACAATCAATGGAGATATATGCATACTTTTGAGAGATATAAAGAATCAAAGGATATATCTCAATAATTTATAATATCCTCTCGCTCTTCATCTGTCTTTAATGACTATTCCTTCAAGAGGTTGGAGTGACTTCTCTAAGGCGTTCTTTTGGGTTTTGTAGAACGAACTCTAATCTATCTAACACCTTCTCAAATGCACTTTTCTTGAGACAACTTTTAAATCCTTCTAATCTATCTCACATGATCCTCATGCCAAGAATCTGAGTTGCCAAGTTGCTGCTCTCAAGTCCTTCATTTCAAACTCCTTTGACAATGGATGCTTCAATTTATTGATCTACCCCATGCTAGATCTTGCAGTGATCATATCATTCACATACAACAATCAAATAATATAGCAACCGTTAGATTTATTGAAGTAACAACAATAGTCTTTTTCACATCTAGTGAACTCGTTATCGCACATAAATGTGTCGAATTTCTTATAGCACCATCTACAAGCCTATTATAAATCATACACACTTTCATTCAACTTGCAAACATAGTTCTATTTACCAAGAATTTGAAAACCTTATGATTATACCATATATATATATATACCCTCCTCTATGTCACCAAGGGGGAGTGCAATCTTCACATCGAACTATTTTACAAATTTGGAAAAAAACTTTTACTAAAAATTTCCCCTTGTTCCTCTTGCTGCCATCAGTTTCTTCTTTGATCTCATACACCCACTTGTTCTACAATGCCTTCTTTGCAAGTGTTATTTGGCACAACACCCAAGTTATATTCTTCACAGGTGAATCCAACTCATCATATATTGTTATCTATACAAAATGCACAAACAAAAAAGAAGAAGTAACCTTGGCTAATAGCTTGTGTTTAGGTCACCTCCACATCAATACTTGGCAGGGAAATGTCTATCTAGCCTCTCTAATCCATGGTTCTTAACTACAAATGACACTGCCCCACTTGAAACATTCTAGCAATGTCTAATCAGTCTTTGAATTAAATGCGGCATACACTAAAAAGTCATGTCTTGTGTATGAAAAATCTTTTTTAGAAGGATACACTCAAAAATTTAACCTATCACGAGCAAGCCTTTTATACTTTACTAGTAAATTCAGTTTATAACTTCATTTGTCAATGCTTACTGTATGTATAGTCAAAGAGTATGATCCCGAAACCTCTGCACATTTAATATTCGTATTATAATAAACCCTTGAAAGTTTGGTCTCAGAAAAATATTCCATAAAATGGATGTTGTTGCGTGCAAAGTGACGATGAGGAAGAAAGAAACACTAAATTAAGGGAACGAGGGTGACGTCGTGGAGAAGAAATGCACAAACTAACGAGTTAATAATAAACTAATAGCAATAAATAAATATGGGCTTAATAGAAAATTAAAAGAGCAATGTAAGCCTAATATAAGTAGACTTTGTTGATATTGTCTTACTATGGAGCCAAAGCTGATGTCCTTTTCATTTTTTTTTTTTCAAAAGATATGCTTGAGAAGATTGTAAGCGTCTAACTATTTTCCGTTCATCTTTAATATTACAACTGACATCAACAAGCTAACAAAAAATTGTCATGTACTGTCACCCAATTAATAAGGAACAACTCCGGCATATTTTTTGCATCTAGGATTTACATATATAATAAATGAATCGACCGTAGGTCCAATGATTTCCTTCACAGGCGAGATCAGAGGGCAATATGAATGTTTTATCATGTTCAACCAACATAAGATTTGGGAAAGTGTACAAGTTTAGTTTTATAAAATCTAAATGAAATGCATGGCCAAAAATTTGTGTAATTAGCATTTAACATTTTACAGAGATTGCGTAAAAAGTAGGATCTCGACTCCCATCTTTCGTCATGTACCAGTCGTAATTGTCCATGAGAGGGATCTCTTTCTCTCTCTCTCTCGCTCACAGCAATGAAAGACAAGGAGAGGGTTGTTTGAGTGATAAGAGGTGAGTGCAAAGCTTTATGTTGGTGGTTTCAAGACTACCTAACTTCTTACCAAACAGAACACTGGCTGCAAAACATTAGCAAAAAGTGCACGCGTAAATGAGCTCTGAAAGAATTTTTTGTATTTGGAAAGCAATTAATAGCAAAAGTACTTTATGTTTGCTAAAAGAAAACTCACTATATATGAGGCACTTTATGATAGTCCAATATAATTATTTGACTACATATGGATTTTTAATTATGCACATATCTCAATTGGTATTAATGTAGTCGCACGGCTTGGTGTAAGTTCAGTGTTTTAATTGAGACTGATGATGGATATGGGCTTATGTATAGGAAGCTCCCCTCTATTGGGAATGAGAAACGTAAACGAGAATAGTTAGAGAAGAAGGCAAGCAAATAATTACGTGAAAAATCCTTCAAAATAATTAAGGGAAATTATAATGCTGTACTAGGTAATCTTTTAACTATTATATCAAGTTATAATTACAAGAGAGATCATATTAATATACAACAAGAGTTTAGGTTATAGAGTAATGGTGGAAATTATATGTATACTCTTTTAACAATTCTTTCATTTATCAAACTTCACAACTCCATCCATCTCCTACTTTGAATTTGATCTTCAAAATGGCAATAGTCTCTACTCGTCTTTATAAGCAAATTGTCCTAGTGTGGTGGCACCTCCTCATCACTAACCTTGGAGACAAGGTAATGTACAACCTTAGTTCTCAGTTATGACACCTTTGGTTAACATATCTGCAATATTTTTCGTACCAAGAATCTTTTTCAATGACAGCGTGTTATCATTTATTAGCTCAAAGATATGAAGATACTTCAACTAAAAGTGTTTTTTCCTTGAGTGAAGTACTTGAATCTTTGCGAGCCAAGTAGCATCTTGACTATCAATGAAAGGACCACTACTATCATGCTTCTTACCTATCTCTTGTAGAAAATTCTTCTACCAAATGATCTTATTGCTAGCTTTAGATAAAGCAATGTATTGTGCTTCAGTGGTTGAGAATGACACATACTTCTGACGTCTGGAGTTCCAATTGATACAATGCCACTAAAGATAAAAAAAAATAACCCCGATGTGCTATTCCCATTGTCAATGTTACCACCAAGTTTGTATTGACAAAGCCTTGTAAAGGCACATTATTTTTTATGAAAAAAATGCAGTGCTCAAAGTACCTCTTAGGTATCTTAAGGGGTGTATGACAAACAAGAATTTCTGTTCTAAAAACAAATTTTCTATTCCAGACCTGTTTCTGGAATAGAAATCCGTTTGATAAACTTATTTCGTTTTTCTATTTCAGGAATAGATTTCTATTCCAGAAATAGGTTTGGAATAGAAATCAGAAGTAGAAATTTTCTACTTCTCTATTTCTGGAACAGAAATGAGAAATAAAAATTAGTCTTATCATTCGTCAACCGGTCCTTCATCTGTTGCCGCCGACCACCGTTCGTCAATCGCCGCCCACTCGCTGGCCCCCGTCGCCGCCGCCGCCTCCGGTCGCCCGCCGCCGTCGCCGCCGTAGCATCCACCGTCCGTCATCGCTATCCGCCGGTCCGCCGCCGTTCGAAAGGAAGAAATTTTGTATCTTTATCAAACGAATTTCTATTTTTAGAGTAGAAATTTTATGTCGTTATCAAACGGTTATTTTTGCTTAAAAACTCTTCTAGAAATAGAAATAGAAAAATCTATTTCTGTTCCAAAAACTATTTCTGGAACAGAATGGTTGTCATGCGGGCCCTTAGTAGCTGCTTTTATAGCTTCCTAATGCTTCATTCTCGGATTAGCCATATATTAGTTCACAATCCCTCTACATGAGCCATGTCTTGTCTGATACACACCGCAGCATACATTAAACGATTGGTAGCTAACTCAAGGTACCTTGGCCATGTACTCCCACTCCTCATATGTTTAGTGTCACGCCTCGATCCTCGAGCACGCACCCATCCCTAACATTGGTCGATTAATAGCGACGTTCCAGGACGCATCACCGACCATTTCATTTTAATACGCATGCGGAAGCAGATAAAAATCCCCAGATAATAAAATAATGGGATAGAAAAGTAGGGCTATATTTTTCACAAATTAAAAACCACAACCACATTTTTATACAAGGCAAACCTCATAATATATATTACAATATTATTAACAAGAGTCTGATCTATTTTATAACAGTTCACACTCAAGGTTTGCAAAACGGGGTGATGTCTCAATCCTCATTCGGGTCATACTTCGGATTATCCTCGGGATCCTCCTCGGAGTCCTCCTCCGGTTCCTCATCAGGGTCATCCTCTTCGGGTTCTTTCTCCTTAGGGTCCTGAAATGTTGTCCCGCAACTGGGATGAGACTACGTCTCAGCAAGTTCTACCCCCTAAGACCTGATTAGGAAGTCAATACACCTTAGGCTGCCTAAGCACAACACGAGTCAAATGACTTATTTCGGCATCAGTTCCCTCCTGCAAGTCAGTATATATATCAGATATACACGATCGCATTGCATCACATCACTCAATCAGATCGAATCATCGATCAATCGACCTAATCGATTACATGTCATTCATACCATTTCTCGGTCATATTAATCCATACTATTCATTTTCCCAAACGGTATATATCTAGTCACCGAGTCACGTGCATTCTCTAAGGTAAAATGTCTAATCACCAAGCCCCGTGTATTCTCTAAGGCGACGTACTTAATCACCGAGCCACTGAGCCATGTGCATTCTCTAAGGTGACGTACTAATCACCAAGCCACGTGCTATCCACAGGTGATTTATTTGATTCGTAAATCATGTGCATTCTCTAGGACGACACTCTAGGTCTTCGAGCCATGTAATATCTACAAGTCACGTGCATTCTCAAAGGACGACCTTCTTGGTCTCCGAGCCACATAATATCCACAAGTCACGTGCATTCTCAAAGGACGACATTCTTGATCTCCGAGCCACATAATATAACTTTCTTTCTCACCACTTTGTACAGCCTATTAAAACATTAATGGCACTGTAGACCTATGCTTGGTCATTTCCAATCAATTACTGAAATTGAATAATTTAGGAATAAAATCCTAAAATCATAATCAATTCAATTCGACACAAACCAACGCTCAAATAAATAAATGGATTGCACCATAATAATCAGCATAAAATTCCGGTCGTCGGCTATCCCTCCCTAATTTCCGGAAAATAAATAAATAATTAAAATTTTTGAAAATTATTAAATAAATACAATAAATCCAATTTAGGCCCGTAATGCCTAATTGGAAGCCGAGACGAGCCTGAAAAATTACTGAGACTCGTTCAATAAATATCACGACCTATTTCCTTGCTAACTACACTATCCTAATGTCTAACATGCATCAATAAGTCTCTAATTTAATTATTCAAATCTAATCTATCCACCTAATTGCACTTAATTAAATCTAATCAACCCCTAAGCATCATTAGCGTACTAATAAGGGATTAGTAAGCAAAACTCACCCGTTTAATAATTTGTTCGGATCGAAACGTTGGGAACATCGTGGGGGTCGCTTTTCCCCAAAGCAGGCCTAGAAGCATCTCTGAAACCCGCTAAAAACTTGTTCCATCTTGCTGAAACATAAGATAAACAAGCTTGTTTAATACGGGAATTGATTGGGAAAGGATGAAAAGGCCAAACCAGGCCTTGGCAGGGCTTTACCGGTGAAGGAACAGTGAAGGATAGCTCTAGCTGAGCTCGGCCAGAGGCTGGACGCACGGCAGAGGCGGCTGGATGGTGTGAGGGAGGCGGATGTGCGTAGTTAGGTAGTGGGCGAGCAGTGGCTGCGAGCAACGACGGCGAGGCGTGCGACGGCGATCCAGGCATGCGACGGGCTACAGTTGGTTCTGCTCTGGCTTGCTGGCATCGTACAAGGCAAATGGAGGGAGAGAGAAGTGGGGTGGACGGCAGCCTTGGAGGAGAGGAAGAAAGAGAAGCAAAGATGGGGGCCTACCATCCTTAATTTCCATATTTTTGTCCCCCTTGAGCTTGTCCATCAAGCCAGTGTTCTATGGCTGTCATTGAGCCACCAAAACACTCTCCACAACTTCTTGAAATGGTTCAAAGATCATAGGGAATGGGGGCACACGAATTTGCAAGCAATTGGCTTCAATTGGTTTTAATTTCACATTCAATTCAATCTCATATGGCCTTTATATATTCAATTGACATATCAATGTTCCAATTGATATTTTTCCTCACTTATGGATCCATCTTGCATCCCCATTTTGTGACCAAAACAATTCCCGGCCTTTTTCTGAACAAAAATGGTCATGCGACGACTTTTTCCCAAAAAGTCTTGGGTTTCAGAAAAATCTTTTGAGATTGAGTCGACGTTCCTAGAATTTATTGTGACATGACAAAATCTTCAATTTTTGAAATCGGACATGAATTCACAGTTAATTTCCATTTGGCGCGTTTTTAGCGTGACCTAGACCACCGGGTATTTTTCAGAGATTTTTAGTGCAAATGACCCGTGGTCGATTTTTTTCGAACCACTATGAATCCACTCGACACATTGGCAACTCTCGATTGTCGTAAAAATCTCGAGGATTCAAATACGAACATAGGGTACCAAAACAACAGAAAAATCAAACTAGTGCCGGTCAATGAGAATTTTCCAGTTTGGTGGAGTCACCCATGATTAGCCACACATCTTCGTCAAACCGACCTATCTCTGATCTCAATTCGATTTTTAATTGTGCCGTAATGGCCTCTAAAGATAAGCACGGTCGAGAAGCCGATTCTTGATCGAATTCTCAAATTTATTGCATTAAAATTCCTTAATGGCTTTCCTAGATAGTCTAGTTATCTCAAGAGTGATCAGCTCTGAGAACAGCCCTATAGGTGCGTCAATGAAATGCCCGATTTATTCAGTAAAAAACAGGACTGAAAATCCGGGATGTCACATTTAGTGATTGCTCCATTAAGAGTTTGAAATTGTTGTGAAAAGTTGAGTGATTGAACAATAATATAGACAGAAGAAGAAAATAAATCGGTCATCGAATTTACGTGATTCGGTTGTAAAAACCTATGTTCACGAGGAGAGTAGCGATGAATTTCTTTATAGATCAAGCGATACAAGGATATTACACACTCGAGTCACTCAAACACTCTCTCTGTGTTTGCCAAGCCCCAATTACACCCAATAACACACGCAATGTTTAGCCCCGAAATTCCTCAAGATATAATAACTCAATCTCATGAAGGAATTACATGCAAATCTTGCCACAAGATTTAATCGGCTACAAACAATAATTTTTCTTTGTGTAATTCCATGAACGAACTTCAATACCAAGCACACGTGTGAAAACGACGCTTCAAAAAACCTTCACGTCTGCTTTTCCCAACGAACAAGCCTTGATAATATATATATAAGCCACCACCACCGCTAGAGAAGTCCACGGGTGAGGAAACCGAAGCAAGCTAGGATCCGGTCAACCAAAATAAAAGTTTTGACTTTTCTCTGCAGCTAACTTGTCGATTTCAACCAAAACATATCTTCATGTATTTTAAACAAAATCCAAGTCCAAGTCAAAGTTAGACTTCCTTATTTTAGCGGCCAAACTCTTCAACGCAAATTCGAAAATTTTGGGAAGTTGATCTTTGGATGTTCTTTGCTTGATTTTGAACGTCCGCAAAATATCAAATTCGGAATATTCGGAATTTCGCATTTGGCTCAAACTCGAGACATATTTTAACAATTTCTACATTGGCTCGATGTTTGAGCCAAGTCGCAATCGCTTTACAAAAATTCAAACTCTACCGCTACTTTCCCATAGCCCCCCGATGGGCTCAACCACCATAGATACTATCCAAGTCCAAACTTCGCTTGAGCTTCGCCATAACCAAGGACCTCATCAGAATACCAACTCCACATGCACCTGCATTTTCCAACGCAACCTCCTTAACCGCAGATAAAGCAAAACCATTGTTGCATCCATATCTGTTAGGAGATCGAATACGTACTTTGTTAATTTCAGCAGTTACGGCAACCATTGGCTCTATAGGCTCCACCTCGTTACAAGCACCATCTGTGTCGATTATTTTACTAGTACTCGTACTTGCTACCTTAGGAATTTCTGGTCATAACTCCACCTCAAGCTGAACACCGTTTATATCTGTTTGAATACTGCTATAATCACTCCTAGCCATAAATACTGGAGACTCGTCAAACGTAACTTCTCTGCTGATAATAGGTGAATTTAACTTTGGGCATCACAATCGATAACCCCTCTCACCTTGTGCATAGCCTAGGAATATGCACTTTCTTACCCTTCTATCAAGCTTACCATCATTCGCTCGAATATAACATGGGCAACCAAATATTCTAATAATAGAATAATCAGCAACGTTATTTGACCACACTTCTTCGAGAGTTCGATATCCAATCGCAGTCGATGGGGATCTATTTATTAGGTAGCTCGCTGTACTAAGTGCATCCACCAGGAATCTTTTAGCTATACCAGCACTAAAGAGCATTTTATGGACTGTCTCTAGCAATGTTTTGCTCATCAATTCCGCAACATATTGTGGTTCATCAGCATTAGTGCAGTGTTTCACTATACCTTCCTTCATGCAGAATTCATTTAACAGCTTCGAACAAAACTACATAATATTGTCAGTCCGCACCTGCTTGATCGTCTTACTAGTCTCCTTTTCGATCAAAGCTATCAACTACTTGATCCTAATAACAGCATCAAACTTGTGCCTAAGCACAAATACCCACGTCTTCATCGAGTAGTCATCAACAACTATTAGCATATATCTAGCATTCTTCCTCGAAGGAAATTGCGACAACCTGCGAATATTCAAGTGAATTAACTCTATAATTTCCATGGTTTCTTTGATAATCGTACTGAACTGCACTTTCCGCCGTTGATCTAAATCACAACACCTGCATACATTCAATTCGTTAGGAACATAACCACATAGCAGATTTCTTTCACTTAAAACCTTCAGGCTTCTCTCGCCAATGTGCCCCAAACGCATATGCCACAATTTAGACTCTCGAATAGATACATCTGACGTCTCCGCAGCGAAATTTGTCACTATCTCACCTTGAAGCTCATATAGGCCACTATGCTTGATTCCTTTCATTATTATTGAAGCACCTTGAACAATTTTTAGAATTCTACATTCTGAAATATATCGATACCTAGCTGAATTCAGATCACTCAAGGAAATTAAGTTCTTCTTCAACTCTGGAATATGCCTTACTCCAGTCAATGTCCTCAAGATACCATAATGCATTCTGATTCTAACATTGCTAACACCGACAACCTTGCATTCAGCATTGTTCCACAACTGCACTTTACTATTATCCATGCACTGATAAGTAATAAACCAATTTCTATTTGGTGTAGCATGAAAAAAACAACCAGAATCCATAATCCATCCATCAAACGATGAATAATCAGTGATAGACAAGACATAATCGGTATTATCTACTACAGCTGCAATATTATCTACATAATGAACTATAATTCATTTACTCTTCTCATTCTTCAGCTTAAGGCAATCCCTTCTAAGATGCCTCCTCTTGCCACAACTCCAACAGACAACATCAACAGTTCTAGATTGACTACGCCTGTTCATATTAGTACTACTCTTACCCACACGTGTTCTAGATCTTCCTCTATTTTCACATACTAAAGCAGCAGATACAGGTTCGACAGATTCTCTTCTACAGATGTCCTCACTCGGAATCAAATCTCGAACCCCATCAAACATCAAACTTGTTGACCCAGAGGAATTACTAACAGCAGTAACAGTAGTATTCCAACTATTAGGCAATGAGGATAACAGAATCAAAGCACGTATCTCATCTTCAAAGTTAATCTCAACTGAACTCAATTGACTAACAATCACATTGAATTCATTGATATGATCTGCAATTGACGCACCTTCGTTCATCTTCAAATTAAACATACGTCACATCAAATAGATTTTGTTGATCGTAGAGGGCTTCTCATACATATCTGATAGGGCTTGCATCAAATGAGCAGTAGTCTTCTCCTTCAAGATGTTAAATGCGACATCCCAATCAGCTTACTTCATCAACTCTGGTTTCTCCTCAAATAAGGGCAAGTGTAATTTTATCTGGTAAAGATAATCTTCAATCTGCATCTTCCAGAAACTAAAATTCTTCCCATCAAATCTATCAATTCTCACTTTTACTTCTTCTATTGCCATCGATTCGCTTCAATTTAGCCAAACTTGGCTTTGATACCAATTGTTGCGAAAAGCCGAGCAATCGAACAATAATATAGACAGAAGAAGAAAATAAATCGAACACGGAATTTACGTGGTTCGGTCGTAAAGACCTACGTCCACGGGGAGAGCATCGACGAATTTCATTATAGATCAAGCGATACAAGGATATTACACACTCGAGTCATTCAAACACTCTCTCGGTGTTTGCTAAGCCCCAATTACACCCAATAACACACGCAATGTTTAGCCCCGAAATTCCTCATGAAATAATATCTCAATCTCACGAAAAAATTACACGCAAATCTTACCACAAGATTTAATCAGCTACAAACACTAATTTTTCTTGATGTAATTCCATGAATGAACTTCAATACCAAGCACTCGTGTGAAAACGGCGCTTCAAAAAACCTTCACGTCTGCTTCCCCCAACGATATAAGTATATATTTATATAAAAGCCACCGCCACCACCAGAGAAGTCCACGGGTGAGGAAACCGAATCAAGCTAGGATTCGGTCAACCAAAATAAAAGTTTTGACTTTTCTCTGCAGCTAACTTGTCGATTTCAACCAAAACATATCTTCATGTATTTTAAACAAAATCCAAGTTCAAGTCAAAGTTAGACTTTCCTATTTTAGCGGCCAAACTCTCCAACGCAAATTCAAAAATTTTGGAAAGTTGATCTTCAGATGTTCTTTGCTCGATTTTCAACGTACGCAAAATATCCAATTCAGAATATTCAAAAATCACATTGAGCTCAAACTCGAGATATATTTTAACATAAATAACTTTCCTAATGAGCCATT
The DNA here is from genome assembly GCA_016097605.1 of Eucalyptus guilfoylei. NCBI lineage: Eukaryota > Viridiplantae > Streptophyta > Magnoliopsida > Myrtales > Myrtaceae > Eucalyptus > Eucalyptus guilfoylei. Next base: position 44,105,523 of record CM027864.1, on the reverse strand, counting down.
ATGGGCTTTGCACTCTAAACTCTGAATTTGTCCATCACTTTCTCATTATACTTTTCTTGAGACATTTTAAGAAATCCTTTTGATCTATCTCGCACAATCATTTGACAATTGCTACTTCAGTATGTTAATTTCGTCATGCTTGTTCCTACAACGACCATATTATCTACATACAATGGCAAATTACTATGCCAGTTATCAAATTCTTGAAGTCATAATAGTGATCCATTTTAGATCTAGTGAACCTATTACCGCACATTAATGAATCAAAACTCTTCTACCACTATCTAGGAGTCTATTTCAAACCACACAAATTTTTTCTTTAGCCTAGAGATATAGCTTTGTTTCGCAGGAACTTAAAACATTTTGGTTAAACCATGTAGATATCCTCCTTTAAGTCACCAATGAGGATTGCAATCTTCACATCTGAATGTTCTAGATATAAATTCTCAGTGGCAACAATACTCAACATAAGCCTAAATTTAGTCGAATTCACATTGGGTTTTGTGTAGAAAACCTTTTACTACCAACCTCACCTTGTACCTCTTGTTGCCATCAGGTTCTCTTTGAACTTACTGCCCCACCTTTTACCTCTTGAACCTGCAATGCTTCAGAAAAATATTCTGATGAGCCAACATCAATCAAAAGCAAATAATTCAATGATTAAGAATGCCTCTACACAGATTTAGATGTTCTATCGGATTTTCTTAAAGCGGTTCAGACATAGGTGGTTTTCATTTTGATTTTCAATCAGTTTACGACAATAGTTTCAGGATTCCTAACCAGAATATTCTTAGAATTTCCCTCCAATACAATCTCTTTAGTCCCTTTTGTTTGTTTCCTCACCCTAGATCCTACCACAGATTTGTCTTTGTACAACATACTTTAATTGACCCTAACATCATCAATTTTTGTTAGTTTCCTACTTTATTCATATCAAAGCCGATTGCCGAAATGGTCAAAACCATATCCAATGAATGGGGGAAAAAAACATTTTCTAGCCTTTGCATCAAGTTTGTCTCCAGTTTCAAAATCCAGGCGCATATATGGAAACACAACACGAAACTTTCAGTTGCGATATGAACTTGATGTGGCAGAATCCGATGCGAAATGCACAAACAAACAAGAGTTAACGATAGACTAATAGCAGCAAACAAAACTATAGGGAATACCAAATCAAAAGATCTTCTAGGCCTAAGAAAAGTAGACTTTGTTGATACGGATCTATAGAATGGAGCCAAAGCTGATGTCGTTTTCATGTCCTAATGTTATGGTTGAGAAGATTGCTTGCCTGTACTGGTTTCCGCTCATCTTCGATACGGCAACCGGCCTCAACAAGCTTCCAAGAACTGTCATGTACTGTCACCCAATTAATGGGAATTGCGCATGTTTTAGTTTCATAAACTTCTTAATTGTTCACTAGAGCGATCTTCAGGGTACTCACGCGACAAAAGGCGATGATAAAACTTCATGTCAATGATTCCAAGACCACCCAACCTCTTACCGAGCAGAGCAATAGTAGCAAAAAATGAAACCGGCGAGAGCATGCCCGTAAATCAGCTTTGTTAGGAATTTTTCTGTAAATGGGCAGCCATTAATAGCAAAATTACCTTGTGTTAGCTAAAGAAAGACTCACTATATATGAGATGTTTTATGATAGTCCATTATAGTTATGGGTATAATTGCCTGAAAAGTTATAAACTTATTGTATGACGGCTAAGTCAATCCTAAAATTTTTGATTTTGTCAATTTAGTTATAAACATTTTGACGATTTGTCAATATAGTCATTTTGATTAATTTTAATTGGAAATTACTTAAGCGACGGTTTAGTCATTATCGGCCATCCTACATGGCCTATATGAGGTTAACTAGCATTAACGCAAACAATTTTTGCATATAGAGAGGGAGATTTCAATAAGGATCATGCCAGGTTTGATGAATTCGCAAGCTTGATGTGCGTTTGATGAACCAAGACCTAACTAGCGACTTTATTACTACGTAGACATGATGCACTAGCTTAGCTAATCTTGTACGGCAGTAATTAAGTTGGATGGACGAATCATGCACTGCCATTCTTTTTCTTGTTGTTGGATGAGCAAGTCCATATTTCATTCATGTCCCTTGATCTAAACGCTTCCTTGAAACTCCGACTGACTCTTGGATTTGATTTCTCGCGAACTCCAAAATCTCGACAAGGCCTGCCGACCTTTGCTGTTCGAGAAATGCATGAAGCGATTCAACGTTGCATGGTGATCGTAATCAAGAGATTAAATTGTATCTTTGTGGCGTACGATCTTTTCCTTTTTCCCCCTTTTCACGTCACTAGTTCTTACATAAAAACTGATAGGTTCAAGTGAATATTGGTCATCAAAAAGTAGACGTGGGTGTCGATCTACTGAAAATTTGCAAACGTGATGTGTTCGTAATTGTGTATCTAAGTTATCATCCTCCATTCATAGTAGATTTATGAAGCCGATATCAGATTAACCATTGCCATAACTGAAAGTTTGATGCTGTAATGGGTACCAAGTGAAGGGATGTGCTAGTTGGTGAATATTCGAAAGCTCACGTTATGAGGTACTGTGAATCTCAGATTTTGTTGATGGGAGAAAATTGCTAGTGATTCTGAAATCTGCTGTTGAGGGTAGTGAGATTGAGAACGGACTGTCCTTGTTCAAACTCCCTACAGCTACAACTTGTCATCGTGCTATTGAGAATGGTCCTTCGAATAATGTCCATTTTCCTGAGCCAAAGAGTTCAGATACTGACACTTCTGGTACTCCTATCTGGATCAAGTTACTCTTAAATTACTCTAGTTCTGATGTCTTTGGAGGGACTCAGTTATGTTTCAGATGCCATTGAATTACTCCTTTGCAGGCACGAAAACTTACTTCTTTCTGTCTGCAAGTTGTTTGGAACATGATCAGAATCAGAAAGCAGAAGACTCATCAGCATAAGGTGGCATCGTTCCATCCCATCTTCCTGAGTCAAAGAGTCTTGATATTGATACTTCTCGTACTCCTATCTGGGTTAAGTTACTAAAAGTTCCTCCAACTCTTAGGTCTTTGAAGGGACTTAGTTATGTTTCACATGCCATTAAGTACTCCTTTGCAGGCGTAAAAACTGGCTTCTTTTCATCTGCAAGTTGTTGGAACATGATAATAGTGAGAAGCAAAAGGTTTTTCCTTTTTTTTTGGTGGAAGAGAAAGCAGACGGTTAATCGGCAAAAGTTGGCGTCGTTCCATCCCTGCATGCCAAGGTTTGGTTTCATGATTTCGATGGGCATGCTTGATGAGCTGCAGACCTTGCACAGGATGAGAACGTGGAGATCTGTCCACGATCTCTTGTTTTTGTGTAGTTTAGCTGCTGAGTTGCTAGAACATTTGTTTACATGATATTGACAATTATCTGTCATACATGATATTGAAATAATCATAAGCAGTGATAAAAGTATAGATTATTGGATTGACATGCAATAAGAAATTTTTTTTTTATTCCCAATCTTTTAATAAGGTCTTCTATGTTGGAAGTGCCTTGTCTCGTATAAAATAGATGGGTTTGTATAGGCCAATTGAAGTCTTCTATTCTTACAAATGAAAACGATGGGCTCAGTGGGCTAAGCCCTAATAGACCTGCTTGCGAGTGCATGAAAACCAAATTTGGCACCATTCAACAATTATTATTTTTTATTTATTAAATTCGAATTTATAATTATAAGATGACCTTTTTGTCCTATTGAAATAGTGTGACCGTTCACGATAGAATTTTTATTATCTAATTTTGAATTTTATTTTTTCTACCTATTAGTTATTAGGCGCTCTTACAACTTTTGAAATGTTGAATTTGTTCAAATGTTAGTTTTTAGAAGTTATAAAATTCGGAAGAAAAAATTATTATTTAATATTATTTTTTTTTAATACGAATTTTCACTATGTCTTTTGAGAAAGCATCTATTTACAATGCAACCTTTCCTGAAGCATCTATTCTTATAGAATGATATAAATTTGTCATTTTTTGTCTCACATTTTTTTCTTGTTGATTTTTCTTCCTCAAAGTACAGCTTTTGTTTTTAATTATTTCATTTTGAGAGTTCTTGGAGAAATACTAGAATTATTATCTAGTATTCTTATTGAGACTTTATTGTATCTTGAAGGATTTTTACCATTAATCATTAGCAATGTTGTGGGGACAATAATTCTTTAAAGACAAGTGTCGTTTCGCGTCTTAAAGTCTGATTCCGTTATTTCCCAGTTGAATTTTTACCAAAATTCTAATTATTATAATTAGAGGCCCTTAATGGACCCATATGTGAGCTGGCCCAACTTCTGCTGAACCCAAAGTTCTTGGTAGGCTAGACAAATCCCAAGGCCTGCCTTGGACCGGTGTCTTTTAATTAATCTTTGTCTCATCATCTATGCTTTTTTTTTTTTTTTTTTTTTGGGTCAATAGAAGAAATAAACATATGCTCACTCGAATCCTTGAATTCAATCGTCGATTTGCAGGGGAGAAAGTTACTGAGATTAAAGCAAAGAAAAAAGTGATATAATCATATCATGTTGAATGGTAGACAAGGGCCATGACATAGACGAAGCTTTCCGTGAGTAATGTTAAATGATTTATTAAGCATATTGTGAAACTGGTTTATAAAGGGTAATGACAATTACACAGGTGTCATGATCATGACATGAAAACGATTGTTTGAAAGTGCATATATTTTCTCCCTCCACATTTGCAATCACGTCGTGCGTGCAATTTAATAGTGCTGCCGATCAAAAAAGTGTTAAATTATGTTTCGAATATGAGTTCATAAAGAAAAAAATCCTAAGATAATTACGGCGTCAAGCCCAAGATCTCCAAGGTTCACACTTGATCTCGGCTTGGGCTCATCCTGATCGGTGGCCACCGTCAGCCCCCGGCAATTGGGTGGGTAGCGATGTGGAGGTGGTGGAAGAGAGAGAGAGGTGGGTGAGAGCGGTTGCTGTGTACTGCGGTCGAGCTCGAAGGGCAAACTTCGGATTGCCTGCGACATACCCTCGGGCTTGGTGTACCTCAAATGCGTATGATCTCGACACTTAAAATCAAGATAAGTTGATCATAAAAACATAAAAAGAAGAAAAAAAGAAGAAGCAAAAGCAAGCAATTGTCTTGTCATCAGGATTCGACAGAAATGGAAGGGGCGGTAGTGATACTCAACGAAGGGCGGGGAGAGTCTCCTCGTCACGTTTTTGCTCTTTGTGCGAAACGTTCATTCCCATTCACCCTGCCCCCGGCATATATTCTTGAAAATCTTTTAAACTGAGGCCAAGTTGCTTGACTAAACTTCACCGAAAAATCCAAATAAAAGGACAAATCCAAAAGAAAAACTATAAAACTCGTTCCGTGCTCGACTTGATTTTCTACATAAACCTTCCATACACATCTCAACATATATCGTCAAGACCTCGTTACCCAAAGCGTCCAAACGTACCTTAGAGGAGACAACGCCTTTCGCCACCGCAACCTCCGGCGTCGTCGAATGGCATCAGAGATCGAATACGAGCCGCCCCTCCAGCCGGTGATCGACCCTTCCCGCGCGAGAACCCCCGAGCACCACCTCGTCCCCGTCGCCAAGCCGTTCAAGTCGTCCATCCTGACCCGGCTCCACGCCGGCTACTTCCGCATCAGCCTCTCCCTCGCCTGCCAGGCCTTGCTGTGGAAGATCCTCCGCCGCCCGTCGCCGACGCCCGACGACTCGCTGCCCCTCGAGCATCTCTCTCATTTGATCCCTCACATGACGTTCATGATCTTCTGGGGCTTCGCTCTGCTGGTCCAGATCTCCCTCTCCTTCCTCTATATTCTCCGGTGTTTCTTTCACTTTGGCCTGGTGAGGGCGGAGTTCCAGCACCACGTCGGAGTGAACTACCTGTTCGCGCCGTGGATAGCGTGGTTCGTGCTGCTCCAGGCGGCCGACTTCACGTCGGACCTGCCGAAGACGACGTTGTACCTGGTCCTCTGGTGGGCCTTCGCGGTCCCCGTGATCCTGCTCGACGTAAAGGTCTACGGGCAGTGGTTCACGACCGAGAGGCGGTTCCTCTCGATGGTGGCCAACCCGACGAGCCAGCTCTCGGTGGTGGGGAACCTGGTGGGCGCGCGGGCCGCGGCCGAGATGGGGTGGCGCGAGACCGCGGTCTGCATGTTCTCGCTGGGGATGGCGCATTACCTGGTGCTGTTCGTCACGTTGTACCAGCGGTTGTCCGGCGGGGACAAGCTGCCGGCGATGCTGAGGCCGGTCTTCTTCCTGTTCTTCGCCGCGCCGAGCAAGGCGAGCGTCGCCTGGAAGTCCATCACCGGCGAGTTCGACATCGGGTCGAAGATGCTGTTCTTCCTCTCCCTCTTTCTGTTCACCTCTCTGGTAATCAGCACTTACCTTCCCTTCGTCTCTCTAGTTGATATGCAAATCTTTCATGCTGCAGCAACAGGCTCATTCGCAACCAATCAAAGTACAGAAATATCTGTGCAGGTTGCTGATCTCTCGAGTTTCGATGTGTTGGTGTCGGGGTACGTCTAGGTTAAATTCATTATTTATATGGAGTTTCATGAGATAATATCTTCAATCGACTAGTATCATGACTAAGCTTTGAAGAGGTGATCTGGCGAAAGTTCTCCCAAACCATTTCTCCAAAATACTTATAACTTGGTAGATTACAATAATAGATTGTATCATGACGACTAACTTTTCTAATGCATCAAATTTTTAATAGACATACGGAAAGACATAAGTAAAAAACGAAAGGGAGCTGTCTTTTAAAATGAGACATGAGAATCTGGTATCAATTCAGGGATCGAAATCGTGCCGACCCATCATTAGAAAAGTCTAAATATTTACCCAAAATCTTTTAAGTTGTAGTAGAAGATGCTTATGCAAGCAAATTTTTCCCGAAAATTGAAGTGGTGTGTGTTTGATGTCAAAGTGGATAGACTTAGTCATCGAGCTCAACCAATCTCTCCTTTCTTTGGACGAGGAAATTTCATAACTTTGAGTGACTAGGAAAAACCCACGTGGTACATATTTTTGTATGATGTTTCTTTAGCAACCTTTTCTTTCCACTCTCTCTTGTCCCCTTCATAAGATTCGTCCGTGGAAATTGTCTACCGGGAAATTGGCTCTCTCTGTTGTATGGATCGTACCATAGTTTAAGGGTCTAAAATGTCAAGCCCGCTCAAGAAAAACATCCAATAAACTAAAATATCCCCCTCGATTAAGGCAACTCGGTTACGCAACTTTCTTGCGTGACTTTTGACCCCGATTACAAAATACTCATCCTTTATTAATTTATACCTCCAAAAATCTTTAATATATACAGCTTCCGCCAGCTGCTTTTGAAAAGAGATGACGCAATATCGGGTATGACCAATAAATTAGGGTTTCAGTTGACATGCGTTCTTTAATCTTGGGTAAATTTTTATAAATAATTGAACTAGGGTTTGTCTTGTGGTGGTGTCGAAACAGGCATGCAGACCGGCGCTCTTCAAGAAGTCGATGAGGAAATTCAACGTCGCGTGGTGGGCGTACTCGTTCCCGCTGACCTTCCTCGCCATGGCGTCATCGGAGTATGCGCAGGAGGTGAAGGGTCCGATCGCCTCGGGGCTCATGCTCGTGCTGTCGGTGCTCTCGTTCCTGGTCCTCCTCGGCTTGATCCTGCTCACCATGCTCAACACAGAGCGGCTCTTCCGCGAGGACGACCCGATCCTGCGTTTTGACAAGGGGAAGAGAGCGAGGAACTAGTCGCAGATGGTTTTTCCAGTCTTATGATCTTATGACTGAGGGGTGGGGTTAAGGAAGAGTATACATTTATGTCGCGACCGGTTTGTATCTTTAGGTCATTCACGGAGCAATCGCTGTGCTTAGTGCACATGCTCTTCATACCCGGGAATATATTAGTAGTGTATTTGTGCAATTTTGTGGGATCACTGCCAATTGATCTAAAAACTTAAACTTTAAAATGAAAGAGTGATTTATAATTTAAATATGCTAAGCCTGCTTACTCTCTCTCTCTCTCTCTCTCTCTCTCTCTCTCTCTCTCTCTCTCTCTCCGCGTGCACGAGTGTGTGTGTGGTATGAGATGATCTGAGCGTACACTTCGAAGTTGGGCTAAGGAATTTCGCTTCTTCTACCTTCAGCATCTTTAATTTTTTGATACAAATCTTTGATAGATAGGAGAGATTCAAACGTATCGGTTGATCCACGAAAAGATTACCTAAAAGGAAAGTAGCCAAATTCTAGGGGATGCAATTCCAGCTTCTTCCCTTAAAACTAAAGCAACATCATTTTGATTGTTAATAGATTGTTGATCACTCAAAAACTCCGTAAAGCTGAGTCTTTGTTTAATGTGGCCTTCAAGAATTTTAAAAGTCATTCATTCATGATGTTAAAGTACCCCCACATCACCGCTTGTTTATGGAGATCGTGTGCTCCTAGATACATTTGGCTTGCCTCACCTCATGAGCTTATGCTTTGGGTTGGACATTCTAATGTGTTATAACAACCAAGTTCTGCCTTAGTTTATTTCGCATGCGCCACCACATTCTAACGTGTTATAACAACCAAGTTCTGCCTTAGTTTATTTCGCATGCGCCACCCCCTGTTTGTCGAATCTTCTCCTAATTTGGCTTCTACATGAGAGGCGTTAAAGTATCCCACATCACTTATCTATAAGGTTTATATTTTTTTTTATATACATGTGGTCTTCCTCCACCTTTTTTTGATTGGACATTCTAATATAGACTGAATTTTGAGAACTATCTATCACACGATATGACAAAATGAGTTCAGACATCTTTCGTCATCATGGAAGTGACATTGGCTATATAGATGCCATTGGTAATATGTAATAAATTTAGCTAATAACTTTGTGTTTAGGTCAGGCTCCTAATCAATACTTGGCGTGTAACCTAACTACAAATGAATAGGTTCATGTCTCTCTCTAATGCATAGTTCATAACTACAAATGGCAATATTCAAGCAATTTTCAATCAGTCTTTAATTCGATACGGCGCATACTAAAATATCATAGCCTACGTGTGAAAAATATTTTTGTAGAAGGAAACACTCAAGCCATTAACCTAACACAGCCAAGCCTTTTATTCTTTACTAATAACTTCAGTTTTCAACTTCGTTTGTCAAAGAAAACTATATACGTTGTCCGAGAGCATGATCGCGAAACACCTAGAGATTAAATACTCATAATATAATAAACCTTGAAAGTTTGGTTAAAAAAAAAAAATACCCTCAAATTTGTGGTCGTTACATGCAAAATGACGGCAAGGGAAAAGCAAAACTGAGGGAGCGAGGGTGACGGGATGGAAAGGAAATGGATGAACAAGCAATAGTTAGCAACACATAAAACTATGAGTGAATAATAAATTAGAAGATGGACGTGGTCCTGGGGAAAGTAGACTTTGATAATACGGTGTCTTTGAATGGAGCTAAAGCTGATGTCCTTTCCCTTGTCTTTAATCATGCTTGAGAAGATAGCATGCATGAAATGGTTTCCGCTCATCTTGAATATTGCAACCGGCGTCAACAAGCTAACAGATCAAGAATACAGTGGAAGAGTGAATTGTGAAAATTCTGTATATCTCGCTGTGTCTCTATGTGCCATAATGAAGAGTCCATGTGCCTATTTACAAAATTTATTAATTATAAATTAATTAGAGATATACACAATCAATGAAGATATATGCATAATTTTGAGAGATATAATTAAACCAAAGGATATATCTTAATAATTTATAATATCCTCCCACTCTTCATCTGTCTTTAATGACTATTCCTTCAAGAGCTTGGAGTGACTTCTCTAAGGCGTTCTTTTGGGTTTTGTAGAATGAACTCTAATCTATCCAACACCTTCTCAAATACACTTTTCTTGAGACAACTTTTAAATCCTTCTAATCTATCTCACATGATCTTCATGCCAGGAATATGAGTTGCCAAGTTGCTGCTCTCAAGTCCTTCATTTCAAACTCCTTTGACATTTGATGCTTCAATTTATTGATCTACCCCGTGCTAGATCTTGTAGTGATCATATTATTCACATACAACAATCAAATAATAGCAACCATTAGATTTCTTGAAGTAACAGCAATAGTCTATTTCACATCTAGTGAACTCATTATCGCACATAAATGTGTCGAATTTCTTATAGCACCATCTACAAGCCTGTTTTAAATCATACAAACTTTCATTCAACTTGCAAACATAGTTCTATTTACCAAGAATTTGAAAGCCTTCTGATTATACCATATATATATACCCTCCTCTAAGTCATCAAGGAGGAGTGCGATCTTCACATCGAACTGTTTTACAAATTTGGAGAAAACCTTTTACTAAAAATTTCCCCTTTTTCCTCTTGCTGCCATCAGTTTCTTCTTTGATCTCATACAACCACTTGTTCTACAATGCCTTCTTTTCAAATGTTATTTGGGACAACACCCAAGTTATATTCTTCACGGGTGAATCCAACTCATCATATATTGTTATCTATACAAAATGCACAAACAAACAAGAGGAAGTAACCTTGGCCAATAGCTTGTGTTTAGGTCACCTCCACATCAATACTTGGTGGGGAAATGTCTATCTAGCCTCTCTAATCCATGGTTCTTAACTACAAATGACACTGCCTCCCTCGCATCATTCTAGCAATGTCCAATCAGTCTTTGAATTAAATGCGGCATACACTAAAAGGTCATGTCTTGCGTATGAAAAATCTTTTTTAGAAGGGTACACTAAAAAATTTAACCTATCACAAGCAAAACTTTTATACTGTACTAGTAACTTCAGTTTATTACTTCATTCGTCAATGATTACTGTATGTATAGTCAAAGAGTATGATCGCGAAACGTCTGCACATTTAATATTCGTATTATAATAAACCCTTGAAAGTTTGGTCTCACAAAAATATTCCATAAAATGGATGTCGTTGCGTGCAAAATGACAATGAGGAAGAAACAAACACTAAATTAAGGGAACGAGGGTGACGTCATGGAGAAGAAATGCACAAACTAACGAGAGTTAATAATAAACTAATAGCAATAAATAAATATAGGCTTAATAGAAAATTAAAGGAGCAATGTAAGCCTAATATAAGTAGACTTTGTTGATATTGTCTTACTATGGAGCCAAAGCTGATGTCCTTTTCAATTTTTTTTTCCAAAAGATATGCTTGAGAAGATTGTATGCGTCTAACTATTTTCCGTTCATCTTTAATATTACAACTGGCATCAACAAGCTAACAAAAAATTGTCATGTACTGTCACCCAATTAATAAGGAACAACTCCGGCATATTTTTTGCATCTAGGATTTTACATATATAATAAATGAATCGACCGTAGGTCTAATGATTTCCTTCACAGGCGAGATCATAGGGCAATATGAATGTTTTACCATGTTCAACCAACATAAGATTTGGGAAAGTGGACAAAGTTTAGTTTTATAAAATCTAAATGAAATGCATGGCAAAAAATTTGTGTAATTAACATTTAACATTTTAAAGAGATTGCGTAAAAAGTAGGATGTTGACTCCCATCTTTCGTCATGTACCAGTCGTAATTGTCCATGAGAGGGATCTCTCTCTCTCTCTCTCTCTCTCTCTCTCTCTCTCTGAGCATTGAGAGACAAGGAGAGGGTTGTTTGAGTGATAAGAGGTAAGTGCAAAGCTTTATGTTGGTGGTTTCAAGACTACCTAACTTCTTACCAAACAGAACACTAGCTGCAAAACATTAGCAAAAAGTGCGCACGTAAATGAGCTCTGAAAGAATTTTTTTGTATTTGGGAAGCAATTAATAGCAAAAGTACTTGATGTTTGCTAAAAAAAAAACTCACTATATATGAGTCACTTTATGATAGTCCTATATAGTTATTTGACTACATATGGATTTTTGGTTATGCACATATCTCAATTGGTATTAATGTAGTCGCATGGCTTAGTGTAAGTTCAGTGTTTTAATTGAGACTGATGATCGATATGGGCTTTTATATAGGAAACTTCTCTTTATTGGGAATTAGAAACGTAAAAGAGAATAGTCAGAGAGGAAGGCAATCAAATAATTACACGAAAAATCCTTCAAAATAATTAAGGGAAACTATGATGCCGTACTAAGTAAACCTCTAACTATTATATCAAGTTATAATTACAAGAGAGATCATATTAATATGCAACAAGAGTTTAGGTTATAGAGTAATGGTGGAAATTATATGTAAACTCTTTTAACAATTCTTTCATCACAACTCCATCCATCTCCTACTTTGAATCTGATCTTCAAAATGACAATTGTCTCCACTCGTCTTTATAACCAAATTGTCCTAGTGTGGTGGCACCTCCTTGTCACTAACCTTGAAGACAAGGTAATGTACAACCTCAGTTCTCAGTTATGACACCCTTGGTTAACATGTTTGCAATATTTTTCATACCAAGAATCTTTTACAATGATAGTGTCTTATCATCTATCAGCTCAAAGATATGAAGATACTTCAACTAAAAGTATTTTTTTCTTGAGTGAAGTATTGGAATCTTTGCGAGACAAGTAGCATCCCGACTATCAAAGAAAGGACCACTACTATCATGCTTCTTACCTATCTCCTTTAGAAAATTCTTCAACCAAATGATCTTATTGCCAGCTTTAGATATAGCAATGTACTCTGCTTCAATGGTTGAGAATGACACATACTTCTGATGTCTGGAGTTCCAATTGACTACAATGCCACTGAAGATAAAAAATAACCCGGATGTGCTCTTCCCATTGCCAATGTTACCACCAAGTTTTGTATTGACAAAGCCTTGTAAAGGCACATTATTTTTTATGAAAAAAAATGTAGTGCTCAAAGTACCTCTTAGGTATCTTAGTAGCTACTTTTATCGCTTCCCAATGCTTCATTCTTGGATTTTTTTTTTTTTTTAGTTCACAATCCCCCTACATGAGCTATTTCTTGTCCGATACACACCGAAGCATACATTAAATGACCGGTAGCTGACTCAAGGTACCTTGGCCATGTACTCCCACTCCTCATATGTTTAATGACTGCTCCATTAAGAGTTCGAAATGACTTCCCTAATGAGCCATTATGGGCTTTGCATCTGAACTCTCAATTTGTCCAACACTTTCTCATTATACTTTTCTTGAGACACTTTAAGAAATCCTTTGGATCTATCTTGCACAATCATTTGACAATTGCTACTTCAGTATGTTAATTTCCTCATGCTTGTTCCTACAATGACCATATTATCTACATATAATGGCAAATTACTATGCTGGTTATCAAATTTCTTGAAGTCATAATAGTGATCCATTTTAGATCTTGTCAACCTATTACCGCACATTAATGAGTCAAAACTCTTCTACCATTGTCTAGGAGTCTATTTCAAACCACATAAATTTTTCTTTAGCCTTGAGATACAGCTTTGTTTGCTAGGAACTTGAAACATTTTGGTTAAACCATCTTGATATCCTTCTTTAAGTCACCAATGAGGAATGCAATCTTCACATCTGAATTTTCTAGATATAAATTCTCAGTGGCAACAATACTCAACATAAGCCTAAATTTAGAAAACTTCACAACTGGGTTTTGTGTAGAAAACCTTTTACTACCAACCTCACCTTGTACCTCTTGTTGCCATCAGTTTTTCTTTGAACCTATTACCTAACCTTTTACCTCTTGTAGGCAACTCATCCTGTATTGCTAATCCCACTTAATAGAATCTTGAACCTGCATTGCTTCTGAAAAATATTCTGGTGAGCCAACATCAATTAAAAGCAAATAATTCAATGATTAAGAATGCCTCTACACAGGTTTAGATGTTCTATTGGATTTTTCTTGAAGTGGTTCAGACACAGGTGGTTTTCATTTTGATTCTCGATCAGCTTACAACAATAGTTTCAGGATTCCTAACCAGAATATTCTTAGAATCTCCCTCCAATACAATCTCTTTAGTCTCCTTTGTCTGTTTCCTCACACTAGATCCTACCATAGATTTGTCTTTGTACAACACACTTCCATTGACCCTAACATCATCAATTTTTGTTAGTTTCCTACTTCATTCATCTCAAAGCCGATTGCCAAATGGTCAGAACCATATTCAACGAATAAAAAAAAAAAAACATTTTCTAGCCTTTGCACCAAGTTTGTCTCCAGTTTCGAAATCCATGAGCAGATAGGAAACACAACACGAAACTTTCAGTTGTGAAATGAACTTGACGTGGCAGAATCCCATGCGAAATGCACAAGCAAACAAGAGTTAGCGATAAACTAATAGCAGCAAATAAAACTATGATGAATATCAAATCAAAAGATCCGCCAGGCCTAAGAAAAGTAGACTTTGTTGATACGGAGCTATAGAATGGAGCCAAAGCTGATGTCGTTTTCATGTCCTAATGTTGTGGTTGAGAACATTGCTTGCCTGTACTGGTTTCCGCTCATCTTCGATACGGCAACCGGCCTCAACAAGCTGCCAAGAACTGTCGTACTGTCACCCAATTAATGGGAATTGCGCATGTTTTAGTTTCACAAACATTTTTAATTGTTCACTAGAGCGATCTTCGGGGTATTCATGTGACAAAAGGCGATGATAAAACTTCGTGTCGATGATTCCAAGACCACCCAACCTCTTACCAAACAGAGCACTAGTAGCAAAAATTGAAATCGGTGAAAAGCATGCACGTAAATGAGCTTTGTTAGGAATTTTTCTGTATATGGGCAGCCAATAATAGCAAAATTAGCTTATGTTTGCTAGAGAAAGACTCACTATATATGAGACCTTTTATGATAGTCCATTACAGTTATGAGGATAATTGTCCGAAAAGTAGTAAATCTATTGTACAACGGTCAAGTCAGTCCTAAACTTTTCAAATTTGTCAATTTAGTCATAAATCTTTTGAGGATTTGTCAATATAGTCATTCTGGTTAATTTTGGTTGGAAATCACTAACATAACAGTTTAGTCAGTATTGACCGTCCTACATGGCCTATCTACGGTAGGCCATCATTAACGCGAATAATTTTTGCATATAGAGAGGGAGACTTAAAAAGGATCATGTTAGGTTTCATGAATTCACAAGCTTGATGCGCATTTGACCACTCAAATGCATAGTGGCATACCATGACAACTATATGTTCCCTTACCATCTCAGCAAACACATTGTTGGTACAGAGTAATTGCCTCTTTTACACATACTATGTACCTCAATTTCATTCAAATTGATTCCCCTCTAAAAGAATTACATAGACTCAGGTTACGGTATACTAACATGATCATAGCTACCGATTGTGCGGACTGCACAATGGGACTCACTTAGATCAATGGCTGTGATCATGATAATCTGCATAGATCGAGTCTGCACCCTCCCATGTTCATGCGCAGCAGCGAACATGCTTTGACTTACTATGAACCGTTGATATAAGCTCGTTAATTTTGGACCGATGATAGCAACAGGATCGCATCTTGACAGGGACAGACTTTTCAGGGATGCTCTTTTGCAGGCCATACACAAATGGACGGTTTTCCTGAAGAATTCCTAAGACATAAGTAGGCATGAAAGAGAGCTCTGTTCTGTGAACGGACGGACCGAATCATCCCCAGCATCATCACATGTTATTGTCTGATTCATTCCAAGGAAGAAAACCCAGCGGAAAAAAGAGTTTTCGATGGTTAGCAGATCGGGAAGGCAAATCACATCGTGTCTCTGGGCACCTCAGAGAATAGAATCAGCTAGCTTGAAGGAGAAAGAAGAAGCTGTTAACCAGTAATAAAGAATCTGAAACTCTTCGAACAGTCCGATGGGCTTGACGGTTAATCATGTTATTCGAGTGAACTATGCATCGAAACAAAACTTACTTGGTGGTGCTCAAACAGTCTGTACAGAAATTACAACACAGTAAGCTCGAGCACAACACAATACGTTACAGAATGATCTCTCGAGAGCCCATAGAATAGACTGGGGCAACATACTTTTTGCCATTCGAGACAACTTAGCTAGATGAGGAGGTGCAAAATGAGAAATATGAACAGACGAATGAAGAAGAAAATTCCTAACATTCAAGGTTTAAAGTGTAATGAACCAAACAAGAAATATAATCCAGCACCGAGAAAAGCACAGGATAAATAAATTCGTATTGTTTCTTCCTTTTCCAACCTTTGTCCCCCTTTTCCCTCTTCATCCTTAACAAAACCCAAATGTGATTCAACCGCAGGTATAACCAACCTGAACAAATGCCTCAGCTTCCAAAATATGCACACTAAGAAAACAAGAACTGAGTGAAATGAAGCCAAGAATATAGTAAAATGAAGAGTTCATGTCTACACCGAAAAGATTAGTTAGCCTCTCAGGTATTCTTCTTGCTTCCCGAACGCGAAAATTTCCGATCCAGCGATTGCAGCTGGTTCCGCAAGTTTTGGTTTTCCTCAAGCAGGCGGTCATACTCGAGAAGGAACCCTTCTGACTGTTTCCTCAGAGCAACCGAGTTGGCTTCTGCGGCATGCACATCCTTGGTCCTCGTCTCAAGATCCGATTCCAGCTGCTTGACTTTTTCTCTCAAGACCCTCGTTTCCTCCTCCAAGTTCTTGAGCTCCTCTAAGTTCCCGTTTTTCCCATCCTCAAAGGCTCGGGTCTGTTTCTTCACAGCCTCCATGCTCTTCCTTCGTAATCGGAGCTCTCTGATGTAGTGATGCAGTCTGTCTATCATCAAAGCAAGGAACAAGGTGGCTCCTGCAAAACAAACGCCCATTGAAACACGAGTTCTGCAGCGAAAGGCAAATGGGCAACACGAGAGACGAGTGATATGTAATGGCTCAGATGAATCAGTTTCATGACAAGCAACACCTGCAATGAGTTGCAGGGACAATATAGAAAGGGACAGTGTTGTAACTCAGAAGAAGCCTATATATGATTCAATCATGTTATGATTTAATCCACAATTACGATTGTATAGAACTAGTAGAGTGACATTAAGACACATAATATGAGGTACTCTAAAGGGCAATTCGAATTGTTAGCAAACGAATTTAATTCGAATCTACTGTTTTACACTAGCACAGACGCTGTCTGTCTCTGCTAATCCTCATCCTTGTATGGAGAAGATTACTACAAAATTCACAGATCAGACAGCTTCAAGGTTCATACTGTAAAACTAAAAAGGCATAATCAACTGATCACCAGGTACTACTAGCACAATATTATCGAATTCCTCTATAAATGATATGGAATTATTTTGATTATATGCTGCTAGAATTGTTCAAGGTTCCCACCATCATGTCTGAAAATTGAAACAGAGATGCTGCATCGGACATTGCAGCGAGGAATTCGATTGGGCAGAATTTGTAGTCCCACGAAAGAAATCCCATCCTTGCTAAAAGTGGTCAAATCAATATGATGCAGCCTAAGAATATTCCAAACAGAAGTATGTCTTCATAAACATTAACACAACCCGCAGATACAGACGCCAAGGACTGATGGAGATGCTAAGGCAATATAGTGTGATCAAAGGCCCACAACTTTTCCATCAATCCACTAGAACCTTCAAATCCAGTTCATTTAAACAGAATAAGGAATCGTATCGAAACAGGGCTTGTTTCCTCCAAGTCTAAGAACGCACAAACAAGATCATCCACCAATGCCAACGACAAAACCAAAGCAGAATCAAAACTAGACCCCTCTTTACTTGGCAATCAACCCTTTCCTTTCACTTTCTTCTCATTCCATTCGCCTTCACCAATGCCGCCAATTCAAATTCACCGAGGAATAACTAGTCTCATCAAGAGGACTACATCAAACCGCATCGAACCCAAATCCAACTATCCAAATTCTTTCAATCCGGACCATCAAATTGCGAACCATTCAGTGACCATCATCCAGAAACACACGCACCCACATGGAAAAAGATCGCATTTTCACCGATCAAACGAAGAAATCCCAAGAACCCATCACTCACCCATCAGAGTGCACTCCAGCAGGTGCTTGGCCATGAGGACCTGATCCGTCGGGTTGGCGGCCCCGCCGCCGTCCTCGGCCCCGCGCCTCCGGATCTTCACCATGCTGTACACGCCGGAGCCCAGCACGACGCAGACCGTGGCGGCCACCGTCGTGATCACCACCGGGCCGTGGCCGCGCTTGACCCGATCCAGACCCACTATGGCCAGCTTCCTCAGCGGCGTCTTGAACAGCAGCAGCAGTATCAGCGACCCTTCGGCGAGTATCGCCGCGAACAGCAGCTGGATCATCGCCGCCCCCGTCCCCTGTTTTCTAGAGAGAGAGAGAGAAAGAGAAATAGGGTGGTTGTGTTTCCAGATCAGGAGGAATGGAGGAGGAGGAGGAGGGTGGAGGAGAATGTGGAGATCGTGATGGAGGAAGGAGGAGAGGAGGTCAGAGGTGGGGCCCAACCGAGAGAGAGAGAGAGAGAGGCTAAAACAAGAACAGGGCCTGGAGAAAAAACAAGAAAAGCAAAAGCCAGCCGGGGGAAGAAGAGGAGGAGGAGCAGGAGATGAATCGAATAGGGGAGAGAGAGAGAGAGAGAGAGGGATGAGATCTGCAGAGAGTTGCAGAGACCGGAAGTAAGAAAGCCTGCCGTCTTCCACAAGATTTCTCTCTCTCTCTCTCTCTCTCTCTCTCTCTCTCTCTCTCATAGTTTCTCCAAGTTAGAATTATAGACTTCTTTTGCAAAAATTTGTTCTTCTAATTATGATTTATTGTCCATTTTCTTACCAGAGTTTTCTTGTCATCTCCATTTGATGCAAACCAAAATTTGGAAAAAATTAGCTTAATTCATTAGCCGTACCTTAATTCAAGAAAAATGATTACGTGACGCTTTTAATTTACTTGTGAGAATAACAATCTATTATGAATTATAAAGAACTAAATTACAAATAATTATGAATTACTATGTAACCTACTTTTTCAAGAACTTGTGACTCGTACCATACTATTATTCTCACAATATTCCAAAAACTATTATGTTAGTAAAATCCTTGAATCAGAAAACATATTATACAAATTAAAAGTTCAAGGATATCAGACCAAAGTGTAGGAATTATTTGTACTGTTATCCCTTCCAAAAATGGAGTTGTGCATAAATATATTGGGTTCCATTCCAATAAGTCATAATGATAAAAGAAACTTAATTGCTTTGTTATAATAGAAAACTACATGTAGCGGTTACAAAATGAGATTTCGGTGTGTGGATTAAGTCGTGGCACATGTTTGATTCTTCATATTGTCAATTAACAACTCTAGTATTGCTAAATTCTTTACCCAAAAAAAAAAAAAAAACTCTAGTATTGCTAAATTAATGAGGTTAACTTTTTTTTTTCCGTGATTAATGAACAGCGAGTTTAAAAACATAAAGACTTAGTAAGTAGAATTAGAGAGATTAACGTATGTGATTCCCAAATTTAAGGGCTATTTGTGATATTTGATCTTAAGGCATCATAAGTTTGGAAGGGCCTCCTTGTTTTACCCCAACTCTAAAGAAATTTTATGTGTATGTCTGGAGTCCATTTATGGTTGACAAAACTGCAAAAAGCTCTTTAGATTTTTATATGGAAATATGTAATGAAAGGATACTATTTGGTTGGTACCATGAATATTAGTTAGGTTGAAATTATCTTCCAAATAGCCTCATCCGAAATCTTTAACTAATGCAACTAAATTTGAAATCGTTCACGAGAAATATAACAAAGTCCTTACTCTTTTCTTGAAAGTTTGTAATTTAGCTAAAATTGACATATAGGTAATTTCAAGTTGTCACATGGGCAAGTTACATTAACGATGATGACAGAGAAAGCTTCATATTAGTTTGACAAAAAGTTCAAAAACTATCTTCAGTGTCCCACCCCTATATCAATTTGCATCCTTAATTTTAAAAACTACAATTTGCATTTATAAAAAAACACGAGAAATAAGAATACTAGGTACAATAAGAATATCTTAAATATTGATAACGATGTTAGAATCTCCATTAGAATATCAACACATTACTTTATAAATCATTTTTGTAAATCAATCTTAGTATATCGAATATTTTTCTAAAGAATTATTAACGAATTCATTGGTAAGTGAGAACTTCGTGTGCTCATGATTGCCTTCCCGCAGAAAGGGCATGAGCTTTGTGCTGAGTTAGCATTAAATATTTCCATTTTCAGTAAATCCTCAAAAAATTATAATATATTTCAGATCTATATCTAAAGACATGCGATGTTATTTATTATCATGTAATATATTTTTAGTTTAAAGTTTTAAAGCAAAAGCCTTAAAAGAACGATCCACCATTCACTGGGAGCTTTTTCTGACTTTACAATGACTAATTAATGGAATGTCCATGTGCCCAAGAAAATCTTAATTAAATTATAATTAAGAAAATAAAAAAGGAGAACGTGGGGGCATCATGGGAGGAATCAAATTGATATACTTTAAGACCGTGTTATCAGAGATATATTTTTTGTATCTTACCTTATATAATTAAACTTATGGTTCATTTGAAAATTCATTTTGTATCAGTGATATTCATCAAGAGAACAAGTTACAGTTTCAACAGTAGAGCTAACATTCTAAAATTGTCTATCTAAGTTCAAAACTTTTTATTTACATCTTTTCGTGTTGAAAGATTACTATGGGTGGATTGCAATTCAAATCAATCAAATAAAAAAGTGAAATTTTCCTTACAACACTTTCCTAATTACTATAAACTAGTGTTCACGCACTCATGAAGAGAACTAATTTATTTTTTAAAAGAGTTAAGTGATTATTTAATTAAGTGATAACAGTGGGTAATTATAAACACGTATAAATCGATAGGTTAATGAAGAGAATAATGGGTAGTTTTATTTTTCCATGCAAAATTAATTTTGGGAACCAAAAAGCTGCAAATGGAACTATTGCAAATAATAATTATATCTTTTTATTAGTTAATGTAGGGATAATTAGTAAAAGTTATTTCTTCATGCACAGCAGACTTATTTTGCACGCAATTACTCAATTTTAATTGATGAATTATATCTCTTCTTTCTATTTCATTTTGAATACTTATATGGCTGACACTATAGTGACATCGTGGGGACCATAAGAATCACCATTTAAAATATGGATGATTTTTTGCTGATTCTTTCTTTATTGTTAAATTTTTCTTATGGAAATAGAATATGCAGATTCATTCTTGTTTATTATTATTATTATTATTATGAAAGGACTCGTCTGTTCTGCTGCTCAAGTTGAGGTTAGGCTATCCACCAAAGTGCCTCCTCTTTCTTTATTTTCTTTTCCCATTTTTTCTTGGGATATTAAATAAACAAAAATATATGAAAAGACTCGATCCACTTTCAACGCTTTCTACCAAGCCAGGTCCATACTGCTTTTTGGAGTACATGTCAACATTTGTAGGAAAAGTATTTGGTTGACCTTTGCAGTTGAGGAATTCCCAAAAAATAAAAATAAATTACAAGTGAAGAATTCTAAATATTTTCAAACAATGGTCGTTAGTGTTGTGCCAAAAAAAAAAAAGATTTCAAAGACTTTGGTATGAACCTATAAATACAAGGATTAATATTCTAAAAAACTCCAAATTAGTACACGTGTAATAAATTTACCATAAACTATTTTTTTAATCATGAAAAACTCCAAACTGATATACCTGTGACAAATTTAATCCAATTAACCATAAATAACCCCAAACTGGTATACTTGGATATATTTACCCTAAACTAAGTTATTTGATCGCCAAAAATCCTAAACTAGTACATTTATGACAAATATACCATCCGTTAAATTGGATTAATATCATAGAAAATCACAAAAAATTGTCTAATGGTGACAAACAGAAAGTAGAATCTCAAACTGGTACACTAACTAACTGTCACGTG
The DNA here is from genome assembly GCA_016097605.1 of Eucalyptus guilfoylei. Taxonomy (NCBI): domain Eukaryota; kingdom Viridiplantae; phylum Streptophyta; class Magnoliopsida; order Myrtales; family Myrtaceae; genus Eucalyptus; species Eucalyptus guilfoylei. The sequence continues at coordinate 44,083,647 of CM027864.1, read as the reverse complement.
TCATTTAACTTAATAATTTGATAGTAAAATTTAATGAAAATTAATAGAGGGTAAATTTATCACAAGTATACCAGTTTGTGGTAAATTTGTCAAATGTGTACCAATTTAAGGTTTTTAGTTTGGGGTAAATTTGTCACATGTATATTAGTTTTGGATTTTTCAGGGTATTAACCCTAAATACAAATAGTAGTCACAACTTACGGGTAATTTATATAATTAATTATAAATCTATTGTGAGGATGTAAATTTTGTCCAAAACTTTCAGATTTTACCATTTTTTTTAACAAACCTTTATCAAAATTCCAATGTAATCATTTCCTTCAATTTTCGTTAGAAATCACTGATGTGACAGTTAAGTCGTCGCCGAGTGATCAAGTTATTATCGGACGTCTTACATGGCATACCACTATGTTAGTAACTTCTTATAAAAGTTGGCTGAAAGGAATATATTTAGAATTGGCAAAATTAGAAAGTTTATAACATAATTGGTATTGGTATAATAGATTTAAGATCAATTGAACAATTTCCCCCAATTTATTTTTTTGGCTAAAAGAAAATCTTTTGACATTTTTTTCTGGTTTTCTCTATTTGATAATAATGAAAAGCTATAAATAATGCCATATTTTCGATTTGTCGACATATTACTAATCCAATTGTGGGGATTGTCGAGCTTAGTCGATTTGATGGCCGATCTAAACAAAGTTATTTTAGTTCGTCGTGGTCATCAAACACACCCTTATATTATATCTATTTATAAATATATAAAATGTCATAACTCATTTGTTTTCTTTATTTTTCCCTCGCTTATATCTTTATTTTACATCTATTCATGAATTCCCGAGAACCATATTTACGTCATAACACGTTCTATCCTTTTTTCACCCTCGCTAATATCAAAACATCATAAACTCAATCATTTCAATCCCTATCTCTTCTTTTCAACCCCTCTTGGGCTATTTCCTAGAGCAAAAGGCACCATCTCATTCATGTCCGGCAGCAAAAACCTCTTCTCTACAAGGTTAATATAGCCTGCTTACTCTTAAAAGAATAGAGATTACCAACTTGATTATTGATCAATTCCTAGCTAATTCCCACCTACCCCATCTGCCTTTAGTGCTATCAGTAACTAGCTACCGACCCACCTCAAAACTCCCCAAGACTTGCCCTTTGTTTTCTACAAAAAAAATTATGCTGCTTGTAGAACGAAACCCTTTTGAGTTAAAAGAACTTTCTACGTAAGTGTGAAATCCATGTGATTCTGTCCAATCTAAGTAGGCAACACGAAATCTGACTTTCCTAGATGTTAGGTACACGTCCGGACCTATTACAATGCCTGTCTAATCGTGCCGTGTCGCATGTAGTTCCGTCCCATCGTGATGGGGCAATTGTTGAGATGGGAGGGGGGAATATGAGCGAATGGATCGGCTTACCTTCCTGCTACCTAAAGATGAATTCCAAACCTATACCCTTGTGTGCAATCAATAGGGTTGATTGGCTCTCAGTCCAGTCCTATTTCTTTGGTCTAATTCTAAGATAAAACTATGAATCGGATCGTACTATCAGTTCGATTCAATGGAACTGGTCACTAACTTTTTTCCACTACTTTTTTTCATTACTTTTTTTCTCACTACTTGGAACTGGATCGAGATAGTGTTTAGTTCATATTTTATTGATTTTTTTAAGAAATAAAAAATAAAAAAAATGTATATTTAGTCGGTTTGGTCTAGTTTCCCTTTGGAACTAGGAATCACATCGTCCAGACACCGATTCCATTTTTAAAAATCGGGAACTAGACCGACACTCCTGAGAACTAAACCAAATCAGTCAATCCATTCTAGTCTGATCTAGGTGGTTTTCAGTTTGAGCGGTCCATTTTATATAACCCTAGTAATCCGGCATTTGAATCGTTACTAATCTTTGGGTTTAGGTCAAACATGTGCAAGGTGGGGTCATGGTTCTTGTGATTTTATGCAAGAGCAAGAAGAGATCAGACCCTGGCCTAGACCCGGGCAAACTGCTTGAGAACGAGCCTTTGAATGGGCTAAAACCGGAGCCGTTGAACTTGACGGTTGAAGATGAACCCTAATATGCAATATTGAAAAAGTCCCTACGAACGCGTCAAGCTACGGAGCTGGCTGAGTCAAACCCCTGCGTTCCCCAGTCAACGTTTTTAGCAGCTTACGACCTCTTCTCCCTCGCTTTCACGTCCCTCGCTCCAGCTTATATAAGTGCAAACCGAGATGGGAACCTCCAACATCCATAACCAAACCCACTCCAGATTCTCAACCAAACCCTCTCGAAACCAACGACACAAGACCGATCGCCTCCATTGATGGCCGCTTTGCAAGCTTCCTCACTCTTGATCCCTTCTTCCTCTTCGGGTTGTCCTTCAAAGAGAAGGGTCTCCGCTTCGATCCATGTCCCGAAGCTCCCTAAACTCCGCCTCTCCGATGCGAGCTCGGCGATGACGCGGAAGCTGGTGGAGGAGTTCAGCAAAAGGAACGGTTACACCATCACGGAGCCCTTGCAAATGGAGGTCGTGGAGAAAGTTAGTCCTTCTGAGCCGCGCCGTTCGCCTAGCCGATCGCCTACTTCTTCTATCGAAACAACCACGAAGCTCTATGCGATCCTGGAGGCTGTTGAAGATAGAGTGGAGATGCACGATAACATCGGCAAGCAGCGGGACAACTGGAACAAGCTCCTATTGAACTCGGTCAACATGATGACCCTCACTGCCACCACCACGGCGGCCATGGCTGCGGCTGTGCCGGCTCCGTCACTGAGAGCGTGCTCTGCTCTCTTATTTACTGCCGCCACCGGGATGTCGCTTGTGATGAGCAAAATCCAGCCCTCGCAGCTGGCTGAAGAGCAACGCAATGCCTCGAGGTTGTTCAAGCAGCTTCAGAGCGAGATAAAGTCGATGCTCGTGCAGCAATCTCCGACTGAGTCAGACGTTAAGGAGACGATGGAGAAGGTGCTGGCGCTTGATAGAGCTTTTCCGCTGGCTCTGCTTGGAAAGATGATCGAGAAGTTCCCTGCGAAATTTGAGCCTGCTGTGTGGTGGCCAATGGTTTCCGGCAACCGCCGCCAATCCCAAGGGCACAAAACCTTCACGAACACTGAGCGAAACGGATGGAGCGAGGAGCTGGAAGTGGAGATGAGAGCAATCGTCCAAGTCCTCAAGAGCAAAGACAAGAAAGACTACTTGAGGCTCGGAAATTTAGCTCTAAAATTGAATAAGATGTTGGCGGTTTTGGGTCCTCTACTCACTGGCATCGCTGCAGCTTGCTCAGCCTTCGGCGGCTCAACAGCCACAACAGTGGCAGCCATTGCCGGTGCAATGGCGGCTATTGTCAATGGCTTCGAGCATGGAGGACAAGTCGGCATGGTCGTTGAGATGTACAGAAACAACGCGGGGTTCTTCAAGCTCATGGAAGAGACAATCGAAGCGACGCTCGAGGAGAGAGACTATGACAAGCGAGAGAACGCAGAGATGTTCGAGATGAAGGTGGCGATGAAGCTGGGGCGGAGCTTGTCGCAGCTTCGAGACCTGGCAAGAAAATCAATGGCTTCTTGTCTACAAGGGACTGAGGTGGACGAGTTCGGAAGCAAGCTTTTCTGAAACTCTCTTTTGAGCAAGATTAGTGGAGTACATAATGTAACATGTACAAGTTAGGCTCATTAACATGATTGTTTCATTCCTTGATTCTTGTAACAAAGAAAAGGAGCTTAAATTGTTCATTTTGGTTTAACTTCGATTTTTGACTAAATTGAAAATTATTCACTCAAATTCCACGTGGATTCATCTTTGGAGGCACGTTAATTTTGGTACTAGAACATATGCGACTATTATTTTATTATAAAAAGAAGATGGTTTTTTCCGTGCCTTTAAAACTTTTTGAAAGAGTTGATAAGCATTAGATGACCGTTGTTAAGATGCTCCTTTTTGCCTACCATTGATGCATCGCCTGTATACTAGCGAGAGAAACTTTTCATAACTTCTATACAAATTGTCTCGAGAAAGGAATCCCCGGATCTCGGCCAGCCATAATTTCTGATAACTTTGAATAACTTCCATACAAAATCTCTCAAGAAAGGAATTCTCGGATCTTTAATTGGCCATAATTTCACAGTAACTTTTCGTAACCTCTACATAAAATGTCGCAACATACAAAAATCTAACGACTCTACGATCAAACGGGTGAGATCAGCCCTCTTGTCATCCTAAGGTCATCAAGAGATCGAGAATCCGTTCCTCAAATATCCTTCAAAATTCCTCCCGCGTGGTGAGAGGTATACTTCCCTATGGTCAAAGAATCATGCTAAATGTGAACTTCAAGAAAACAACGAAGCAGTGCGCCGTTGAATCTTATGGGAATGGGAGAGACAGGATGCAAAATGGCCTGGAAAACGACGACGCTCCAGTCAGAAATGACATGCTATGTCATTTAATTTTAGCCTTAAACCTCGAATAATTCGAGATCACTTGATGATGAACACGTGAGGGGCAACACACGTGCGCGTACACGTGCATGTTTATATATATATAGATCTTTCTGGCTGTTCATATATTTAAGATTAATTATTTTTAGGTAACTTTGTTATGTAGCGCGGCCCCTTACCCACAAAGACTGCGTACTTATTTTATGACCAAATTTTCTGCAAATTCGTCCTTGTTCCACTGTATGTTCAGACTGACTAAGGGAGATCGTCTTAATTATTACGAGGGTAATTACTACGATGTCAATTTATATAGTAGGGAAGGTGTCGCAATTTAATAAAATATGAGCTCATCTATGTAACGTATGTAATAGTTCGAGGGGGCAAAAGGTTACTAGGAGCATATATAATCTAGTGGATTGCTTGAGCTCGAGCTTGAACGGAGTAGTAGCACAAGCATTAAGGAACACACATGCCTTGAGGGCAAACTGATTCTAAGCAATCTACATCATTAATGAGATTTATATGTTCATTATATACATTTGGCCTTTCTCTACTTATTAGCTTAATATTTAGATTGGATATTCTAGCATGTAAAAATGTCGTGTTATAGTATCAAAAGCCGTTTATCTAGGGGTACGCACGTGGTCTCCCTCCACTCCGCGTGCCACCTTAAACCCTGTAATCAAGAACTAAGGTATGCTGAAAGTGCTGTTCTAAGGGAGGGGGGGGACAACAAAGCAAAAAAGTCAACGCCCAAAAACAAAGGGCAAAGAGATGCCAATGAGGTCAACACCATCAGAAAATTCAAAGCCGCTTTCGGCAGAAGACATTCAAGAATTCAACCACTGGATTGCGTCCACATCGTGGAAAAAAAAAAGTGTACCATATCAAGCTAGCTTAAAGCATATATCGATTTCAATTATCAAAAGGGAAACGAGAATTTCGATACTTCGATCATTTTCCTTTCTCTGCCACACAAATTATATGTGCCAAGAATTAAAGAATGAAAGTGTTCATGTTTGACACTTGTATTATATGTGCACTGAATATCTTTGTACGAAGGAGTTCAGAAAAGCTTGCTTCCAAATTCATCCACCTCAGTCCCTTCTTTACAAGAAGCCATTGATTTTCTTGCCAAGTCTCGGAGCTCCGACAAGCTCCGCCCCAGCTTCATCGCCACCTTCATCTCGAACATCTCTCCGTTCTCTCTCTTGCTATAGTCTCTCTCTTCGAGCGTTGCTTCGATCGTCTCTCCCATGAGCTCGAAGAACCCTGCGCAGTTTCTGTACATCTCCACGACCATACCAACTTGACCTCCGTGCTCAAAGCTGTTGACAATCGCCGCCATCGCACCGGCAATGGCTGCCAAAGTTGTGGCCGTCGAGCCACCATAGGTCGAGGTGGCTGCGGTGATCCCGGTGAGTAGGGGACCCAAGACCGCCAACATCTTATTTAGTTTTAGCGCCAGATTTCCGAGCCTCAAGTAGTCTTTCTTGTCTTTGCTCTTGAGGACTTGGACGATTACTCTCATCTCCAATTCCAGCTCCTCGCTCCATCCGTTTGGCTCGGTATTTGCAAAAGTTTTCTGCCCTTGGGATTGGCGGCTGTTGTTAAAAACCCCAGGCCACCATGCGGCGGGCTCAAATTTCACAGGGAACTTCTCGAGCATCGCTCCGAGCAGAGGCAGTGGATAAGCCCCATCAAGGGCCAGCACCTTCTCCATCATCTCCTTCACGTCTGGTTCAGTCAGAGATTGGAGTGCAAGCATTGACTTGATCTCGCTCCGGAGCTGCTTGAACAACCTCGAGGCATTGCGTTGCTCTTCAGCCAGCCGTGAGGGCTGGATTTTGCTCATGACGAAGGACATGCCGGTGGCTGCTGTAAACAAGAGAGCGGAGCATAATCTCAGCGATGGAGCTGGTCCAGCCGTAGCCATTGCTGCCGTGGCGGCGGCAGTGAGAGTCATCATGTTGACCGAGTTCAACAGGAGCTTATTCCAGTTGTCTCGCTGCTCGCCGATGTTTTTGTGCATCTCCACTCTATCTTCGACAACCTCCAAGATCACATAGAATTTCTTCATCGTTTCGATAGAACAAGTAGGCGATAGGCGCAGCTCCAAAACCCTATCTTTCTGGGTGACGTGTTGGGGTTTCATGAATTATGTATAGGTAAAATTAACAAAACACAGCGGAAATAAAGATGATATATTTTTAAACATGATTCTCCGAAGGCGTTATTCGTGTGTTTTAATCAAAAATCTGAATATAGAAGGGAGTTAAACGAATTACCTCTCAAAGCGCGCTTTAAACGAATTGGTTCCGATGTTCTTTAATTCGAGCCCCACAAACGTCAGACCTCTTGTTCAGAAACACCACAAATGGACGTTGAATGGAAGAGAGAACTTTTGGATAATCATCACTATGATCGTGTTAGTAATCTCATGGAGACAATCCTCCGTATCCTTGATGTTTTTAGCCACGGCCCGAAGAAGAGAGAATCCATTTTCTTTCTCACGTACCAACACGTAAACACACGTTTCTCTCTTTTAGCAACCATTGCTCATGCACTCCGTTATGCAGCATTTAAAAAAAAAAAAAAAAAAAAAAAAAAAATTCTCGAATCAGCAACGATTGCTTATCGTTCATGCACGAAGCTTTACTATTTCTTTTATATATATAATTATCATTTATTAAACACGCCCATGGTCAGCAACAATGTGCTCATTGATTAATCAATTAAATAAATGAATAAAAAAATAATAATGAAAATGACATAATCTTTAGGTGTGCATTTGAAATACATTAACATATATTCACTTTGGACATGCGTGTGCATCATATGTAAGTAGGCTTGTGACTATAATATAAATTAAATTAAATCTCATTTAATTTAATTTCAAGTCGACTCAATTCGATTGCAGCAATTGCAAATACATTTGCAACATTATTTCTCTCTTATTCCACGTTATCATAATCGTTTATGGTGTGTGACATCCCTAGGTTCATCACTAAGTTGGTAGTAAGACTTGTACTAACATATTAGTACTCTCAAAAGAATTAATTATCCCGATTAATCTTTATGATTGATATCTAGCAATATGTCATGGCTATAAAGATAGTGTGAATGTTTTAAGAACATAATGAACCTGTCAGCTTTGGTTACAATGTAATTCAATTCTTCTGTCTCACTATATCCGGATCGAACAAAAATCAAGGAATATTTGTCAAGTCACCAATTTGATCATATGCACAAATCTAATTGACATGCATTTTATTTAAGACATAAACAATTTATTCTCGATTACAACCCTGGCCGAGAATTTTAATGCATTGTCATAATTAGATTGCATAGGACATCATTATTATACATTGCATGTACAATGAGACAGATTCCAAATTGCGTACACCTGCAACTTCGTATATGAACAAACTATGACCATTAGGTATAAAGATGGATTAAGGACCCGGCATTACGTGCATCTGTGAACCATAGTTGTTCAACACACAAGTTAACACCGTGCCTCAAGTCTAAGGATTATTTACACAAGACCAAAGCATGAATAATTAGACATTGATCACGCTATCCTTCAGCCATCCTTATACAGTACAATGCCTTAGATATCTCATATCTAGAGGTTCGACCATTCTCATCAAAGTATTCATTTAAGTGCAAAATGATCGACCTAGCATCTTTTATAGATTCATACTTCTTCTGTAATTCATTATTCATCGAAGTAAGCATATATGACCTAACGTTTAAGTCATCGTCACGCCACTTATCATAAGTGACACGCTCCTCTTGGGTCCCACCCTCAGGAAATGAATTTGGCATCTTTTCATCAAGCACATACCCAATTTTTTCTGAATTGAGAACAATTCTCAAATTCCTCACCTAGTTAGTGAAATTGTGTCCAATCAAACAATTTTTGTCAAGTATAGAAGCGAGTAGGTTTGTAATCACCATTTTCAGAATAATAATACATCTGTTGCAGAAAATAAATTTTTAGCCGTTGTATCTTTCAAAATAACTATTTCATTTTGGTCTTTAAATAAAATAGATCTTCCCACTAAATTTATATTCAAATCCCATACTCCTTAAAATGAGAAGCGGTAATCTTTGTTGGGTAAAGATTACTAGTGGGGATTGGAGTCCCACTAGCCCAAAGCCCACCTCACATAACAGTTATTGGTGTTTTATGAACTTAGTGAGTGAATTAACTTGTTTAATGCATCATATGCGAGTCAATCATAACTTCAGCCTCTAGACCATGAAAGCATCACCTAACAGTTATTGGCATCATGTTCATAGTTAAGTCTAGCCCATTGTCTCATGCAAGTATTGAAAGTACAACCGATTCCCTCACCTGACAATTATTAGAAATTATTTGGCTCCAACCTCAAAACATCACATGCATAATGGAATGGCCCAATATTATGAATGATAATTAACCCCTATGTATCCATAGTTGTTAATCAACCACTATAAAATTAGATCAAACCATGACGATGGAAAGCCACGAATCCGAAACCCGTTTCGACTTAATATTATTAATAATGAGATTTGGGTCGTTATTAACAGTCTCACTTTGCACATTAACTGGTTTAACATGCATGATAACATAAACACAATATATAAATATATATCACATGAACATCTATCCTACATAGTAATCATGGAATTATGGTTCAATAGGTCTCGAGCCAAAGAGACCCATTTAGCTATTTTAATGTTTTAATAATAAAGACTTGCCCTTTATTTCTTCTTGAATCTTTGAACTCTTCAATGATCGGACCCATAGAGCTCTCCGACTTAAAGGCTCCTCCAATGGCTCCTCCTCTCTCGTAGCATTTACATCAACAATTGATATACTAAACTATGCTAAAATTACATTTCATGAAAATAAATTTAAAAGGAAGGACGCAACCTCCATTTAATAATTACAACCCCAAAAAAGAATACCTGTAATCATCATACATTCATCATACAACAATCATAATGATTAGGGATTTTTCCATGATTACCACCCTTCCTTGCGAGCCGTAAATTCAAAATTTAAAGCTCCAGAAGGTAAAAATAAAATTCTGCATTTAATTAAATTTAAAGCCGAACAACACAAACCACGTCAAAAAATCAAAATCGATAAAATAAATTTCACGAGCGTGATTCTGAACGGAAGTTGCGTTGTCATCTTTAAATTCACAATCGCAAATCATTTGCAGAATATAAACACAAAATATAACAAGTTACAGATTTTTGATTCAAAATTGATTTAGTTCCAATTTTTGCTTAGTTGATTAAATTTATCACATAAATTAATCAACTTCTATAGGCCACATAAGAATAAGAGATTCTCTTAACAAAAATAAATTGGCCATTAGAACGCAAAAATATTTTTGAACTAAAAATCAATTAAACGCATGAAAAAACGCCTAAGGTTGGCTCGATACCACTTTGTTGGGGTTTCATGAATCATGTATAGGTAAAATTAACAAAACACAACGGAAACAAAGATGATATATTTCTATACATGATTCTCTGAAGGCGTTGTTCGTGTGTTTTAATCAAAAATCTGAATATAAAAGGGAGTTGAACGAATTAACTCTCAAAGCCCACTTTAAACGAATTGGTTCGGATGTTCTTTAGTTCGAGCCCCACAAACGTCGACCTCTAATTCAGACACACCACCAATGGACGTCAAATGGAAAAGAGAACTTTCGGATAATCACCATTGTGATCATGCTAGCAATCTCATGGAGACAATCCTCTGTATCCTTGATGTTTTTAGCCACGGCCCAAACGAGAAAGAATCTCTTTTCTTTCTCGCACCAACACGCAAAACACACACGTTTCTCTCTTTTAGCAACTGTTGCTCATGCCCTCCATTATGCAACATTTAAAAAAAAAAAAAAAAAAAAACTTCTCGAATCAGCAACCGTTGCTGACCATGCTTCGTGCATGAACGGTCAGCAATTGCTGACCATCATGCATGAAGCTTTACTATTTTTTTAAATATATAATTATCATTTATTAAACAAGCCCATGGTCAGCAACAATTGCTAACCATGTGCTCATTGATTAATCAAATAAATAAATAAATAAATGACATAATCTTTATGTGTGCATTTGGAATACATTAACATATATTCACTTTGGGCATGCGTGTGCATCATATGTAAGTAGGCTTGTGACTATAATACAAATTAAATTAAATCTCATTTAATTTAATTCAAGTCAACTCAATTTGATTGCAGTAATTGCAAATACATTTGCAACATTATTTCTCACTTGTTCCACGTTATCCTAATTGTTTATGGTATGTGACATCCTTAGATTCATCACTAAGTTGGTAGTGAGACTTGTACTAACACATTAGTACTCCCAAAAAGAATTAATTGTCCCGATTAATCTTTGGGTCTTACAAGCTATGATTGGCATCTAACAATATGTCATGGCTACAAAGATAGTGTGAATGTTTTAAGAACATAATGAACTTGTCAGCTTTGGCTACAGTATAATTCAATCATTCTGTCTTACTATGTCCCGATCGAACAAAAGCCATGGAATATTTGTCAAGTCACCAATTCGATCATATGCACAAATCTAATTGACATATATTTTATTCAAGACATAAACAATTTATTCTCGATTACAACTCCGGCCGAGGATTTCAATGCATTATCATAATTAGATTGCATAGGACATCATTATTATACCTTGCATGTAACAAGGAGACAGATTCCATATTGCATACACCTGCAACTTCGTATACGAACAAACTATGACCATCAGGTATAAAGACGAATCAAGGACTCGGCATTACGTGCACATGTGAACCATAGTTGTTCAACACACAAGTTAACACTGTGCCTCAGGTCTAAGGATTATTTAAACAAAACCAAAATATGAACAATTGGGCATTGACCACACTAAAAGCTTCCGTATCGCTAATCGTTCCATATGCATCACATTCAGTGAACTTATCTAATACAAACACTTATGTTCTAACTTAGGCATCACAATACCCAATGACTTGGGACTCATCATTTCCTTAAGTATCCAATACTTAATGGTGAAGTTAAGAATACACCAGTCTCAACAGGATTATTAATATCCACTCAATAATCCATCGATTGGGAACGATTTAAAGATTTAGTCTAACTATGAACCCGTCACATATATTCTTAACGTCTCAAAAATAGGTCTAATTGCAATTGATCTTATGAAATCATTCGTAAAAATAAAATGATTGGACAAATGAATGAATACGTCACTGCCATTAATTAAATAAGGGATAAGTGTTCTAGAAATCCTAAAACTTATCACGAAAATATATTTCAGTTATAAAACTTGCAAAAAGTGCATTTAAGTCCTAAAACTTGTCAAATTGTTTCAAACGAGTCCTAAAATCGACGCCGTTAGCTTTTTCTGTTAAAAATGCTAACGTGGCATTTTAAATAATTTTTTAATTTCCACGTGTATTTTTTTAATTATTTTTTATTCATTTTTAAAAAAAATAAATTTTGAACTTTTTTTTAGTTTTTAGTGAAAATAAGATAAAATGAATAAATCTAAATTTTTTAATTTTTAAATCTAATTTTAAAAAAAATGAATAAAAATAATTAAAAAATCCACGCGGGAAATAAAAAATTATTTAAAATGCCACGTCAGCATTTTTAATGGAAAATGCTAACGGCGTCGATTTTAGGACTCGTTTGAAACAATTTGATAAGTTTTAGGACTTAAATACACTTTTTGCAAGTTTTAGGACTGAAATGCATTTTCGTGACAAGTTTTAGGACTTCTGGAACACTTATCCTATTAAATAATAATAATGATAGTACAACCGAAATCCCTAATATGCAACTATTACATGGTAGCTTTAGGGCATACATCCAACATGATGTCCATTAGTAGTGGCTCCGTGAAGGTGTAACCATACCTAGTGCTCAATTCTTCGACTAGCTTCTTCGTGATCGTAGCACTTGGATCATTTATGAGGCTGAGCTTCAAGGGCTTTGTGAGTTGGATCAAAGCAATGATTGTTCGCTTCGAAGAACAACCCAAAGAGGAGGAGGAAGAAGAAGAAACTAAGAGAGTGGAAGCTTATAATGCGGTCATTAATTTTTTGTGTTTTTCAAGTGTTTAAATGCGATGGTTTTGAGAGGATTGCTTGAGGATTGGAATGGCTTTGGTTTTGGAGGTTGGAGGTTCTTTCGGGTACAGATTTATTCATGCGAAGTCCGCGTGCGTGATCTAAAATGAAGAGGCCTTTTGTAATTTGTCTTTTTTTCAAGAGAGGCATGTTTTGTTACAAATCAAGAAGTCCTCGCCAAGCGTGACGAAACGTCTAGTTCACCCAAAACCAAGTCAAAGTCTTCGCCAAGCGTGAGCAAAAAGGCATGCTCTAGAGCATCAAAACGTTCGAGACGATCAAGTCAGGAAATTGAACTCCCAGCTTGTGAATGAAGAGTGGTTGATACCTTGTTGTGACCTCCTGTGAGCCCTCAGGGTGCATGGAGACTAATGGCTAGCTAAGTCTAGGCTTAGTGCAGGCTCTCCCAAATTCACCAATTCACGACTTGTGGTCTAAATTATTAACCTGCAAGTTAATTTCAATTAGGATTCACCACTTATTGATTTGTGGTGGGTTAATTAGAAACCCAAGTAAAATACTAAGAGAAATATTTTACTCCTGCATAACCAAAAAAATTAGAATCGGGGATTTGATCACACCAACTAATGCTCTTTCGGTACCCGATTTTGTTTAAACTTCTAATAAAGCATTTATATAGCATTTTATACCAATCGCAAGTCCTAGGATTCAATTCCTAACTAGGCTAAGGATATAGCAATCCATGCATCATAAGAGTGCAATTGGAATAAAGAAAATGCAAATAACAATTTGACATTTGCTTCCAAGAACTTAAGCACAATTTTTTAAAAAGGAAATCCAAGAAATAAATTAGTATTTTTTAAAAATTTTCTATTTATCCAAAAATGTAGTAAAATAAGGGAAAATAAAACTTAGTTGATGCAAATAATATTAATGCCTATGTGATGTGAAAATCCTTTTTGTTATGGCCAAATTGATCCCTAATTTTTCATGCAATTTAATCCTAAATATTTAGTCAAAATGTAAGTGTCAAAATATCCTAAGAAAGATTAACGTTTAGAGGTTGTTGGAAAGATTGGTTGAGTTAGGTTATTCTTTTACTCATCCGGCGCCGGACCCCTTGTAGATCGATGAAAAGTTTTCGTCTCTTTGCTTGCACATTTCTGTTCGACCCAAACCATCTAGAAGACTTCGTTCCATAAATCAAGTTCACGTTCGTTTTCTCTTAAAGCTCGCAGGCCAATGGCTTTTCTTGCGCATTCGTCTTGGCCATTAGAAAACCCCAGTAAATCAGGACAGATAAACGCAAATAGTTGCTCAACCATAACGGTCTACTGCTTCTCGATGGTTACTACAGGTTAACATTAGCTTCAACAAAGTATTATGGTGTTATTATCGATGTTGAACAAAGTAAAAGAGAGGCTTTTGCAGGAAAATGCTAAAGGGAAAAGGAGAAAGATGAGGAGAGAGAGAGAGAGAGAGAGAGAGAGAGAGAGAGAGAGAGAGAGAGGTGGTCGGCCGCGCTGCAAAGGTAAAAAGGGTTGGCGCTTCGGCTTAACCTCAAACTTACGTCACTCAGACTAAGGAAAAGTCACAGGGATCGCGGTTTGTGAGAGATTCACACTTGAAAAAAGGAACCAAAGAAGGAGCCAGTTCATCCCTGCTTTTGGAGATCGAGATTCCTGCAATCTTTTTTCCCCTGAACATGTGAAGCACGGATCTTTGGTTCGATAATCGAGCATCGAGAAATGGCCCCCAAAAGAAAATCAAAGATTAAGATTCTCCATTATGCATCTAAAGTGGTAAAAAAAATCCTATCAGAAATCACCACCGCCTACGGTGGCCCAGTTGGATAAGGCTCCCCAATGAAGTTAACGACAATGGAGGGGGTCGAATCCCGCTAGCCGCACGGGATCTTAAGCGCGACATCGGGGTGGTGGGTCCTCCACTAGCGTCGCTCCAGGGTTTACCTGCCGGCTACCGGCTGTACGGGATTCCCTGAGCATCAAAAAAAAAAAATCCTATCAAAAATCCCTATAACAAAAACATAACTTATATAGTCAACTTGTTCTAACGTATTTTTTTTTTTTTTGGTAAAAGGTAAGAATATTGTTCTAACGTATTTCATACTTAGCATAAAGGGAAAAAAAAAACTCCAAAAGACATTCATAAAAACATAGGAAAGCACCAAATCAGTCCAAATTTATTGCACGAATACCAATGCAATCCTAAAATTTTCATTTTTCTAACGTATTTCCATATATAGCTGAAAGGGAAAAGACTTCAAAAGACATACTGTCGACACTCAAAATTGATTCGGTAGTCACGTGCTTGTCACGGGTGTAAAAGTAACGTCTCGGTTATAGGTTGCAGTCACATGCACAACATGTGAGTAGTATTTGATACATGCTTAACTATCGATAGACATATGGGCAAACACCTGGTGGTCGATGACAAGATATGGAAATACCACAT
The DNA here is from genome assembly GCA_016097605.1 of Eucalyptus guilfoylei. Lineage (NCBI taxonomy): Eukaryota > Viridiplantae > Streptophyta > Magnoliopsida > Myrtales > Myrtaceae > Eucalyptus > Eucalyptus guilfoylei. Next base: position 44,068,616 of record CM027864.1, on the reverse strand, counting down.
GTCTAGTTATTGAGATATGATGACGGATGGTTGGTAGCCGCTTGCATGGACCTTGGTGGAAAACTTTCCAATAAAAGACCCTTTAAATATTACTCAAGGCGCTAGGGTAGTAAGTACCAAAGGCACATGTTGTGAAAGAGTAGTTGCTATTTGAGGACCCAATTAGAATAGCCATCAATAATTGTACAAATCCCATAACATGATTTAGACAGTTATATGAGGTATGGGCTGAGTGATTTATAGGAAAAAAAGAATGCGGACAAAGCCAAGGATAGTTTCGGGGAAAACACAACCGTCGAACGGTTATCACGTTTCCATTATAAATACCACCAATCATTCAGAAAGAGAGCCCCCGACAAATCTATCATAATGTAATCTCTTAATTATATTTACTTTCATGCACTACACTTTATTTTTCCTTAGCTGTAGATTTTCGATTCATGTTGTCGATTAAATTTTGACGCGTATCTTTATAATAATTCATTGTCGTCGATTAAATTCCAAATGTGTCTCTATCCTGGGTGTTGTGTTGCTGATTAAATTCTAGCATTACATATTTGCACATTCTCAAGCCTTGTCGTCAATTCAATTCTGGCACAGTTCGTGTTTGTGTGTTGCTATAAAAGTGGCTGTACTTTCAAAATTTGTGGTCGATTGAATTCTGGCATGGTTTGGATATTTTCTATTTGGAATCATCACAAAACCTGTCTGCTCTCATTAAAAGCCGAAGAACGACTTTTGGTGAATGATATTTCGTCGTCGATTAAATTATGGCGAAACACATCCATAATTATAGACAAAAGCACTCTAGGTGAAATAGTTTCCGATCCAAGTCCGAATCAACTAGTTACATTTCGTCCGGTGTCGAGCAAGTCGTTTGTTGGCCACAATTGGGACGGACCCGTCAATAAACCTGTCTTTATCCTTTGTGATTAGTGCTTGCCGAAGCTCTTGGGACTAAACGGAGTAGTTCTCCGGTCTTGAGAGTTGTTGTGAAATTAACCAGAGCTCGGGACCATTTGCAGAAATCGTGCACAAGGCGTCTCCTGGCTCTAGCTGGCCGTTGGAGGTGCAAGCAAGAGGAAAAATATTTGGTCCAAATCTCGAGTGAGGAAAACCCATCGGACCAGAACCATTCGAGTTCGAGTAGGGCCAATCGGACTTGGATCCTAGGTTGTGCTCAAATTCTAGGTTGTGCCCTGTCACACCCCGAACCTCGAGCACGCCAACATCCCGCCATGGTCATTCAAATGCGACATTCTCAGGTTAAGTCGCTGACCCAATCAGTTCTTTAATGCACATGCGGAAGCATATTATAAAACCCTTGACAATAAAATATGGAATAGAAAAGCAGAAAGCAATTTCACAATAATACACTTTTATAAATCAATGGAGTTACAAACGAAGGCCTACAGCCAAAAATCTACAAAAAACCGGCTCTTAAAAATAAACTGTCCTACGACCTACAAGTCGGACACGTTCTCAAATCTTCCTGACTTCACCTCTGCAATTCCTCAAGGCCAACCAAAGCGATCTGGCCTCTCCGTCCACTAGGAACCTGAAATTGTAAGCCCACAACCGGGGTGAGACATTGTCTCAGCAAGTTCAACCCCCTAAACCCCTAATAGAAAGAAAATACGCCCAATGATGGCCTAGCCACACCACATAGAGGACTTACCTCACCTCAGTTCCTTCCTACAGGTTAGCACAGTTCATATCACAACCATAGTCATATAGCAATTTCACACATCAATTAGAACGTCTCCGTTAATCACAATATTGCTCACACAAGCATAACCTACCGACACACATCGGTCTATCAATTCAATTAAAGGGGGGGTCCTGATTATAGGGCCAAATTATTATGACACGTCCTATTCCATGCCACACAATTTTGTCCCATAATCTGGCGCATCAATAACACTCAGCATGCGTTCCAATTGTCATTCACTACCACACAAGAGCATAACTTACTCGCAGTTCGGCTATCTACTGACATTAATGCCAGGCATCGCCTCCACACCTTGGAGCGCGGCTTCGTCACTACGTCGACGCCATTCCCAAAGGAGCATAGGTCCAGTTGGCCTAGCCTCTACTGCGACCCGAGCCTCGTCACTATGTTGATGGCGTTTCTAAAGGAATATAGGTCTAGTTGGCCTAGCCACTACTACAACCGAGTCTTTCAACCAGCACACGGCAATTCAATACCGACCTCCGGACACTTTGCATTTCACTCAAACGCTCCCATTGCAATAGTAATTCTTAAAAATCCAATTTCGGTGCCAAACCCAACACTCGGGATTTTTCTGAATAAATCCATATTTTTCACAATCAACATTAAATTTGCAAAATCCAACCATCAAATCAATAATCTAAATGCACAGCATCGATCAGCACGGAATTATGAAAAATTAAGGTCCAAAATAATTTTTCGATTTTTTAATAATAATATTTTAATAATTTTCGTAATATAATATATTATTAAATAATCCAATAATTTCGAAACATTTATTTAAATCAGAAATAAATTCTTGTAAGTCACATCAAGGCTTATATTAAAATAAACCTACTTAGCTTTAAACTAAACACACTTTAACTTAATTAAACACCTTAATCTAATCCACAACTAAATAAACTAATCTAACCATATAAACTTACTTAACTTAAATTAAGAACACCTTAAGCATCATTAACCCTCTAATCAATGTTTAGTGAGCTAAACTCACCGGAATCGCTTTCCGACGAGTCCCCGACGAATAGGATGGTGAGGTCGTCGACAAATCTCCACGGAGCGACACCAAAGGAGGATCGGAAGGCGCCTAAAACGGGCCTTGAAGATCCAACTAGGGTTAAAACTTCCAGCTACCATCCAAGCTCAGTCGAAGGGTGCACGGCGGCCGGTTGTGCGCGGGACCGGTGGAGACGGGCGGTGGCAGCTCGAGCGGCGACGAATGGTGGCGATGGAGACTCCGGCGACGGCTGGTAGTGGCTGAGACGGTCGGACGATGGCTGGGACGCGCGGATGATAGCTGGAGGCGGCACGACGGCGGAATGGCGAGCGAGCGAGCGAGGTGCGCGGGCGACGCGCACGGGCGACGACGGCAACGAGCCTCTCCGGCAAAGCTGGCAGCGTCGAGCGGCGAAGGGGGCGGTCGGGCGGCCTGGTTCTGTCGGACTCTCTCTCTCTCCTCTAAATCCAAGAAGCAAAAGGTTGAAGATGAAGTGTGAAGTAATGGGCCCTTTTTGAGATCAAATCCCCACCATCCACTTGTCAATTTCTTATTCACTTTGGCCCAACCACCATGACATAAGGTGATGTCATGCTCCACTAATTCAAATTCTCCACAACATCTTCCAATGGGTCAAACTTCTTTTTCCGCCGTGGCATGAAATCTTGTACATCAATTTCTTCAATTCCATTCAATTCTCTTCTAATTGAGTCAAATTAAAGTTCATAAATTAATCCAATGTTCCTAATAAGATTTGTGACATAACAGGACTTCTAATTTCTGAATTCGCTTTCAATTTGACGGTTAATTTCACTCTGGCACGATATTAGCGCGTCCTAACCTACTAGGTAGTTTTTAGAAATTTTCATGCATTTGACCTGTGGTTGATTATTTTCAAGCCACAATGTACATCTTTGACACATTGGTGACTCTTGGTTGTCGTGGTAATCTCAAGGTTTCAAATATGAACACAGGGTACCTAAATCGACAGAAAAGTTGGTCTAGTGCCGATCGATAAGAATTGTGCAATCTGGTGGAATCACCCACGCTTGATCACATGCCTCTGTCGAGTCGACCTATCTCCGGTCTCTAGTCGATTTTTAATTATGCCGTAATGACCCTTGCAGATTAGCTCGGTCGAAAGGTTGCGTCCTGGTCAAATTCTCAAGTCTGATGCATTAGAATCTCTTAACGGCTTCACCTGATAGACTAGTTTTCACATGAGTGGCTGACTCAAGGAAAAGAACTATATGTGCAAAGATGAAATGCCCATCTCAATTTACTGAAAATAAAATTGGAAAATCGGGATATCACATGCCTAGTGGCTATTGTTGGGCCTCATCCTGGCCCAATCTTCTCTACATGGGCCCTTTCCATAGGATCCATAGTATTCTGGGCGGGTTGAACTTGAACAAGGATCCATTGCACATACACTCCCTGAAAAAATTGCCTTGGATTGGGCTAAATAGATTCTTGAAGCTCGTTGGTGGGCCATATTTGGCTTTCTTTATCATTTTGGTTTTCATCCACAAGAGTTGATTGTGGATCTGAGGGTGCTCGAACGATCTGGATGTTGAAGTTTGATCTTTGGTCATGGTCTCTCCTCATTGTGAAAGTGGTATAAGCAAAAAAATTTCTCCACGGGTTGCATGTGAAGAATGGTGACGAAAAGGGAAATCTAAGGTGAAAATTGGCCAGACAGAATCAATATGTGGAAGCTAGGTCTATAAAAGAGGCAGCTATAATACCATGAAAGAAAGTTGAGTGAAGAAAATATATTAAGGATAAATGTATTGTGTATTCCTCTCACTAATTAATGCATGTGATTCCATAATTTTAGGGCTATTTGTGATATTTGATTTTAAGGCATCATAAGTTTGGAAAGGGCCTCCTTGTTTTACCCCATCTCTAAAGAAATTTTTGGTGTATGTCTGGAATCCATTTATGGTTGACAAAACTACAAAAAGCTCTTTAGATTTTTATATTGAAAGGTGCAATGAAAGGACACTATTTGGTTGGTACCATCAATATTAGTTAGGTTGAAATGATCTTCCAAACAGCCTCATCCGAAATCTTTAACTGATGCAACTAAATTTGGAATCATTCCCGAGAAATGTAATAAAGTCCTTACTCTTTTCTTGAAAATTTGTAATTTAGCGAAAATCGACACATAGGTAATTTCAAGTTGTCACATGGACAGGTTACATTATCGATGATGATAGAGAAAGCTTCATATTAGTTTGACAAAAAGTTCAAAAACTATCTTCAGTGTCCCACCCTATATCAATCTGCATCCTTAATTTTAAAATCTACAATTTACATTTCCAAAAAAATGCGAGAAATAAGAATACTAGGTACAGTAAAGATGTCTTAAATATTGATAACGATGTTAGAATCTCCATTAGAATATCAACACGTTACTTTATAAATCATTTTTGTAAATCAATCTGAGTATATCGAATATTTTTCTAATTCATTGGTAAGTGAGGAACTTCGTGTGCTCATGATTGCCTTCCCGCAGAAAGGGCATGAGCTTTGTGCTGAGTTAGCATTAAATATTTCCATTTTCATTAAATCCTCAAAAAATTATAATATATTTCAGATCTATATCTAAAGACATGCGATGTTATTTATTATCATGTAAAATATTTTTAGTTTAAAGTTTTAAAGCAAAAGCCTTAAAAGAACGATCCACCATTCACTGGGAGCTTTTTATGACTTTACAATGACTAATTAATGCAATGTCCATTTGCCCATGAAAATCTTAATTAAATTATAATTAAGAAAATAAAAAAAGGAGAACATGAGGGCATCATGGGAGGAATCAAATTAATATACTTTAAGACCGCGTTAGAGATATATTTTTTGCATCTTACCTTATATAATTAAACTTATGGTTCATTGGAAAATTCATTTTGTATTAGTGATATTCATCAAGAGAACAAGTCACAGTTTCAATAGTAGAGCTAACATTCTAAATTGTCTGTCCAAGTTCAAAACTTTTTATTTATATCTTTTCGTGTCGAAAGATCAATATGGGTAGATTGCAATTCAAATCAATCAAATAAAAAAAATGAATTTTTCCTTACAATGCTTTCCTAATTACTATAAACTAGTGTTCACACGCTCATGAAGAGAACTAATTTTTTTTTAAAAGAGTTAAGTGATTATTTAATTAAGTGATAAGCAGTGGGTAATTATAAACACGTATAAATCGATAGGTTAATGAAGAGAATAATGGGTAGTTTTATTTTTCCATGCAAGATTATTTTTTTTAGCCAAAAAGCAGCAAATGGAACTTATTACAAATGATAATTATATCTTTTTATTAGTTAATGTGGCATAATTAGTAAAAGTTATTTCTTCATGCATGGCAAACTTATTTTGCACGCAATTACTCAATTTTAATTGATGAATTATATCTCTTCTTTCTATTTGATTCTAAATACTTATATGGATGACACTATAGCAACGTTGTGGGGACCATAAGAATCTCCATCTAAAATATGGATAACTTTTTGCTGATTCTTCCTTTATTGTTAAATTTTTCTTATGGAAATAGAATATGCAGATTCATTCTTGTTTATTATTATTATTAAAGGACTCGTCTGTTCTGGTGCTCAGGCGGAGGTTAGGCTATCCACCAAAGTGCCTTCTCTTTCTTCATTTTCTCTTCCCATTTTTTCTTGAGATATTAAGTAAACAAAAATATATGAAAAGACTCGATCCACTTTCAACGCCTCCTACCAAGCCAGATCCAGACTTCTTTTTCGAGTACATGTCAACATTTGTAGGAATAGTATTTAGTTGACCTTTGGAGTTGAGGAATTCCCAAAAAAAAAATATATATATATATATATATATATATATATTACAAGTGAAGAATTCTAAATATTTTCAAACAATGGTAGTTAGTGTTGTGTAAAAAAAATAGATTTCAAAGACTTTGTCTTTGGAATGGACTTATAAATACAAGAGTTAATATTCTGAAAAACCCCAAAGTGGTACACGTGTGATAAATTTATTCTAAACTATATTTTTAACCATAAAAAATCTCAAACCGGTACATCTGTGACAAATTTACTCTAATTAATCATAAATAACTTCACACTGATATACTTGTGATAGATTAACCCAAACTAATTTATTTGACCGCAAAAAACCTCAAATTAGTGTATCCATGACAAATATACCATCCGTTAAATTGGATTAATACCACAGAAAATCACAAAAAATTATTTAACAGTGACAAATGGAGAGTAGAATCCTAAACTAGTACATCAACCAATTTGTTTTTTTTTTTTTGATACCTAGGGAACCCTGTACAGCCGGTAGCCGACGGGTAAATCCTGGAGTGACGCTAGCGAATGACCCACCACCCCGGCGCCACACTTAAGACACCAAATGCCTTTCCTGGGTGAGGGGTGGATCAACGGATCTCTTATCCAGCAGAGTCACCACGGCCGGTGGTTACATCAACCAATTTGTTACGTGTCATTTAACTTAATAATTTGACAGTAAAATTTAACGAAAATTAATAGAGGATAAATTTGTCACAAGTATATCGGTTTGGAGTAAATTTGTCAAAGATGTATCAGTTTAGGGTTTTTGGTGGTTAAAAAATTAGTTTGGGGTAAATTTGTCACAAGTGTACTAGTTTGAGGTTTTTTAGGGTATTAACCCTAAATACAAATAACAATCACAACTTACAGGTAACTTATATAATTAATTATAAATCTATTGTGTGGATGTAAATTTTGTCCAAAACTTTCAGATTTTACCAATTTTTTTTAACAAACCTTTATCAAAATTCCAATGTAATCATTTCCTTCAATTTTCGTTAAAAATCACTAATGTAATAGTTAAGTCATCACCGAGTGATCAAGTTATTATCGGACGTCTTACATGGCATACCACTATGTTAGTAACTTCTTGTAAAAGTTGGCTGAAAGGAATATATTTAGAATTGGCAAAATTAAAAGTTTTATGACTGAATTAGTAGTGGCACAAGTAGATTTAAGACCAATTAGACAATTTCCCCCAATTTATTCTTTCGGTTAAAAGAAAATCTTTTGACATTTCTTCTGGTTTTCTCTATTTGATAATAATGAAAAGCTATAAAAAAAATCCCATATTTTCGATTCGTCGACATATTACTAATCCAATTGTGGGGATTGTCGGGCTTAGTCGATTTGATGGCCAATCTAAACAAAGTTATTTTGGTTCTATCGTTGTCATCAAACATACCCTTATTTTATATCTATTTATAGATATATAAAATATCATAACTCATTTGTTTTCTTTCTTTTTCCCTCGCTTATATCTTTATTTTACATCTATTCATGAATTCCCGAGAACCATATTTACGTTATAACACGTTCTTATCCTTTTTTCACCCTCGCTAATATCAAACAACATCATAAACTCCATCATTTCAATCCCTGTCTCTTCTTTTCAATCCCTCTTGGGCTATTTCCTAGAGCAAAAGGCACCATCTCATTCATGTCCGGCAGCAAAAACCTCTTCTCTACAAGGTTAATATAGCCTGCTTACTCTTAAAAGAATGGAGATTACCAACTTGATTATTGTTCAATTCCTAGCTAATTTCCACCTACCCCATCTGTCTTAAGTGCTAGCAGTAGCTAGCTACCGACCCACCTCAGAACTCCCCAAGACTTGCCCTTTGTTTTCTACAAAAAAGTATGCTGCTTGTCGAACGAAACCCTTTTGAGTTAAAAGATAAGGAAATCTGACTTTCTACGTAATTGTGAAATCCATGTCATTCCGTCCAATCTAAGTAGGCAACACGAAATTTGACTTTCCTAGATGTTAGGTACGCGTCCGGACCTATTACAATGCCTATCTAATCGTGCTGTGGTGCGTGTAGTTCCGTCCCATCATGATGGGGCAATTGTTGAGATGGGAGGGGGGAATATGAGTGAAGAGATCGGCTTACCATCCTATTCCCTAAAGATGAATTCCAAACCTATACCCTTGTATGCAATTAATAGGGTTGATTGGTTCTCAGTCCAGTCATGTTTCTTTGGTCCAATTCTAAGGTAAAACTGGAAATTGGACCGTACTATTAGTCCAATTCACTGGAACTGTCACTAATTTTTTTCCACTACTTTTTTCCATTACTTTTTTTCTCACTACTTGGAATCAGATCGAGATAGTGTTTAGTTAATGTTTTATTGATCTTTTAAAAAAATAATAAAATAAAAATGTATATTTAGTTGGTTTGGTCTAGTTTACCTTTGGAACCAAGAATCAGACCATCTGGATACCGATTCAAATTTTAGGAATTGGGAACCAGACTGACACTCCCGAGAACTAAACCAAATCGGTTGATCCATTCTGGTTTGATCTAGGTGGTTTCCAGTTTGAGGGGTCTGTTTTGTATAACCCTAGTAATCCCGCATTTGAATCGTTACTAATCTTTGTGTTTAGGTCAAACATGTGCAAGGTGGGGTTGGTTCTTGTGATTTTATGCAAGAGCAAGAAGAGATCAGACCCTGGCCTAGACCCGGGCAAACTGCTTGAGAACGAGCCTTTGAATGGGCTAAAAGCGTAGCCGTTGAACTTGACGGTTGAAGCTGAACCCTAATATGCAATATTGAAAAAGTCCCTACGAACGCGTCAGGCTACTGAGATGGCTGAGTCAAACCCTTGCGTTCCCCAGTCAACGTTTTCCGCAGCTTACGACTTCTTCTCCCTCGCATTCACGTCCCTCGCTCCAGCTTATATAAGTGCAAACCGAGATGGGAACCTCCAACATCCATAACCAAACCCACTCCAGATTCTCAACCAAACCCTCTCGAAACCGACGACACAAGACCGATCGCCTCCATTGATGGCCGCTTTGCAAGCTTCCTCACTCTTGATCCCTTCTTCCTCTTCGGGTTGTCCTTCGAAGAGAAGGGTCTCCGCTTCGATCCATGTCCCGAAGCTCCCTAAACTCCGCCTCTCCGATGCGAGCTCAGCGATGACGCGGAAGCTGGTGGAGGAGTTTAGCAACAGGAACGGTTACACCATCACGGAGCCCTTGCAAATGGAGGTCGTGGAGAAAGTTAGTCCTTCTGAGCAGCGCCGTTCGCCTAGCCGATCGCCTACTTCTTCTTTCAAAACAACCACGAGGCTCTATGCGATCCTGGAGGCTGTTGAAGATAGAGTGGAGATGCACGATAACATCGGCAAGCAGCGGGACAACTGGAACAAGCTCCTATTGAACTCGGTCAACATGATGACCCTCACTGCCACCACCACTGTGGCGATGGCTGCGGCTGTGCCAGCTCCGTCACTGAGAGCATGCTCTGCTCTCTTATTTACTGCCGCCACCGGGATGTCGCTTGTGATGAGCAAAATCCAGCCCTCGCAGCTGGCTGAAGAACAACGCAATGCCTCGAGGTTGTTCAAGCAGCTTCAGAGCGAGATAAAGTCGATGCTCGTGCAGCAATCTCCGACTGAGTCAGACGTTAAGGAGACGATGGAGAAGGTGCTGGCGCTTGATAGAGCTTTTCCGCTAGCTCTGCTTGGAAAGATGATCGAGAAGTTCCCTGCGAAATTTGAGCCCGCTGTGTGGTGGCCAATCGTTTCCGGCAACCACCGCCAATCCCAAGGGCACAAAACCTTCACGAACACTGAGCGAAACGGATGGAGCGAGGACCTGGAAGTGGAGATGAGAGCAATCGTCCAAGTCCTCAAGAGCAAAGACAAGGAAGACTACTTGAGGCTCGGAAATTTAGCTCTAAAATTGAATAAGACGTTGGCCGTTTTGGGTCCTCTACTCACCGGCATCGCCACAGCCTGCTCAGCCTTCGGCGGCTCAACAGCTACAATGGTGGCAGCTGTCGCCGGTGCAATGGCAGCTATCATCAACGGCTTCGAGCATGGAGGACAAGTTGGCATGGTCGTTGAGATGTACAGAAACTGCGCGGGGTTCTTCAAGCTCATGGAAGAGACGATCGAAGCGACGCTCGAGGAGAGAGACTACGATAAGCGAGAGAACGCAGAGATGTTCGAGATGAAGGTGGCGATGAAGCTGGGGCGGAGCTTGTCGCAGCTTCGAGACCTGGCAAGAAAATCAATGGCTTCTTGTCTACAAGGGACTGAGGTGGACGAGTTCGGAAGCAAGCTTTTCTGAAACTCTCTTTTGAACAAGATTAGTGGAGTACATAAATGTACAAGTTAGGCTCATTAACATGATTCTTTCATTCCTTGATTCTTGTAACAAAGAAAAGGAGCTTAAATTGCTCATTTTGGTTTAACTTCGATTTTTGACTAAATTGAAAATTATTCACTCAAATTCCACGTCGATTCACCTTTGGAGACACGTTAATTTTGGTACTAGAGCATATGCGACTATTATTTTATTATAAAAAGAAGATGGTTTTTTCCGTGCCGGTAAAACTTTTTGAAAGAGTTTTTTTTTTTTTTTTTTTTTTTTGACAAATAACTTTTTGAAAGAGTTGATAAGCATTAGATGACCGTTGTTAAGATGCTCCTTTTTGCCTACCCTAGATGCATCGTGGGTATACTAGAGAGAGGAATTCTCGGATCTTTAATTGGCCGTAATTTCACAGTAACTTTTCGTAACCTCTACATAAAATGTCGCAACATACAAATCTATGGACTCTACGATCAAACGGGTGAGATCGACCCTCTTGTTAAGGTCATCAAGAGATCGAGAATCCGTTCCTCAAAGATCCTTTAAAATTCCTCCGGCGTGGTGGGAGGTATACTACCCTATGGTCAAAGAATCTTGCAAAATGTGAACTTCAAGAAACCAACAAAGCAGTGCGCCGTTGAATTTTATGCGAATGGGAGAGACAGGAAACAAAATGGCCTGGAAAATGACGACGCTCCAGTCAGAAATGACATGCTATGTCGTTCAATTTTAGCCTTAAACCTCGAATCATTCGAGATCACTTAATGTTGGACACGTGAGGGGCGAAACGCGTGCGCGTACGCGTGTTTTTTCCCCTCTTTTTCAATTTTATGACCAATTTTTCGGCAAATTCGTCCTTCTACTATTGTATGTTCAGACTTCTATGACTAAGTTAATTTAGGGGAGATAGTCTTAATTAGGTTAAGATTGTTCGAGGGTAATTACCATGATGTCGATATGTATAGTAGGAAAGGTGTCGCGATTAATTAAAATATGAGCCCATTTATGTAATGTATCTAATAGTTCGAGAGCAGCAAAATGTTACTAGGAACATATATTTTCTAGTGGATTGCTTGAGCTCGAGCTTGAACGGAGTAGTAACTCGAGCATTTAAGGAACACACACGCCTTGAGGGCAAAACCGATTCTAAGTCACAATATTTGATACAAAAGACTAAAATTGTTAAAGTATTTTACATTGCTTCTTTATGAAATTTATATGTTCATTACATATATTTGATTTTCTTCTACCTATTAGCTTAACTTTTAGGTTGGATATTCTAATGTGCAATAATGTCGTATTAAAGTATCAAATGCTGTTTATTCATGGAACATGTGTGTGATCTCCTTCCACTCGGCGTGCTATCTTAAACACTCTAATCAAGGACTACGACATGCACAGATTGCTGTTTTAAGGGGGGACACAACAAAGCAAAAGTCAACTTCCATAAACAAAGGGCAAAGAGTCTGCACGTGCCAATGAGGTCAAAGCCTTCAGAAAATTCAAAGTGGCTTTCGGCAGGAGACATTTAAAAAATTCAACGATTGGATTGTGTCCACATCATGGAAAAAGCGTATATCCTATCAAGCTAGCTTGAAGCGTATATCCATTTCAATAATTAAAAGGGAAATAAGAATTTTGATACTTCGATCATTTTTCGTTCTCTGCAACAAAATATACATATGTACCGAAGATAAAAAATGAAAAATATTCATGTTTGATACGTGTATTATACGTACACTGAATATCTTTGTACAAAGGAGTTCAGAAAAGCTTGCTTCCAAACTCATCCACCTCGGTCCCTTCTATACAAGAAGCCATTGATTTTCTTGCTAAATCTCGGAGTTCCGACAAGCTCCGCCCCAGCTTCATCGCCACCTTCATCTCGAACATCTCTCCATTCTCTCTCTTGCTATAGTCTCGCTCTTCAAGGGTTGCTTCCATCGTCTCTTCCATGAGATCGAAGAACCCCGCGCAGTTTCTGTACATCTCCACGACCATACCAACCTGGCCTCCATGCTCGAAGCTGTTGATGATCGCTGCCATTGCACCGGCGATGGCTGCCACAGTGGTGGCCGCCGAGCCTCCAAAGGCCGAGCCAGCCGCAGCGATGCTGGTTAGCAAAGGAGAGGAAACCGCCAACATCTTATTCAATTTTAGCGCCAGATTCCCGAGCCTCAAGTAGTCTTGCTTATCTTTGTTCTTGAGGACTTGGACGATGGCTCTCATCTCCACTTCTAGGTCCCTGCTCCATCCATTTTGCTCACTGTTTGCGAAAGTTTTGCCCCCTCGGGATTGGTCGCTGTTGTTGGAAACCCTAGGCCACCATGCGGCGGGCTCAAATTTTGCGGGGAACTTCTCAAGCATCGCTCCAAGCAAAGGCAGTGGATAAGCCCTATCAAGGGCCAGCACCTTTTCCGTCATCTCCTTCACGTCTGCTTCAGTCGGAGATTGGAGCGCAAGCATTGACTCGATCTCACTCCGGAGCTGCTTGAACAACCTCGAGGCATTGCGTTGCTCTTCAGCCAGCCGTGAGGGCTGGATTTTGCTCATGATGAGCGACATCCCAGTGGCCGCTGTAAACAAGAGAGCGGAGCATACTCTCAGTGATGGAGCCGGTGCAGCTGCAGCCATCGCAGCCATGGTGGTGGCAGTGAGAGTCATCATGTTGGCTGATTTCAACAGGAGCTTATTCCAGTTGTCTCGCTGCACGCCGATGTTATCGTGCATCTCCACTCTATCTTGGACAGCCTCCAGGATCGCATAGAGCTTCTTCGTCATTTCAATAGAAGAAGTAGGCGATAGGCGCAGCTCCAAACGCCTGTCTGTCCGGTTGACATCCATTTGGAGTGGCTCTGTGAAGGCATAACCATTCCTGTTGCTCAAATCCTCGAGTAGCTTCTTCGTGATCACGGTACTTGGATCACTTGCGAGCCTGAGTTTTGAGGTCTTCAGGAATTGGATTGAAGCAGTGATCGTTCGCTTCGAAGAGCAACCCGATGAGGAGGAGGAAGAAGAAGAAACTAAGAGAGAGGAAGCTTGTAATACGGCCATTTATTTTTTGGTGTTTTTCAAGTGTATGTATGCAATGGTTTTGAGAGGATTGCTTGAGAATTGGAGTGGTTTTGGTTATGGAGGTTGGAGGTTCTTTAGGTTGCTTATTTATACATGCGAAGTACGCGTACGCGATGTAAAAAGAGAAGAGGTCGGAATTGTTTAAAATTTGACCGGAGAACACAAGGAGTTGACTCCGGCCATGAGCCTGACCTTTTCTATTATTTGAATTTGTATATGTCAAACATCCAAATGCTACGTAAATATTGTCACATCACATCACTTCATACGTACGCTCCTGGCGTAGAATCACTCTTAGTGGCAGAATTACAGAAATGAATATGGTATCTTGCAAACAAATATTTAAATAAACGAGTTATATTCAATTTTGAAAATTACAATTTAAAAAAGTATTTACTATTACCACATGTGACATGCGCCACCGCCTGTGAGCCTATGACTCTTTTGTCAATTTGGCTAGCCCAAATAGTTAGACCTCTCTACTCTTTCCCACTTATAACTTACATAATATTTTCTTTTAGGGATTCTTTCTTAGAAATGATTAGTTAATTATTCGTATTTATTGGTGAACCCTATTCGAATTACATATGATATGCCCTTGTTACGAATGGCCATTTGATATTGATTTGCTAGACTATATCTTATATGAAAAATTAATTAGCAAACTATAGAATTGCTCCAGAGGGAAGACTGTCAAGACAAATTTATAAGTTGTTTGAGGTTTGACCATTTCTTGAAATGACGTTTTCTTGGATTCGAAGAGTATGGGGTTTATGGGTCCGGTCGGTTTCAATTTTATTTTTTTTGGTCGGTGGTCGGTTGCAAATTTTGCATTGGACAGCTTTGGATTGAGTTCATTATTTTTGCGATCAAGTCAACTTAATTTTCGTGCATTTAACTTTTTCCTTTTTCCTTCAAATTGGCTATAATGTGCGGTTGAGTCAATTCGATGTGGGGTGAACTTTTGCCAGCTTTGCTTGAAAATGTCAAGTCCGAATGACAAAAGGGTAGATAAAAAACATAGTTAGATATTAATTATATTTCTCGTTAATCTTAGGTGTTGAGTAAGGTGACGCATGCTTTTATTAAGACAATCTATCTTAAATAAGTAAGCTTCGAAGTCATGAAAACGAGTGGTGTCATAAATGTCATGGTTATTTCAAGACCCATTGTAATGCTACTGTATTAGTCGGTCGGTAAATTTACACACGTGGAATTGGAATGATTTGTTGGAGTGTGGTTCATACTCCTCATCGACAGAAAGACAATGATTGCAAAGGGTAGCAACCTTGGGTTGCCAGGGGAATTTTATAGTTTAGACTCGTATTTTATTGATAGTTTGGGTTTGAACCCATAAATGATTACTAAGTAGTCTAGGGTCTTCTTGGCCCCTAGGGTTTTCTTGTGCCACTTATATATAATCTATTTCTCCTATAACTAAGAGTTATATGGAGAGAGGTGGGAGTTGCTAATTATAGCGGAATCTTCTACTAAATGTAACCCTAATTTAAGGGTAAAATGAAATATACTTTGTTTCTCGATTTCAATTTCTCATATTTACTCTCTGTTTCATTGTATTTGTGCACCTAATACTAACAAAACTACAAGAATTATTGAAAAGTTTAATTGTGACATGCTCAAGATATTCTTCACTTTCATCTATCCTATACCATGTTTCACAATTTTGTCCTTTGACGTATGGGTAGTCACTTTCCCAAGAGATCACTCATCCTCATAGTGTTCTTACCTGAGCAAGTTTTAACATTGGAACATTTCCGTTACGTGAAAAAATGTACCTTGTGAGTTAATCCCAATTTCACATGCATATTCCAAGAATATTGTCACCATGTTTGGTGTGCAATTTGATTCAATTATACTCCCTTCGTCATTCTAGAAGCTTGTTAGGAGTTACTTATTGTCCAAACCCTCTGGTTCTGGTGAACACTCCCCACCCTCATTGAATTTGGTTGTTACAAGCCCACCGGCTTCCTTGTGGTTTGTCCTTGAACCCCACTCCTACTAAAGAGGGTCCTACTTTGATACCATATTGTGACACTCCTAGATTAACTTACTTGAGATATTGCCCAATCCAAGACTCAGTCGCATAAGCCACTGCAGTGCAGAGTATGTCGCAGTTGCTACAACTATTAGTCATGCAAGGTGGCTTCGAAGAATTCTTGAAGACATTGGAGAACCACAAATGGAATCAACTCCAATATTTTGTGACAAGTCTGTGATCACCATATCAAAGAATCGAGTCTTTCATGGAAGAACTAAACATATCAACATAAAATATCACTTCATTCGTGAAGTATAAAACAAAGAGATCAAGCTGAAGTATTGCAAGATCGAAGATCAAATCACAGACATATTCACTAAAGCACTACTAACAGCAAAATTTGAGATATTGAGAAGGATGCTCAGAGTATCACAAAAATGGATCAAGGAGGAATGTTAAAAGGTGATCCATTTTTGGAAAGTCCTAGAATACACTAGCCTATGCATGCTTAAGAATGAAGTATTTTTGAGAAAGAAGGAAAGAGACGGTAGCAACAATTTGTCCAAGTATTTACCCAAAAAAAAAAACAATTTGTCCAAGTTGGCAACAGTGTACGTAGGAAGAAAGAAAAGCCACCAGGAAGATAGCTAAATTAGTTGAAAATAGTGGCGAGTCATTAGACTTTGTGAGCAAGAGATGTCGATCAATATTTGTAGAGAAAAACTTGAAGAGTAAAGAAATGTCTAGTGTTATCTAGCTATCTAAGTCGGTCAAGAAAGAGGCGATGACCTATGCCTATAAATAGGATTTGGTGGACGTCTACTCTAACTAGTTGAAAACCATAAACGCTCCTTCATTTATAAAACCAACTAACATAACAGAAGTCTTTCTTTTGTCACCCTGTGTTCCCTCGCTATAATAGTCCACTCATATACACATCATTGCTGGTTCCTTGCCATGTTTCACACACATTTGCACACACAAGCTTCCACAAAATCCAACAAAACTAAACCAGAAGTTTGCGTCTGCAGGAAAAATTATGGTCCTTTTTTCTTGAGTTTTAACCTCCTAATTTGTTTCGATCTAAATGAACTTAATTTTCTGTACTTCCATGATGTTGATTTAAATATAACAATTGCACTGGAAATGCATCCCGTTTCATTATCCAAGAAAAAGAGATGAACTGTGTACACGGTGAACATGTCTTGCAATCTTTGGCATCTTGAAGCTTGCTCTTCTTCTTTTTCTTCTTTTTTTTCCCTATTCAGCGCATCACCCCACTCCTCCCCTATTTCCCCCAATCTATCTGTTGTGCAGAATATGGACCAGTGAATTGGATAAAATAGTCGGAATGAAGGAAAGGGAATCGTACACTGAATTTACGTGGTTCGGTCCGAATATCAGAACTTATGTCCACGGGGAGAGCAGTACGGAATTCCACTATAGAAACAAGCGATACACCGGAGATTACAATTACTCGAGTACTCAAACACACTCTCAGTGTTTCATAGCCCC
The DNA here is from genome assembly GCA_016097605.1 of Eucalyptus guilfoylei. Lineage (NCBI taxonomy): Eukaryota > Viridiplantae > Streptophyta > Magnoliopsida > Myrtales > Myrtaceae > Eucalyptus > Eucalyptus guilfoylei. The sequence continues at coordinate 44,051,131 of CM027864.1, read as the reverse complement.
AAATTACACCCAAATAATTCACATAGTGTTTAGCCCCTCACAATTCCTAGTGAAACCTCACTCAAAGAATTAAACAAATTCTACTCACAAGAATTTAACTGGCTAAAACACTCGGGTATAATTTACAACGAGAAAATCCCTCACCCATGAGAACTCTCTGCACTCTTCTACAGTCTTAGAGCTCACTCTCTCGGCCACCGAAACTTGGCTCGGCGCACTCTTCTCCGTTGGACATCTCTCTTTTTTATAATATAAAAGAAAGTCTTCATCATTTATTGCAACATGCTGAAAGTCTTCTTCAGAGAAAGAAAGGACAAAGCAAGCCCACCATAATCCATGGGCGTCCATGCATGTGCATGCATTAAAGGAGAGGAGAAAATGGACGTATGAAGCTTTCTTTCTTCTTCTCTCAAAGTCAACAATGATAGCCTTGGCAGAAGACAAGAAAGGGAACACCCATCCTTGCATGCAAGTGGGCCACCGTCCACTTTCCTCCATTCAAAAGTCCAACCTGTAGAGATGAGTAGAAGACAACAAAAGAAGCCGCACATTAGCCTCTTCAGGCTTGCGGCTCATAGATGAAATCCACATGCAATCTTCTTCTGACAATTTCGGCTGATCAATTCACATGCGCTGCTTGAACTCGCACGTGATCGAGTTCACGTATTCTCGTTAGTCTGGTTTCATTACGGGCTCAAACTCGAGACATATTTTTAACACTATCCACCACACCCATAAACAAATCAAAGACAATGCACTTTATCTCTGCAACTATCTTTATCTCAAAGTCCCAGTGATTCGTAAAACAATGAAAGGAAAAGTAAAAGAATATTTGTTGAACAAATGAGAACAGCTACTACTTCTTCACCTATTGTTGGAATGCTAAAAACGAGAGCACAAATGAAAAATGCCAAAAAGACATAAGTTAGATGGATGGCCGATCCGTCCCTTGTTTTCATCTTTTCTAGAGGGAGAGAATGTTTGTGTGTGTTGCATATCAGGAGGAATGGAGAAGCATGAGGGTGAAGGAGAATGTGGAGATCATGATGGGGGGAGGAGGAGAGGAGGTCAAGGGTAAGGCCCAACTGAGAGGCTAAAACAAGAACAGGCCTTGGAGAAAACAAGGAAAGCAAAGCTAGTAGAAAGAGATGAAGAGTGTATAGAAGAGAGAGGAGAAAGAGAGAGAGAGAGAGAGAGAGAGAGAGAGAGAGAGAGAGAGAGAGAGGGTGATGAGATTTGCAAAGTCACAGAGACCGGAAGAAGAACACTTACCGTCTTCCAAAAGATCTCTCTCTCTCTCCCTCCCTCCCTTTCTCCCTCCCTCTCTCATGGTTTCTCCAAGTTAGAATTATGCGTAGAAAATTATTCACATAAATAATTAATTAATCAAGAAGAATCGGATTAATATATGACTGTAAAACACCGAAATTGATAAGTACAAAGGAATTAAAACGTACCTATTTGAGCCATTGCTTCGCTTGAAGAAAAATAGATCAATCTAATAATTAAAAATCTATTGGAATGCCGATCTTCCTCTCCATAACCTATTTTAATATAACAGCTTTCAATGGAATTAAACAACCGATAGGTATAACCTACCATTTTATAAACTAGAGAGAAGACCTAGCAAACCCTAATCAATAGCGTGTCAACTGGGCCTCTCCCATTACGGATTTCAGTTAAACACAATTGCCTACACTTTGCTGCTCAACTAGACTCGTTATTAACAGATGTCAAAGCTCAATTCAATAAAATCACTTAAGGGATTAACAAATATTGGAATATCCATTCTCTCACTTGAGCGCTACATTAATTAACTTATTTTTATTTTGAAAAGATTTTATATTGAAAACGACACTATCAGGTTAATAATTGAAAATTTTGTTTTATGTGACCACAACTTTAAAATATAATATTCCAATAACGACATCTCAAAACCAATCTAATCTTATATAATCTCAGTATAGGATTATAAAGATCAATGTCTTAAGAAAATACCACAATACATGACCTTCCATAATCACATATAATAAGTATTATATTTTCATGAATCATGGGCCTACTAGTGCCAACATGTGATCAAAATATACAATATTTCTTATCGGTTCTCAATGTAATTTCTCAACGACATTAAACTGCATTAGCAAAATTTCTAAACAACATGAAATTGCACGATTATGTCACAATCCAACATGAGATCTCATAATTAGTGACATCCAGTCGTCTTTAAACTAAAATTTGTTTAAAGATACTATTTTATACTTTCATTTCTCAGTCAATAGGACAAAGAATAATAATAGAATCAACAATAATGATCACTGAAAATAAATGCTTTAATAGACATCATGAAAGTATTATTAGTTTGCATATAACTACAATATCCAGAAATATAAATTATATAGCTCCTACTAACAAAAGAAATCAAAAAAATCTAAAACATCCATATTTTTTGCATGCTCTTTAAACAAAATGGGTCGTAAGCCTTTTATTAGAGGATCAGCTAACATAGACTCAGTTATGATATTCTCGATCATAATATCTCCATTTTTAACCAAGTCCTTAACAGTATAATATTTGATCTCCAAGTGTTTGGATGCATTGCTAATCTTGTTATTTTTGGAATAAAACACAGCCGCAATGTTGTCACGGTAGATCATCATGGGTCTAGCAATAGAATCCACAACTCGCAATTCTGCATCACCCCATAAGTATTTAGGCAAATTAGAATTGTCCATTATACTTCATTTCATCTCTTTGAGTATGCAATTGCGCCGTTCAGCTACACCATTTTGTTCGGGACTCCTAAGCATTGTATACTAAGCAACAATACCACTGTCCTGCCAAATATTTAGCAAACGGTCCCATTTATTGTCTAGTCTCGGTATAATGCCCATAATACTCATCATCGCGTTCAGATCTAACAATCTTGATAATTTTTCCCAATTGTTTCTCAACTTCAGTGCCAAACACTTTGAACATTTCAAGAGCATCCATTTTCTCCTTAATTAAATAAACATAACAATAATGGGAGAAATCATCAATAAATGTGATGAAGTACTTATTTCCACACAAGGTGGTTTAGTATGACCCACTAATATCCGTATGAATCATCTCCAATAGATTTTGACTACGAGTAGTGCCTTTCTTCTTGGTTTTAGTCAATTTTCCCCTCATGCAATCAAGACAAGTCTCAATATCATATGAGTCAAGAGTAGGAAGAATATCAGCATTGATGAGTCGCTTTACCCTTTCTTTGGAGATACGCCCTAATTGCTTATGCCATAGCAATGGAGATCTTTCTTTGATTAAAGATCTCTTAGCAACATTATTCTCAATATTGAAAGAACAATATGGTCTATCGGGAGATAAGGATAATCATATAATCCATCAGACAAAACACAATTCCCAATAATTCTGGAAGCATAACTCAAATCCACTCTTTTATTCGCAAATAAAGACAATATCCAGCTTTGTCAAGCGAATAAAGAGATATCAAATTTCTCCTAAAACTAGGAACATAAAAGACATTGTTTAAAATAAGTTGAAAACCAAAGTCTAAATTCAAAATAACTCTCCCTATGCGCTCCACATCAATTCCAATATCGTTCCCAACTTTAAGCTTTGACTCATTCAGACTTAGATTCCTTAAATTTGTGAGACCCTATAAGGTAATAGTCACATGAACAGTAGCACCAAAATCAAGCCACCAAAATCCAAATGAACATCAACTAGATTTGATTCAAAACAAACCAACAACTCACCTTGGTGACTTTCTTTTCTTGCTTTTAGCCAAGCTTGGAACTTATAACAATTGGCTCTTTTGTGACCCTACTTCTTGTAGTGAAAACACTTGAAATCATTATATCCATTTCTCCCATGATTCCCATTTTTCTTGAAGTCTTAGCCATTCTTTGGACCATGAGCATTAGACCATTTAGGCTTCCATTTGCCTCTAGATGAACTCAACTTAGCATTTACAATTAAGTGGGCGAACTCATACTTCACCTTCTTTAACTTCTCTTCCTCAGTTACACATTTAGTAATCAAAGCATTAACGCTCCATGTCTCATTTTGAGCGCTATAAGTAGTCTTAATCGGCTAAATTCAGCTAGCAAAACATTTAAGGTGTGATGCACAATATAACTTTCAAAAATGACAATTTCATGGGCCTTAAGTTTGGACTGAATGTGAACCATCTTCAGTATAAATTCTCTAACACTCATAGCAGCATCCTACCTTATGCTCGTTAACTCACTTTGCAAGTTTCTTGCTTCAGCCTTATCTAAGACTTTATATCTTTCTCCTACTACTTCAAGGAACTGTCTCGCATTTGTATCTTCCGGCAAACCACTAATGAGATGCTCAGCAATGGACCTCTTCATAGCAATGAGGCTTAGTCAGTTAGATTTTTCCTGTCACGCCCCGATCCTCAGGCACGCACACATCCCTTATCTTGGTCGATTAATAGCGACGTCCCAGGACGCATCGCCGACCCATTCATTTTGTATGCACATGCGGAAGCATATAAATTATCCCTAGACAATAAAACATTGGGATAAAACAATAGGACTAAATTTTAAACCTTTAAAACATTCACTCTTATAGACATTGCAAGCCAGTGCACATATATATACAAGGTGAACTATTAAGTCAAATTCAACTTAAGCCAATTTAAAAACAAGGTCTACAAATAGGAGTAGGGTCCTATCAACTACAGGTCCCCGTCCTCCTCTTTATCATCGTCCACACTCCAACTAGAGCCTTCAGCAGACTGCACTGGACCTTCGAGATCTTCAAAATCCAAGTCTGCTGCATCCAAGGACCTGAAATGGTTATTCAATAACCAATGAGACAACGTCTCAGCAAGTTATACCCCCTAAGACCCGATTAGTAAACCAATACACCTTAGGGCTGCCTATGCACAACATGAGTCAGAGGACTTACCTTGGCCTTAGTCCCAAACTGCAAATCGGTATAGTTCAATAGGCACCCAACAATCTCAACAAATCGAAGCATCGATCAAATCGACCTAGTCGATTACATGTCAGACGGACCATTCCCCGGTCATATCAATCAATACCATACATTCCTCACGATGAAATATCTAGTCGTCGAGCTCACGTGCATTCTCCAGGATGACATACCAAGTCTCCGAGCCACGTGCATTCTCTAAGGTGACTTCTTCGCCAAGGTGACATACTCAAACCTTGGGCTCACGTGCATTCTCTAAGGCGACCTATTCGCCAAAGTGAGGCATCAAGTCACCGAGCCATGTGCCATTTTTCACGATGCCTTACTCAAACACTGGACCCACGTGCATTCTCTAAGGTACTAGTTCACCAAAGTGACGCATCAGATCACCGAGCCACGTGTCCTTTTAGATACCATACCGAAACGTTGGGCCCACGTGCATTCTTTAAGGCACTAGTTCGCCAAAGCGATGCATTAGATCACCGAGCCACGTGTCCTTTTTAGATGTCAATACTTAATTACCGAGCTAACGTACCCTTCTCCAAGTGATTTACTTTCTACCATGATTCCACTATGAAACAATGCATTTCTCTATAGTTCACCAGTCTACTATCGATACTAATAACCAATACCCGATTATTCCTCAACCAAATAATCAAAGATCAACTCAATGGGAATATATCCTAAAACTTCATAATTAAATCAATTCCATACACACTTTGAAACTCAATTAAATAAATGGATTACACCACGACAATCAAAGATGAAATTAAATCACCGCCATCCCAATTGAATTTCTGGAAAATAAATAATTAATTAAATAAATTCGAAATTTAATTAAATAAATACTAAAAATCCAATTTAGGCCCGTATTGCTTAATTAAAGCCCGATAAGGGTCGGAAAAATCTCGAGATACGTTCAATAAATAATAACACGTTTCTACTTGCTAATGACTATGTCTAACCACCTAACATGCATCACATTTAATTAATAATCACTAATCTACTCTAATCTAACCACCTAATTGCACTTAATTAAATCTAATCAACCCTTAAGCATAATTAGAAAACTAAGAAGGGATTAGTGAGTAAAACTCACTGATTAACGAGCTGATCAGACCAAAACGACGGGGACGCGACGGCGGCCGATAAACCTCAAAGCGGGACCGCCAACGGGGGCCGAACCGGGGCCGAAATTGGCCTACAAGCTCGCTGCTCGAGCTGGGTTTTCTGCTCCCAAGATTCTAACTTTGCTGAATCGGTTCTGCGGAGATGAAATCGGTGGCTGAATGGACACGGTTTGGCTGGATTTGGCGGCCACAGGTGGTGCGAGTGCAACACAAGAACGGGGACTACTGCGGCTGGAAGGTTCACTGAAATGGAGCTGCTGTGATCAGCGTTGGGGACGTCGATGCCGGTGGTTCATTCGCCGAGACGTGAGCTGCTTCGGCTCCGTGTAGCTTTGTGGTAGCCGAAGTCAGGCGAAGGAAATGAAGAACAGCCGAAGCTGCATCCAAGCGAGGAAAAATGAAGACAAAAGTAGAAAGTAAAAAAAAAGGGTGAGGGAGACTTCGCGGGCTGCTCGTGTGGATGGAGATGAGGGAAATCGAAGATAGCTAAGAGGGACAGAGAGCTGTCGGTGGACTGCTTCAGGCGTGATTGACCGAATTAAAGGAAACAAAGAGAGAGAGAAAAGAGAGAGACGTGCGGGGTGAGAAGACTCGAGCGAGAGAGAGGAATAATGAGAGAGGGAATGGGATAAGAAGAAACAGAAATTGTTGGCCAAGAGAGAAAAGAAAAGGAGGAAAATGTGCGTGGAAGGAGGGAGGTTCGTGCGAAGAGAGAGAGAGTGTGCGTGAGGTGGGGCGTCGGTCCAAGAAAACAAAAGAGAAAAATAAAACAAAACCAACTTATAAATTTTAATCAACTTCTGAACAATTTTAGCAATTGGTCATCCCGGGACCAATTTCTCTATCAATTGCTCAATTTGAAGTCCCAAAGAAGACCGAGATGAGTTGGTTCTTTCATCTCACGATATGCCTTCAAACCCGAATTCTCTTTCATTTTCTTTCGAAATCCGATTTTCTGAACAAACAAATCCGATTGAGGTCCTATTTGAATGCAGAAAAAGCCCAAACAACTTCCATTCACCAAATCACTCACACCAGATGATAAAAATCCCTTCAAATCGGCCAATTTGAATTTTCGTTCATTTTCTGAATTGTCCGATCTGGTTTTCCGTAAAAATCCCAAACTCGCCGGAAATTCCTCAAAAGGTGAGTCGACGTTCCTAGAATGACTCATGACACGACAGGACTTCAAATTTCTGAAATCAAATTCAAATTCGCGGTTATTTTCAATTAAACGCGCTTTTATTGTGACCTTGCCTATTGGGTAGCTTTTAGGAATTTTTGGTGCAATTGACCCATGGTCGATTTTCTTCGAGCCATACATACCTCTTCGACACATTGTCGACTCTCGGTTGTTGTGAAAATCTCGAGAATTCAGATATGGACACAGGGTACCAAAATGATAGTAAAATCAAACTAGTGCCGGTCGATGAGAATTTTCCAATTTAGTGGAGTCACCCACGATCGGCCACACATCTCAGTCGAACCGATCTATCTCTGATCTCAAATCGATTTTACACTGTGTCGTAATGGCCTCTAAAGATCAGCACGGTCGAAAAACCGATTCCTGGTCGAATTCTCAAGTCTATTGCCTTAAAATTCCTTAATGGCTTCACTTGATAGGTCAATTATCTCATGAGTGGCCAACTCAGAGAAAAACATTATAGTCGCGTTGACGAAAGGCCCAGCTTATCTAATCGAAACCTGAAAATCAGGATGTCACATTTCCCATCTAGCATAATGCGCCTTTTGATCTGCAGTACTTTGATCATGGGGTTTGGAAGGTTCATCTTCACGTAGAGCTACATCTGTATCCACAATGCCTAGAGCAAACTCTATATCTTGCTTCTATCTCTTCAAGTTTGATCCAATTAACATTTCGACCGTGGTATTGTTGTTATTTATAGCAAATGTAATTGTTTGTCACACATAATGCAATAAGATCAATTATGGGCAATAAGCAATTCAATAAAAATAATTAGTACATTATAAACTCCCCTTTGGGCAGAGTGTATAATGCACAATTATTTTCCACAGTATGAAGTTCATAAAGTAATAGGGAGAATTACATGTAATTGTCAAGGATCCATCTACTTTGGGTAGACAAATCATTTAAATTATACATATCCATAATATCAATTTAGAGAGGAATTGCATATAATTTTCAAAACATTTATCCCCTTTGGGTAGATAAATATTTTTCAATTATACATCCCATTCTTTTAAATGTGGGAATTAATCTTCATGTTATTTTCCAAATTAATATACATAATAACCTCATTTGGGTGAGTTATTGTATATACTAATTTTTACCAACAGGGAACTCCAAAAAATTTATGCCTAAAATTTATCGAACAATATGAAGCATTTTACAACATATGCTTCCCAAGATTATATTGCATTTATCAAGCAACTACTTTTTGCCACAATTTATTTTATTTTATTATTATTTTAATGTTTCAAACCCTCCCGCGGGGCCCAGGACGCGCGAGCAGCCTTTCGGATCCTCTCGCAGGCCCTGACCGGCGAGCGGCCCTTTAGACGCTGGGCCAGACTAGTGAGGCCTAAAATTCTGGCCCAGCCTGCAGGAGTCCGTGCTCTTTTTAATTAAAAAATGGCCCACGAATTAATATAAGATTCTGGGCTTATTAAGTCCCAGCCTAGGTGAGTTTATAGCCCCAAGATTATGGGCTCACGCCTATAATCCAAATTTTAAATAGAATATGGGCAAAAGCCCATATTTTGGCCTAGGCCCTGCTAGAGGTCATCTTCAACCTCCAGCCGAGTCCCAAAATCCTGAAAACCGGGTCACACAACTCGGTTTTGACCCGGAATACAAAAAACACAATTAAGTTGATTTTTCTTGAAATCTCTCCATGGGTCTTGCTTCTAACATCAATATAATTTACTAGAATGAATTAAACGAAGAAAACACAAGAAAATCTTCTACATTTAAGCTTCAAAAATTCGGATCTAACATCCCCATAGTCGAATTCGGTTTACTCATGTTTAAGCCCAAAAAGAACTTACCTTAATGCAACAAAAGGATGCTAAAACATATATATATATAACAATACCCATGCAACAATTTACAATGAACATCAATCAATTGTAAGTAATTTGAAATTTTAGAACTTTTTCATGTATAAACCCTAGAATTTCAAATTCAAAATTCTCACTCAATTCTCAATGAAATTATACAAATTATATATGGTTGGAAAGATCTCGACATGTAGAACAAAAACCCTAAGGTTTCAGAATCAATCGAGCAAAAAATCCACACGAAAAAATAACACCAATATTCGGCTTAAAAAGGGAAATTTTGAATTTGTTCATAAAAAAAAAAAAAAAAAAACATAATTTTGGGTTCTACAATCATATATGAGTCGCTCGATACCACATGTAGAAATTTATTCACATAAATAATTAATTAATAAAGAATAATCGAATCCATATATGACTGTAAAACACCGAAATCAATAAGCACGACGGAATTAAAATATACTTGTTTGACCCATTGCTTCACTTAAAGAAAAATAGATCAACTTGATAATCAGAGATCTATTAGAATGTCAGATCTTCCTCTCTATGACATATTTTAATATAGTAGCTTTTAATGGGATTAAGCAACTAATGGGTATAATTTACCCTTTTATAGGCTAGAGAGGGGACTCAACAAACTTTAATTTGCAGCGTGTCAATGGGCCCCTCTCATTATGGGTTTTAGTTAAACACAATTGCCTACACTTTACTGCTCAACTAGCCCGTTATTAATAGATGCCAAAACCCAATTCAATAAAATCACTTAAAAGCTTAACTAATATTGGAATATCTATTAACCCGATTATTTAAAATAGAAAATTAATTAATTAATGTAAGCCCATATTATAGGAAATTTCCAACATTATGGACTGTGGCAATTTTTTTCTTTTATTTATGATTTATTATCCATTTTCTTACCGAGACGTTTCTTGTCATCTCCAATTAATGCAAATCATGATTTTTCCAATTTAATTTGATTCAACATCAGTTTAACAATTTACGTACTATATTGTACAAATCAAAAGTTTAGAGACAGTATTTATACATTATACCAAAGTTCATAGATCATTTATGTTGTTATCCCTTTTAAAAAGGGGTAGTGCATAAATATATTTGGTTCCATTCCAATAAGTCATAATGATAAAAGCAACTTAATTGGTTTGTTATAATAGAAAACTACATGCAGCGGTTACAAAATGAGATTTCAGTGTGTGGATTAAGACATAGCACATGTTTGATTCTTCATATTGTCAATTACCGACTCTTGTATTGCTAAATTAATGAGGTTAACCTTTTTTTTCCGTGATTAATGAATAGCGAGTTTATAAACATAAAGACTTTAGTAAGTAGAACTAGAGATTTGTAAATGCGATTCCCTAATTTTAGGGCTATTTGTGATATTTGATTTTAAGGCATCATAAGTTTGGAAGGGCCTCCTCATTTTATCCCATCTCTAAAGAAATTTTTGTAGATGTCGTGAGTCCATTTTTGGTTGATAAAACCCCAAAATTCTCTTTGCATTTCTATATTAAAAGGTGTAATGAAAGGACACTATTTGGTCGGTACAATCAATATTAGTTAGGTTGAAATTATCTTCCAAACAGCCACATCCGAAATCTTTTAATTGATGCAACGAAATTTGGAATTGTCCCCGAGAAATATAATAAAGTCCTTACTCTTTTCTTGAAAATTTGTAATTTAGCTAAAATTGTCCCATAGGTAATTTCAAGTTGTCACATGGGTAGGTTACATTATCGATGATGACCGACAAAGCTTCACTTTAGTTTGGGAAAAAATTCAAAAACCATCTTCGGTGTCCCACCCCTTTATGCATCCTTAATTTTAAAAACTACAATTTGCATTTCCCAACAAAACACGAGAAATAAGAATTCTAGGTATAGTAAGAATGTCTTAAATATTGATATTGACGTTAGATACTCCATTAGAATATAAACACATTACTTTATAAATCATTTTTGTAAATCAATCTTAGTATATCGAATATTTTTCTAAAGAATATAGCATATATATTTACAAATTCATAGGCAAGTGGGGAACTTCGTGTACTCATGATTACCTTTTCCCAGAAAGGCACGAGCTTTGTGCTGGTTTAGCATTAAATATTTCCATTTTCATTAAATCCTGAAAAATTATAATATATTTTCAAATCTATTCCTAAAGACTCGCGATGTTATTTATTGTCATGTAAAATATTTTTAGTTTAAAGTTTTTTAAGCAAAGGTCTTAAAAGAACGATCCACCAATCACTGGGAGCTCTTTCCGACTTTACAATGACTAAATAATGCAATGTCTCTGTGCCCATGAAAATCTTAATTAAATTATAATCAAGAAGATAAAAAAGGATAACGTGGGGGTATCATGAGAGGAATCCTATTGATATATTTTAAGACCGTGTTATCAGAGATATATTTTTTGTGTCATACCTTATATAATTGAACTTATGGTTCATTCGAAAATTCATTTTGTATTAGTGATATTCATCAAGAGAGCAAGTCACAGTTTCAATAGTAGAGACTAACATTCTAAAATTGTCTATCCAAGTTCAATTTTCATTTATTTATATCTTTTTGTGTCGAAAGATCAATATGGATGGATCGCAATTCGAATCAATCAAATAAAAAAACTGAAATTTTCCTTACAATGCTTTCCTAATTACTGTAAACTGGTTTTCACGCACTCGTGAAGAGAACTGATTTGTTTTTTCAAAAGAGTTAAGTGATTATTTAATTAAGTGGATAAGCAGTGGGTAATTATAAACACGTGTATATCGAGAGGTTAATGAAGAGAATAATGGGCAGTTTTATTTTTCCATGCAAGATTAACTTTGAAAACCAAAAAGTAGAAAATGGAACTTGTTAGAAATGATAATTATATCTTTTTATTAGTTAATGTAGGGATAATTAGTAAAAGTTATTTCTTCATGCACGGCAAACTTAATTTTCACACAATTACTCAATTTTAATTGATGAATTGTCTCTCTTCTTTCTATTTCATTCTAAATACTTATGGCTGATACTATAGCGACATTGTAGGGACCATAAGAATCACCATCTAAAATATGGATAACTTTTTGCTGATTCTTAAATAGATTATGCAGATTCATTCTTGTTTTATTATTATTATTATTATTATTATTATTATTATTATTATTATTATTATTATTAAAGGAATCGTGTATGGGGTCTCGTCTGTTCTGCTGCCTCAGGTTGAGGTTAGGCTAACCACCAAAGTGCCTTCTCTTTCTTCATTTTCTTTTTCCATTTTTTCTTGGGATATTAAATAAACAAAAATATATGAAAAGACTCGATCCTCTTTCAACGCTTTCTACCAAGCTAGATCCATACTCCTTTTTGGAGTACATGTCAATGTTTGTAGGAATAGTATTTGGTTGACCTTGGGAGTTGAGGAATTCCCAAAAAAGAAAAAAAATTACAAGTGACGAATTCTAAATATTCTTAAATAATGGTCGTTAGTGTTGTGTGAAAAAACAAATAGATTGTAAAGACATTGTCTTTGATATTGATCCATAAATACAAATAGTAGTCACAACTTCCAGGTAATTTATATAATTAATTATGAATCTATTGTGTGAATGTAAATTCAGTTCAAACTTTCAAATTTTTCGAATTTATTTCTAAACCTTTACCAAAATTATAGTGTAATCAGTCCTTCAATTTTCACTAAAAATCACGAATGTGACGGTCAAGTCATTGTCGAGTGATCAAGTTATCATCTGCCATACATGACACACCACTATGTCAGCAACTTTTATGAAAATTAGTTAAAAGGAATACATTTAGAAATTTGCATAATTTATGACTAAATTGGTAAAATTAGAAAGTTTATGACTAAATTGATGTCGGTACAATAGATTTAGCACCGATTGAACAATTTCCCCTAATTTATTCTTTGGGTTAAAAGAAAATCTTTTGACATTTTTTCTGGTTTTCTCTATTTGATAATAATGAAAAGCTATAGCTAATCCCATATTCTCGATTCATCAACATATTACTAATCCAATCACGGGGATTGTCAGGGTTAGTCAATTTGATGGCCGATCTAAACAAAGTTATTTATGTTCTTTCGTTGCCATCAAACATATCCTTATTTTATATCTATTTATAAATACATAAAATGTCATAACTCATTCGTTTCCTTTCTTTTTTTCCTTGTTTATATCCTTATTTTACATCTATTCATGAATTCCCAGGCACAATATTAATGTCATAACTCAATCTTTTCAATCCCTTTCTGGCTATTTCCTCCAACAAAAGGAGTCACATCATTCATGGCCGGCATCAGAAGCTCTTTTCTACAAGGTTAATAAAGCCTGCTTACTCTTTCTTAAAAGAATGGAGATTATCGACTTGATTATAGATTACAACCTAGCTAATTCCCACCTGCCCTGTCTGTCTTTGAGCTAGCAGTAGCTACCGACCCACCTCAAACTCTCCTAAGACTTGCCCTTTGTTTTCTACGAAAAACAGGTATGCCGCTTGTTGAACGAAACCTTTCAGTTAAAAGATGCTTTGAAATCTGACTTTCTACGTAAGTGTGAAATTCATGTGATTCCGTCCAATCTATATAGGCAACACGAAATCTGACTTTTCTAGATGTTAGGTACGCGGCCAAAGCTATTACAATGCCTATCTAATTGAACTATGTCGGGTGTAGTTCCGTCTTGTCGTGATGGGGCGATTGTTGAGAACTGGTCACTTATTTTTTTCCACTACTTTTTTTCATTACTTTTTTTCTCACCACTTCGAATCGGATCGAGATAGAGTTTCATTCACATTTTATTAATTTTTGAAGAAATAATAAAATATATATATATATATATATATATTTAATCGGTTCGGTCTAGTTCTCTCTTGGAATAAAAAATCGAGACCACTTAGACATCGATTCCATTTTTAAGAATTGGGAACCAGATTGACACTCCCGAAAACTAAACCAAATCGGCCAATCCATTCTGATATGGTCTAGGCAGTTTTTAGTTTGGGTGGTCCGTTTTGTACAACCCCGTAATCAGGCGTTTGAATCGTTACTAATCTTTGGGTTTAGGTCTAACATGTGCAAGGTGGGGTCATGGTTCTTATGATTTTATGCAAGAGCGAGAAGAGAGCAGACCCCAGCCTAGACCCGGGCAAACTGCTTGAGAACGAGCCTTTGAATGGGCTAAAACCGGAGCCGTTGAACTTGACGCTTGAAGCTGAACCCTAATATGCAATATAGAAAAAGTCCCTACGACCGCGTCAAGCTCCGGAGCTGGCTGAGTCAAACCCCTGCGTTCCTCAGTCAAAGTTTTCCGCAGCTACGACCTCTTCTCCCTCGCATTCACGTCCCTTGCTCCAGCTTATATAAGTGCAAACCGAGATGGGAACCTCCAACATCCATAGCCAAACCCACTCCAGATTCTCAACCAATCCCTCTCGAAACCGACGACACAAGATCGATTGCTCCATTGATGGCCGCTTTGCAAGCTTCCTCACTCTTGATCCCTTCTTCCTCTTCGGGTTGTCCTTCGAAGAGAAGGGTCTCTGCTTCGATCCATGCTCCGAAGCTCCCCAAACTCCGCCTCTCCGATGCGAGCTCGGCGATGAGGCGGAAGCTGGTGGAGGAGTTCAGCAACAGGAACGGTTACACCATCACGGAGCCCTTGCAAAAGGAGGTCGTGGAGAAAGTTAGTCCTTCTGAGGCACACCGTTCACCTGGCCGATCGCCTACTTCTTCTATCGAAACAACCACGAAGCTCTATGCGATTCTGGAGGCTGTTGAAGATAGAGTGGAGATGCACGATAACATCGGCAAGCAGCGGGACAACTGGAACAAGCTCCTATTGAACTCAGTCAACACGATGACCCTCACTGCCGCCACCACGGCTGCGATGGCTGCGGCTGTGCCGGCTCCGTCACTGAGAGCATGCTCTGCTCTCTTATTTACAGCCGCCACCGGGATGTCACTCGTGATGAGCAAAATCCAGCCCTCGCAGCTGGCTGAAGAGCAACGCAATGCCTCAAGGTTGTTCAAGCAGCTTCAGAGCGAGATAAAGTCGATGCTCGTGCAGCAATCTCCGACTGAGTCAGACGTTAAGGAGACGATGGAGAAGGTGCTGGCGCTTGATAGAGCTTTTCCGCTGGCTCTGCTAGGAAAGATGATCGAGAAGTTCCCTGCGAAATTTGAGCCTGCTGTGTGGTGGCCAATGGTTTCCGGCAACTGCCGCCAATCCCAAGGGCACAAAACCTTCACGAACACTGAGCGAAACGGATGGAGCGAGGAGCTGGAAGTGGAGATGAGAGCAATCGTCCAAGTCCTCAAGAGCAAAGACAAGAAAGACTACTTGAGGCTCGGAAATTTAGCTCTAAAATTGAATAAGATGTTGGCGGTTTTGGGTCCTCTACTCACCGGCATCGCCACAGGCTGCTCAGCCTTTGGCGGCTCAACAGCTACAACAGTGGCAGCCATCGCCGGTGCAGTGGCGGCTATTGTCAATGGCTTCGAGCATGGAGGACAAGTCGGCATGGTCGTTGAGATGTACAGAAACAACGCGGGTTCTTCAAGCTCATGGAAGAGACGATCGAAGCGACGCTCGAGGAGAGAGACTACGACAAGCGAGAGAACGCAGAGATGTTCAAGATGAAGGTGGCGATGAAGCTGGGGCGGAGCTTGTCGCAGCTTCGAGACCTGGCAAGAAAATCAATGGCTTCTTGTCTACAAGGGACAGAGGTGGACGAGTTCGGAAGCAAGCTTTTCTGAAACTCTCTTTTGAGCAAGATTAGTGGAGTACATAATGTAAAATGTACAAGTTAGGCTCATTAACATGATTGTTTCATTCCTTGATTCTTGTAACAAAGAAAAGGAGCTTAAATCGCTCATTTTGGTTTAACTTCGATTTTTGACTAAATTGAAAATTATTCACTCAAATTCCACATGGATTCATCTTTGGAGATACGTTAATTTTGGTACTAGAACATATGCGACTATGATTTTATTATAAAAAGAAGATGGTTTTTTTCCGTGCCTATAAAACTTTTTGAAAGAGTTGATAAGCATTAGATGACCGTTGTTAAGATGCTCCTTTTTGCCTACCCTTGATGCATCGCCGGTATACAAGCGAGAGAGAGAGAGAGAGAAAAACCTTTCATAACTTCTATACAAATTCTCTCGAGAAAGGAATCCCCGGATCTCGACCGGCCATAATTTCTGATAACTTTTCATAACTTCCATACAAAATCTCTCGAGAAAGGAATTCTCGGATCTTTAATTGGCGGTAATTTCACAATAACTTTTCGTAACCTCTACATAAAATGTCGCAACATACAAAAATCTAAGGACTCTACGATCAAACGGGTGAGACCGACTCTCTTGTCATCCTAAGGTCATCAAGAGATCGAGAATCCGTTCCTCCAAGATCCTTTGAAATTCCTTTCGCTTTGTGGGAGGTATACTTCCTCATGGTCAAAGAGTCATGCAAAATGTGAACTTCAAGAAAGCAACAAAGCAGTGGACCGTTGAATCTAATGGGAATGGGAGAGACAGGATGCAAAATGGCCTGGAAAACGACGACGCTCCAGTCAGAAATGACATGCTATGTCATTCAATTTTAGCCTCAAACCTCGAATCATTCGAGATCAGCTGATGTTGAACACGTGAGGGGCGACACCCATGCGCGTACGCGTGTGTTTTTTCCCCTCTTTTTCCATTTTATGACCATTTTTCTGCAAATTCGTCCTTGTACTATTGTATGTTCAGACTACTATGACTAAGTTGATTTAGGGGAGATGGTCTTAATTAGTTTACGATTGTTCGAGGGTAATTATCATGATGTTGATTTATATAGTAGAGAAGGTGTCACGATTAATTAAAATACGAGCCGATCTATGTAATGTATGTAATAGTTCGGGGGCAGCAAAAGATTACTAGGAACATATATTCTGTAGTGGATTGCTCAAGCTCGAACTCAAACAGAGCAGTAATTCGAGCATTTCATGAACAAGCTCCTTGAGGGCAAAACCGATTTTAAGCTATAATGTTTGGCGCAAAAGATTGAAGTTGTTAAAGCATACTTATTTATGAGTTTTATTTAGTCTTCCTCCACCTATTAGCTTAATCTTTAGGTTGGACCTTCTAGCATGTAAAAATGTTTTGTTAAAGTATCAAACGACGTTTATCCACGGGGTACGCGTCTGGCCTCCCTACACTCCGCATGCTATTTTAAACACTCTGATCAAGGACTAAGATATGATTAAATTGCTGTTCTAAGTGGGACAGCAAAGCAAAAAGTCAGCGCCCAAAAACAAAGGGCAAAGAGAGTCTGCACGTGCCAATGGGTCAACACCATCAGAAAATTCAAAGCCGCTTTCGGCGGAAGACATTAAAGAATTCAACCATTGGATCGCGTCCACATCGTGAAAAAAAGGTATAGTGTGTCGAGCTAGATTAAAGCATATATCCATTTCAATAATTAAAAAGGGAAATAAAAATTTCCATACTTCGATCATCTATCTTTCTCTGCCGTAAAATATACATAAAATATGTACACCGAACGTCTTTGTGCAAAGGAGTCAAAAAAGCTTGCTCCCAAACTCATCTACCTCAGTCCCTTCTATACAAGAAGCCATTGATTTTCTTGCCAAGTCTCGGAGCTCCGACAAGCTCCGCCCCAGCTTCATCGCCAACTTCATCTCGAACATCTGTCCGTTCTCTCTCTTGCTGTAGTCTCGCTCTTCAAGTGTCGCTTCGATCATCTCTTCCATAAGCTCGAAGAACCCTGCACAGTTTCTGTACATCTCCACGACCATACCGACTTGGCCTCCGTGCTCGAAGCTGTTAACAATTGCAGCCATTGCCCCTGCGATGGCCGCCACCATTGTGGCCGTCGAGCCACCGAAGGCCGAAATGCCGGCCGCAGCAATGATGGTTAGCAAAGGAGCTGAAATCGCTAACATCTTATTCAATTTTAGCGCCAGATTCCCAAGTCTCAGGTAGTCTTGCTTGTCTTTGCTCTTGAGCACTTGGACGATCGCTCTCATCTCCACTTCTAGGTCCTCGCTCCATCCATTTCGCTCACTATTTACAAAAGTTTTCCGCCCTCGGGATCGGCAGCTGTTGTTGGAAACCCTAGGCCACCATGCGGTGGGCTCAAATTTCGCAGGGAACTTCTCGAGCATCCCTCCGAGCAGAGGCAGCGGATAAGCCCTATCAAGGGCCAGCACCTTTTCCATCGTCTCCTTCACGTCTGTTTCTGTTGGAGATTGGAGCGCAAGCATCGACTTGATCTCGCTGCAGAGCTGCTTGAACAACCTCGAGGCATTGCGTTGCTCTTCAGCCAGCTGTGAGGGCTGGATTTTGCTCATCACGAGCGACATGCCAGTTGCCGCTGTAAACAAGAGAGCGGAGCATACTCTCAGCGACGGAGCCGGCGCAGCCGCAGCCATCGCAGCCGTGGTGGTGGCAGTGAAAGTCATCATGTTGACTGAGTTCAACAGGAGCTTATTCCAGTTGTCTCGCTGCTTCCCGATGTTATTGTGCATCTCCACTCTATCTTCGACAGCCTCCAAGATTGCATAGAGCTTCTTCGGCATTTCAACCGAAGAAGTAGGCGATAGGCGCGGCTCCAAAACCCTATCTTTCTGGCTGACGTCCATTTGTAGTGGCTCCGCGAAGGGGTAACCATTCCTGGTGCTCAATTCCTCGACTAGCTTCTTCGTGATCACAGCGCTTGCATCATTCACAAGGCTGAGTTTCGAGGGCTTTGTGAGTTGGATCGAAGCGGTGATCGTTCGCTTTGAAGAACAACCCGAAGAGGAGGAGGAAGAAGAAGAAGAAACCAAGAGAGATGAAGCTTGTAAAGCGGCCATTAACTTTTTGTGTTTTTCAAGTGTATAATGCGATGATTTTGAGAGGATTGCTTGAGGATTGGAGTGGCTTTGGTTATGGAGGTTGGCGGTTCTTTGGGGTGCGTATTTATACATGCGAAGTCCGCGTACGCGATGTAAAATGAGAAGTGGTCGGAATTGTTGAAATTTGACCGTAGAACACAGGGAGTTGACTCCGCCCATGAGCCTGACCTTTTCTATTTGAATTTGTATATGTCAAATTGTTACATCACATCACGTCATCCGTACGTTCCTTAAGTAGAATCACTGTTAGTGGCAGAAATGCGGAAATGAATACGGTATATTGCAAATAACTATTTAAATAACGAGAATGACAATTTGAAAAAGTATTTACTATTACCGCATGTGACATGCGTCACTGCCTGTGAGTCTCTTTTGTCAATTTGGCTAGCCCAAATAGTTAGACCTCCCTACCCATTCCCACTTATAACTCACATAGTTTATCTTTTCGTGAAATCTTTCATAAAAATAATTAATTAATTATTCGTATTTATTGGCAAACCCTATTCGGATTACATATGATATGTTCTTGTTATGAATGGCCATTTGATATTGATTTGCCAGACTATATCTTATACGAAAAATTAATTAGCAAACTATAGAATGGCCCCAGAGGGAGGGGATTGTCAAGTCAAATCTTTGAGTTGTTTCAGGTTTGACCATTTCTGGGATTCAAAGAGTATGGGGTTCTTTTGGGTTGGGTCGGGTCGGGTCGGTTTCCAAATTTCGCATTGGGCAGCTTTGGATTGAGTTCATTATTTTGCGATCGAGTCAACTTAATTTTTTAGCATTTCACTTTTTGTTTTTTCCTTCAAATTGGCTACAATGTGTGGGCGAGTCAATTTGATGTGGGTTCAAGTTTTGCCTGCTTTTCTTGAAAATGTCAAGTCCGTATGACAGAAGGGTAGATAAAAAAGCATAGTTGGATATTAATTATATTTCTCGTTAATCTTAGCCGTTGAGAAAGCGACACATACTTTTATGAAGACAATCTATCTTAAATAAGTAAGCTTCGAAGTCATGAAAGCGAGTGTTGTCACAAATGTCAGGGTTATTTGAAGACCCACTATAACGTTACTGCATTAGTCGGTCAGTAAATATGTTTAAGCAAGAAGTAGGCCTATTTTGACCGTCGTTTTTTAAAATGATATAAAGGTCATTCATAAACTTATAGACGCAAAACTCAAATAAATTGTTGAATTGTGGATCATGCTCCTCATCAACAAGAAAGCACAAGGATTGCAGGGGGCAACACCCTTGGGCAGCCAGAGGAATTTTATAGTTTAGATCCGTATTTTATTGGTTGGACTTGAGTTCAAAAATAATTACTAAGTGGCCTAGGGTCTTCTCGGCTCCTAGGGTTTTCTTGTGCCACTTATATATAATATATTTCTCTTATAATTGAGAGTTATGTAGAGAGAGGTGAAATGTATTAATATAGCGGAATCCTCTACTAAATATAACTCTAATTTAAGGGTAAAACAAGATAAACATTGTGCCTGATTTCTCTTTCTCGCATTTATCTCTATTTAGTTGTGTTTGTGCACCTAATACTAACAAAACTACTTCAAGAATCATTGAAAAGTTTAACCACGACACACTCAAGGTATTCTTCACTTTCATTTGTCCTATATCGAGTTTCATAATTTTGTCCTTTGATGTATGGATAGGCACTTTTCCTAGAGATCACTCATCTTCATAATGTTCTTACTTGAGCACGCTTTAAGATTGGAACGTTTCAATTACGTCATGCATCTTGTGAGTTAATCCCAATTTCACATAATCCAAGAATGTTCTCTCCATGTTTGGTGTGCAATTTGATTCAATCTTGCTCCTTCGTCGTCTTGGAAGCGTTTTTAGGGGTTTCTTAGGGCGCGTATGACAAAATTTCTATTTCAGAAATTGATTTATGGCCAGAAATCAATTTCTCAATTTCTATTCCCGGACAAGTTTACGAGCAAAGAAACCCGTTTGATAACAACACAAAATTTATTTACAAAGCAAATCCGTTTGATAACGAGAATAAAATTTCTATTTCTAGGAATAAAAATTGATTAGATAACAACATAAGAAATCCTCAAATACAAAATAATAGTCGAAATAATACTAAAACAACATAGCAAATCCTCAACTACAAAATAATAGTCGAATTACAAAGTTGAAAATACAATTTCATGGAATCAATCAAAGAGCAGCTACTCGGCCGCCCGCCGCCTCCGTCGTCATCCCCACCGCCCACGTCCCCTCCCTCTCCGTCTCCTTCCCCCCCGCACCCCCGCGCCTTCTTAACGACGAAGGCAGCGAGAGGAAGGGCACCCTCTTTCCTCATGAAGAAATCCCGGGACTGTCGTGGGCTCAACCACATACCGATCCGGAATTCCCGCAGGCCTCATGCGCGTGTACAGCTTCTACTCGACTCCACCTTCTCCATCATTATTGGGAATCAAGCTCTCACCCAACACATAACCCATCACTCAGAATTTCGACTCCGCCTTCTCCATCAAGCTCTCACCCGCAAGAAGATAAAACAACTAAAAGAAGAATTCGGACCAAAAACTCATTAGATAAGTACATGCTACTTGTGAGTCTTGATGCGGGAACACGCCAATAGGAAGAATTCCGACTCCACCTTCTCCATCAAGCTCTCACACGCCATCCATCGACGAAGCCAAAAACCAGAATTCATAGCACATCGCAATTGCCCACTTCGTCCAAACGCAATTAAGAATCTAATTTTTTCATCTAATTCCGCCGGGACGAGGAAAAATTCGGACCCGGACGGCATGGGTTGTCCGCCCATGATCTCCAACGAAAACAGAACAAACAATGTGCATCGATCGAGCTCGGTGAAACCCAAAACAGAACAAACAAATCGCGCACGAGAGAGAGAGAGAGAAGACTACGGAATAAACCCAAAACAGAACAAACAAATCGCGCACAAACAAATCACGCACGAGAGAGAGAGAGAGAGAGAGAGAGAGAGAGAGAGAGAGAGAGAGAGAGAGAGAGAGAGAGAGAGAGGGAAGACCTCGAATCGGAGAGGAAGGAAGGCGACGGCGAGGATGGACAGGTTCTTCAGAGACGCGGACGGAGGAGGCAACGGAGGACACGGACAGAGGAGGCGACGGTGAGGATGGACAGGTTCTTCGGAGACGCGGACGGAGAAGGCGGATGGAGGACGCGACGGAGGACGCGACGGAGGACGCGACGGAGGACGCGGACGGAGGAGGCGACGGCGAGGATGGACGATGTTCTTCGGAGACGGACGGACGGAGGCGGACGGAGGAGGCGACGGAGGAGGCGAGGAAGGAGGCGACGCGACGGGCGAGCTCTTCGTAGTCGCTAGGGTTTCGTTGAGGCGTTAGAGGAGAAAAGAGAAGCAACCCAAATAGAAAAGAGATAAGCCGTGAATGAAGAAGAATTGCCCAAATGGAGAAAAAAATTTCTATTTCTACTTGAGAAACAGAGAAGTTATAAATTTCAGCTTCTGATTTTTTCGATTTCTATTTACTCGAGTAGAAATCTGTTTGAAATAGAGAAATCAAATTGCGTTGCCAAACGGATTTCTCTTTCTGTTTCCAAACTCATTCGGGAAAGGAAACAAAATCGAGAAACAGAAATTTTATCATGCGCGCCTTATTGTTCAAGCCCTTTGGATCCAGCAAACACTCCCCACCATTGTTGAATCAAGTCATTACAAGCCCACCGGCTTTCTCATGGTTCATCCTTGAACAACCCGCCTACTAGAGTTCTACTTCGATATCATATAACCCAATTTAAAATTTTTAAACTAATAGATGAAAGAAAACCACATTAATATGAAAAAAAAAAAATATAATCATCATATCAAGAAATATGAGAATTTAAACACAAAAGCCCGAAGAAAGAAAAATAGAACTCTTGAAAAAGATCAAATGTCTCAAACACTTAAACAAGCACTTTAGTATTGAATATCTCACATCACTTGTCTACAAAGTTTATGCACTCTTTATATATATATATATATATATATATATGCGATCTTCCTCATTTATCAATTTAAATTTTTATTAGACATTCTAATATTGTATTAGAGTCAAGTTCTATTATAGTTTATTTCACATTATGGCCTCAATTTATCAAATTTAATGGGCCGTTCTTGATCCAAGGTGTTAAATATCCCACATTACTTATCCATGGATTTATATATATTTTATATACATGTGATTTACTTCCACATATCGGATTAAGCTTTGGCATTAGGCACTGTAACACTAGGAAATATGCTCAAATTGCTGCTACAGGGTGGAAAAGAGCAAAAGTCAACGCCCAAGAACAAGGGGCAAGGAGAAACTGCATGAATCGATAAGGTCAACTCTCAGAAAATTCAAACCGCTTCCACATGGGGACCGTTTGTGAAGTAGGAGACATTTAAAAATGCAACCATTTGATTGTGTCGACATCGTGAAAAAGGTATGACGCATTGCCCTTCGTTTTTCTTTACAAATCTTACATTTATGAAAATTAAAAACATGGCATATAAAAATGCTTCATCGATTAGTAAGAAAATAGACTAACCAAATTTTTATTTAAGAAGTGCAATATTAGATAAGATGTGGAATTCTTATATGGGTCGAAACCAGACTAAGAGCATATATTATATTTACCTGAGTATTTACTTAAGATTTGACCATTTGTGCAAACCAAAAATCAGACCCTCAAGTATCAATTAATGCTTTTAATTAATTCTTTTGTGGAATTAATTGATACAATTATGCACCAAGAAATAAAGAATGAAAGAATCATGTTAATGAGCATCATTGTACATGTCTTGTATGTACCCTATGTATCTTTGTTCAAGGAGTTCAGAAAAGCTTGCTTCCAAACTCATCAACCTCAGTCCCTATACAAGAAGCCATTGATTTTCTTGCTAAATCTCGAGCTCAACAAGCTCCGTCCCAGCTTCATCGCCACCTTCATCTCGAACATCTCTCCGTTCTCTCTCTTGCTATAGTCTCTTTCTTCGAGCGTCGCTTCCAATAGTCTCTTCCGTGAGCTCGAAGAACCCTGCGCAGTTTCTGTACATCTCCACGACCATGCCGACTTGGCCTCCGTGCTCGAAGCTGTTGATGATTGCGGCCATTGCCCCAGTGATGGCTGCCACCATCATGGCTGTTGAGCAACCGAAGGCTGAGCCGGCAGCGGCAATGCTGGTTAGCAAAGGAGCAGAACCGCCAACATCTTATTCAATTTTAGAGCCAGATTTCCCAGCCTCAAGTAGTCTTGCTTGTCTTTGCTTTTGAGGACTTGGACAATGGCTCTCATCTCCACTTCTAGCTCCTCGCTCCATCCGTTTCTCTCTGCGTTCGCAACGGTTTTCCTCCCTCTGGATTGGCGGTGGTTGTTGGAATCCCTAGGCCACCATGCGGCGGGCTTGAATTTCACGGGAACTTCTCGAGCATCGCGCCAAGCAGAGGCAGCGGATAAGCCCTATCAAGGGCTAGCACCTTCTCCATCATCTCCTTCACGTCTGACTCAGTCGGGGTTGGAGCACAAGCATTGACTTGATCTCACTCCGGAGCTGCTTGAACAACCTCGAGGCATTGCGTTGCTCTTCAGCCAGCTGTGAGGGTTGGATTTTGCTCATTATGAGAGACATCCCGGTGGCTGCCGTAAACAAGAGAGTGGAGCATATTCTCAGCGATGGAGCTGGCGCAGCCGTAGCCATCGCTGCCATGGTGGTGGCAGTGAGAGTCATCATGTTGACCGAGTTCAACAGAGGTTGTTCCAGTTGTCTCGCTGCTCACCAATGTTATCGTGCATCTCCACTCTATCTTCGACAGCCTCCAAGATCGCATAGAGCTTTGTGGTCGTGTCGATAGAAGAAGTAGGTGATAGGCGTGGCTCCAAAACCCTATCTTTCTGGGCGACGTCCATTTGTAGTGGCTCTGCAAAGGCATAACCATTCCTGGTGCGCAATTCCTCGACTAGCTTCTTCATGATCGCAGCGCTTGGATCAGCAAGGCTGAATTTTGAGGGCTTCGGGAATTGGATCGAAGCCGTGATCATTCTCTTCAAATGACAACCTGAAGAGGAAGAAGAAGGAATTGCAAGAGGAAGCTTGTAAAGCGGCCATCAATGGAGGTGACGGTTCTGGTGTTGCTGTTAGTTTTCAGTGTGTGAATGTGATGGTTTTTGAGATGATTGAATGAGAATTTGAGTGGTCTTGGTTGTGGAAGATAGAGGTTCTTCTGGGTTGCATTTATATGTGGGGGAAGCAAGCAACGTTCATGGGAAGAGACGAGGTCGTGTCTGTTGAAAATATCGACCGAAGAACATATTGGTTGACCCAGCCCATGAGGCTGACCTTTTCTATTATCTGAATTTGTACATTTCAAACATCTGAATGCTACGTGAATTTGCAATGTAGAAACATTGTCAAATCACAGCTCAATTCTATCTACATAATTAGTACATTAATGAATTACGACATGTTGTAAATAAACATTTAAACATACAAGTTATATTCAATTTTTAGATAGAAAATTTGTCACATTATTTAATATTAAAATTTTGAGAATCAGTGTTGGTGTATCTTTTAATTACAGGTGATATATGATAGATCACTTTTGCATAAATAAGTATATGAAATGAGTGGTAGCATTACATGGACAATAGGTAGGATCGATGACTCTATTCTTTGATTAAAAATTGTTAGTATATGCTTGAATTTCACGATATAATCATTAGTATAGTTTGATTTGAGTAAATCTTAAAATTAATATGGTCAAATAGAATGAACTTTATGAAATCATTTACTATTACACATGCGTCCCTCGCTTGTGAACCTATGCCTCTTTTTGTCAACTTGGCTAGCCCAAATTATTAGACCCCTCTAAACCCTTTCCCACTTATAATTCACATATATTTTATTTTAGGGATTTTTTTGCAAAAAAAAAAAATTAAATATTCATATTTACTGGGCAACCAATTCAATTTACATACGTTATGCTTTATAAAAATTAAATATTCATATTTATTGTGGACAATTTGAATAACCTATGATATGCTCTTGCTGGACAATAGAAATATTGCTTATATGACAAATTCGTTCGCAAACTATATAATCGGTTGGGGACAAGAACTGTCAAATCAAATATCTGAATTGTTTGAGGTTTGACCATTTCTTGAAATGGAGGATTCGCACGGTATCGAGTTTTGGGTCGGGGCGGTTTCCGATTTCGCATTGTACATCTTTGGATTGAGCTCATCATTTTGCGATCCAGTCAACTTAATTTTCGAGCATTTGACTTTCTTCTTTTCCTTCAAATCGGCTATAATGTGGGTGAGTCAATTTGATGCAGGACGAACTTTTGCCTGCTTTACTTGATTATGCCAAATCCAAATGACAAAGGGTGGATAGAAAGAATAGTTAGATACTATTTATATTTCTTGTTAATCTTAGTCGTGACGCGTACTTTTATGAAGACAATAATAAGTAAACTTTGAAGACATGAAAACAAGTGATTTCATAAATGTCATGATCAGTTGAAGACCTATTGTAATATTATTGCATTAGTCTGTAAATATTTTAAGCAAGAAGTAAAGCTGTTTTAATACAAGAATTGTCAACAAAATTAGCCTCTTATCGCTCATAATTTGCCACATCTACTTCATTTTTAACCATACATTTGAACTGCACAATTACGTCATGCATGACATCATTTTTTTAAATATAACTCTAGCCCATTAATGCTTAGATGATTACAACTCAAATCAAACTTCTGATTTATGCACTTGCCTTGGCCGAGTCATGCCCTCTCTCCTCCACTCTCTCATAACCACTCATCGCTCGTTTTATGTTGCCACATCTCCTTAATTTTCAACCATATGTTTTAATCAGCGATTCCGGGGATGCTTGCGATGCAATCATTGTCGGGGTCAGGGTGCCGGCGATTCTCTTCCTCCCGGGCTTACTTTTGCTTCCTCTGCGGAAGAGTGAAGCTCCGGGTGCAATAGGTCACCGCCCTGCCGTCCGGGCATTCCCCACGGCGATTGCACCGCATTCAACCCTCATTTCAGCCCTCGACGGACGGTCATTGAATCTTACCCTATCGTCCTAGGAGAAGGCAAGCGCCTTCCGAGGCCTGAAAATAGTACTCGTACGATTTGCCTTCAGACGCCATCAGCCCAAAATGATCCTTAAGACCATACACTGATGAAACCATTGCTCCCAAGCGGATTGCATCGACGAGTGGGTTTGCATGAGTGCTAATTGCTCAGTATGCCGGAACTCGCTGCTCCGGTCATGACGAGCGTGTTTTCATGTTGTGTTCTGGCTTCCCCTGGTGCTTAAGTTTACGAGTAGAAACTAGAAGCCACTTGATGGTTGTTAAGAGTCTTTTGTTTCATTTCTTTAGCTGAAAGAGCTAAAGGTTGTCAAAAAACTAGACAAATTAGTTTTACTTAGCTCGAATCGAAGGCCATGAGATACAGAACTCAATCAAATGTACAAGGATGAAGCCCTTGTGCACCTAATTCACTGATGCAATCTCTTTCAAGAAGCTTCAAACCATTGTCAATTTTAGCGCTTCTGCAAATTCGTAGTCTTCGACTTACCATCCTCATTAGAAGGCACCTTTTCTACTAGTAGTAGTACTCTTGTTCACCTAAAATTGCTGAAGCTAAGATATTTTCACTCTAAGCAAAGAAAAATTTCCAAGTCTTGTCCCAAAAACAACTGCTATATTTCCCTGAATTCAGGACATGAAATGCACACCAGAACAAACTGCGTCTGCAATGGGCGATCAAATCCCAGTACATACTATCTCACAAATTTCAATAAGTAGATAGAATCCAGTATTACATGATAACTAACCTAATTACAAATATAAGAGGAAAGAAATTCCCCCATGTATATTGGATCTGATGCAACAGGTAATTACTAGGTAGTGGGAGCGTATTCAGGCTATTTTTCAG
Source organism: Eucalyptus guilfoylei (assembly GCA_016097605.1). Taxonomy (NCBI): domain Eukaryota; kingdom Viridiplantae; phylum Streptophyta; class Magnoliopsida; order Myrtales; family Myrtaceae; genus Eucalyptus; species Eucalyptus guilfoylei. The sequence continues at coordinate 44,023,110 of CM027864.1, read as the reverse complement.
TAGAATCACAGCTCTACTTACTGTCTTATTCATTTCGGTGAAGGAGAGACGACATACTGTGGAAAGGCATTTGGACTTATTCCTCGATAACCTCTAGATTCGTGTTCCAGAGTCTTCCCTGCATGGTCGCAGCTTCCCTGAACCGGAGGAAACAAAAGGATTTTTTGGCATGACGGGGCACTCTTCTCCCTCCAGCATCTGAACCACCACAGGAGGCCGATCGGCCGGGTACTCAGTGAATGCACCAGAGCCCCACGATTGCCAATTTTCTGGCAATCTTACGGTCGCTGTCCTCTCGGATTCGTATTTCAAGCTCTTCACCCTTATTCAGATGGTTATAGACCCACTGCGGGAAGTACATCTGGCTCATGTTCTTGGCGTTTACGTCCACGTTTTTCCTCCCCCACCATTTCGAGCAGCAGCATTCGAAGCTGTACACGTCCGACTTAGAGGACACGCTTCCGAAGTTCCTGGAGAAGACTTCTGGGGCGATGTAGCCCATGGTACCTCTGGCTGCAGTCATGGACACTGCACTTTGTTCCTTGGAACATAGCTTTGCCAGACCGAAATCTGCAATCTTAGGATTGAAGTTGTCATCCGCAAGATATTGTGTGGCTTGATATCGAAATGGAGGATCTTATGATCACACCCCTGGTGAAGATACTCTATGCCTTTGGCCACTCCGAGAGCGATGTCATGGAGCCTCTCCCAGCTAAGGAAAGGATCGAGAGGTCTTCGCCCTGAAAAATGAACTTTCCAGAGACTCGTTCGGCAGGAACTCATGCACCAAGGCTCTTCGAAACCGTCAGCGCAGAAACCCACCATCCGAACCACGTTGACGTGGTGAATCCTTCCCATCGTGCTCACTTCGTTGATGAACTCCTCTCCATTCCCGAAACGAATTGTCCAGCATCTTCACTGCGAGAAAATCTCGTTTGAAAGCTTCCCTTGTACCGTTCCGGAAGCCCCCTGGCCTAGTTTCTCCGAAGTCATTGGTTATCCTCTTGATGTCGTTGTAGGAGTAACGGGTCGACAAGAACCTCATAGTCATGCAAGAAGCTCTCGATCTTGAGTCGGAATGCTTTATCTCTTCTTTTTTCATTGAGGACATAGCCGAGTCCGATCAGTCCAACAAGAAAGAGAAAAGAGCCCGACTCCTTCCGCGATCTCTCTTTTAATCTTTCTGCAGAATCAGAGAAGTCAGTACTTTAGCTTCTGCCAAAGTTCGGATGAATGATAAAACAACTAGAAGAAAAGCCCTCAAAACTAGTTATATCCGCTTAACACCGACACCGTGACTGACCTTCATTTCAGGTCATCAGACAATTTCTATAAAAACTGGCAATCAAGATTCGGAACTCCATTCGATATAAAGTACAGAAAGTATCATCTGAAACAAGACGAAGTTGTGGAAATGCATCCATCCGACAGAATTGCAAATATAAACGCAATCTTAGTTTCCAGAAGCCTGATTATTGCGTAGAAACTATGATTCTCCTTCTCTGCGCTCCATGGGTCTTATCTTTACGAAAAAGGAACTTGATGAATCTCATCAACCATAAGTCAATAAGCAACCTTGCTATATTGATCACGCTAGTTCAAAAACTTGGGAATGAATGGACTAAATAAAGTACACAAGCATTAATATTCACTTGAACTAAAGAAAATGAAATATCACAGAATCAAGCCAAGTCTCATGAAACATATTAAGTTTCGAAACCGCACGCACGGGCCTTCGACTAGTATTAAAACGATACCCTGGTGTCCATGATGAGGCGGAAAGCATTCGATTTTGCTCCCATTCCATCCACATAACCCCTCTGCGCACTTTTTACAGTCCGGCGTTTTCCAGTCAATTGAGCCTGGTCGATCATGTAATAGATCGGGTTCGACAGCGGGTCGACGCTCCCACTCCTCTCACAGTACACCAGCAAGTTTCCGACGTAGTCGGATGATTGAACGGCGTAGACTTTATACGACGGGGGCATGCTCCAGCAAGCCACCTCGGTCATGTAGTCTCTATCGGGCGGGGGCACGAACAGGACGTAGTTGTAGGGTCCTGGTCCGAATACGGCTTTTGCGAGCGGAGAAGCCACGGTCGGTGAGGTTCGCGATCACCAAGGGAGGCACCCGGTGGCTTGCAGGACGACGGACTGGGATTTGTAGTCAATGGACTCGACGACTAGCGGTTGTGAGGTGTTTGGGACCGAGAGCACAGTCCGCCCATGGTCATCGCAGATCAGTTCAAAGCCCTTATACGCACTCGGGACCCTGGCGGTCTGGGAACCAGAACGGGAAACCGACCCACGGCCCGCCGGGGCGACCTCAGGGGGGCAACCGTGCCGGGGCGGGCCGTCGAGGTGGGCGGTGCCATTGGCGAAGCAGAGGAAGAAGAAGAAGAGGAAGAGAGAGGGAACGGGAGAGTGCATGGTGGAGATGCGTCCGTGGCTGATGGGAACTCACTGATCGACCACGCCTTCCTCTTGGAATGCTCCGCTCGCTTATTAGACCCTTTTACTCATCTGTCGGCCACTGTTTGTCGTAGAACTAGAAGGTATTTCATTGGTCAAGCACAGGATGGACCTTCTTTTATTTACTGGAAATTCAATCACAAACTGACTCGTGGCCACGACGGAAAAATAATTAAAAGTCACCGAAAAGCTTAAACTAAACATTTATTCTAAATACTTTTTTATGACATTAAAAATCCTACTCTTGCATTGATATACATTCACCTCATAATTTATGATAAATGATATATAAATTTGGAATATTCCGTGTCGCGAAAAAATGTTTAGAATAAATGTGTCATATGCGTCATAATAGGTGTAGTTCAAGTTTTTAATGGCTTTTTCTAAAAAAATTAGAAATCTGCTGGATTGTTCTCCTCTCTTCCACTCCTCCATTGATGGCTGGGTAGTTTTGGGTTCCTGAGTTACTAATCCTCCCTTTGTCATCACTATCAACGAAGTCGCTGGCATCGCGTTCGGGCTGAGCCACCTCACGAGCCATCATGGATGATGGAGGAGGAAGAGGAACAACTTGAAGCGCCGGCATTGGGTCCGGGCTGAGCCACCTCACGAGCCATCATGGATGATGGAGGAGGAAGAGGAACAAACGAAGTCGCCGGCATTGTGTTCGGGCTGAGCCACCTCACAAGCCATCATGGATGATGGAGGAGGAAGAGGAAGAGGAACAAGAAAACATAAGACGACAGAAGCTTGCGGCCATGTTCTAAAGGCCTCAATTCCTCGACTTGTTCACGGCCAAAGACCCAACCTGTTTTTTGACCCATGTTTCCTAGTGTTTTATCCCTAAATCTTGAATTTTAGACTTTTGCTCGAGGCCAAAAAAACAGGGGCAAAGAACCCATCCAAGCCATTAATTATGAAGGGAAAAATGCCATTAATGATCTCGAATTTTGACCTAACGCGTCGACACTCACTTTAGTCGTCAAAAGCTTTCCATCGGATCACTTAAATGTCAAATCGAAGAAAACGATAAACGATCACTTTGATGCCACCAATAAGAGATTCCGCTAAATTGATTACATTGAATTCTAATATAAAAAAAAAAAAAAAAAAAAAAAACCGACATGGCAAAAATTTAAGAAGACTATCCACATGGAATGACATAAACAACGCCGTTTTCCTTTCTCCCTAAGAAATGACGGGCGTTTTGCTATCATAAATGGACACTTACAAAACGACATAATCAGCATACCTATGGCCAAAATAGCGTCGCTGAGGGGAGAAGAAGAGGGTTTTGTCAATGGCGCATACGAACTATGATTCTCATCCGACGACCATAGCTCGCTGCGCCCACCATCGCTCACTCGCCCACTATCGCCGTCGCCCGCCATTGCTCGACCACCATTATAGTTGCGTCGTCGTTTGTTGTCGTTTGGTGGCTGTGTCCTCAACTACTCCTTCAGCTCGGGTTTGTCATGTTTTACGTGGTCAATTGAGTAAAAACTTTTGGGTTTCGACGGCAAGTTAGGGCATGGAGGGCAAATTGAGGGCTCGACTCAGGGAAAGTGGCGGGAAAAGTGGTAGGGATCTCACTTTTTATTTACTAACATAATTTGCTTTCTTTTATGGGGACCGAATAGAAAAATATGGCTTGGAGGAGAAGATGAGGGCTCGGCTCGGAGGGAAACAATGGTGGGACCTCACTTTGTTTAATTAGTTGGAGTGCTTCTGTGGGAGACCGAATGGAATTGAATTGAAAAATGGGCGGTGGGGACCTCACTTTGTTTATTCAATTTGGCTTCCTTTGTTTCTATAAGGGGACCGAATTGAATAAATTTGTTGCCTTTATTTCTTTCAACAAAACGACAAAATTTATATGTAAAGTTATGATTCTGCTATGTCCCAAAAAACTAATGACTTTTTTCTTCTTAGGTGCAGTATCAACATGGACAAGAATTAGGTAGACGTCATTGTTTGCTATTGTCACGCCCTGATCATCAGTAAGACGCACATCCTTCTACTTGATCGATTTTAACGCGATATCCTAACTACAGATCACCGATCCTTTCATTTTCATAGCGTGGAAGCGATTATAAATCCCCAGCAATAAATCGATGGGATAGAAAAGCAATGCTATATTTTTCACATTGAAATTCATAATCATACTTTTATACAGCTAACTCAAAGATTTCGCAAACGTTCACGACTTTAAGCTTCACTCTATTCACATATACACACTGATCACAAGAGGATGGATCTCAGGTCCTCATCCGGATTAAATGCATACTCATCATCCGATCCTCTTCTGACTCATCTTCACTAAGGCTCATTTCCTTTGAGCTTTCATCTTTTTCGCTCATCGTCATCTTCTGGGCTCCTCCTTCTCGCTCATCTACGGGCTGGAATGATATAATCTGTTAATCGGATGAGACTACGTTTCGACGAAGTTACACGTACTCAATTAGAAACCAATACACCGCATGGTTGCTAAGACAAAGACGAGTCGGAAGACTTCTGTAGCATCAGTTCCAACCTGGCAATTCAAGGTTATATACGAGATGCTTCATATATCACATCGAACAAGAATCAAATCACGAGCAATGTCGAGATCAATGCTTTGATCAATTGATCGATTACGTATCGATCGGGCCGATCTTATAAGTCCTACACCATCCCATCAGATATCCTAATAATACACTTAGTCCATAGCTCCACTAATGCTCTCGGGCATCAAGTTTTAGCGAAGAGCGTAAATGTGATAATCGTCCATTCTTTAATGTTGTCGTTCATAGTCACTTGATATATCGCTTAAATCAACCCGCATCATAGGTCACAGTCACAAGTTTAGTCGTGCATTCTTTATGTTTCCGTTTTCACCGCATAATGATATCGCTTAGTGCAGAACCATACTGTACAAGTCATAGGCAGTCCTAAGATGTTCTTTAAAGTAATAGACAAATGATGATATCACCGAAACCTTTTGTCATTACCTCATATCATCGGTCTCAACCAAGAGTATTCCCAGTTAAATCTCACGATTCTCTCCACCTTATTACTCATCAGGGCATTAACAATGCTTTGAATAACCATACCGGCCGTCTATCAATCAATCATTCAATTTCACTCAATTTCAATCAATTTAGAAATAATTCATCAATTCGCCATAATTAATTCAATTTAGAACAACATAGAGCTCAAATAAATAAACAGACTACACCATGACAATCGATCCAAATTTCCCGTTAATGCCCGCTATCCACGCCTAATTTTCAAAAATAAATAATTATTTAATTAATTTCGAAAATTAATAAATAAATACCAAAAAATCCAATTTAGGCTGTAATGCCTAATTGAAGCCCGATAAGGGTCGGGAAAATCCCAGATGCATTGAATAAATACTATAGGCAATTCTCTAGCCAGGTACACTAACCACCTAACTAATATGCAATGCAATTAACTAATAATCACTAATCCATTCTAATCTAACTACCTAATTGCACCTAATCAACCCTTAAGCATAATTAGTCTACTAAGTAAGGATTAGTGAGATTGCTCACGATTAAAAGCAGGGATCGGACACCATGACGACGCACGCGATGACGGCGAATTCCAAAATTCTCGACAAAGAACGACGAACATCAACCCGGGCCTAAAATCCTACTAACAAATCTTAAGCAACTGAGATTTGTTCTTGCACTAGACTAGGCTCACTCTTGGGCTTGGGCTTGGCTAAAACTTCTGGCCCAACAAATCTTAGCCCAACTGAGATTGTTCTTACACTGGACTAGGCTCACTCTTGGGCTTGGGCTTGGCTGCAATTGGGCTTTCTTCAAGGGCCGGACTTAGGCCGAACTTGCTGAATTGGGCTCAAAGGAGCTGCTGGATTTTTGGGCCTCAAAAATTGGGCTGCAAACAGGTTAGGCTTGCTGGGCTGATATTGCTGAATTGGGCCGGTTTGCTGGGCTTGTGTAGAAGCTTCGCTGTACTGTTGGTTTCGGTGGCCCAAAGGAGCTGCTTGCACGAGCAGGGCCCTGAACAAGAAGATTGAAGCTGAGAAGTGTTCGGTGGACTGGGGTTTCGACGGAGGTAGGTCGACCAGGGCTTCGGTAGTTCGTTTGTTGACCGAAGCAGATGGAGCAGTTGGCAAGTGGCAGCGGCGGGGAGGGCTTCACCGCTTGCTGACTTCCGTTCGTTGAATTGAAGACGTGCAGCAGCAGCTTCCACACCGAAGCAGTTTCGTTGGATGTGGTTGATGAAGACTGCAGAGCTTGGACGTGTGAGTGGCCGACCAAACTCGGTGGGGAAGGGGAAGGGCGTCCGCTGGCGCTGCACTCAGTAGTCCACCAGGAAGTTTCGAAGCTTGTTGTTGACCAAAGAGAGTTGGGCTGCGGACGCGTGGAGAGAAGAAGCCACGAGCACGGAGCTGCTTCGGTATTCTTCAGCTGCAGGCGTCGCAAAGATCCGCAGGATGGAGGGAAACGATCCGCGGCAGCTTGAAGGAGAAGATGAGTGAGAGAGATGGATAAAGATGAGAGATGAGGGGCCCGCTATTGAGACGATATTTCTATGTTTATCCTTTAGTAATCTTGGCCAAGATCATCCCAGTTATGATAACGCCACACCAACACCCCATATGACATTTGATTGGTCAATCTTGCTTAGGCTTAGGGGGGATTACGAATTTTTGCGACCTTGGCTCCAATTAGTGACTTGATCCACTTCAATTTCATCTCACCGATTCTCCAATAATTGATTGGTCGTCCACTTCCCGGCATTTTCCTCATCTTTGAACCTATATTCCATCTCAATTTTTGCATCCAATTTTAATTCTGAAGCCAATCTTGCACAAAAATGATCCGATCAACCACTTTTCCTAAAAAGTGTCGGTTATCGGCATCTTACGAGACTGATCGTGGATCCAGAATTTATTGTGACATGACCTTTAATTTAAATCTGGACTTGAATCGGCGGTTAATTTCCATTTGGCGTTTTTAAGCGTGATCTAAAACCGAAGGATTTTCTAACTTTTTAAGGCAAATGACTGGTCCATTTTCTTCTAATCACTACGAACCCATTCAACTCAATGGCAACTCTCGATTGTCGTGAAAATCTCAAGGATTCAACTACGGACACCGATGCATCAAAACGACCAGAAATCGATTAGCGCGGTTGATAAGAATTTTCCAATTTAATGGAGTCACCCACGATCGGCCACACATCTCTGCCAAACAGGTATCTTACGATCTCAAATCGATTTTAAGCGTACGCGAATGGCCTCTAAAGACGAGCGACGATGAGTCGATTCCTAATTGAATTCTCAAGTTTATTGCCTTAAAATTTCTTAATTACTTACCCATACAGATCTAGTTATCTCTAGAGTGATCGGTTCTCGAGAATAGCCTATAAACGAGTTAACGAAATGCACCGATTAATTCAGGTAGGAAAAAGTTGAGAAATTCGGGATGTCACGGCTATGGTGGAGAGTTTGTTGTTGGCATCGAGAATTGGGAATATGTCGGAAATGAAAGTACTATCTATGTCAATGTTCGGAAGCCATCATTTATTGATTTTGTGAGGGATTTTGTGTATTTTTTTTTTACGATGCAAAGAGTAAAAAATTGCATTATTGTGTTTCTGGGAAGGAATTGAAGAATGGTTTGGGATTTTTTTAATGATGATAATGATATTAAGGATATCATTTACTATTATCTTCACCGTGATGAAGCTAGGGTATATGTTAAGTATAATAGTGATGATGAGGTTTGGTGAGGATGAGGATGAGCGTACCACCATCAAAAGAGGAGAAGGAGGGATTCTACTCAAGCGAGTAATCGGGCTTCAGGATTAGTTTAGGTTAGATGGAGGGCAAAATGAGAGGCAAGTGAGGGAGGAGGAGGAGAAGTCATATTGATAGAGATGAAACAAACAGGGAGATGTCCTGAAATTTCTTGTGAATATGTGAGCGATGAAGATTTCATTGATTAGAATGAGAAGTTACTTTATCCAGTGAATTGGAAGATGAATATTTGGTTTCAGTAAATTTTCCAAGTGATGAAAATGATGATGATGAACTCACATAGTCAAGACAAAAGAAATGGAATTTTTTTAGAAATTTTTTTGCAGCTTTAAGAGAAAGTGGCCCGAGCCAAAATAGAAAATGGAGCTCCAAATCAAAGGAAATATAAGTGAAGATAAAAGAAAGTTGCAATGATGAAACTCTTCCAGTTCGGAGAATGAGTTTGGCAATGATGATGAAGAACCTAAGGCGTAGAGAAGAAAAAGTAAGTACCATTGCTATAAACTTGTTTTTTGTCTATGGGCATGAATTTTTTTTTTTTTTGATGACTAGGGAAGCCTGTACACCACGAAGGCAAGGGGCTTAAGTAAACCTCGGGGAGGCACGTGAGTCACCACCACCCTCGTGCCCGGGGGTAAGTCACCCTTGCGACGCCCGAGAATCGAACTCCTCCTTGCGTTAGGGAGAAGCTCGCCGCCGGCAGCCCACCCAGCGGTGGTTATGGGCATGAAATTTGACAATGCCAAACAATTAAAATAGCTATTATCAATAAGTTCATTGCTTAGAGGAGCGTTGAATTCATTAGAAATACAAATGAATTTGTGAGAGCTAAGTGCTTACAACCTAATTGTCCATGGAAGCTCTATGGCGCGCTATGTAGGAATGGGTCCTTTTAGGAGGAGCATACTTGTCTAATTATATTTGACAATAGAAGGGTAATAAGTGTATGGTTATCGAAGCATTTTTTCAATACTATTAAAGCAATGCGCAAGATCAAGACTCCTCAGTTTCAGCTATTAGTGAAGGAGTAATTAGCCATTAATGTCGATGAATCAATGCAAGCGAGCTAAGTTGAGGGTGATGAAAATATTTGTGGGTCGGTATAAAAAAGAAGAATATGCGCAAGTATGAGATTATGCTAAATGCATTGCTTTAAAATCCATCTAGTAGGATGCGTGGAGAGGTTGTGGAGAGGCTTACTCTGATTTTGAGCCTAGATTTGATAGAATCTGTTTTGATGCATGTAAACGGGGCTTCTTAGCTGGTTGTAGAAGAGTTGTAGAATTGGATGGATGCTTTCTAAAAGGTTTATACAATGGGAGTTGTTGGCTACTGTGGAGAGATATGCTAACAATCAAATGTTTTGACAGCTTGGGTGGTGGTGAAGATAGAGAACAAGAAGGATATTTGGTCCCGATTCCTTAAAATTTAATGCCGACTTTGAGATAATCGATGGGGGAGGATGGTATTCATAAGTGACCAACATAAGGTAATATTATTGTTAATTAATTCCCTTTTTAATATTAATTATTTGTATATTTTTTCTTACTTGTATTTATTGGTTTGAATTTTTGTAGGGACTTGTTTGAGCATTGGCCGAGTTGATGCCATATGCCGAGTATAGAATGTGTGCAAGGCACATATACATAACGGTCAAAGAATTTCAAAGGAGATAAGTTGTAGAAAGTAGTTTTGGCAAATAGCGAAGAGTGCCAACATGGTTGATTTCAGCTTAGTTAAACGGCAATTGTTGCAGCTAACAAAAAGAAGATTTTGATGCATTCTTCCGGGCGGAGAAGTTAAGCACTAGTGTCGGGCCTTTTAGCGAAGAGTTCGGAGAATGTGATATCATTGATAACAACCTCAGTGAAGCTTTCAAAGATGGAATTTTTAGAGGTTAGTGCAAACCAATCATCAGCATGCTTGATGATATTCGAGTTATGGTCATGGTAGTGCATAGGCAAAGAGATGAGGTTGTCGAAGTGGACTAAAGACTGTAGTCTTAGGATTGTGAAGAGATTGGATGCAAATATTGCTACTAGTAGGTTACGCCATCTATTTGGAATGGAGATAATGTATATGAGATCATTGAATAAGTATGTTGTCAACCTAGATAGAAGAAAGTGTTCATGCTAAGCTTGGCAACTAAATGAGATTCTTTGTGCCCATGCTATTAGTGCCATTTTAGATTAAGTAACAAAATCCATATGATTACCTAGATGATTGGTACAAAAAAAAAACACATACATTACTTTGTACCAATTCATGATGTAGCTTATTACAAGTAGCAAATTTTTGGAGTCAACAAATCATGAAGGCCTTCTACCTTTGTCATCCTTTGAAGAAGCAAATATGAAAGCAAAAAAGGAGATGAAGAATGCAGTAGGAAGATGTATCAAGTCAAAGGATGAGTAGGACTATGGTAAAGATGAAATGCTCCTATTGCCATAAGGAATGCCACAATAAGAAAGGTTGTGAACTAAAAATCAACAGCAAGATGCAATGGTTGATTTAGGCCGTGAATAGGATCTATCAAGAGCTTGTTGTTGGGCCCTCGAAGGGAGAACAGAAGGTTTGCTATAATGTCTACTAAAGGGCAGACAAAGCTTTGTTGTAGGTAAATATCCTATTTACCTCAATAACTTTCAGTTCATATTTGATAGAGAGTTTGATGGTTGACCATGCATTGGCTTCTACGTCCTTTTCCTCTATAATGCATTTGTAATTAATTTTAAGTTTTCTCCATTTGTTTCCACCATGAAAATGAGTAGATGTCTAATTATTTATTCTAGTTTGCCATAATCCTGATATAGTGTTTCATTGTAAGGCCTATTGAAGGGCCAAAAAAGGCCTTGTTGTAGGCACAAGTGTAGGAAAAGGACTGGTTATAGGCAAGACAACAACAATAACAACTGAGTCCACTATTGAGCAAACGAGGAAAAATATCATTTAAGTTGTACATCGTTGTGTTTGTCTTTTATGGTCTGAAATTTTATTTTGTTATGTGCTTCTCAAGTGAGAAGACGAACAACTACACAAGTTGTACAGGTTGCTCCCTCATTTGTTGTTACTCTAAAATGATGCACCATGGCGAATAAGAGGGCTATTGGAAAAAAGATCAATGCAATATGGTTATGGAATTTACATTCAAAATGACTAGTTTGAATGTAAGATTTGTAGGTCTCATGTATTTAATTTGTTGTATTTAAATTTATTTAGTTGACAATATGGCTATGTTCTTATAGCTTGGGAGAACTTTGGGATTTCTATCTCTCAAGGAGTGGGTCAACTCAAGAATTAAGAACAGCCAAAAAGAGTGCTCTAAAGAAGAAAACAAGTATAGCTCCAAAATAGTCTTCGAAAAGAACCTAACATCAGTTTCATCTCAATCGACTAATCATGGGAGCAATAATGATCATACGCATCCAACACATGACACGTGCTAGAAAAAATAGCCGCTATCAAGAATAAGGAAAATGAGGTGATAGAAGGGTTCGGTTAAAGAACCTGCACATCTAGTTTGAAAGAGTACTCGGATTATGAATCAATTCAAAGCTCCAAAAGGAAAAAAAAAAAAAAAAAGGTGGGGGTGTTGTGCATATTAACTGATAAGAGAGTGCTAGACATGGACTATTTTCATGTTTTTTCTTTTTAGGAGGGTGCTGGATATTGTATCTTTATTGATGATAGTTGTTGTCATTATTTTTTTAGGAAGATGCATATTGCCATTGTTTTCTTGAAGAGGTGCTAAACCTTCAATGATTGGGGAGTGAAGTCAGATATGTTTTTCTTTTGTAAAGAATCAATCAATGTCACTGTCAATGGCTATTTTTTTTTTTTGTGTTGGTTTCAACTAGTAATCTTTGGCAAAAGACAGCTTATGTTGTATAATTTTTTTGTTTGCTAGTACAACGTTCTTATGAGGCTAATGTTTTTATAAGTGATGCATGCATATATTGTTCTTGGTTGAAATTGTGGGTACTAATGAATTTATGGGTTCCGGTTGTATGTGTTAGTGCAAGAACAAAATGCACCAGCATGTCTTAATGCGATTGTAGGTGCTTCATGTTCTTGCATGAGCAAATGGGTGCTGGTGCATCTTGTTGCATCAACACTTGTATGGGCTAGTGCAAGAATAAGATGCACTAATAACCTGCAACCTGCAACAAGATGCATCACAAGCCACAAGGGTGCAAGTTAAGTGACGTTTCATATATATATAGTTTGGGACACTGATGTCAAAATTTGGCACGGAAGGACACTTAAGTGCCAAAATCCAGTAATATACGCTTAAGTGCTAGTTTTGCCAAGTAAAGTGGAACACTTAAGTGCCACCTCGGCAAAATCCCGGCCAAATTCTTCCGTGGCAATTTCCGACGGAGATTGGGTGCAAAACGGCGTACGTTTTGCTCATTGACATGGCGAGAAAATGCAAAAACGACATCCTTTTGTGTCGATGTATAAATAATTAATATAAAAATTAATTAAATTAAATTTAAACTTATTTTTATTTAAAATATTCTAAAATTAAAAAACCTAAAATTAAAAAAAAAAAGGGGAGTCGAGGGGCGATTGAGAGCCGAGCCCTCACGCTACCCCGCCTCCGCACTACCCGGGAAGGGCCGGGCACGGAGGGGGAGGGTCGGCCGGGAGTCCTGCCGGCCCGGCCGAACGGCGAGACGGGCGAGGGCTTGCGGGCCTCGTCGCCTCCCCGCCGTCCGCCGAGAAGGGCTAGCAACGGTGGGGGAACGCATCGGCTTCGGGTCGCGGGCCCACGGCCGGGCCGCACGTCGGCCGACCGGCGGCAAGGCGCTTGCGGAAGCCCTCGCCATCGGTCGCCGCCGGGCCCGCCACCCCGGCCGACCCTCCCCCTCCGTCGCCGAATTCTTCCCTCTGACGGCCCGAGGAGGCGACGTGGCGAGGGCTCAACCCTTAACCGCCCCTTCTACTCCCCCTTTTTTATAGTTTAAGTTTTTTTTATTTTTTAGGTTTTTTAATTTTAAGTTTTTTAATTTAGAATATTTTAAATAAAATTAAGTTTTTAATTTTGATTAAATTAATTTTTATATTAATTATTTACACATCCCAAAACGAAGCATCGCTTTTGCATTTTTCACACACGCCGAGCAAACGACGCCCATTTTTGCACCCAACTTCATGGAAAATTCACATGCTTAATTTTACTGAGTATTTAAGTATTCCACTTTACTCTGAAATCGCACTTAAGTGTGTCCTTTCCCAGGGATTTCGGCACTTAAGTGTCCCTCCATGCCAAGTTTTCCACACTTGGGTTTGTTCTTCTGCCTATATATATATAAACTTGTGTAACACATATGATCACTTTATAACCGCAATTAGCATTTAAATGATCACATACAAATTTAGCACTCAAGCGATCACTATTTACAACTTATGGCACTGAAATAGTCAATCATGATTTTGGCCACAATCCCTTAATTTTGCCATAGTTTGCAGAATAGCAAACTAGCATACCAAACAAACCATTACCAAACAAAAAATGCAGCAAACTATTACATCTGAAGCAAAAGCTAAGCAAAACAAACATTGACAATACACAACTAAGTAAAAAAATTTAAGTGCTCACAACTAATGCATTCCAACTCCAACCTTCCATTTCTAATTTTCTACCATATATTACAATAAAACCTTTTTGCTCCATACAAAAATTATAGCAAACCATAAACACACTTTACTTATAAATAACCCAATACAAGTACATAATTAACGTCTTTGACTATGATAGATATACAAACTTCTTCCCATTACTCACTTTACATTTTAGAATAGACTACACAAAGAATAACAACAAATCAATGCTCGATAAAATTTCTTTCAATTTTCAGCCTTGAAACCTCCCTCTTGAAATGGTCGACGAGAGATGTTAAACTTTTGATTTGAGCTTGCATTAAGTAGACATCCTCCAACTCATCCATTAATGTAGGTGGAGGTTGATGTCGGCCTTTCAAGTTGCTCCAAGATCACCATGTTGCTCCATTGGAGAATTTCGTATCAACCCATTTGAAATATTTGCACTTGAGCCTTCTCTATACTGCTTGCACCCATGGAATCTTCTCACGATTCAACCGAGTCCCAAATGCTCCTCTCGGACTCGGTAACCTGCAATAACTATAACACTCACCATCTAATTTGTTTTTTTTTTTTTTGCACGAATGTGAGCCATTGCTAAAGCTTCTTTCCTCCATTTGTAAGAGTGAGTTGATAATTTTGGGATTTAGGTTCTTACTTGGGGAAAAGACACCAAATACTGTTGTTTTGTTGGTTGCATATCGACAGGTCTTTTTTCGGTGAGCCACGTCGGCCTTCAAAAATTAACAAAAAACTACCCACGTCAGTTTGGCCAATCGGTTGGCGTTGGCACTAAAATGATCGTTTTTCAAACTTTTGGGCACTTAAGTGATCTAAAATAAACTTTTTGGCACCAAAGTGAGTGCCATACGCAACTTTTGGCAGGCACTTCTAGTGCTTACTTTTTCCAAATGCATAATAGAACTTCTTATCAAATGCTCCGGTGGCAATCTTTTGATGAAGTTGTGGAATCCCCGATAGAAGAAAATAATATTCAAATGTAGAAAAATTTATCTTGGGAAGACACTTCCAATTATGTTACTCATAATGTAATGTTAAAGCAAACAATAAGGTTTTTTATTGCTACTAGTGGCATACATGTAATTTTTCATATCAATTACGTATGCCCTGGGCTCTTCCTATATTTAGGGCAATATCTTTTATAGTTAAAATGTTGAAACTTGTAACCCTATAATTTGTAACAACGATACTAATAGTGGAAAGATTGCCTAGTCTTTGCACCGTGATTTTCCTTTTTTCTGATTTGGAAAGGGTTTTGTATGTAAAAATTTTCGCTTGTTTTCTTTTCTATTTTCTCTTCATATATCCGCGTTCCTAACAACTCTGGTATTAGAGTTTGGTTTTGGCAAAATAATGGGAGCCAGAATATGGGCGAAGGAAGGTGAAGATTGATCGGTTCAATAGCAAAGACTTTGGTTTATGGTAGATGCAAATTGAGAATATGTTGTATCGGAAGAACTTGCATTGGCCTTTGTTGGAAAAAACTAGACTTTATGAAGTAAGAAGAGTGGGGATTTTTAGATCGACAAACTCTGAGTTTGATTCATCTCACATTGGTGCGACTGTTGCTTTTAGCATTGCCAATGAGGCGGCAACAATGGATTTGATGGCAGCGTTGTCCAACATGTACAAGAAGCCTTCCGCATCAAATTCAATGATGAGAGTAAAGGCTTTAGTTTTAGTATACTTGATGTGTCGCCTTTTTCAATTTGAAGATGAGCCAGGGTCATGGACAGAGCATAGCAATGAATTTAACGTGATCATGACTTAATTGAGTTCAATGGATATCAAATTCGATGATGAGGTAAAAAGGCTTTAGTTTTATTATCTTATCTACCTGAAAGTTGGAGTGCAATCGTGATTGCAGTAGATAGTTCGTCTGGTAAGAAAAAAGTTGAAGCTTCAAGTAGTCCGGAGATTTTATTCTTAGAGAGGATATTTGCAGAAGAGAATTGGGTGAATTTTTAGGCGCTGCCTTAAATATTGAAGATAGAGGAGAAGCAATCCAAGAGTGGAACCAATACCGCAGTAGATCAAAGTCCAAAGGAGAAGTAAATCAAGACCTTGTGGGAGAAATACTTTGTTGGAATGCAAAAAGAAAGGTCGTTTGAAAACGAGATTTAGTGAAGCCTCAAAGAAGAAATTTCATTATCGAGACTAAAATCAAGAGGAAGAAAAATCCGTCAATGCAACTCTTGAAGAGACGCATGATGATGCATTAATTTTGAGCATTGTTAGTCAATTGAGTCTTCAAGATCTTTGACTCGGGTGCATTGTTTCACTTTACTTCGGCAAAGAATTAATGCATAATTTGTTGCTGGAAAATTTGGAAGGTTTATCTTGTTGATAAAACCTTTGGATATAATAAGAAAGGGTGATGTTTACATAAAATCTACTAACAGATATCAATGGAAGTTGCATGATGTTAGATAAGTTCTAAGACTTTCATGAGGATGGTCTGATAATGGTCATGAGTATGTTATGAGTTTGAGCGATTTTGTGCAGAGAACGAAATCAAAATGACAAAAATTGTTTCCCAACAGACCAAAGAGTAAAACGGAGTTGCTGAAAGGAAGAACAGATTTCTTAATGAGCGTGCAAGAAATATGAGGTTGCATGCAGGATTACCCAAGATGTTTTAGGCGGATGCAATTTACACAGCAGCATATTTGATTAGTAGAGAATCTTTGATTTCACTTGATTTTAAGTTACCATAAGAACAATGTAATGGAAAGAAGATAAATCTCTCACATATGATAGTTTTTTTTATTGTGTTTCATATGTCCACATTGGGATTCTAAAAATAGAGATAAGCTTGGCTAGCAAAAAGCTAAAAAAAACATTTTTTCATTGGATATGGTTTTGATTATTTTAGTTATTTATTTTGGAATGAACAAAATAGAAAAATAAATGATGAAGTTGTATTCAATGAAAACATGTAATGTGAAGAAACAAACGGTGGAGAATAGAAAGATTAGAATTATGGGAGGTTTTTAAGAGTGTTCTGGTTGAAATTCCTAAAATCAAGTTGCCATAAACTTTGATCCAAAATCAAAACAAGAGTCGTGTACACACAACCCACTTTAAGAAGATATAGTAGAACACTTAAACTTGTACAAGGATATTCTCCGTCATTGCATTATTTGCTTTTTGATTAACACGGCAAGCTAGAAATTTTTTCCAAAAATAGTGAGGATTAAAGATTTTGTTAAGTGGGAGTTAGCTCAGTTACTAGATGGGAAGAAAGCATTGTAAAACAAGTGGGTGTATTGAGTCAAAGAAAACCTAATGGCAGCAAAAGGTACAAAGCAAAGTTAGTAGTAAAAGGATTTCAGCAAAAAGAAGGAATTGATTATGTAGAGATTTTTTTTTCCAATTGTGAAATTGATTGGTTATTAGTTAGTATTATATTATTGGCGCTCAAATTTACATCTAGAGCAATCGATGTTAAGACTTTTTTAGGTTCTTAGAAAAGAAAAAATTATGTTTGCAAATTGAGAAAAGTCTATGGCTTAAAACAGTCTCCTCGATAGTGGTACAAGAAATTTGACACTTTTGGTGAGTGGTAACGAATTCACTTAGAAGTGATATGGATTGCTGTTGTTATTTCAAGAAATTTGATGACTACTATATATTTTTACTTTTATATGTGGATGATATACTCATTGTAGGATTTAGCATGATGGAGATCAATATATTGAAGCAGTAATTGTCAAAAGAGTTTAAAATGAAGGTTTTGGGCACGGTAAAGAATAGGATTCTTGGAATGAGGATCAGGCTTACAGATCCAAAAGAATTCTAAGATTATCTCAAAAGAAATACATTGAAAATGTGCTAGCCATATTCAGAATTTAGAATGCAAATCCTAGAAGTACTTTAGGAAGTCACTTCAAGCTCTCAAAGAAGCAATCACCGAAGATAGATGAAGAGCAAGAATATATGGCTAAGGTGCCCTATGCATCGTTGTTGGATGTTTAATGTACATTATGATATGTATTCGACAAAATACAACTTATGTAGTAGGAGTTGTGAGCAGATACATAACAAATCCAGGAATACAACATTGGGAAGCTCCAAAAGTGGTATTAAGATACCTAAGAGGTACTTTTAGATATGTCATTATGTTTTATAAACAATTATAACTTTACAAGGCTTTGTTGATGAAGGTCTTTATGGTGACTTGGATAATAAGAAAAACACTTCAGGTTATGTTTTTACCTTAGGTGGCATGTCAGTTGGATGTCTAGATTTCGCACATGTATGTATAACTTAATCACTAAAGGCAGAGTATGTTGTTATATCTAAAGTTAGTAAGGAGATGATTTGGCTGAAATTTTTTTGAAAGAAATAGGCAAGAGCATGATAACAATATTCTTTCAATGATAGTTAGAGTGCTATTTATCTTGCAAAGAATCAAATATTTTATACAACAAAACACATTGAGTTAAAGGGTATCATCCAAAATCGCCATTGGATAGATGAGTGAAAATTTGTCATTGAAGATTCTTAGGTGCAGAAAATTCAGCAGGAGGAAATGTTAACAAAGGTTGTCACTATTGAAAACTAAGACTCAGGATTATCTCCAGTTGGCCTATATCGTAAGTGATGAGGGAAGTCGTTGCACTAGGATGATTTGGGCAATAAAGATGGAGATTATGAAAGATTATTGTTTTTTTTCGAAGATCAACCTCCAAGTGGGAGATTGATGGAGTTGTGGAGTCTCGTAGAGGAAAATAATGTTCAAGCGCAAAAACAATTTATATTGGGCAGACATTTCACCCATCTTGTAATGCTAAAGAGACAAGAAGGCTATCATTATTGTTAATGGCATACATGCAATTTCCATATTAATGATGTATGCCATAGACTCTTGCTATATATGAGGGTAATATTTTTTGTAATTAAAACACTAAAACTTATAATCTTAGAGCTTGTAACACCGATACTAATAGTGAAAATATTGCATAGTAAGGCATTGTGATTTTTCCCTTTCTGATTTTGGGAAAGGTTTTTCACGTAAAAATTCTTACTTGTTTTTTCTTCTCTATTTTTCTCTTCATATATTCATATTCCTAACATCTTCAACAAAATCTTTATCACTCATTTTCTGAAAACAATTTTCAACGCATCAATAATTTAGCATTTAGATTGGGGTTTAGTTATTATCAATAACCAAACTAC